>JADRCH010000012.1:8065492-8095603 GCA_019843965.1 Rhynchomys soricoides
GTGCACACCTGTGCCCACTGGTCACTGGGCAGGAGACAGGTGCAGCAATGCACACCTGTGCCTACTGGTCACTGGGCAGGAGACAGGTGCAGCAATGCACACCTATGCCTACTGGTCACTGGGCAGGAGATAGATTCCTGCAAGCCTGGCTGAATTGGCAAGCTGGTAGAAAATGATCAAAGAAGACACCCAGAGCCTTACCTCTGGTCTCCACAGATAGGCCTCCTTACCTCTCACACACACAGTGGCAAATGTTCATCTCTTCTGGAGTGTGTGGGTGTGCGCGCACCCACAAACACACTCACGTGTGCATGTAATGCACTCATATCACAAGGTAGAATCGTGATTTAAAAACCCAAAGCCCCAATTCTCTAGAACTGTGAAGGAATTCAAGGAACACTAGCTACACTTAGATTCCCTGGTGATTATAATGGAGCTAAAAGGGAGTGGGGGAGGGATCCAATTCCAGTCAGAAGATACCAGTGTGAGTTTGCTGCTTTGCATTGTATTAAAGAAACCTGGATAACTGTCCCAGGACCCCTGAGTCCACTCGCTTGTAGCCAAAGAAGGAGAAAACTGGAGACATAATAAGAGTGAGAACAGGATCACGGGCATGAGGAATGACTCTCCCCTGCTCGCAGGCTGGAGGATGTGGGCAGACTGTGGGCCGCGTTGCTCTGTAAGCACACATCAGTCATCTATGGAGTGCGCTGGCTCGTCTTTAGGACTCGGGGTTCTGGACAGACAGCCTCCAGGGATCACTCAGGAACTCTTACAGTCTGTGACTTTGAAATCAAAATTTCATTTCTCCTGACACATTATTCAGACACAATATTCTGAGATCTCAGAAGGGAACATTATGTGAAAGCAAATAGAAAGGCAGAAGGTTTTGTTTGTTTTGTTTTTGAAGGAATACGTGTCTCTTTGCCTGTTTGAAGCCACCATTGTGTCCCTAAGTTACACCATATCGCTGAGGTACAATGTCAGCCTACAACACAGTACATCCTGGGAGCATTACTCGTGTGATGCGCATCTGCCGACTCAGAGATCCTCAGATCTCTCTGAACACTTTCTTTTTATTTATTTTTTGCTTCAACTACTTTGGAGAAAAACTTTTCCTTACCCAATATTCAATCTGTCATATCAAACTGACAAAACTTTTCACATTGGCTCTCTGGGAAATTAAACATCTTTCCACTATATTATTGAATACATAAGGGACATATCTCCAGTTTATTTGAAAAACAACAAGAAAAGGAGGAGGAAGAAGAGGAGGAGGAGAAATTTTAAAATATTTTCACTACACAATCAACAGAAAGAAGAGACAGCCTATGGAATAACAAAGAATTTTTGCCCACTATCCACCAAGCAATCTAGAATATAGAAAGAAATATAGAAAGTAAATGTCAAAAAATCTTACGTAATCAATAAGTGGACCAGTGAGCTGAATTGACAGCCTCCTCCAAAAGAAGAAATAGGTATGTGATAACTATTTGAAAAAGAACACAGCATCCTTACCCTTCAGGGTGGTGTGAATTTAGACTGTTGCTGAGATTGCATCTCATGCCACTCCGAATGGCTATCGTCAAACATCAGAGTGCGCTGGTGAGGACGCAGGGAAAGAGGAACCTCTGGCTGCCATGAGGATGCAAACTAGGGCAGCCACTATGGAAATGAGCTTGGAGTCTTCCCCAAGTTTAAACTAGAACCACCATATGGCCCAACTGTATACCACTCCTGGGTATAAACCTGAACAGTCTGGAGTCAACAGAGAGATACCCACACATGCTTACTGCTGCCCTATCCACAACTGGCAAGTTATGAAATCAGCCTAGATGCCCATCAACAGATGCATGGATGAAGAAAGTACAGTGCATGTACACAATGGAATTTTCTCCAACAGTAAAGAAAAACGAAGGCATAGTCATTGCAAGAATGGGTAGAATTGACTGTCACTACGCAAAGTAAGCCAGATCCACAAAGAGAGATACCACATGTTTTCTTTCATATGTGGATCTAGATTTCAATGTAAATGTATGTGCATATACAGATAATATTTTCTCAACCATGTGATACATGCGAGTAATCCCAATAAGCAAGATTCCGATGCAGGAAGATCGTGAATTTGAGTCAGCCTGCTCTATATAGTCAATCGTAGTCTTTAAAAATTAAAAACAAAGGCCAGAGAGAGGGATCAGCAGACAAGAATAGTTCCAACTCTTCCAGAGGGCTGAGTTTGGTTCCTACTGCCCACACCAGGCAGCTCCCGATTACCTGTAACTCCAGCTCCAGGATGCAGACAGATACACACACACACACACACACACACACACACACCACACATATAGTGTGTGTGTATGTGTATAATATAGGTGTATGTCTGTGTGTGTATGCAGTGTGCAAGTGTGTGTATGATACATCATAGAGTATTAGAGTGTGTGCAGTGTGAGTGTGTGTATAATATTTTAAGCTGTAAACGCCCAGAACTGCTCCCTAAAATACCTACACTATAATACGAAAAACAAATACGGTATCCCTTTCCTCTCATGTTGTAATGTCATGCCGCAAGTCGAAGGAGAAGCTGTGGCATCAGGAATGGACTACAATCAGAGCCTCTTTGACAAGAGTATTCTCTATTTCCCTTCTGAAGACAGCCTCTTCTTCAATGTCCACGTTCATAAACTCAAAGTAATACTTCAGCTATTCATCATTCAAACTCACTTCCTGGTATCCACTTACTGTAAGTTACAGTAAAGCTGGAGAAAGAGAAAGAAATAGAACGAGTCCTTGCTCTACTGACTAACAGAGACTAAAGGGACGTAGACTTTGTTAGATATTCACCCCACTGTAGTGGCAGGGAAAGCTCTCTCTGCTGTAGATTCCCGCTGTAAACTTCGTATACTTTGTAAACTTTGTGTAGTTTGTAAACTTCCTAAACATTCAAGGCAGGAAAGGGACTCAAACATCTGGAGTTCAACGCTGCAGCTTTGAGAGCAGAAGTGCGGGGCATGCGCAGAGGCATCTCTCTCCTGAACCGCGTCTCTTTGTTTCATCTGTGGCCCCAGCCCATTAGATAGTTCTGCCCACCTTTAGAGCAGCTCCCCTCCCCGCCCCCCTAGATTCACTGATCCATATGCCAATTCTCTTTTACAAACACTCTCATGGCCATGGCCAGAAGTGTGATGTGTCAATTTTCTTGATGGCTTTTAATCCAGTCAAGTTGGCAACCAAGATACATCATAGAGTATTAAGAAGATAGAACCCAGAAGACTCAGCAACGGTTACCATGGAGATACGGGAGGTACACACAGATGTAAAAGAATTGTGAGAGATGAAACAGACTGACTGAATTTAATGAGTCATATTCTTTTTTTTTTTTTTTTTTTTTTGGTTTTTCGAGACAGGGTTTCTCTGTGTAGCCCTGGCTGTCCTGGAACTCACTCTGTAGACCAGGCTGGCCTCGAACTCAGAATTCCGCCTGCCTCTGCCTTCCAAGTGCTGGGACTAAAGGCGTGCGCCACCACTGCCCAGCAGGAGTCATATTCTTAACAGGGTAAAATACTCAGTGTCAAATATCTCATCATTAATAAAAGCCATTGTGAGTACCAAAGAAAAAGCAGAGGCCGGCACATCTAGCCAAAGGAGTCCTGAATACTCCAGATTTACATAGTCCATGCAAATGATGCCTTGCTCTTGAACTCATAACAAGTCTAGTGTTCAATTCCACAGTCTATAAGGGCTTTAGTTTAAGTCAGTATTAGGTAATGATTTATGCATCTGTTTCTTTTCCTGTTATTTGAGAGAATGCCTGACAAAAGCTCCTTAAGGAAGGAAGGTTTGTTTGGGCCCACAGTCTGAGGGTATGGTGAAGTCACAGCAGCAGTGTGAGGTGGTTGGCCTCGCTGTGCCTCCTGTCAGGAAGCAGAAAGACAAATGTTGCTGCTCAGCTCTCGCTGTCCTTATTCTTCTCTGCAGGGCTACCTCCCATGAAGGGATGCTCCCCACACGGACGGTGGGTCTTCTCATCTCAGTTAATCCAATCTGGAAACTCTCTTGCAGCCATGCTCAGACATCGGTCTGCTGAGTGAGTCTAGATCTGTAATATTGTCAGTGTTCACCACAATTACACCTGTGTTCCCCTTCTCCCATGACAAAGAGCTCAGCTAAGGACTCAAAGGTGGCCAAGACCCATGGATCCATGCATGTTCCTTGACCACTTCCTGCACGGCCCACCTCCCCTTGATATCTTGAGCCAGCCCATGGTTCCTCCCAGTCTCCTCTCCTTTACTAGGATTAGCCCTTGGGATGCTGCCTCCTCAGCACCTCAGGTGTTCAGTCTCACACCTCCATTTTTTTAGAACTTGTCCTATTCTGACGAGCCATACAATTGTCTACTTCCTGGATTCTTCCCCTAGCTGTTCACATGCACATCAACTGATCCTCAAGGTGTTGGTGGGGCACAAGTGGGAACTTCTCTCAGGCGACACTGGGCTTGGCCAGAGATCAGACACTTTCTAACACTCTTTACACCTCAGATCAACTGCCACATCCTGACAACTACAAACTAAAGGTTCTCTCCACTGCCTCCTCCTCTCAGTGCTGACTGCTAGGTTAGGCTTTGCACTCTAGGATGTATCCTGTAGTTGGGTTCTAGAATGCTCTCTATCAAGTTCAAATCTGCTGTTATCACTCCCTGGCTTTCTATCTGTGGAGATTTGAATGCGAACGGCCCCCATAGGCTCATAGAGTTGAATCCTTAGTCACAAGTGAGTGGCACTGTCAGAAAGGATTAGGTGTAGTCTTTTGGAAGTATGTCACTCAGGATAGCCTTTGAGGTTCTCAGAAAACCCAATTCAAGCTCAGAGTCTCTCTCTTCCTGGTGCCAGTGGATTCTGTCAAATTCTCAGCTCCTTCTCCAGCACCATGTCTGCCTGCATACCACCATGTTTCTTGCCGTGGTGATAATGCACTGAACCTCTGAAACTGTAAGCCAGCCCCAATTCAATGCCTTCTTTCCTAAGAGTTTTCGTGGTCGGGGTGTATGTCTCTTCACAGCAATAAAGCACTGACTAAGGCAACATCCCTCTATGCCAACCCTTCATGCTCAGGTTACCATCCAAACCTTAGTCCCAACGGTCTGATCCATCCAGCTTTTCTCTGAATCTGGGAGTTTCTTGGAGGCAGGGGTTGTCTCTGCTAATGTCTCTACAAGTGTTGAGAAGTTTTCTTCCTTTTAAATTTTATATGCATATATATATATATATATATATATATATATATATATATATTATGAACCTTCTGCACCCCTTCTACCTCCTTCAAGACCCCCTCCCAATTTAATTTCTCCTCCTCCCCTCTTCCTCCTTCTCCCTCAGTCTACTAAGTTAGTACAGCCTGTATACACTTGGATGCTGCACTATTCACTGGAGCTTGAGTAACCTACCATAGACAACACTCTGGAAGAAAACTGACTCTCCCTCCCCCTGTAGTCATCAACTACCAGTGGTTCCTCAGCTAGGGGTGGGGCCTTGTGAGCACCTCTCATCCATGTTAGCTGGATCTTGTGTCTGGCTTGGTCTTAGCCAGGTAATGCCAGCTGCTGTGAGTTCAGGAGTGCCGAGGTCCTGTCATGTGCAGAAGACATTGTTTCCATTGCTCTCTGATATTTGCCTCTTATGAGCATTCCATCCCCTCTTCCCTGATATTCCCTAGACCTGAGTGGAAAGGGCTGTGGCATAGTTCTTACCTTTAGGGCTGAGCCTATGAGTTGCCTTTCCTTCCCGCCATTTCTGAACCAAGCAGACCCATCCATTCTTGTGCTAACTCTGCACTCCATACAGGTGCCCAGTGAAATGTTAACGCTTCCTTCATGTTTTACATCCTGATAGACTTCAAATTTTGATGGCAGAAGCCATGGCAATTCAACTCTGATTTAGTACTGATTTCTCACTCCGAGGATAATATCCAGTTTAAAAACTAATTTTTAAAAAGATCCCACTTTGAGAGATTGTCAATTGAAGTAATAATCTCCTCTCGATTTTTCTCATCTGGCCCTTAGCTGTGAAAATATCATTGACAACCCATTGATCTTACAAACAATAGAGCTGGCCCTCATCTGATATGAGTTGTGTATTCTCATGTTCAATCAACCTCACATTAAAAATTTGAGAGAAGTACTTATATTGGGGACTTGAGTAACATGGATTTTTGTATCCAAGGGCAGCCTTAGAGCCAATCCTCTGGGGTACCAAGAGATGAACACATGTTAAACACTTCAAGTTGGGGCTACAGACATTCCTCAGTAGTTATTCCAAATACCCAGATTTTATTCCCATCCCCAACATGGCAGCTCACAACTGTCTGTACCCCCAGTTTCAGGGGTTCCAATGGCCATGTCTAGCCTCCACAGGCACTCTGTACACATAATGTATAGACATGCATGCAGGCAAAGTACCCATGTGCATAAAATATTGTTTTAAACCTTTCAAGTTGTATGTAGTGGTATATGCTACAGTCCCAGAACTTGAGGGCTGAGACAACCTGGACTATATTTTTGAGGCTAGCCTGGGACTTATAGCAAGGTTTTATCTAAAGGAGGAAGAAGGGGAAGGAAGTGGGGAAGGAAGGAAGAAAGTCAAAAGAGTGAAACGTCACCAACAGAAGTTCAAGAAGACACCCAAACAAAATGGCAAGATTTATTGACAAGGATTCCAATCTTTCTTGGCTGGCTGTCTTCTCGAAGTCTTCAAAAATGGTAATACAACAGGACAAGTGGTTCCTTCTACTTATTCCTCTCCAGTTGGTCAGCAAGCCTATGGCTTTTAAAAATCATTTTTAATATGTGCATGTTCATGTTTGTGTGCATGTGTGAAAGAAGCACAGAGGACATTGGGTGTCATCCTCAGCAATGTCAGTGTTTAAGACAAGGTTTCTCATTGGCCTAGAGCTCAGCAAATGGGTTGTACTGGCTGGTCAGTGAGCTCCAGGGATCCTCCTGTGTCCATCTGTCCAATGTGTACCACAAAGCTCTGAATGTTAATAGGGGTTGAACCAATGTCCTTGTCTTGTGAGGCAAGCACTCCCTCCTGACCCATATTCCTAGCCCAGGAAACCTAGGTTTCATTCTGATCAACCGAGCCATTCACTTCCTTGTGGGGCCTCCCCCTCCTCTTCTTCTCTATAAACCAAAGTAAACTAGATGATTCTGGTCAGAGTCCTTTCACAGTGATGATTAATCTTATATAAAACCCTTATCATTGAAAAATACAGTAAAAGAATTCATAAAAACAAATATCTCATCATTTTATTGTAGTTTAAATTATTTAAGATTACATCAAAAATAAGTTTAGTATAGTACAATAGCATGCACAGTATTAGGCAACTGTTTACTTTCATCATGCAGAGAGTGACAGCCAGACTGATGTTGGTTAAAATTTAGGATGACATTTACATGTGTGTTATTCTCAAATATCAACTGAAGCTACCATATGTTTTAAGATTTGGCCAAACTATGTATTATTTATTATTTAGCTCTATTATTTAGTAGGTGTCTTAGCTGGGGTTTCATTGCTGTGAAGAGACACCATGACTGAGACAACTCTTATAAAGGACAACATTTAGTTTGAGCTGGCTTGCAGTTTCAGAGGTTCAGTCCCTTATCATGATGGCAGGAAGTATAGCAGTGTACAAGCAGGCAGACTTGGTACTGGAGAAGCTAAGAGTTGATCTGAAGGCAACCAGGAAGAGACTCTTCTGCAGGCAGCTTGGAGGAGGGTTTCTCTTCCTCACTGAGCAAAGCTTGAGCACTAGGAACCCTCAAAGCCTACCTATGAAGTGACACACCTCCTCCAATAAGGCCACACCTGCCAACGGTGCTACTTCCCGTGGGCCAAGCGTATTCAAGCCACCACAGTAGGAGTGGAGGAAGTAGGATTTTTGCTGCAATTGCTGCTGCTGTTGTTTTGAGTCAGAGTCCCCTTGTAGTTGAGGCTGATGTTTAATTCCTAATCCTTCTTCCTCTACCTCTCAAGTGCTAAGTTACAGGTGGGCACTGCCATGCCTGTCTACATTTGTTTTATAAAGAAATAAAAATATCAGCAATCTATCACATTAGTATTCATGTGTCAATCAATGCAAATAACACATTGTTGATCTTGCTACACTTGTTTGACTATAAGCAAAATTTTAACTCTGTATAGTCTTCAGTATCTTTTTTCCTTTTAAAGAAGAAGTATGTGCCCTGATGCCCTCGTTTGGGCATGTTAGCCAGAAAAATGTAATCTAAAGACTTAGTGAAAATAATCTTGAGGCGTATTGTCAAAAAGATCATCATTTTTATGCATTTTCACTTGAATTTTCTCATCAGTGTTTCTTATTCCATCTTTCCGTTTCCAAAGAGCAAGGTAGTTTTATCAGTGACGTCAAGGAAATAATTAAAATGGCCCGCAGCTTAAACAGCTGTAGCACAAAGCAGTATGCAGTTGAGATGAAACAAATCTCATGAGAGGCTGCAAACAATTCTTTCTCTGTGTGTATGTGTTTATATTTGTGCCTTCATGTGTGTACATGTTCATGTGTGCAGATGCATGTGTATGCATGTATGTAAAGACCAAAGAGCATCTGTAGGTGTCATTCCCACATACTTATATGTTGTTTGGTGAGACAGGGTCTTTCACTATCCTGGAATTCACCAACTAGTGTGGACTGGCTGGCTGGTAGCTGTAGATATCTATCTATCTCTGCTTCCCCAGCTCTGTAGTAACCAAGTACCACTGTACACAGCTTTTTGTCTTCATGTGAATTATAGAGATTGAACACGTGTCCTCATGATTGCAAGCAAGCACTTACCAACTGAGCTGTCTCTATAACACCTAAACAATTCTACATAAAATGTAAAATAATTGGTTTGCTGTGGCTGAGACAGTCTTGTTAACGCAGGCCAGAATCAAGCCTTTTACACAGAATGTAGCCCAGGGTAGCCCCAAATATGATGAGATCTTGCTTCTGCCTCCTCAATACTGGGTTCATAGACTTTCCCCACCATCACACCCCTCCCCCCACCCAAAATAAACCACATAGTCGTATTGTCAATGTTTTAGACGGACTTGAACTAGAGATTCAAACCATTTAATGATGCAATGGTTTTGTCTTTTTGGTTTTTTTTGTTTTTGTTTTTGTTTTTGTTTTTGTTTTTGTTTGTAGAAGAGTTCATTGCAGGTCTCCTCAATCCAAGGGATGTGTGCAAGGTCACTTCCAGCTCATGCAGGCATTCAGGGTTCTGCCTGTTATCCAGATCTGGAGGGTAGTGTGGAGTGCCTGCTGTGTCGGTGATTGTTCTCCTATGATGGGGGAAACTAATGGGAACCACATGGGGATGTTAGGTTTATCACTGGGACAATCAGCACATTCCATTTCCCTGAGCACCTACTATGTTCTGGGCACTATTATCTTTCTTTCTTTCTTTCTTTCTTCTTTTCTTTTCTTTTTCTTTTTCTTTTTGATACTTTATTTACATTTCAAATGTTTCCCCCTTTCCAGATCTCCCCTTTGGAACCTCCCTATCCCCTCCCCCTGCCTCTATGGGGGTATTCCCCCACCCACCCACCCACCCACTCTTGTCTTCCCTCCTTGGCATTCTCCTATACTGGGGGGTCTAACATCCTCTAGGCCAAGGGCCTCTCCTCCCCCTGATGGATAACAAGGGCCTCCTCTGTCACATATATGGTCAGCACCATAGGTCCCTCCATGTGTATTCTTTGGTTGGTGATTCAGTCTCCGGGAGCATCAGGAGGTCAGGCCAGTGGACACTGTTGCTCTATCCATGGGGCTGCAAACTCCCTCAGCTCCTTCAGTCCCTTCTCCAACTCCTCCATCTGGGACCTCATGCTCAACCCAATGGTTGCTGTGAAGTGACTCTTGAGTATTCCAAACTTTTGGGCTAATAACCACTTATCAGTGAGTACATACCGTGTTCATTCTTTTGCTGGGCACTATTTTCTAAACCAGGAGCTGGCAAACTGTAGCCCATATACCAAAGGTAACCAACTGCCTTTTGGGGAATTAGGAATCTAAAGCTAAGAGCAGTGGTAGTAGTAGTAGTAATAGTAGTAGTTATTTGTTTTTGTTGTTATTGTTTCTGATTATGTTAAAGAAAGTTAACACTGAAATCTAATTTTTGGGCCAGAGACCTTTACTAGGTAAAGATTGCCAAGTCTACTGCCCTGAGTTCAATCCCCAAGACCCACTTGATAAGAGAGAACCAACTCCCAAAAGTTCTCCTCTGACCTCTACATATACATAGTGGCATGTGTGTGCACCTCACACATACACTAAATACATGTAAAATACATATTTAATTGTTAACTTTTCTTTAAAAATTAAAGGCATATTTTATCAAATATTAAGACCCTGGACACTAAAAGAGAGGTCCACCCCAGTCATTGGGGTCCAGTGTATCTACTTTTCTTCTTGTGTGTGCTTATTATTACAAAATCTAAGACATGCTCTTAGTTTTTGTAACTGTGGCACACTGCTCAAGAACAACATTTCTTATAGTCCTTAAATGGTTGGAGAAAAAGAATCCACATTTGAGTGTTCCATCATTCACAAATTTCTGTGTCCATAGACAAAGCCCTGTTAGAAGACAGTCATCTCATGCCTAAGGCTGTTCTCCCCATGTGGTGGCAGAGCTGAGTATCAGGGACAGCGATCATGTGACCAGTTAAACCTCAAATATGCATCATCTGGCTCCTTGCAGAAAAGTATGTTGGCCCCTCCTTTAAGCGCTTCACAAACAAACAAACAAACAAACAAGACAATCTACTTTAAAGCAAGAGAGAACAGAGGATAAATAATGTCCATCATTTATAAGATAAAATAGTGTATTTAAAGGTCAAAACAAAAAAGGGGGCGAGAAATGCAAGCCAGGAGCACAGGGTCAAAGGATAGCAGGCTGCAGTATTAAATTTCATTTTGACGTATTTCCAGAGATAGCTAACATCTCACCGAAGCCTACAACAATCATATTTTCAGGCTAAACACAATTTGCCTGTTACAGGGAAATTACTATGGCCATGCAATCAAGAAAAATCTCCAGGAAGGACTGTAAGCAGAAAGTGAGTCGGGATTTCTACTCAAGTAACACCGGTTTTCTGCAGAGCTGCTTTAGCATTACAAAGGATGCATGGAGAAGCCAAGGCTCTGTGCCATTGTGTATGGGTGGGAATGAACACACCAGCATGTCTATGCACATGTGCATATGTGTGTGTGAATGTATGTATGTATGTATGTGAATGTATATATGTGTGTATGTGAGTTTGTGTGTACAAGTGTGTGTATATGCCTCTGTGTGTCTCTGTGTGTGAGAGTGCCTGCGTGTGCTCCCTCATGAGCTCATGCTTGTGGATAGGACAGAGATCATTTTAGATGTCTTATCTCTCACTGAACTGGAAGTTACCTGCTCTAGCTAGACTTGGAGGCCTGTAAACCCTAGGATCCATTAGTCTTCACCCCACAATTCAAGGGTTACAGACACCCGCAGCCTTGTCTGACATTTTACATGGATGTTGGAGATTTGAACTCAGGCCGTCATGTTTGCAGAGTAAGGATTATTACTCACTGAGCCATCTCCCTAGCCTCTCATTGGCACCTTGACCTCAGGTAGATTGGGATTTAATGGTTCCATCTGGATATCTGGGCTGCTTTAAGCAAATCAGAATCAAATCCCCTGTGCCTCAACTTTCCTCCTTTGGAAAGCGGAAGGAGCCTTGTCCTCATGCACTGAGGAATGACATCGTTTCTAATAAGAGCAAAAGAGGCCAGCATGGTCCTGGAGAAGTGCTGGAGAAATGCTCGCTTCCTTCCCTCACTTCTAATCAAATCTCAGTTCTTGGCTCCCAATTAAAGATTTCCGAGAGTTCTCTTTAATCTCCTGTTAGTTTTTGAAACGCCCCAAGCCAAGCCAAGCCAGACAAAACAAACAGCAAATGACCAGGAGAAAGACTCAGTGCCAAGATCCCCACTTCCCCACAGCCCCTGCCCAATAGCCAACGGCCTGCCTGTGCTGTGTTCCTGCCAGAGTCTTTATTGAACACTTATTTCTTTCTTATACCCTTCTGACACCCCCTTCACCACTACCACCAATAAGGCTCTCTCTGTTGATGCCTCTTAAATCCTTAAATGCTTCCATGATGCTGTTATTTGGGCCATCCTTCAGTGGTTTCTGGGACATAAAAACAGCTAAATTAAATATCAGAAGCGACACTTGATAAACTGTACAAATAAATATTTCTCTTCCCCCCCCCCTTTCTAGGGTCCAAAGGATCCACAATAAATTTGAAGCTATGTTCCCCTTAAATTGGCCTTATTTGTGGTCATTATTTTGAAATATTCACAAAGTGATTTTGTTCGTTAAACTTTCCACGTTCTGTGTTCTCGTGAAATAAAATGGAAATGATTGTACAGTTTGGTCCCTTTGTTGACATTTAGAAATGTCCATATTATGATGTAGAAATTGAAATACTGTTGTTGCCATAGAAACATGAAAATTAACACTATACACTTATAGCCAGCGAATGGTTTGTTTTCATTTTTTTGTTCCATGAGGGGCATTTCGTTTGAAGGCAATCCCATATCACATAAATTAGGGGACATTTCTCTCTGGTTTTCTTTAGCGCTACCACCAAAGGCTACTCTAAATCTTCACAATTAAAACATGGAATTGTGGCCTGTGTTGGGAG
This sequence comes from Rhynchomys soricoides, assembly GCA_019843965.1. Taxonomy (NCBI): domain Eukaryota; kingdom Metazoa; phylum Chordata; class Mammalia; order Rodentia; family Muridae; genus Rhynchomys; species Rhynchomys soricoides. The sequence goes on from JADRCH010000012.1 coordinate 8,078,230, forward strand.
CATCATCCTCCACCCGGGATCTCTCTTCTCATTCTTGTTTTTGATCTAATATCAATCCACTTAAGAACTAAGAATGCCCCATCATTGGGAGAATGCTTTACCCATAGCGTATGTGAGGCGTGGGTTTGATCCCTAGCACTCCGTAAAACTGGTTGTGAGGGCAAGACCTGAGATTCTGGCACTTTGCAGGTAGAGGCAGGAGGATCAGCAGTTTAAGGCCATCTCTCCCACATAGTGAATTTGAGGTTAGCTTGGGGTAGGAGACTCTGTCTTAAAAATCTAATCAGCAGACCTGCAAGACAGCCCAGCCAGTAGAGAGACTTGTACCAAGCCTGACAACTTGACCTCAATCCCTGGGCTCCACATGGTGGAAGGAGAGAACCAACTCCCACATGTAGGCTACTGTCTTCCACCTGTATACTGTTTAAACTGCCCACCGACACTGACACATAAATATTTTTTAAGGTTACAATACAAAAAAAAAAAAAATCCAATCTTACAAACAAAACAAAAACAGTTTGTAGTTAGAAAGAACCTTGGATACACGTTATGCCAAGTTCTCAATAAAGCTCCAAGATCTACGTGGTTATTATATGCTCATTCCCAAGAAGGCACTCCACGTGGCTATGGGCTGACTACAATAGAGATATTCCTTCTTTCTTTTCTTTTTTTTTAAAAAGATTTATTTATTTAATATACTTATGAGTACACTGTTGCTGTCTTCAGACACACCAGAAGAGTGCATCAGATCCCATTACAGATGGTTGTGAGCCACCATGTGGTTGCTAGGAATTGAACTCAGGATCTCTGGAAGAACAGTCAGTGCTCTTAGCTGCTGAGCCATCTCTCCAGCCCAGAGATATTCTTTCTTAGATGGGTCAGAAAGGTGCTTCCTAGATTTTCTAGTCCTGGCTCTCCACTGCTCAGTGCGGTGGGTTTGAGTCACTGAGCCAGCTTAGTACCATCATCATGCCTGGGAAGCTGCACAAACTGAGAATAGTGAGGTCTCATGGAGCCTTCCCGTGAGGATGGGGCTACCCATTACCGACAGAACATATGGGTGCTCTGAATCAGAAACCCAACCGGGCTTTGAAATAAACAGGGAAGCTTCCTCCTCTTTAATTTTAAGATAGACTTCAGTTTCCTCGCGGTCAAATAGGGATTATCAGAATTGCTAATCCAGTCTTGCTGAAAGAATCAATGGAATTCCAATAGGAAAATGTACAACAGAAAGCCCAGTGCAGCTTAGATTCTCTAAGCAACCAGGGCTGTGATCAATTCTATTGATTTGATTTCTAGTCCCAGAATCCATTTGATGGAAAGGGAGAGAACTGACTCCACGGCGTGGTCCTACGACCTCCACACATGCGCAGTGACACATGCACACCTATACACATTACACAGACCCATCAGGTAAGGGTTGGTTCAAGGCTTGGGGCTTCATTCCACACAGTTAGTAGATGTCTTCAAACATCAGTCAGTATGGACTCCACTTATTTGAAAAACGGACAACTGCAGAGTAAACATTTTAGACATAACACTACAGACATAAGACATAAACGCCTTCGTTTTGCAGATGTGATATCTGTGATTGTGAGGGGCTTCATGACTTCTTCAAGGGCACAGGGCTAAAACATTGCTATCTAGCAATCCAGTGTACGTCTCCCAGGCCCAGGGTCTTCAATCAACACACTGTTTATCTGCCACGTAATGGAATGATAAGATTTCTAGGCAGAGTCTGGTGATTGCACACGTAGGGACTCTCCTTAATACAATTAATGACATTTGAGCTGTCCCCTCCGGACAGGGCACCCTGCTTACTCATGCACCTACATCTTGCTTTCTTATTTATGTCCCACTCTGTGCTGAAATAATTTAAGGTGTCCCTCAGACGGTTTACCAACAAGCCAGATCTCTGGCTGCTACCATACCTTCTAAGATCTGGACAGTCCCGTAGTTGCTTTCTAGAACCGAGGGAAGAAAATCTGGGGAAAACACGCACAATTTGAGAACCTTGAACAATATCCAGTTTTTGTGGAATTATATGAGACAGCCTTAGGTTAACCAGAACCGCGCGCACAATGTTAAGGACTACCTTGGGTACCAACAGGTTATCATTTGCCATTCGGGTCACAAAGAAAAGAGCGGGCATTTTACTGTGCCCTTGTCTGGGAGAAATGAAAGGGTTAATTCTCCACCGCTGTGTGCCAAAAAAAAGTCTAGTTTACAGACTGGAATGAATATGGCACCTTCGTTTTAAACAGCCAATTTCCAGTTTTGTGTGGCTGTTGAGATTCCTGAGCTAGTGACAGGGGCCGGGGCAGGAGAATGGGCTGGGTTACTTACTTTGACTGTGGACATATGGGCTGTGGGACGGAAACTATTTAAAATGGGGCTTAGGGAGAGGGGGGAAAAGTCGCCTTTCCCCAGCTGAGATTTTTCCAGGATGTCGTCATACAATCTCCAAAAACCTCTGCGGAAGAGTAGATGGCTCTCATTGGCTGTATGCAAATGATGTGCGAGCACTGGTTTCCTGGCAGAGGAAAACTTACACCAGAGCAAAGAGCCAGTCCAAGCCCTGCTCTCTACAATCCTGAAAGAACAGTCATTCTTGACAGGGCACTTTCAGCCTTTGACATGCCAGGAAATAATTCCATAATGTCACTCAGGCTGACGTCTCACCGGTCCTAAGACAAGAAGACACAAGTGCAGTGTGTAGGATTTAAGGTTTCACGCAGACTTTAATACAAAATCCAGAGCAAAAACTGTGGGAGGAGCCCAAATTTACATCGAACATTGTCAATAGTAATTAAACCCAGCGTACAGGAAGAAAGGGCTTCTGCCAGGAAATTGCAGGCACAACCTGAAGCCCATTTCCTCCCCCATTTTACAGACAGGGTTCCTTGCCATGCTCCAGATGTGACACCCAGATAAGGCGGGTGTGGGGTCATTAACATACCTGCAGAAGTTAGCCCATCCTGGAGGTGCAGAGACCTTTCTGAGGTTTACTGACCTGTATGTTACAACGCGTTTCATTTTCTCCAAGAGCAGGCAGATGAGAAAGGTCAGGAGACTTAGGTTAAAAGCTGGGAAACGGTCTGGGGCCCCAAAGAATGACATCATTTTCTTGCAATGCAATGAAGCAATGACAGTTCGGGGGTGTGTGTGGGGGGGGGAGATCAAAACACTAGAGAAGCCGGGCAGCCACAGCGAGTCCCAGAATCTGCAGAGGAAGGGCCTACCTAGCTCAGCTTTTTCCTCTTTGTTAATATCCTTAGATAGAGCCCCTCAGAAGAGAGGGTAACAGGGATTGGGGAGGGGGGTAACTAAAAGAGATATACTAGTGGGAACCGTGCAGAGACAGATATGCAATCTGGGAAAATCCCACTTAGCTGAGAGGTGTACCCATCCTCAATACCCTTGTCTTCTCTCTCCACCTCTCCCTCATTCTCCTGAGGAGGTGAAGTGTCTTCTTTAAATGAGCCACTATCCCCGAGGTCTAGTGAAAGCTCTAGCTTTGTAAGGCCAGGAAGCCCACGAAACCTACAGAGACAGAACTTTACATAAAATGCCCATAACTACTGAGATTAATTTTTCCTGCCAAATTGGCATGTTTATACCTTCTGGTCACTCCCTGTAAGTAGTTATGATGTCTACAGTTAACTCGATAGGGAAAGAATTTATTTTTACACTGGTGTCTCAGATCACAAAATTCAAGGCTTGGATTTTTTGCCACCTGAATAAACCCCTCGTGCTTGTTCACACGTGTTGAAAAATGTTGTTTAAGTACACAGAGCAGACTCATTGAAGACTCCCCTTTCACCTTGCTCCAGACAAGGAGAAAGGTCAAAGCTGCTGGTATTTTTTCCAGGATGACCCCTGCTTTGTTCTGAACACTTCGCCCATCTCCAGTTTGTAGAAGCTCAGACAAAACCTCCTTGTTTTTCTCTTCTATAAACCTTCTTATAAACCAGACTCCGTTGCTCATTTGGCATTCCAAGAAGAGGGGATTCTCCCTCTCAGGTAGCCCTTGACTCTACAGTGTCTTCTAGAGTTAGCCTATCAGTTCCTTCAAACTTTTAAAGCTCACAGGGTTAAAGCAGTGAAAAGTAGACTTGGCAAGTGAAAAGCATTGTGGGACTTGGCAGGTGAGGAAAGGTGTTTGAAATGGTTCTGTTCTAATAAGACCAATGTTGAACAATGAAAAACGGCTTACCTATTAACAATGCTGCTTTGAAATACCCAAGTGGCTAGCATTTTTTTAAAAAGTAACCCTGGCTTATTAAGTAATTAATTCCTTTCATATGGGAGAATACAAAGTAAATAATGATAATTGATTTTTTGTTGTTGTTTTGTTTTTTGTTTTTTCGAGACAGGGTTTCTCTGTGTAGCCCTGGCTGTCCTGGAACTCACTCTGTAGACCAGGCTGGCCTTGAACTCAGAAATCCGCCTGCCTCTGCCTCTCAAGTGCTGGGACTAAAGGCGTGCACCACCACTGCCTGGCTGATAATTAATTTTGATTAGCTCATAAATTATGATTGATAAAAATGCACAGGGTACCAGATTATGTATTCTTAATACGGCACAATGACTTGGAAAAGCAAATCTCTCAGCCCAGGGGCCAGCAGGAGGCTCAGTAGGTAAGGGCACTTTTCCATTACGCTTGGAACACCATCCCTGGGACCCAACTCTTACCTGCAAGTTATCCTCTGACTTCCACACATGCTGTGGCATATGCAAGGTTGTGCACACACACACACACACACACACACACACACACACACACACAAATAATTGTTTAAAAAAATCTCCAGCCCACAAAACACAAATGATTCAGAAGATCAACGATAAAGAAGTTTGAACAAGCTACACACCAATAAATGGGCTGAAAACCAAACCCTTTTGCCTTTCGGGGGTTTCTGTTTCCCACACATGAAACAAAGGAGCCAAGACTAGCTGTCATGTCCAGAATCCTGGAACTTAAAATACATGTGCTCGTGTAAAAAGTTAAGTCCTCACATGCTTTGCTTGGCAAATTTCAGGAAAAAGATAAGCTCAATAGAATTATGACTTCAGACGGGGACGGGGACGCTCTCATAGACCTAAGGAACAACAAGAAGAAAAATATGGAGCTTGGCCACAGGTAAGGAAGAATGCTGGGTTTTATTTTACCTTATTATGTTTTGCAACTAGCTGCCTGGACAAGAGGGAGCTCAGGCAGAGAATGGCACAGCAAGCACAGGCTGAGAGCACCTTGCTCAGGCCAATCAATCAACAAAGATTTTATTTGACTCAAGTTACTTTATTTGTCAAGGGACTCTTAGGAGGCGCCTGAGATAGCATGGATGAGGGTTATATGCCCTGCCGAGTGTAGTGGATTGCAGAAATATCCTAGCGACTGGCTCTGTAAGACTAGGGAGGGAAGGAGCTGGGTAACCAGAGAGGGCTCAGGAAATATTCAAAGAATGCTCTGAGGTTGAGCCTCAACAGTGGGGCCTGGCTGGGGGTTGTGAAGAAAGGGCAGTTGCAAGCAGACAGAGAATGAGTACCAAAAGGGATTTAGCCTCTCTAAGTAAACTACCCAGCCAGCACTTGGGAGGGGACATCACAGTTACAAAAAGCACTTTGACTGAGAACTGAAGAATAAGCCTCAGATGTCCTCAAAATATTAAGATGCTTCGGCATTCAAGATTTCCCATCGGGCTCAGTTCTCCTAGAGAGAAATATAAAGAAAAAACATAGTGCTTCCGGAGGCTGGGTTCTCTTACAACATGAAAACTATCAAGTCCAGTGCACCACTCTTGTTGCCATGCCTGCCAGGGAGCTGAAGGAGAATTGAGACTTAGTTCTCCGACTCATGGGTCCAACTCTCTTCTCTTTGTATCCTTTATGTATCCTTTCTATCTTTCATTACAAGCAGTCTCATTCTTTCCTCCGTTTCAGAGATATTGTGTCCTCTGTGTCAGGCCCTTTTGAAGGGCAGATGGCGTGACAGTCTGGAGCAGCAGGCAGAGGTATAAGCTTTTAATATTAGCTCTGCCTCTGCCTCATCCTGTGTTTAGGTCTTAAGGCTTGAAGTTTATTCTTGGGATATAGTTCAGGCATTTTTCAGATGAGGCAGGGCTCTGGGGCATCTAGCTGGCTTTTCCTAATAACTCACCCAGTGACTGTCTTCCTCTTGTTTAAGCATGGCTTACTTCTCTGAGGGTCTTTGATCCTCCGTCTGCAGACACTCTGGCACCAGGAGCCTTAAAGGTCAAGGAGCAAAGACACACTGAGGTGGGTGAAATCAGGGGACACTTGTTGGCAACCTCTGAGAACCTGTGGGACAAACACTGGCTTATAAAATAGAAGGATGGTATCATCCATGGTATGAATAACTGTGTGCTCACTAAGCTGAGGTGGAGACCCAGCAGGTGTGTTCTGGAACGGCTGTTTGGAAGAGAGCCATTAAACCCTGTTTCATCTAATCCATGTAGATTGCCAAAGTTCAATATAATGAGGTCCAAGAGCAAAAGTATGCACTTGTGACTCAGTTTCCACATCTGGGAAATAAAGGACTTGGGCTCCTTGCATTTTTAATTGCTATGGTGGTTTTTTGTTTTGTTTTGTGTTTTAATCTATTGGTTCTCCTTACAGTCATTTGACTCCACGGGGCACACAGATGGACAGATTTGGATTCTCTCCCAGTACCATGGGAAATAATACACAGATACAGTAGAAAACTACGCATAATTGGAATTATTGATTGGCAAAGTGTCAGTTCACTAATGGCTCTAAGTTATACTAAAGACCAGCTACATATGTATGATAGTTAGCTTTAATTGTCAATGTGACAATTTAGAACCACCTGGGAACAGTGTCTCTGTACGAGTTTGGTTGTGAGCATGTCTGTGAGAGATTGTGCCTATTACATTAATTGATGTGGAAAGTCCCAGCCCACTGTGGGTGGTGCCATTCCCTAGGTTTGAGATTTTAGCTGTGTAAGAATGGAGCAGGTGAGCTGAGTACTGATTATGCATGCATAAGTTTGTCTCCGCTCTTGACTGGATTGTGACTTGCTAGTTAAACTCCTGCCAGCCTCAACTTCCTGCTTTTATGGATTTGTGATTTCACATAATGTTTTCTTCCCTGAGTTGATTTTTATTGGGATATTTAATCACAGAAGCAAAAATGAATATCAGTCAACACACTTAGCCACTTAGATTACAACATATTCAAATACTTGACAAATGATGTTTATGCAGGTTTGTCTTTGATTGTTTGTTTTAGATACAATTGTAAGAATTGTACACACAGGAATCTTATGTAATCTTTACTAAATTCCTGTCAATGGTACCATCTTGCAAAACCATAGCACAAATCCACAACCAAGGTCTTGGACACTGATAGTCAAGATGACGACCATGACTGTCGTGATCAGGATCCCTCCTGTTGCCCTCCATGGTCTCACACATTTGCTTTCCACCCTTAATCCTTGGAAATTTCTGGAAACCTCTTATCTATTTCCAATTTTTATAACTTTATCATTTCATAAATTTTATATCAATATAATCACATATCATGTCTAAAATAAGCTTTTATAATCTCAGCATCATTTTGTTTATTTACTTATTTGCTTATTTATTAAGTTACACAGAGTCTCATGTAGCTCAGGCTAGCCTCAAACATACTGTGTAGCTGAAAATGAACTTGAACTTTTGATCTTCCTCCTGAGTGCTAGGAATGCCTCATTTATGCAATGTAGGAATGTAGTCTAGAGCTTTGCATGTGGTATGCAAGCACTCAGCCAGTTGACCTATAACCCCCAGCCATTATATATGTACCTTCTGAAGTGAGTGACTGATATAAAGCTGTTGAACAGAATGGGGGAATGGTCTCTAAATGAAACATCAAGATTAGTTAGTAGATACAGACAGGGGGCTCTAACTTCCAAAACTAGATCAGAACTGTCCAGTTCCTTTGGGATATTCACCTGTGAGAAGCTATGTCACAGGAGACACATGGAGCATAACAGCTATAAAGACTGCCACATGGTCAGGAAATAGCCAGGCATCCCAGTCCACAGACAAATTAATCTGTGGCTCTGAGTGAAGTTGTCTTTCTCCCTTTAGCACAGCTCATCTGCTGGCTGTACACCCCTGAGTTAAATCCATGATGGCCCCAGGAGGCCAAAGATTTGCCCACCTGAGATCTGTGGGGGTATTTGACCTACTGAATCTGGTTGTATGATAAAAATGATTGTTCTCTTAGACCAACAAATTTGGTGTCATAGTTACATAGTTATAGTACCTAGATATCAGCTAAATGCTAGCTAGATCCTCAGCCTGACCCCTCCTGTAAGTGCTGATTCACAGAGATTCATCTACCTAATATCATCACTGGAAGCCATAGCTGGAGATCAGGAGCCAACTCTCTGGCCCCTAAACCTCTGACTTTTCCAGTCTAATGAGTGAAACTATTAAGAAAACATCTGTAGAGCCAGTTTGTGTTATGTCTATAACCTTGGCACTCAGGGGGCTGAAGCAGGAGGATCACAAGTATGAGGTCAGTCTGGTCTGTAAAGTGAAACCCTCTGTGGTGATTTGCATACGTTGTCTTGTTAGAACAGGTGTGGCCTTGTTGGAGGAAGTGTGCCGCTGTGGGGGTGGGCTTTGAGGTCCTATGCTCAAGCTCCACCCAGTACAGAAGAGGATTCCTTCTGACAGCCTTCAGATCAAGATGTAGAACTCTCAGCTCCTCCTCCAGCACTATGTCTGCCTGTATACCCACACCATGATAATAATGGACTGGTTCTCTAAAACCAGAAGCCAGCCCCAATAGAATGTTTTTCTTTATAAGAGTTGCCTTGGTCATGGTGTCTCTTCACAGCAGTAAAACCTTAACTATAACACTCTATCTCAAAAAAAAACCAAAACAGAGCAGCGAGATGAGGAGAGGCCAGAGGAGAAAGAGCCATGATGAGGAAAAGAAAGAGGAGAAGGAAGAGGAGGAAGAGGAAGAGGAGGAGGAGGGGGGAGGAGGAGGAAGAGGAGAAGGAGGAGGAGGAGGAAGAAGAAGAGGAGGAGGAGGGGGAGGGGGGGATGAAGAGGGGGAGAGGAGGGAGGGGGAGGGGGAGGAGGAGGAAGAGGAGGGGGAGGGGAGGAGGGGGAGGAGGAAGAAGAAGAGGAGGAGGAAGAGGAGGGGGGAGGGGGAAGAGGAGGAGGGGGAGGAGGGGGAGGAAAAAAATAAATAAAAGAAATGAACTTTCTGAGCAGGGTCCAAACACTACTCTTTGACAGGCTACATTTTTATTTCCATTGAATAAAAGCTGAATTAGCCAAAGGCTTTGACATATAAACAAAAGTACACTGGGCGGCCTTACATGTGTAGTGCTTACAAACGGTGCACATAATTGGGCCATTTGAATGCAACTAGCTCCCAATTAGAGGAAGCAACATGCTGAAGTACATAAAACAAGAACATTCTCAAGTCTCAGGATTTGAAAGCTGTCTGTGTCCAACACACTGAAAGGTCTTTCCTGCTGCAAGACTCAAACTCAGCCTCTATTAATATCAAGCCTGGCCCCCTCTGAACACTTACTTCCTGGTGATTTATGATGGCCAGGCTGCTTCCTGCTCCTTTTGAAAGTTAGATTTCAACCTAGGAGGAATTCTAAGCAATTTCTCATCCCTTGGCCCCAGGGCAACATCAGGCGAATCTTTTAAAGAGAATTTGTGTATTTACAACTCACAAATCGATCCTGATTGATAGCTCACAAAGGAGAAAGGGGGGCTTGTTGTTATGTCTGATGCCAACTGGGACTTGATCCAAATACAAATAACTCTACTGCAAGGCAGTATGTGTGTGAACAGAGTATCCAGGTCCTCTGCTCTCCCGACTACAGTAGAAAGATGGAAACTTTCCCCCTTAATCCCCAGCTATCCTGAGCAGTCAGTGATCCCCAGTGGACCTTGATTCTCCCCCCACCTCGCCACATACCTTCATCAGACCTGTGAATCCTGAACCATACACATTAGCTTCCCATCCCCCATCTTTCTTTTCTGCTTGCTGAGTCCTCTGGAGAACCCCCAGCTGCCCTGAGCAGTCTGTTATCCCCATCAGACCTCCATTTTCCTGTCACCTCTCTACCCAACTTCATCAGAACTGTGAATCCTGATCTGGAACCATACAGCCAAAGAATAACCATCAGAGGTCGGCCACACCAGGACCATCAGGGTTAACCCCTCTCCCGATACCTACTACAACAGAAACATCCAGGGACCAAAACCATCCAGACTCAAAAGAACACAATCAACAAAAGCCAGGGCAACATGACACCTTCAGAATACAGCTACTACCCTAGTATAGAAAACCCTGGATATCCTAACACAACTGAAACACACCTTAAACCCAATCTTATAGAGATGACAGAGGCCTTTAAAGAAGAAAGAATAAATCACTTAAAGAAATACAAGAAAATACAATCAAATGGGTAGATGTCTTTAAAGAGGAAATAAATAAATTCCTTAAAGATATACAGGAAAATACAAATGCACACGTAAATGAAATAAAATTGTGAAAGACCTGAAAGTAGAAATAGGAGCAATAAAGAAAACACAAACTGAGGGAATCTTGGAGATGGAAAACCCAGAGGAAAGAACAGGAACAACAGATGTAAGCATTACCAACAGAATACAGGATGGAAGAGAGATCTCAGGTATAGAAGGCAAAATTGAAGAATTTAATATGTTAGTCAAAGAAAATGTTAAATCTAAAAAATTTCTGACAGAAAATATCCAAGATATCATGAAAAGACCTAACCTAAAAATAATAGGAATAGAAGAAGGTGAAGGGTCCCAGATCCAAGGCCCAGAAAATACTTTCAACAAAATCATAGGGGAAAAAAAAAAAAACCTTTCCCAACCTAAAGAAAGAGATGCCTATAAACATACAAGAAGCTTATAAAACACCAATCAGACTGGACCAGAAACAAAAATTCTCTAGCCACATAATAATCAAAAACAAAAAAAGAAAAGAAAAAAAATCTACAGAACAAAGAAAGAATATTAAAAGCCATAAGGGGAAAAGACCAGGTAACATACAAAGGAAAACTTATCAGAATTAAACCTGACTTCTCAACAGAGTCTCTAAAAGTTTCAAGGGCCTGGAAAGATATCTTACAACCTATTTTTAAAAAAAAAAAAAAAAAAAAAACAGATGCCAAGTTAGACTATTATACCCAGCAAAACTTTCAGTCACCATAGTTGGAGAAAACAACATATTTTAAGACAAATCCAAATTTAAACAATACCTATCTACAAGTCCATCCCTACAGAAAATACCAGAAAGAAAACTCCAGCCCAAGAAAGACAACTACTTCCAAGAAAACACAAGAAATAAGGAACTTCATATCAGCAAAAACAATGGAAGCGTGTGCAGGTGCTCACATGCACGAGAGCACATGGGCACATTCACGCGTGTGCGCGTACACACACACAGACACACCATCAGAATAACAGGAAAGAACAATCACTGGTCATTAATATCTCTCAACCTTAATGGACTCATTTCCCCAATAAAAAGATACAGCTGACAGAATGAATGTGAAAACAGGATCCATCATTGTGTTGCATAAAAGAAATATACCTCAGCAACAAAGTAAAGGGCTAAAAATATTTTTTTTCCCAAGCAAACAGACCCAAGAAGCAAGCTGGAGTTCCTATTCTAATATCTAATAAAATAGACTTTCAACCAAAATTAATTAAAAGAGACAGGAAAGGTCACTTCATACTTATCAAAGGAAAATCTACCAAGATGATATCTCAGTTCTGAACATCTATGCCCCAAACACAAGAGCATCCACATTTGTAAAAAAAACATTGCTAAAGCTGAAATCCCTCATCAAACCCAACACATTGATTGTGGGAGATTTCAACATCCCAGTTTCAACAATGGTCAGGTCATCCAGTCAAAAACTTAACAGAGAAATAATGAAACTAACAGACATTAAGAATCAAATGAACCTTACAGACATCTATAGAATATTTCACCCAAACATAAAAGAATATACCTTCTTCTCTGCACCTCATGGATCCTTCTCAAAAACTGACCATATACTTGGTCACAAAGCAAGTCTCAACAAGAAAACTGAAATAATGCCTGGTATTGTATCAGACCACCATGGATTAAAGCTGGACTTCAACAACAGCAGAAACAACAGAAAGCATATACAATCAGAGAAATTGAACAACTCTCTACTCACTGATCTCTGGGTCAGGGAAGAAATAAAGAAACGAAAGACTTTCTAGAATTCAATGAAAACAAAGGCACAACATATCCAAATTTATGGGGCACAATGAAAGCAGTGCTAAGAGGAAAGTTCATAGCACTAAGTGCCCCCATAAAGAAATTAGAAAGTACACATGTGAATAATTTAAAAGTACACCTGAATGCTCTAGAAAAAGAAAAGAAGCAAGCACACCTAAGAGGAGTGAGTAGACGGCAGGAAATAATCAAAATTAAGGCTGAAACCAATCCGTTAAAGACAAAGAAAACAATGCAAAGATTCAAGAAAACTAAGAGCTGGTTCTTTGAGAAAATAAATAAAATAAATGAAACCTTAGCCAAACTAACCAAAAGACAGAGAAACAGTATCCAAATTTTAAAATCAGAAATGAAAAGGGAGACATAACAACAGACACCAGGGAAAATCAAAGAATCATTAAGTCTTATTTCAAAATCCAAAAATCAGAAAATCTTAATGAATGTATGATTTTCTAGACAGATACAACTTACCAAAGTTAAATCAAGAGCAAGTAAATTATTTAAACTGCCCTATAACTCCTAAAGAAAAAGAAGCCATCATCAAAAGTCTCCCAACGAAAAGAGCAGAGGGTCAGATGGTAGTGCAGAATTCTACCAGACTTTTGAAGAAGAGCTAATACCAATACCCATCAAACTTCTACAAAATAGAAACAGAAGGAACACTGACAAACTCATTCTATGAGGCCACAGTCACACTGATACTTAAACCATACAAAGATTCAACAAAGAAAGAGAATTTCAGACCAATTTCTCTTATGAACATTGATGCAAAAATACTCAATAAAATGCTTGCAAAATGAAACCAGGAACACATCAAAGACATCATCCATCAAGATCAAGTAGGCTTCATCCCAGCAATACAGGAATGGTCCAATATATGAAAATCCATCAACATAATCCACCATAAAAACAAACTGCAAGAAAAAAAATCACATCATCATCTCATTAGATGCTGAAAAAGTCTTTGACAAAATCCAACAGCCCTTCATGTTAAAAGTATTAGAGAGATCAGGTCTACAATGCACATACCTAAACAAAATCAAAGCAACATAATATCAAACTTAAATGGAGAAAAGCTTAAAGCTATTCCACTAAAATCAGAGACAAGACAAGGCTTCCCACTCTCTCCCTATTTATTCAATATAGTACTCGATGTTCTAGCCAGAGCAATAGACAGCTAAAGAAAATCAAGGGGATACAAATTGGAAAGAAAGAAGTCAAAGTATTTCTATTTGTGGATGATATAAATGCTAGCATATATAAGCGACTCCAAAATTCTACCAGAGAACTACTACAGCTGATAAACACCTTCAGCAAAGTGACTTGATACAAAATTAACTCAAAGAAACCTTTATAAAAATGATAAACAGGCAGAGAAAGAAATTAGGGAAACAACACCCTTTACAATAGCCAAAAATAATACAAAATATCTTGATGTAACTCTAACCAAGCAACTGAAAGATCTATATGACAAGAATTTCAAGTCACTGAAGAAAGAAATTGAGGAAGATATCAGAAGATGAAAAGATCTCCCATGCTTATAGATCACTATATTAATCATAGTGAACATGGCCGGCCATCTTCAAAAGTAATTTACAGAGTCAATGCAATTCCAATCAAAATTCCAACATGATTCTTTACAAAAATTGAATTTACAATTTTTGTAAAGAATCATGTGCTGCCCATAATTATATCACAACAACAACAACAACAACAGTGTAAGGGACTGGAGGCTGCTGTTCACCCTATTACAACACCCTGTTGCTACTCACACAACAACTCAAGGGAAAGGCTGAATTCAGCTCTATTCTGAATACCTTCCTTGTCAGCACCCAGCCAGGCAGTGTCAGGAAACTAGAGTCAGAGCCTAGAAAGTCCCACTGTGACAGGGAAGGTAACAAGGTTCAAAGTGACACGTAAAACAGAAGAGGCACTGAGAATGCAGCTTAGTTGGTAATCAATCTTGTGCTTAGCATGCACAAGGCCTGTCTTCTGGTTTCTATTGTTATGAAGAGACACTATGACCACAGCAACTCTTAGAAATGATAATATTTAATTGGGGCTGGCTTATAGTTCCGAAGTTTAGTCCATTGTCATCATGGTCAGAAGTATGGTGGTATACAGGCAGACATGGTTCTGGAAGCTACTAACATAGGCTACATGAGACCCTGTCTCAAAATAATTTAATTTAATGGTAAATCACTAACTCAAACTCATTTTAATAAGAAATGAAATTAACCAGCTTCCTTAACAGAGAAGTCTAAACTGAGATCTTACAAGCTTTAAGCATGATGAGGAGCAGAGATACTTGGGAACTCCACTTCTATCCTGACTGTATCTATCCACTCCACTTCCTAGATGTTGAACTACCCTGCCTCCAATCTTTCTGGCCTCTAATCCCACTTCTGAACTAAAATGGCTTTTCCAAAGATACCTGTTCCCTTATTTGCCAATACAAATGTACATTTTAAATCCTTCCCTCTGAGATGCAGAGACCATGGAAGGATGCTGCTTGCTGTCTTGCTCCTCATGGCTTGCTCAGCCTGATCTCCGATAGCATCTAGGACCACCAGCTCAGGAATAGGCTGGGCCCTCTCACAACAATCACTAATTTAAACAATGAACTACAGACATAACCACAGACCAATCTGGTGGGAACATTTTTTCAGTTGAAGTTCCAAAATGACTCTAGCTTGTGTCAAGTTGGCAAAAAAACTAGTCAGCACATCCCTAAATATTGATGTTTTACAAAATTAACCTTGAGTTGTCTTTTGTGGTGTCTCATTGGGTGATCTCCTTCTGCCAGGGGATGCAGGAGTCAAACTCAAGCTCTCAGTCTTGGCTATAACCCCTTTTACCCACTGAGCCCATCAGCCATCTGACTTATTTCATCTGAACCCTTTCACTGAAAACACAAGGGCAATATTCACATAAACGCTCATCCCATTTTATAAGCCCAAAAGGCTTCATCTTAAAAATCATGTTAGTGAACTCATCCATTTCTTTTAGCCTCATCTTCTTCTGCTCGTCCATGTTTGTCCATCTGTGATTGTCCCCAGACTCCCGCATCCTGCCTTCTGTTACTCCTTCCTTGCAACAGTATCTCTTTCTTACACAATACTTGCTCTTTAATTAGGCTCTTTAATTAGTGCCTGTGCTAGACACTCTGTAGCGATTTCTGCCTCTTCTTTCTCAGTGTGTGGTACGTTGGACTCTTCTTGCCTTTTTGGATGAATGGAGCAATGCTTTGACTTACTTTAGCCAATCAAATCGAAGGATTGGGGAGATGCCTCAAACAGCAAATGCTCAGCTGCTTGTCCTGCAAGGATGAAGATCTGAGTTTGAGCTTCAGAAACCAAACATCACAATGGCATGCTAAGTCACAGTGCAGTGCTTAGTCACAGTGTGGGGGAAGCAGAAGCAGGTAGGTTGATAGATCCCCGGTGTTCACTGACTGCCCAGCCAGTTTAACCTACTTGCTAAAGTCTTCTGTCTTTTCCTTATTGATCAGTGGTTCTTTAAGTACTCTGGCCACAAGTGCTTCATGAGTTCTGTGATTTACAAATGTATTCCTTCATTTTTGTGCTTAATCTTAATGTTGTCTTTTAATGATAAAGACTATTAATTTTGCTGAAGTTCCATATGCCAATCTTCTCCTTGGTTAGCTTTTTTTTCTTTCTTTTTGCACTTGTTCTGTTGAATACATTTTTACTCCCAAGTAACAACACTGTTTCTCTATATTACGTTCTAGAATTGAATTATTTTTACATTTAGGGTTTTGGTTTTGTGAGTTTGGGATGTGTGTGTGTGTGTGTGTGTGTGTGTGTGACATGAAGGAGTCAGGGAGCACACTGTATTATAACAAATGTGTGGACATAAGTGGACAACTTTCAGAAGTTGGTTCTTGACGTGACTGGAGTAAAGCCATCTTGTCCCGATCTTACCCTGACTCCGTTTGTGTCTACTCAGGTCCCTTTCATCCCTTAACCTCCCAAATCATATTCAGGACTTTCCATGAACTTGATCATGCCCAGATACATAACCAAAACAACTGCTGGATGTATAGCCAAAACAAATGTTGCCAGGCTCCCCTGACCCCTTGCAATGATGTCATTGTGGTTTTTACCTTTATATACACCGTTCCCTGAGCTTTGTTGTCAAGAGTTCTTTGGGACAGAGGCCTGCTCTCAGTCACAGGCTATTAAGGGACTCTACTTTGGCCTTCTATGCACAGTGGGCTGTAATGTCACACGTTGTTGAAGCCTGGTCTCTCTTGTGTCCATTGCCATTCTGTGCTTGGCACTCAGGCCGGGGACCCATGACACTCCTGTCCTCAGTTCCAGTCTTGCCGAAGGAGTGTTGGGATTACAGTAGCATACCACTGCCTCTGACTTTTTTCTAAACAGTCTCACCGTCTAGCCAGGACTAGCCTGGACTCACTCTGTAGACCAGACTGGCCTGGAACCCACAGATCTTCCTGCCTCAGCCTCCTGGGTGCTGGGATTAAAGGCACATGCCACTATACCCAGAATATCTGAATTTTAACATGTGTTCTGAGGTTTGAACTCAGGTCTTCAAGTGTGCGTGGTAATCACGCCAGCTCTCAAATTCAGTTTTATAAGTCATATATAATTTCTTTTATAATATAATGTGAAGTCTGGATCAGTGTGTGTGCATGTGTGTGTGTGTGTGTGTGTGTATGTGTTGTTGTTATTGTTGTTGTTGGAGACAGAGTCTGGCTCTACAGCCATGGCTGATCTGCAGCTCACAATCTGCACCATGCTGGCCTGCAACCTGCAGTGATCTTCCTGTTTCGGCCGCTGACTCCCAATGCTGTCTATCATGCTGAGTCAGACTTGCTGACTACCACTCTTGACATTTTTTGTTTTTCTTTGTTTGGGGTTTGGGATGGGGTTTGCTTTATTTGTTTGTTTGTTTGTTTTGTTTTGACTTTTGTTTCTCGAGATAGCCCAGGCTGTATTTGAACTCACTATGTCACCAAAGCCAGCCTCTAACTGCCCCTGCCTCCATGTCTCCAGTGCTGGAATTCCTGGTGAGCTCCACCTGC
>JADRCH010000012.1:8097758-8152538 GCA_019843965.1 Rhynchomys soricoides
AAGAAGAAGAAGAAGAAGAAGAAGAAGAAGAAGAAGAAGAAGAAGAAATAGAAATAAATTAGAAAAGAAGAAATAAAAAGTACAAAGCAGAAGCATGAAATACTCTAGTGGGAACAGAGAGGGACTAACAGGGAATGAAGAGAAGAGGGCAGTGTTCTTAGACATTCTTAGACATGCTCTTCCATGAGACTATCGATGAACACAGTGCCATGTACAATTAATGCACAAGGAAAGAGATGAAAATCCCCTAAAAGCAGCCAAACAAAATATATTCTTGGCTGTTTAATTAACTGTCAGTCAACAGACATCTTTGGACCAGTGACTACCATGTGGAAAGCTTTGTGCTAAGCTCTTTGTGTCAGATACAATTTTAAGAAACAGTAAAATGCAAAACAAAAGATAACAGTGCTTGCTCTTAAGAAGAAGAGATAAGACATACACATTCGACCAGATAAGTGGCACCACCAGGCTGTCCCTGATCGGGGCCAAATGACCAGTTCAATACTAAGTGGAAAAGCGGGGGACAAACTGCTCTGGGCCAGAGTGGGCAAGAAAGACTTCTAAGAACAACCTAAGAGAGGTCTTGGTGGGTCAGTGTGGGAAGGGGGGTAGAGAGGGAAATGGAGGCAGAGAGGAGAAGATGGGAGAGGCTGGTAACTGTCTCCAGGTAAACGGGAGAATCTTCTACAAAACTCATTGAAGATGAGTGGGTGTAAGGCCATGGAGATGGCACAGCAGGGAAAGACCATTGCCCAGGTCACTGGAGTTCCACCTCCAGGATCCTCGTGGTAGAAAGAGAGAACTGACTCCTGCAAGCTGTCTTCAGACCTACACACACACAGCACGGGGTACACACACAAACATCCCTCCCCCACACCGGTTCCCCCTCCCCCACACTGTCTTAGTTAGGGTTTTACTGCTGTGAACAGGCACTGTGACCAAGGCAAGTCTTATAAGGACAACATTTAATTGGACTGGCTTACAGGTTCAGAGGTTCAGTCCATTATCATCAAGGTGGAAACATGGCAGCTTCCAGGCAGGCGTGGTGCAGGAGGAGCTGAGAGTTCTACATCTTCATCTGAAGGCTGCTATGAGGAGACTGACTTCCAGGAAGCTAGGATGAGGGTCTTAAAGCCCACACCCACAGTGACACACCTACTCCAACAAGGCCACACTTCCTAATAGTGCAACTCTCTGGGCCAAGCACATGCAAACCATCTCACACACACACACACACACACACACACAGAGAGAGAGAGAGAGAGAGAGAGAGAGAGAGAGAGAGAGAGAGAGAGAGAGAGTTCTGTGCTCAAAGTTAAACACTTTTGACCTTAAACTACTAATTCATCTTTGCTCATCTCTACCATGTGCCCCTCCTCTTTCTCTCTCTCCTTCCCCGTTCTTCCCTTCCCTTCTCTCAGCCTGAGTTTTTCTTAGGAACTGATCACTTTCAATCGTCTTGTTGCATTGTAGGGAAAAAAACAACCTCTTGAGACTGTTACTGAGGACTGCATAGTGTTTAGGTCTCAGAACCTTGGAACATAGCAAACAAAAGCGCTCACAAGGCACTAAGCTCACGCTCTCCCGACACAAGCTTGCCAAGGGATGGCACCCATTGCCAGCCTTCCCACTTCACATCTGGTTTTCCTCTTAAAAGGCTTGAAGCTAACACACCAGAAATTAGACTTAACAGATCACTCTTGACTGACTTTCTGATGTTCGTTGTTTCTTGTTATCCTGGTTTTTTTGAAACAGGGTTTCATTCACATAACCTTGGCTGACCTCAAACTCACTATGTAGCCAATGATGACCTTTCACTTCTAATCCTCCTGCCTCCACCTCCTTAGGTCTGGAATTACAAGTACCTGCCAATACATCCAGTTGATCCAGTGCTGGGTCAAACTGTGGGCTTTGCGCATGCTAGGCAAGCACTCTGACAACTGAGATTCATCTTAAATCCTGCAAGTCATTGTGAGTTTTGTTTTGATTTTTATTTTACTCACTGAGGTACTGTATATCTGTATTAGGATTCTCAAGTCTAGAGGAACAGAATAGGTAGAATGAATGTATATTACAAAAAGATATCAATCAGACTGGTTTGTGTAATATAGGCTAAGCAGTCCAAGATGGCTGCATACTGGAGAACTTGCCTGTTAGGTCTCGGCCCATGAGGTTGGATGCCTCAGTTGTTCCAGTCTGGTGCTGAGGCTGTTAAAGAAATCCTGGAGAACTTCTGGTCTTCAGTTTAAATTGGAAGGTCAATATGCTGCATTCCACTGATGGGGAAGGATTGTGGTAGCAGCAGCAACAGCAATGGAGTAGATGCACTTCTCAACAAGAAGTGAAGGTGGACAGGCAAAAGTATCATTGTCTCCTCCTCAGACCTCTTTCTATCTAGGCTACCACTGGAAGGTACTACCCAGTCTGTCAGACTGATTCCCCCTCTGTTGTTACTTTCATAAATACCCTCATGGACCCATACAAAGGCATGTCTTTTAGTTGATTACAAATCCAGCCACCATCAAAATGATTTATGAAATATTTGGGTAAAATGCTGATATCACCAGAATGAGTTTCAAATTCAATACATATTGGCAGAACAGCTGCATATATTGTAAAGTCTGTCTGACTGTCTGTGGTGCATTAAAAACGATGTTGGGGCAAGCAGAAACTAGGGCATGTCTTTAAATCAGAGATACCCCGGGGGACATTGCCAGAAAAGTGGCTCGAGGGTCTGAGTTAGCTGTTGAGACCTATGTCATCTCAGGGCACATCTCAGGGTTTCCATTAGCACGTGCACCTGTTAAACACATGCCTGCTTCTGTACATATGAACACAGATAAAATAGATTGAAGCTCCTTTCTATGAATCACTTAGAAAGCTCAACACATGCACTGTACACAAGACTAAAACTAGTAAAATCAGGAGGTGGCCTCATTAGATAAAGCAGTGCTTTTTATTTTGAAAGCCTGGCCCAAAAAGACTTTAACGAAGTTCCGGTCTGCTGCTGCTGAAAAATTATATAACCTACATGTTTGTTTCTGGATCAGCCTCCGCTTCTAAACACTGCTTTACAGCAGGGCATGGTGCCTTGAGCTTAGAAGTCCACTCTTGCCTAGGCACGAGGATCAGGAGTTCAAGGCCAGCCTTGGCTATATAAAGGGCGTTTAAGATCAGCCTAGGCTACCCCAAACATTGTCTAAAACAGAACAAACAACATTTACATGTCCAAGTACACTCTTTTTTTTTTTTAATTGCAGGAAATTGAAATTCCCTGTGACCTAGACTTTCTTCTTCGTTCCCTTCCCTCCGCCTTTCTTTCCTTCCTCTCTCTTCTCCATCTCCTCCTGTTCTTTCTCCCCTTCTCCTTCTCTTCCCTCTCTTCTCTCTCTTTTCTCATTTCCTTTCCTGGTCTCCCCCTCCCTCTTTTGCAGACCCTCTCCCCATCCATTCTCACTTGAGTACTTAAACCGCCTGAAACACAAGGAGGCTATTGAAGTCTTCCGCGACATTAACGAGAAGAACAGCTTTATCTCCCGGGCAGCCAGACACGACACAAATGTTTGGTTTTCTCTGTATCGCATAGTTAGCAAAGTCCTTACTGGTTCAAGGAAAAATGATTGTAAGACTTCGCTAGGAGGACTCACCATTCTGGGAGAAGAAAAAAAGAACAGATAAGTGTGAGGAGACCCAAAATCTTTTCAAAGACACAAAGCTGGAGGGAAAGGTAGAGCGTCCTCGGTTTGGAAACCAAGTAGCAGGATAATTAGTAAGAGTCTGTTCCTGCCGCTCCCACCCCCATCCCCTGAGAAGCATAGCTGCACTCCGGACATACTTAATGTCTCATTTCTGACCTAGTCGTTGAACGCTGCCATTCAAATTGTTCCGACCACAGGAAATCCTGATGGAGAAAGCTCTTCAGTCGATTTTCCCATGGTGGGCATAGGTTTCAACAAGCTTTAAAGGGCAAGTCCTCGGTAAGCCCTGTAGGCTCCCTTCTGCACTCCCTCCTCAAACTGCCACCAGGAAAAAGGGGGGGGGGGGTGCTGCAATTGGCTGAGGATACAGCTCTAATTGTAGAGAACTGCCATAGCACGCAGGCGCGATGTCCTGTGTTCACCTCCCAGAATTCCCAGTACTACATAAATCAGAAATGATGGCGCCTACCTGGAATCCCAGCACTCAGTGGGTAAGGGAGGAAAGTCACAAGTTCAAAGTCATAGGTGACCACATAGTGAGTTGGAAGCCAGCCTGAGCTACGTGAGTCCCTGTCTCAAGTAATTATTATTATTAAGAAAATATTTATCTTAAATTTGGTATCCTGAGCAATCACCATGCCAACTTGGACTTCCCACTCATGATCCCTTTTTGGTGAGACAGTTATAAAGTGTAGTATTTACAGCTTTCTGGGCAAATGTGTGCCAAAGGAGCTGATTCTGAAGCCTCAAGCTGTCTTTCAGGCATGCAGAGAGGCTGGCTTGGACACCTCTGATCCACAGGAAATCTGTTCCGTTTTCCTTCCCTCATATCAAGCTAAAAAACGCAAAAACCATACCTGAGCTAGGATTTACTGCCAAACTACAGGAAGGCATGAGGAAGTTATCATGGAGACTTCTTTGAGAAATTGCGTCTCAGACCAGCCCTTTGCTCCGACGCCATGAATTAAACTGCTTCAAGCTAGACCTTGTGGTTCTGGTTCCCCGCCATGCGGGATTTGCTGAATCTCATTGGATCCTAAAATGCTTCCGCCTAAAGGGCTTAGGATGCCCATGAGGCTGTCATATGTGGAGTGGAGCTTTATCTCTGGGAGGGACGAAGGATCCTTTCTTCCTTGACAAGGAGCAGGAAATGTTCTCTAGAGGAGCTTGAGAGAAGATAAACAATTTCGTGGAAAACATGCTAGCTTTGCACAGTAAGGCGGAGAGCTTCTGTCAGCTGACAAGCCGGCACGCAGGAAGATGAGAAGCAGGAATGATGATTGTCAAGTGTCAGGAACGTGAGATGTACCCTGCTGTGAGACTTTAAGGAGGATGCCGAGAAATGTCACTACGGTAATGTCCCGCAATGATGCACCATTCCAAGCAGCTGAGGAGGGGTGTTCTTATTGGAAGACGGCTTCTCAGGCTTGGCCATTAGGACTTGGAAGGGATGGTCAGAATGATAGCAAGTGGGAGCTGGGGAGGTAGCTCTGTGGGTAAAGTGCTGACTTTGACCCTCCAAAAAACAGCTATGCATGGTGGGGTGTGCTTGCAATCCTGGTGCTGGGGAGACAGGGACAGGCAGATCCTAGAGCTGTGTGGCCAGCCAATGTGCTCTGCTAACTGGTGAGTTCCAGGCCAGTGAGAAATTGTCTCAAGAAACAAGATGGATGGCACTTAAGAAATGGCATTCAGGTTGATCTCTGGCCTACCCCCCCCCACACACACACATGCACACACACACACCACCACTACTACCGCCACCGCCACCGCCACCACCAACACACATAATAATACAATTTGTGAACTGACAGGAACAGGAAGATAGTGGCTAGCCATCTCTGGGTCTTCCAGTCTCCACTTCCATTCTTCCACGGGCCTTTGATTCTCTCCAGTTGGAGCCCATAACCTGACAATGCCATACCTACAAGGCCCCACGGCCCCATCGTATTGTGAGACCTCCCTGCTGTTCCCTATGGTCACCCCTCATCTCATGACAACGTCTTGCCAGCCTCAGGACATGACTATCTCCAGTGGTCATTTATAGTGATGTTGTTTATTGTTTGCTCTTAGGCAGCCCAAGCATCACAAACACAGACTGTGTCTCTTTTGTTCTCTTTACCATCAGGGTTCGTCACAGTAAACGACTTCTAGTAAGAGCTACACAAATATTTGTTTAACAAAAGAATACCAACAGATGTACGGGAGTAGAAACAGGTAAGAGTGTTTCCTCAAACTATCCTAGATAATTAGCAACAGCACAAGGGTGAGAATGGCACTTGCCCTAGAGACCCTGGTCAAAGGTGTGAGGATGTGTCAGGTAAGTGTTGTTGACATCTGTTCAAGACCTGGCGGTTACACTAGACACGGAGGATGGGGAAGGATGAGTCTTGTGAAGCTGACTCCCTGTGGGCGTCAGCAGGATGAACTGGGTTGAACACACCGGTATCCTTTTCCCAAGTGCAGCAGCTCCACAAACCACACGGGGGCTGGCCTCCTTTCTCCTCAGCCCACCCTACCCCTAGGGCCACACCCGATTCCCCAGGGCACTTTTTTGCTGACTCAGATCCTGTTCTTCTCCCAGAAGTTCCTATCTATGCAGTAGGACAATTGTTTCGGGCTCCAGTTGCAGCTTTTTGTTTCCAGTGTTTATTTGGGGAGGACTGAGAAGGGTGGACTAAGGGTGACAAAGATTGAGAGGAGGGGGAGGGGCTGAACAGCACTCTATTTACAGCCTCTGTCTAAAGCCTGCTTTCTGATAGATGTTATCTAGAGACTCAAGAAGAGATACTTCATTTATTTACTTTTTTTTGTTTGTTAATATTTTAAAGGAAATCTTAACCCTAGTTTTGTAATTCCCCAGAGGATCTTCAGTGTCGCAGAGGTTGTGACAAAATCCTGAAGTTGATTCGAAGTGAAATCATTCAGTCCAGTAAACATGTCACACAATACACTGGGGGGCCCCAGAAGGGGGTATCATGAAATCGAGTAGGTTAGCTTTTAGAGATTCCAAAAAGGACGGTCAGCCCGGGGAAAGGGAGTGCTGGGTGTGTTGAGGATGGTTTTTTTCTGTCTCCATAATTGCCTGTTCCTGCTCACAAAGGCTTCAGGAGGCAACAGGGACCCTAAGCTCCCCGGTCCCAAATACTGACCACTGACCACATCACAGTGAATGAACTCACAACCCTCTTAGCAGGTTGATGTGGTTATGGATACTAAACATCATCCTCGGTAAAGGAAACAACTCCAGGTTCAAGTAGCTGCTCCAATCTGCCAGATCCTTCAAGCCTGTGCTTGACACAGATCCTTCAAGCCTGTGCTTGACATCAGGGCTGCATCCTGATGGCAGATATATCCTTCCTACACATAACCCGCCACCCATCACTGTAGGGGGGACCTTGTGTGTGCTGTGGGGGTCAAGTCCTCTTACTCCTACTTTTGAGGCAAAGTGTCAGGCATCCCGGGCTGATCTCAAACATGAGATCAGTAAGTGAAGATGACCTTGAACCAGTCTGCTTGCCTCTACCTCCTGAGCACCGCCACACTTGGCTTTATTTGGTGCTGGGGATCAAACTGAGGACTTCAGGCATGGTGGGAAAGCACTAGCAACTAAACTATGTCCCTGCATGCTTCCTCTTTAACAAGTTTGTCATCTGAGGTCACACTGAGTAGAAATTCTAGTAACGATAGCTCTTTGCATTATGTCATGTTACATGTGAACAAAGTAAAGGGTTGTGTCACTTCAAACTCTCACTAAATTCAGAGTGCAGTGTACAGAATACTGCAGGACCAGCAAACTAAAATTTTAACCAGCCAACAGAAGCTTTTTAATTATTTTTCCCAAGCTATTTATGACACTCTTACTGAGTTATCTTTTTAATAATGAACTTCACGAAAACATGAAGTATATATTGAGGGCCTTCCAACAGCATCAGACTATTAGGGAGTCCATAACTGTAAAAGCCCCTTTACCACCTAACCAGAGACAGAAACACCAAGAGATGTATCCGATTGAGCTGGAGCCATTGTTCTGTGAGTAAAATGTGCTCTGTGCAAGCGCAAGTCTCCCCAAATCTCATGCAAAAGCCCGGAGGGTGGCACACATCCGTGTTCCCAGCACTGGGGAATGGAGAGACACAGATTTCAGGGGGCTTGCTGAGCAGCTAGACTAGTCAATTTCAGGTCTGGTAAAAAGCCCTGTCTAAGGTATAGAGCAATAGAGTAAGATATAAAATACTCAACATTGACTTCTGGCGTCCATGAGGACATGAGCAGGCATGTGTACCTGCACCCATGTGTGTACCCTCACACATACACAAATGTGTCTAGTTTATGTCCATATTTCTAAAGCCATATTTCTAACTGCACAGCATGCCTGAGGCACTGGGTTGAATTCTCTGTTGTACCAAACAAACCAGGGTAGTGCCGGAGACCTGAAACCCCAGCACAAGGGGAGTAGAGGCAGGACGATCAGGAATTCAAGGTCATCCTCAGATACATTGTGAGGCTTAAGGCTAGCCTGGACTGCATGAGAGTCTGTCTGCTGTGGTGATTTGAAAGAAAATGGCCCCCATGGGCCCATGAGATATGGCACTATTAGGAGGTATGGCCTTGGCATAGGTGTGGCTTTTATTTTAAAAGGTACACTACTAAAGGTGGCTTTGAGATCTCAGAAGCTCAAGCCAGTTCACTTCCTGCTACCTGAAGATAAAGGTACAGACCTCTTGGCCCCTTCTCCAACACCATATCTGCCAGCCTGCCACCATGTTTCCCCACCATGATGATAATGGACTGAACCTCTGAAACTGTAAGCCAGCCCCAGTTAAATGTTGTCCTTATAAGAGTTGTCTTGGTCATGGTGTCTCTTCACAACAGTAAAGCCCTAAGACAAATGCCGAGAACCTAAATTCACCTTTGATGCTGAGCACATCTCCCTTCCTCCTAAGAAGCCAGCCCATAATTTCTAGCTACAACAGTTCCCATAACCAAAGGAACACAGCCTTGTGCCCTCATGAAGTTTAAATGATATATTATCAGACAAGTATCTAAAATTCCAATCGTAAAGATTAAGTAATGACATTTGGAAACACCATCAATAAAGAAAAACATCTAGGCAGATGTGCATATGGCTAGGTGACATTGGGGATCTTGTGCCACCCAGGGAGAGTGGGTGCTCAGCTGACAGCAGTTGTTTTCACCATGTGGGGGTGGGGGTGGGGGAGAATAGAACCTAAAAGAAAAGCCATAGCCAAAGTCAAGGAGAAGAGAACGGAGTGCCATCCCCCTCACAGGCGCCATGCTGTACCTTTGAAGTGTGATTAAAACTATAGGTAAGGTTCAGCACCGGCAAAGAGGTGGGTGTGATGGCATACCATGGGATCCCAGCACTGGTGGCTAAGGCTAAAGGATCATGAGTTCAAGGCTAGTCTAAGCAAGGTTGTGACACTGTTGTGAACAGAAGAGAGAAGGGAGGCTATATATGATTCTGTCTCAAAACAAAAGGGGAAAACATCTATGAATGGGAAAAGAATATTATATTATATCCTGGTATCAATGAACAAGGCCACCAAACGTTTTAAGTATGAGAGTTAAATAATAAATATCATGTTTTAAAATAGCACTTTGCACTTTGGGATGGCGTTCCTAAGAGTACATGCAGGGAGATCAATTCTCAGGCTCCAGCAGTAATCAAGCAAAATGAAGTCATGGAGGAGGTGCTGACGTGGATGGAGGAGGGGCGGGATGGAGGAGGGGCCCGATGGAGCATCCGTTTGTGCTTCAAGGCTTGGTTAAAGCTGAGGCTGGGAAAAAGTCGTGGTTAAGAACAGCACTGAGCTGGGAAGTCTTCATCATCCATCATTTATTTTATTTTATTTTGTTTTCTCATATAGGTGTGGCCGTGTATGTGCATGGGAGACCCATGTTAGGTGTGTGTGTCATTCTTCAGACACTCTGTGTGTGTGTGTGTGTGTGTGTGTGTGTGTGTGTGTGTTATGCGGGCACACACAGAGACCAGATGTCTTCCTTTATCACTCTCCGCCTAATTTTGTTGCTTTCATTTTATTGTTCATTAGATAGATAGATAGATCAAAGTAACTATATATAAGGTAAATAATGTACACACACGCACGCACGTGCACACACACGCACACACGCGCACACACTGACCACATTCACTTTCATTATTCTCCGTACCTCCCTTAACCCACTTTCATTCCCACCAAACTCCTTTCCAACAACGCTGCCTCCTATTTAAGTGCTCCTTCCTTCCTTCCTCCATGCATTTAATCAGGTTACTTGCCTGAGCATGGCTGAGGGGTTATTGCTTAAGCAAGGGTCTCACTAAACCTAGAGCTCGCCATCTCGGCTAGACTGAGTAGCCAGCAAGCTTTGAGGACCCTCCTGTTCCTGCATCATCATTATTCCTATGTTCAGCAAGTTTATAGTGCACACTGACATGCCTGACTTTTACATGGATGCTGAGCATCTGAGCTCAGGCCCTCACTGCTTATGTGGCAATCAATTCATGACAGAACTCGTGTAGAATGAGCTGTGTCTGTACGAGGTCTCATGGCCTGGGTTTCATTTTGAAATGGGACAAAATCAAAAACCAGAGAATGTTGACCACGCAGCAACCACAAAGCTAGCAACTTCAAAGGATGCTCTTGGCCTTGACTCTCACCATCCCCAGCTACCTAACAGTTGGTGGGAAATGCCCTCCAGCCAAAGCAAAATTAAACCACAAAGCTTCTTGGTCCTCACTAGGAACCCATTCTTTTCCACCAAAGAAGGAATAACTGAGCCAAGAACCCCAGATTTCATTTCTGTGAGACTCATCTTCTCCGGGCTCCACAATCTGGCCTTGAGCAATGTGAGATTCCCATGTATGGCTTCTGGTGTCTTCTAGTCTGGTTTTTCTTTAAGTATATGTTAATTACACAAAGGAAGGGGGTTCTGTATGACATTTCTATGTATGCATGCAATGTTCTGTGATTTGATCCTCCAGAAAACCTAAGTGAGGCCAGTGGGTTTTTGTGTTTAAAATCTTTCGTACACCATGCAAATAGACCCAAATTCCTTATGCAGCCATGGATGGCCATAAACTTGGTCCCAGATGGTCTGTATACTGGTCACAACTGTTTTATGCAGTGCTGGAGACTGAACCTAGGACTTTGTGCTACTGAGACAAGCACTCTATCTCCATCCCCAGCCTGAGGCCAGTATTTAAACCAGAGTTCACTTGGGAATTATAGGAAGCAAAATATCTAGAGCAGGCCATGAAGCCCGGTGATCTGCACACCCATACCTCAGAGATGCAAGTGTCAGTTCCACCTGACTCTTGTCCCCTGCCTCTAGCTCTTTCCATGTGGTAAAGCCATCCCTAATGGCTCCAGCCCAGAGTCATTCCACGAGAAGAATTTGCACTTATGTTTTGTTTTCTTCTATATTCTCCTCTTAAGAATCCTTGGCTGGTCGTGGTGGCACAGACATTTATCCCTAGCACTCAAGAGGCAGAGGCAAGTGAATCTCTGTGAGATTCAAGGCCATCCTGGACTACCAAGCAAGTTTCAGGGATGTTACACAGAGATCCTGCCTCAAAAAAAAACAAAAACAAAAACCAGCCAAACAAACAAAATAGGCCCGCCAGCTATCACAACACACCAAGAGCCACTGCGATCGATGTGCAAGTGTGTGCTGGAGAGATGGAGAAAAGGAGAAGCAGAAGGGTTTGTGCACTAGGAAGATAGGAAGAACTGGAGACTGAAGGGTGGTGAGGAACAGCCTGACGGGGGTAGTTGGTAACACCACCTAGGACCATAGTGGGGTCCTGGCATGTGCCATGTCTGGGGTCTGTGTCGATGTCCATGGCCCATCAAAGGCCATGGGGAGGTGGCTGGTCTCAGCTGCTACCTGAGACTATGTTGATGTATAAGGGCTGCATAGAGCTTGCTCCACCCCTCACTGGCTGTAGCACTCAGGATTGCTGGCCCTGCACCTCACCTGGGCAGCACAGTAGAGCTGGCCCTGGTGGTGAAGGTGCTGCTTGTGAGCCAACCCCGAGGATGTGAGAGCTGATCCCACTCCTTGCCAGTTGAAGCACTGGGGTAGTTAGTCCTGAAGAGCTGGGCCTGGTGGTGTAGAGGTGGGCAAGCTGGTGGGCTGACCGACTTAGCTTCCACACAGGCCTAGATCCAGGGCCCTGAGTTGGCCCATCCCCAATTCTACCACCTCTATGATCTGCTGGAGCACATGAAGGGCCAGTCCTGCAGGGTCTCCGTGACAAGGGGCAACAACAGGATATCAGAGAGGAGTCAGCCCAATAACATCGAAGTGAACATTTGCAGGTAAAGATATGTGGACAAAAGGGTGTACTGTAGGACACACTGACACGCCACAGCTTCCATGATGAGATGTTTTGCTTTTGTTCCTTCTAGAGTTTTATTGTTTATTTTACTGGGGGTGGGGAGTTGTAGAGGCCTCAGAGGGTGGATATAAAGGGACGGGGAGATGAATGGGTTTGGGGTCCATGATGTGAAATTCACAAAGAATCAATAAAAAAAATTTTTTAAAAAGAATCTTTGAAAAAAGGATACATTTTTATTGGGTCTCAAAGGTTTTAAAATAATAAAACCAGGTTTTTAAAAGGCTTCCAAGCTAGGGAACCATTTACGATGGCTTATGGTTTCAATTTTTCAAAGAACAATTTAGTATGTTTGTATATTCCCCTCACAGTGTTCATATTCGATAGCATTTTCACCATCATTTACATAAATCCACCTCTTCTATTATGCTTGCCACAGTACCTCTGCCATTTCTTATCTATATTTTTAATATTGATTTTTACAATCTTCATTCTATCTTTTTAGCTTATTCCAAAAGACCCCTGATTATATTATCACACCTATTTGAGGTTACTAGACTAGTTCTGTCTAAAATTATCCTTTAAACTTGTTTTTATGATTATATAAAGAAAGACACAAACTGTAGAAATTTTGGAATAAAAAGAAGTAAAATGTACGCATAAAATCTGATATGCGGGCATGCAGATTTGATTTCTCTCATTCGTTTACTTTGGTTTCATGCTATGTTGAGTGGTTTGTTTGCCAAGAGTTCACATACTGGGGCCTTGGTCTGCAGCATGGAGGTTGCAAAGATGGCAGAGTCGTAGGAGGTGTGCTTGGTACAACGATAATTACAAGCTCACCATTGGTAACGTTCTGGGAACAGATGACTGGGCAGTGCTCAGCCGTAATTGAGACATCCACATCACCCCTACACCCACCCCAGGGCTCTGGAACATTGCTAAAGAGAGGGCAGAAAGAATGTAAGGGCTGGAGAGTGGGGTGGAGGGCTGTGGCATATGCTCTTCTAGGCATGGCACTTTGAACTCACAGCTGCTGCTTACTCCCACAGAGCAAGACGACATTGGACCCATTGACACCCTAAAAGAGATGGAGAGGGGAATCACAGAGACCCCCTCCCCTGAGAATTAATAAATAGTTATCAGTAGCTAAGGGAAAGGGTTCACCACTCCCTGAAGGTCTAAAGTCAGGTAATGACTGCTGGGAAAAGGAGAGACATTTTCCTAAATGCTGTAGCCACTTGTAAGGTGACCATAGTCCTGCAAATAATCCCTCAGCCGTGCTCTTGTAAGTAATGCTGATGAAACTCACGGAGTCACCAAAAGTCAACAGCAAAAAGGCACGAAAGCAACAAGGAACTGGCTGGTTGGAGGGAAGGACCATTGATAGTGGGAGGGAGATGAGAGGGTTAACAAGGGAAACATGATCCAAACACATTAGATACATAAATAAAAGTCAATGGCCTCTTTGTTATATATTAATTAATATAGAGGAGAATCCAAGGGAAAGTGACTCGATCATTGGACATCATGAAAGGTGATCTATTCACTTGGGTCATCGAAGCTCACTGGGGTATGGAAGTTGAGCACTCCACTGAGGCCACTGAAGATGGTCAGCTCACAGCAGGTCATGACAGATGATCAAGTCACTGTGAGCCCGACCTGCTGAAAAGATTCAAGTCAGAGTTCACATTATCAAGGGGCAACCCATACACCTGCCTTCTCTTTGGAGCTTCCTTGCCTCTCTGCCACATGTGACAAGCACCACCAAGACAGTTCTTACCAGAGATTGAGCAGCTGGTATCATCCCATTTTAGACTTCCAGCATCCCAGACTACAAGCAACATAACTCTTCCTTCTTACACTGCAGATGAATTCAGCCTGCCTGTTACATAGTGCATCCTCTCCAGGGCAGTTCTGCAATTCAAACGAAGCTTGGAGCTCCATAGAGCAGCACCCAAAATACCCAAGAAAGAACCGCCCCATCTCAGTGCACAGGTTTCTAAAGTGTGGAAAGCAGCTGAATAAACTAACTTTTCTACGTTATTTTCTTTTGTATTGCTGAGTATTTTTATAATTGCTTTACTCAGCAAGCCTGGGAAATGTATTTGAATAGTCATCAGTTTTACAGATGTAGGGATTAAGTCCAGGAAGGTTAAATGACTTGCCTTAAATAGTCACAAAACTGTATCATTAAGATACAAATTTGAAGCATCTTCTCTATTAAGATGATGCTCTTCTTAATATGAGGAGCAAAGATACAGTAATGAAGGGTGTACTGTGTTGACCTAATGCACTAGCAGAAGGAAGCAGCACATAGGAGGAAGTAGACAGAAAGAGAAAAGGCCCAGAGAGCCAAATAGAGGCAAAGTTTGCAGGGAAAAAAGATGGTTTTCATCTCTTACAATTTTGTGGGGCTTCTTAGTTGTTCCTGTTTGTGGGCACAGGGTGTGGCTCCTGATTTGATCTGTGTTTGCATATGGGCTTGTCTTTATTTTTTTCTAAAGATTTATTTATTTCTATTTTATATGTGCTGGTATTTTGCACTGCATGTCTGTCTGTCTGTGCACCACATGCATAAAGTGCCCATGGAGGCCAGTGTAACCATATGGATTGAAGAGTAAGTTCTCTTGACTGCTAAGTCATCTCTCTTGCCCCTCCCCTCCATCCATATATGAACAGGATTACACTGGAATCTTGTGATACCCAGGGATGAGCATCACATGTGACTATCATCAGTGCACCTCTGCTATGACTTTTGTAGGTCATCTCTCTGTGGGCATGGCACTACCCAAGCTTCTGGACCACCGTTCTAACTTCAGCACCTAATGTACCCTTCCATTGCCAAGCTGGCCTTAGAGGAGGGAGCAGGCACTCAAAGCTGCTCTTGGCTTCAGTACCTCACTCCTCCTTTTTCCAGAACCAGTGAGAGCGGGCTCATGGTGCCACATTCTTTAGAGGGTTTGACACAGGAGAAGCACAAGGCAGCTGATGGGTGGAGCTGGTGGCTGGAGGAGGACAAGGGAAAGCTGTTCCCTTTCATTCTGTCACTTTTAACTTTTGTACTCAATGTGTTCTCTGAGTGCTCAAAAATAAACATGAAGATAAAACCACAAATGTTCTATATAATTGTTTCCAGAGCTCAAATACAGGAAATCTTTTGTATTATTCCATCCACAATCATCCCACAGTTTCTGGACATGCTATTTTGTCTTGGGAGCACCTCTCTTCTTCCTCTCTCTCCTATAAGAGTTACGTTTCTATTCTTCATGAGAGTCACTGTCTGTTTTATCACCCTGATACCCTCACTTCGTGTGTCTCACAACCACAGGACAGTAACTCACAGGAGTCTGACTCTCAGGACCTCCCTAAGGCCACCTGAAATGAAAAACACAGGCTTGTTATCTCAGCAGTGACCCAGGGTGGTCTTCAGGGATGGTGTTCACAATACCTCTCCCAGTCCCTCTCCAAGATCAAGTAGAGATATGACTCTCATTCTCTTTGTAATTATGTGACAGGTCTCCTGAAAGCTGAAAGACAAATAATTCTTAAGACAATGTCACCTAATCAAAATCATACTAAATACGTCTCTATAGTTCTTATAACCTATAAAGATCTTTCCAGAAATAAACTCTAAAAATAGACTTTCATATTAATACAAAATGAATGCGAAACAACTCTGCTTGGTTGTGATTCTTTGTTTTTTGATCTTTACCCTTCTTCAACTTTCAACTTCAAAATTCTACCCTAAGGGCAGGCACACCAGTGACAAAACCACCATCTATTATAAATCTATTTAAACACCAAACCTGTGGGGCAAGTAAACCATGCCACCAGAAGAAAAGCTGATAAGGCTTCAGTAGGTTCAAAACCCCTGGGAAATCACCTCATAATTAAGAAAAGAAGGCATGGAACCAGCTCCCAGCCAGGCTCTACCTGTCCTGGAACACATAACCATGACACCCCACTAAGAAGACCATGACAAGTGGTCATGTAGCATAAAAACCTAGACTTCTCCAGGCTAATGAGGTATCTTCTAAGCCCCAAGTATTCAGCCTATGAGCTTCCCTTCCAAGGCATCTTTCTCTGCAAAAGATATTTAATATCTGGTTCACCCTGAGTAAGATGGTATTACATTCACATCTGCCATAAAAATAAAGTAGTTTGGACAACCAAGGATTGTCTTCTCCATCAAGAATCCCCCAGTGGTCACGTCTATTAAGATTTCAGAAGAATTTCCTATGAAGCTATGCACAGTCATCACACTCTCCTAGGTAGAGCAGAACAGAAATCAAGGAACAGAACACCCACCCAACAAAGAGAAGACCACACATCAACACATAGAATAATAGTCTTCCCAATCCCAGATGCACAAATGCTGGTGTTAAAAGAACAAGCAATAATAGCAAAGAAAGTATCTCTTCACTAGAGTCCAGCAACCCTAACACAACCAGCCAAGAATATTCACACATAGCTGAATTACAAGAAAGAGACTTTGAACCAAACTTTATGACTATGATAGGGCTTCTAATATAAGAATTAATAAGCCCCTTAAAGAAATCTACAAAAACACAAACCATGGAAGAAAGTGAGTAAAACCATTCACGATCTGAAAGTGGGAATAAAATCAATAAAGAAATCCCAAAATGAAGGAAATCTGTAACAAAAAAATGAAAATTAGAAACTCAAACAGGAACCACACAAGCAAGCTTCATCAACAGACTATAAGAGATAGAAGAGAGAATCTCCGACATTGAAGACACAATAGAAGAACCAGATACACTGGTCAAAGGAAATGCTAAATCTAAAAAGGACTCTTAGCGTAAATCGTTCAGGAAATCTGGATGCCATAAAAAGACCAAATCTAAGAATAATAGAAATATAGGAGGGGAAGAAACACAGGCCAAAGGCACAGAAAGCACTTTCAACAAAATCAGAGAAGAAAACTTCCCTAAAGAAGGAGATACCTATCAAAAATCAAGAAGATACAGAACACCAATTAGACTAAACCAGAATAGAAAAACCCCTAGACACAAACTAATCGAAACACTAAATGTATAGAAGAAAGAATATTAAAAGCTTCAAGGAAAAAACCAAGCAACATATAAATGCAGGCCTATTAGAATCACACTTGATTTCTCAATGGACTCTTAAAAAGCCAGAAGGGCCTGGACAGATGTGCTGCAGACACTAAATGAACACAGATGCCAGCCCAGACAACCATACCCACCAAACTTTCAATCACCATAGATGGATAAAATAAATCATTCCATGATATAAATAAGTAAAATAAATAAATTATATATATCCAGGATAGAAGCTGCTAGAAGGTGAAGCCTAACCTAAAGAGGTTAACTACATTTTTTAAAACCACAGGGAATAAATAATCTCATAACAGCAAATTCAAAAGAAGGGAAGTACACACACACACACACACACACACACGCCACCACCACCACCACCACCACCACCACCACCACCAATAAAAACAACCAAATTACAGGAATTGACAATCATTGGTCATTGATATCTCTCTGCATCAATGGTCTCAATTACCCAATAAAAAGGACATAGACTAACAGAATGGAAGAGAAAACAGTATTCATTCTTTTATTGCATCCAAGAAACACACCTCAACATCAAGGATAAATATCAATTCAGGATAAAGAGTTGGAAAACACTGTTCCAAGCAAATGGACTTAAGAAACCATCTGGTGTAGTCATTTTAATACCTGATAATATAAATTTCAGAACAAAACCAATCAGAAGAGATAGAGAAGGATACTACATACTCATCAAAGGGAAATACACCAAGAGGACATTTCACTTCTTAACATCAATGCCCCAAACAAAAAGACACCCAAATGTGATAAAGAAACACTTAGTTAACTTAAATCTCATGTTGATTTTCACACACCAACAGTGGGAGACTTCACTACCCCAATCTCACCAATAGACAGGCCATCCAGACAAAAACTAAACAGAGGAACACTGGAGCTAACTAAAGTTATAAATCAAATGGACCTAACAGATATTTATACCACATTTTACCCAAACACAAAAGAATATACCTTCTTGCTGGGCAGTGGTGACACATGCTTTTAATCCCAGCACTCGGGAGGCAGAGGCAGGTGGATTTCTGAATTTGAGGCCAGCCTGATCTACAGAGTGAGTTCCTGGCCAGCCAGGGCTACACAGAGAAACCCTGTCTCGGAAAAAACAAAAAAGAATATACCTTCTTCTCAGCACCTCATGGAACTTCCTCCAAAATTAACCATGTACTCACACAAAAGCAAATCTCAACAGATACAAGAAAATAGAAATAACACACTCTCTCCTATCTGACCACTATGAATTAAAGCTGGTTATCAACAACAGAAGCTTATAAACTCATGGAATCTAAACAATTCTCTACTGAATGAAAAATAGATCAAGTCAGAACCTCAGAAAGAAGTTAAAGTCTTTCTAGAATTGAATACAAATGAATACACAACATACCCAAACTGATGGGACACAATGAAAGCTATTTTAAGTGGCAAGTACATAGCACTAAGCACCTATATTTTTTTAAAAAATAATGGGTGAGATCTCATACTAGCAACTAATCAGCACTGAAAGCTCTAGAAAAACAAAGAAGAAATAATATCCAAAGGGAGTAAACAACAAGAAATAAAATCAGGGCCAAAATCAATAAAATAGAAGGAAAAAAACCAAGTAATATCAAAATACACACACACACACACACACACACACACACACACACACACACCCCAATGGAACTAAAAGTTGATTCTTTGAGAAAAGCAGTAAGATTGGCAAAGTGTTATCTAAATTAAGAAAAGGATGGAGAGAGAAGATCCAAATTAACAAAAGTAGAAAAGACAAGGGGAACATAACACCAAACACTGAGGAAAATCAGAATCATAAGGACATGTTTTTAAAAACTGACCTCCTCAAAATTGGGGAATCTAAAAGGAATGGAATTTTTCTCTATACATATCACTTACCAAAGTTAAATCAAATCAGATAAGCAATTCAAGTAGACCAATAACCCCTGGTAAAATAGAAGCAATCATTAAAAGTCTCCCAACCAAAAACATAGATAACACAGAATTCTATCAGACTTTCAGAGAAGAGCTAATGTCAATACTCTTCAAATTATTCTACAAAATAGAAACATGGGAATACTACCAAATTCATTTTAGGAGGCACACTCACCCTGATACCCAAACTACATAAATATCCAACAAAGAAAGAGAATTACAGACTAATTTCCATTAGAAACATAGATGCAAAAATATTTAATAAAATATTTGCAAACTGAATCCAAGAATATATCTAAAAGATTATCCACTATGATCAAGGAGGCTACAGCCCAAAGTTACAGAGATAGTTTAACATATATAAATTGATAAATGTAATCCACCATTTAAACACACTGAAAGACAAAAACCACTTGATCATCTTATTAGATGTAGAAAAGGCTTTTGACAGAATCTAACACCCCTTCATGGTAAAAGTCCTGGTGAGATTAGGGATGCAAAGGAGATACCTAAAAATAATCAAAGCAATTTAAAGCAAGCCTATAGCCAACATCAAATTAAATGGAAAGGAACTCAAAGCAGTTCCACTAAAATCAAGAACAAGACAAGGATGTCCACTCTCTCCATACTTATATGGTATTTGAAATCTTTGCTAGAGCAATAAGATAACCAAAGGAGATCAAGGGGATATAAATTGGAAAGGAAGAAGCACAAGTATCTTTATTTGCAGAAGATACAGCAGTGCACATAAGTGATCAAAAAAAATTCTACCAAGAAACTCCTACAGCTGATAAACACTTTCAGCAAAGTAGTTGGATACAAAACAAAAATCAGCAGCTTTCCTATATACAAATAACAGTCAGTCTGAGGAAGAAATAACCAATTAATACCTTGCACAAATATACCAAATAATATAAAATATCTTGGGAGTAGCTCTAATCAAGCAAGTGGAAGATTTATATGATAAAAACTTGGATTTATTGAAGAAATAAATTAAAGAATATGTTAGAAGATAGAAAAATCTACCATGTTCATGGGTTGGTAGGATTAGTACAGTAAAAATGGCCATCCTACCAAAAGCAATCTGCATATTAAATGCATTTGCTATCAAAATTCCAGCACAATTCTTCACAGAACTTGAAAGGACAATTTTCAGCTTCATATGGACACACACACACACACACCAAACCAACAAAAAACAAAGCAAAACAGGATAACTACAACAATCCCAAACAATAAAAAAACTACTGGAGGTCTCACCACACCCAATTTCAAGTTGTGCTACAAAGCTATAATAATAAAAACATCATGGTAATGGCACAGAAACAGAAATATTGATCAATGGAATTGAACTCAAGACCCAGAATCAAGTCAGCACACCTAAGAACACCTGATTTTTGATAAAGAGGGCAGAAATACGCACTGAAAAAAAGACAATCTCTTCAAAAAATGGTGCTGGTCCATATGTAAAAGAATCCAAATATATCCATACTTTTTGCCCTGCATAAAACTCAACTTCAAATAGATCAAAGAACTCAACATAAAACCAGATACATTGAACCTCATAGAAGAGAAGTGAAGAATAGCCTTGAATACATTGGCACAGGGGATGACTTCCTGAACAGAATATCAATAACACAGGTTCTAAGATCAACAGTTAATAAAGTGGGACCTCATGGAACTGAAAAGCTTTTGCACGGCTAAGGACAACATCATTTGGACACAGAAGCAGCCTACAGAATGGGGAAAGATTTTTACTAACTAATCATGCAATAAAGCTAACATGCAAAATATATATAAATTCAAGAAAACCCAATAAAAAATGGAGTACATATCTAAATAGAATTCTCAAAAGAGGAAACTCAATTGGGTAAGAAACACTTAAAGAAATGTTCAACATCCTTAGTTATCAGGAAAAGGCAAACGAGAACTACTTTGAAATTTCAATTTACACCCATCAGAATATCAGAATGGCTAAAACCAACACCATCAATGGCAGCTCCTGCTGGTGAGGACGTGAAATAAGGGGAACATTCATACATTGTTGGTGGGAGTGGAAACTCGTACAGCCACAATGGAAGCCCAAGGGTCAGTTCCTCAGGAAGGTGGGAGCTGATCTACCTCAAGATTCAGCTGTATCCGTCTGGAGCATATACCCAAAGGTCACTTCATCCTACCGCAAAGACACTTGCTCAACCATGTTCACTTGTGCTCTATTAATAATAGCCAGAAATTGGAAGCAGCCTAGATGTCCTTAATGGAAAATGGAAGAACCCATACACAACACAGCTTCGGGTGATCAAGAAACAAAGACTAGAAACCAAATAATATTGGTCTTCAAAAACAAACAATAAGCTAAAAAGAACCAAACAAATAAAATATAGTGATAAAATTACTCCTATTGATTTCCTGCTATACTCACAGATTGTTGCCCTATTCAGCCATCATCAGAGAAGCTTCCTCCTGCAGCAGTTGGGAACAAATACAGAGACCAGGCAGTCCTAAATAGGATTTCTCCATCCCTCCTGTCAGAGCTCAGGGAACCCCTAGGTAGAGGAGGCAGAAAGAGTGTAAGAGGCAGAGGGGATGGAGGTCAACAGGAGGACCTCTACATAAACATGATCAAAGTTCTTACGAACTCACAGAGACTGAAGCAGCGTGCACAGGGCCTACGCGGGTCCACACCGGGTCCTCTGCATATGTACAGTCTTTCAGTATAAGTGCGCTTATGGAATTCCTGAGTTTGCGAACCGGTAGTTCCTAGTTCTTGTGCCTTTTCTTGGGCACTTTTTCTTTTGTTGGTTTGTTATATCCAATTTCAGTGTGAGTTTTTGTTTTATCTTATTGTATTTTATCTTGTTATATTTTAATATTATCTCTTAGATGCCTGCTTTTTTCTAGTGAGCGACAGAAAGGGAGCACGGAGATGGGAGAGGAGATGAGGAGAAACTGGGGGGAATAGCGTAGTCATAGGTGTGTTTCTTTTTTACAAAGACAAGAAGACAGTTTTGAAATAATTTTGCCATTAATGTTAACATGTATAAAAAAATAAACCTTTTCCAAGCCTCAAATTTTGATAAAAAGATCTTAGTAGAAGATGCATGAATAAGAGACATGTTGGTGGTGTTCCATCTTTAATGCTGACTTGTACAATAATGAGCAAAGGAACAAACAGGCAGACCACAAGACACCATGAAACTGCACTACCTAAAGGAGGGAACTCACTGTCTGTGATGGTGACTATTGTCAATTTGAAAACCGTCTAGAAGACATATCCATGGGCATGTGTGGGAAGGAGTTTTTACATGCTTTGATGGAGATGGATTTATCTAACTGTGGCCAGCCCCAAGCCATGGGCTGGGGTCCCAGATGGAATAAAGAGGAGCAAACAGACTGAGAAGCACATGCATCTATCTCTGCTTCCAGAGTACAGATGAAAGGTGAGCGGCCGCCTCACACACCGGCCACTGTACCTTCCCGGCCATGATGGACAGAACTTTCTAACTGTAAGTGAAATTAAACACTTCCTTCTTAAGTTGCTATTTTTCTCCTATTTTGTCACGAGAATGAGAAAAGTAACTAGTTTGCTCCTCCAGCTGCAAATGGGGAAAGCTGCCTCAACCCTAGTAGTTTCTAGAACCTGGATTACCTTCTAGTCTGTGCTGTGACTGATTGCCCTTGACTCCTCTCTCATTCAAACTTTGAAAAATTCTAAAGCCACTTCCCAGAGATTCTTATGCTAGAAGCTAAGACACAGATGAAAGCTGACTCTCAGCCCAGTGTCTCTGTTATTCCTAAAATTTCCCCCCTTTCGTCAAAGGTACTAGCCACAAGGACTTTTCCATAACCGTTTCACAATCTACTGTCTGAAGAATCTCGCCGAAGGTACATAGGCCTAAGATTCAAAGCCTCTCTGATAACAAAATCATGACTTGGATTCGAACCAGAAAGCAACATGACAGACATTATGGCGCAGCAGAGCCAGCAGAGCCTCCCCTTGCTTTGACCAGTAGAAAGAATCCTGTTTCATTGGGGACGGTCTGTGCTCTACCAGAAGGCTGTAATGGTTTCATGACTATGATATTGAATGTCCATGTGCTGCTGGTCCTCCAGGAGATGCTGAGAGGAGTACATGCAACTATCTGTTCTCTTTGTGTGTCTCTACACTTCTTCTCCCACTGCCTGGAAGGAGAGTGCAATGGCTGGAGTTCTAGCAGTCATTCTGTGGAGGCTGAAAGCCACAGGGCACATACAGGAAACCTAATCTAATTTACTAGCTATTTCATGGGATATCATGCTATTGAATTTCTACTCTGACTTCACAAACTATAAGGACTTTTTGTATTTTGTGTAGGAAACTTTATCAATGTTTGCTTTTTGAGGCCGAGTTGGTTTTAGTTTTTTATTACAAGCCTGGCATGGTAGCAAAAGCTGGTAGAACTATTTGTGAAGAATGAGGAACACTGGTCTTGGAGGAGGTTTGTTGCTGCAGGTAGGCATTGGGGGTTCAAAAGCCCATGCCATTCCCACTTAGCTCTCTGTGGTGGTTTGAATACGCTTGGCCCATGGAGTGGCACTATTAGGAGGTGTGGCCTTGCTGGAGGAATTGTCTCACTGTGGGGGTGGGCCTTGAGACTCTTCTCCTAGCTGCCTGGAAGTCAATCTTCTCCTGTTTGCCTTTGGAGCAAGATGTAGAACTCTTAGCTCCTCCAGCAGCATGCCTGCCTGGACCCTGCCATGCTTCCCACCATGGTGATAATGGACTGAACCTCTGAACCTGTAAACTAGCCCTAATTAAGTGCTGTCCTTTTTAGAAGTTGCTTTGGTCATGGTGTCTCTTCATAGCTTCCAACTTACAGATTGGAGTGTAAGCTCTCAGCTCCTGCTCCAGTGCCATGCCTGCAATGCTTCCCACTGGGATCATGAACTCTAACTCTCCGAAGCACAAGCCCAAATAAACGGTTTCTTTTACAAGTTGCTTTGATCATGGTAACTCTTTACAGCAATTGGAAATAACTAACACAGTCACACAGAGACTTAGAGACCAGCCTGGGCCACATGAGAGACTGTCTTTAAAAAAAAAAGTATCATACTCCAGTGGAAGACCACACATCCAGGAATATCTGGGTAGCAGAAATTGGTCCTGAATGGCTTTTAAAATGGGGTACACAAAATTGGGTGAATCTGGGAAGAGTTAGAGAGATGATTATGATAAAAACACATTGTACAAAACTTGAAACTCTCAAAGAACTAATAATAAAAACCAAAAAACAGTGTTATAAACCGCCAAACCTAATTATAATTTAAACAAATGAACACTTTTATGTTCTGCTGGAAAAGGGAGAGTGGTTCAGAACATGATTAAGCATTTGGCTTGTGATGTTCTTTTTAAGTAATTCTACATCAAGAAATAAATTATAACAATAATAATCAAACATGGATATTTTTACTAACACCTTCACAATTTAAGAAAAATAGAAACTGTCTAAATATGTAGCAGAATAATCATTAAAAATACTATATAATGATGTCTTCTGGTGGGGGTTGTGCAGCTCCTTACCATGATGCTATGCCGCATGGGTGGGGAAAAATGCCCAGAGCCCTGTCCTCCACTGCACAGCACAAGAGGGCCATAGACACACAGAGGCCCTCTTGCTGCCATGCAGCGAGGGTAGAGATCACCCAGCGGTCCACAAGCTGCACTGCCAGCCCATAGTGGGAACCACTTCAATGTGTAACCATGAGGTGGACAGTTGAGAGAGAAAGAGAAGTGGAAGCATCTGAGCCTTGTGAAGGCAGATGGAACAGGAGACACGAGGTGGAGAGGAAGAGCTTGTGGTGAGTAGACAACCCTACCACCTGAAGTCATGGTGAACTTCCAGCCCGAGTTGTCACTGAGAGCCAGGTCCCGGTCCGTGGCTATACAGTGAGTCAGCTTCGATGTCTTGGCTCATAATACCACTAGAGATCATGGGGACATCCCTTGGTTGGGCAGCTGTCTAGGACCATGTAGATGTCCAAGGGCTGTGCAGAACTGGCCCTGCCCTTCAATAGCTGTGGCACTTTAGAAAGCTGGTCCTACCTCTCACCAGGAGATTGG
Organism: Rhynchomys soricoides; assembly: GCA_019843965.1. NCBI lineage: Eukaryota > Metazoa > Chordata > Mammalia > Rodentia > Muridae > Rhynchomys > Rhynchomys soricoides. The sequence goes on from JADRCH010000012.1 coordinate 8,122,962, forward strand.
GCTCTGTACCTCTCCTGGGCACAGTGGAGCTGGCCCTGGTAGCACGTCTCAGGTGACCAATCTCCCCAGGGCAAGAGAGGGAGCTGGTCCCACCACTTGTCCTGTCTGCTATGAAGTGAAGTGGGCTCAGATGTGATGCCCTCTCCCTGTCGGGAGAGAGCTGGCCTTGAAGTCATGAGACTGGAAGAGCTAGCCTGGCCCCTCCCTGGTTCTAGTACTCTGGAGAGTGAGCCAGGCATCTCTCCAAGGCATCACAGTGGCGCTGGCCCTGATGGTGAAGGCACCAGTGAGCTAGCCCTGAGGGTGTGAGAACAGGAGGGCTGGCCCAGACCCTCACCAGATCTAGCACTTGAGAGGGTGGGCTCTGTGTCTCAACTCGGCAGCACAGTGGAGCTAATCGCAGGGGAGTGGGTGAGCAGGCGAGAGCAGGAACGCTGGCCCTGCCTCCTGCTGATGACCACCACTTTGTTTTATTTATTTACTTATTTTGATTTCTATTTTTGGGGGTGGGAGAAGGTTGCAGGGGAGGAGGGTGGATATGAGAGCACGCAGAGACGAGAGAGTGGGGTGTGTGCTATTGAACTCACACAGAATCAATAAAAAGAATCCACAAAACAGCTGAAAAAAAAATGTGGTATAAATGGCCGGGCAGTGGTGGCGCATGCCTTTAATCCCAGCGCTCGGGGAGGCAGAGGCAGGCGGATTTCTGAGTTCAAGGCCAGTCTGGTCTACAGAGTTAGTTCCAGGACCTCCAGGACTACACAGAGAAACAAAAAAAAAAAAAAAAAAGTATAAAAATTGAATAAAAACAACAACAACAACTAAAAAGCCAGGCATCGTGGTTCCCATGTATAATCCCAGAATTTCAGAGCCAGAGACAGGAGGATTGCCACAAGTGTAGATGCCAGTCTGGGATACATACTGGATTTCAGACCAAACTGGGTTACCCTGCCTCAAAAAAAGATACAAATGATTTATTAAAAGCATTGTGTGGTAACAATGTAAGCAAGACAGATGCCTAGAAAGTTAGAATAATTCTACCATCTCCCCTCTGCACTTGCCGTGTCTGATGTGTCTCTCCAAGTTTCCCTTGTCTGCATAGCATACCCATATATCTATGCACACTTACTAGATTTTTTGAAACAGGGTCTAACTATGTAGCCCTGGCTGACCTAGTATGCATGCCCACTGCGTAGATTGATCAGCTTAGATAGCCTAGACCTCACAGAAACCTTATCCCTCGGGTGCTGGGATTAAAAGTCACCACCACACTTAGTATATACAATTTTAAAATTGAACTTAAATTAGTTCAAAAGAAAAAGCATCAACAGTATGAAGAAATGTTTTATAGGTTTATACAATAGCAAGCTTTATATGTAACATAAAATTTGATACAAACAAGCTCTTGATTACATTCCAAAGAGTTACATAAAACGACCGAAGTAATAAAATACATATAATAAACAAGTATATAAGTGAACAACTGTTTATTAATAACAGGGTTGTTTTTCCCTAGACCAGACTGAGTTCTCACTCGTTCTCATAAAGCTGATAATAAAAGCAATGTCCTGACTCTCACAGCAAATAGTGGAGGGCTGAGGGCACAGGTCCGAACCACCTGCTTCCACGTTCCATCCAAAATGACCCAGAAAATTTTAAAATATGTAAAACCCTGAATCAGGCCAAGAAGCTAAGGAAGGAAACCATACAAACGCCAAAAATTTCAAAGAATTTCTTTGAAATCCTTTGCAATTGGGGCCAGATTAAAGAAGGGCATCCAGGACTAACCACACAACCTGCACAAGAGCAGTTTAATGCCAGAGATAGGATGCCAACAGCAGGACCCACCTGATTCCCCGGGTTCTTCAGAAGCCGAAGGTGACTAGGTTGGCAAGCACTGCGAAGGATGTCCAGCAGACACCCGGGCTTGGCAGCAGTGCTTGCATTTTTGGCTCCTCTAGGCCCAGAACTGAGCAGCAGGAAGACATTTGTGCTATTGGTGATGGCAGCCATGTTGGGTGATGTCGGTGGACTCCTGAACAGAGACCACAGCCTGACAGCTTTCAGAGCCCAGGCAAAGTTTGATCCCCTGTGCAGCAGAACCCGGAAAGGGGGTCTAGCAGTACATGCTGGAGTCTTCCACAGCTACACAAACAGAGGTGAGCTCAGGGTGGCTTAAACAGTGGAAGAGGAGGAGGAGGAAGAAGAGGAGGAGGAGGAGGAGGAAGAGGAGGAGGAGGAGGAGGAGGAGGAGGAGGAGGAAGAGGAGGAGGAGGAGGAGGAAAGGAAGGAAGGAAGGAAGGAAGAAAGAAAGAAAGAAAGAAAGAAAGAAAATAAAACAAACAAAATAACCCTGAAGATGAAGTTTAGGTAATTATATTTTTAAAACAATTTCCCTCTTTACATAAATCTTAGAAATTAGTTTGAGATGGATCTCAGATGCCCTGTGAAAAGTGAACCAAGGAGGCTCCCTGCAAAACTACCTTCTTCCTGACCTTTGCTTGGACAGAATATCACAAAGAAGACACCAATGCATTCTTCTGATAAGGAACTGTTGAAAAGTTGAATTTGATTAAACTGGAAAAAACATCTGCAACCAATGTAACTGGTGAAGGACTCAAGTCCAGACAACAGAAAGAATTCCCAGTTAGTAAGACTATAGCTGGAGGGCCCAGAGAGATGGCTCAGTGGCTACGAGCAACGACTGCCCTAAAGACCAGAGTTCAGTTCCTAGCACCCACGTCTAATGGCTCACAACCCCCTGTAACTCCAGCACCAAAGGATCTGACATCTTCCAGCCTTCACTCAAGACAAGTAAAAAGATAAAAAGTCATAAAAAACCCCTAATCCCAAAATGATGGTTTTAGGAGGGAAAGATTTGGGGAGCTAACAAAGGTCATGAGGACAAAGCCTTACTGAGATTAGAATTATTATAAAATAGGCCGCAGAAAGAGTAACTGTACCTTCTGCTACACGAGGAAACAAACAGATGACCATGAACAAGGAGTATAACTCCATCCCAGACACCAAATCTCTGGCATCTTAACCTTGGACTCACCAGCCTCTATAATATAAGAAATAAATTTGTCTTTCTTTTTTTTTTTTTTTTTTGAGACAGGGTTTCTCTGTGTAGCCCTGGCTGTCCTAGAACTCACTCTGTAGACCAGGCTGGCCTCGAACTCAGAAATCCGCCTGCCTCTGCCTCCCGAGTCCTGGGATTAAAGGCATGCGCCACCACTACCCAGTCTAAATTTGTCTTCTTAATAAACCACCAAGTTTATTAAGTTTAATATTTGTTACGGCAGCCCAATGTACTAACTTATCCAACCAATATGACTTAAGAGAGAAGAGTGTACAATATGAATGGCATAACAAATATTCTAAGGAAAATTAGGGAAACAGTGAATTTGTAGAATCAGAGAGGACCTGGCAGGATTTGTGATGAGATACAGATACCTAGACAAATCTTATCTGTTTCAAGAGTTAAGGAGAGCCTACCCAATTCTGTGAGCATCAGGCAGACATCGTGGGCCAGTTTCTTAGTAGTGGTTCTTAACTCTGGTTATACACTGAAGTCACTAGGCAAGCCTTATGGAAAGCAGCAGTGTCCAGGCCCCATCTTAAAAGGGTTTTTTCAATCGTTGTGAGTTGGATCTTGGGCACAGACATTTCTAAAAAAGAAAAAATTTCCTCAGTAATTTAAATGTGCAGCCAGACTTGAAAAAGGCACTGCCTGGAAGAAATAAAAAACATAGACTTTTCCAAAGAACTCAACACTAGTGAGTGAAGAGTTTCTTCCAGTCTAGGAAGGGAAAGAATTATGTCCTTAAGTCAAGAGGTTGCTTGCAGAAAACCCAGTACCATCCCCCAAGCCAGCACTCTGGACGCACCACGCTCTCCGCTTTCGCCGTTTAAGGGCACAGTGCAGCCCGTGCAGGGTTGGGTCAAGACTGAGAATCCAAGAGCTAGGGCACCGCAGTCAAAGAACTATTAGGAAGCAACAGAGAAGGGCTGGGGGAGTCGCTCAGAGTTTAAAAGCTCTTGCTGCTCGTACCTGGGTTCAGTTCCCGTATGGTGGTTCACAACCATTCATAATTCCAGTTTTAGGGGCATGACTGCTCTTCTAACACCCACAGGCACCAAGCATATATGTGCCATATACTCACCTGTGCAAGCAGAACACTCATACACCTACAAATAAGATAAAATCAACATCTAACATTAAAGCAATAGAGACAAGTTAAACCACATAACTCCATTCATTAATATACTTAACAATAAATATATAATTATAATTAATAGATACAATTAATGGCATTGGGTCATCAATACAATTATAAAACATTGGTATCAAAGGAAAAGTTAGTTCTATAAAACAAAAGCAATTTAGGTCTAAATCCCAAATTAAGTTAATCAGAATTAAGCAGAAATGAGTCAGTAAGCACAATAAAAAATCTGAAAGATCTTCATTTTATATAGCTGGTAATTAATAGACAATAATTTTATTCTTAATCTTCATTAGCAGAAATAAAATTCTTTTGCTAGGCATGGTGGTATTGGACTTTAATCCAGAACCAGGAGGTAGAGACAGACAAACAAGACTCTGTGAGTTTGAGGCCAGTCAGGATTACTTAGTGAGTTCAAGGCCAGGCAGAAAATAAAGACACACACACACACACACACACACACACACACACACACACACATATATTCACATAGGTCTTGTCCCCAGACACACTGCCTAACCACATGATCACTCTGACTCTGAGTAACAACAAGATATCTGAGATGAAGAACCATTTATTTTCTGAATTAAGTCCTCTCAAAAGATTTCCATGGTCCATGCTAGCTCCGGAGGCCATGTTGACATCCATGATCCATGCTTTCACCAGGGACCAGGTTGAGGGAAGCCCATGATCTGTGCTGGCACTGACTGCTATGGGCAGCTTCTTTTACAGTAGTGTAGATTACTACAGACTCATAAGTGAGAATGAGAGACATTGGATGCTTCTGTGACAGGTCCCTGCCCCCCCCCCCAAAAAAAACAGAACGGAAGCTATTGAAGAGAGTTCTTAAAACAGTGGTAAGGACGGCTGATGTGCAGCTCCTCATGTTGATGGCTTCTGTCAGGGTGGGTAGAAGGGGCTAAGCTTTCTTTAAGGGGCTGGCCACTGGGTGTTTGATCATGCCCCACTGAGTATTTGGACAATACAAGCTGGATTTGGTGGTTTATTTGGGGGAGGGGGGATTTTTGGTTTGGGAGGCACAAGGGTGGGAAGGTGGAACTTGAAGGAATGGAAATCAAATGTGATGGGGGTGCGTTGTACGAGATTCCCAAATAGTTAATAAAAGTATTATATGCATAATACATGTTATAGATATGAAAACATAATTACAGAAAAAATATCCCAAAATTCTAATAGTGATTGTCTTCAGATTGAGGTCATAAAGTTTGTGGATAATTTTTTTACTAGTGCCTTTTAGCTTTTTCTAAATATTCCATAACTAAAAATGGCTTTTTTTGTAATTGAAAAAAATTAAATTTTGACATTTAAAATTAATGTTCATCTTATTTATCTTTTTTTGTGTTTCCATGGTACTTGCATTAAAGGATAAAAGTCAAGTTTCTAAATCTGCTCGTTTGAGCAATTATAGGATTTTCTTTATTTGATCTGAGCTAATGACATTGTAAGGAATTAACACCTATCAATGCTATAAAGACTTTTCCGTGGGTGCTTTTACAAAGTCATTTTTTGGAAGTGACTTGTTATGAAATGTGCCAAAAGCAAGAATTTTAAAATGTGCTCTACATTAAGAAGGGATCTACATCATAAGTATATTAGAAGTTAACAGGATTTAGTAGTAAAAACATAACAGGATGCCAGGGGAGCTCAGGAAAATGTGCTCACAACTCTAAATTGTTAACTATGCAAATAGAACCCTTAGGGGAACTGTATCCAGAGACCTCCCAAGCTTGAACCAGAGCATGGTTATTTAAAAATGTCTTCAGTGAGGGGCTGGGCAGATGTCTCAGCTGTTAAGCGGACTTTCAGAGGACCCAGGTTCAATTCCCAGCACCCACAAGGCAGCTCAAGACAGTCTGTCACTCCAGTTTCAGGACATCCAGTGCCCTTTTCTGACCGCCACTGTCACCAGGCACTCCCACGGTGCACACACATAAGTGCAGGCACACACCCACACACATAAAATGACAATAGGGGGAAAACATCTCTTCCACTGTCTTCTTCCATTGCCCAAGTACTTTATGAGCTCTCCTTTGGCTTCTTCTTCTAAGGTGATTCACAGAGTTTACAGATTTCTTGGCAGTAAATTCCAGGTCCTTTCAGCCATTCGACTTTGAGTCTTTGGAAACATGAACTAGAGCACTTTAATTAATTTTTTTGGGGGGGGGGGGCAGATTAAATCAACAGTTCACACTTGGAATTTGCTTTTTTTATGCAATAAAAAAACCATAAAAGTTGAATTATGGTCAAAACGTATCTCCATCTCACTAATCAATTTTAGTATTTAAAACAATATGAAGTCAGTCACCCTTTAACTTTATCATTTCTGGTGTTCTGCCCAAGCAACAGACTTAGAATTTTATTTCATACCTGGCTCCCTAAACATTAATGGCCTGAAAATCCTGATGATGTGAATCCATATTCCACAGGTTGAATGCTGCTTGCTTCAGTGGGACTTGTTTAGGGCACGGCTTTATTCATTTGTTTTAGAGACTTAGTTTGTAACCCAGGTTGGCCTAGAATTCACTATAATTCAAGCTTGCCTTGAACTTACAGAAATCCTCCTGCCTCAACCGTCCAAGTACTGAGTTTCCAGGCATAAGCCAACCATGCCTGGACCCCAAATCAGGCTGGACAGACATGTCTGTACTTGCTCAGTTAGCTTCAAGCTGGGCACTCGTATTGAAAGAGACTTCGGGGTTAATCTTCGTCAGCTTGACTGGACAAAAATCACCATGGAAACACATCTCTGCTCGTATCTAGCAGAGTATTTCCAGAAGGATTTGACTAAAGAAGGAAGACACACCCTAACAATGGAAACTTGTCTGTAGGTATACTCATCAGGATATTTCCAGAAAACTTTGACGTAAAAAGGATGACCTCTTTGGAAAAACATTATTATTATTATACTTATCTATTTATTGTGTGAGTGGGTGGGTAAGTGGGTGGACACAGCAAGCTCACTTATGCCATGGCAAACATGAAGGTCAGAGAACAACGTTTAGGAATCAATCCTCTGTTTCTGCACCTGGATCCTAAAGATCAAATTCAGTTGTTAGCCTCATTGGCCTGCACCTTCACCTGACAAGATGGCAGGACATGTCCAAATCTCTTTTCTATGACAGTGATTCAGGAGAAATTCCCATTGAGAATTCTCAATGGGAGAATTTTGAAAAAATTTGGAAACCATTTCAGAAAAAAAAAATGTTTGCAAGAGAGAGTTTTTAAAATTAAAATCACAGAATGTTCTAGAGAACTTGGTTTCTATGAGAAGAAAAATGCTTCAGAGGAAGAATCCCTTCTGGGGAGAAAAATACAGCCACCTTGGAAGTCAAGGAATGAGCAAGAGCCAGGTGTGTGGGCTGGGGATCCTGTGACCCTCGACTCAGTAGTAATCACCTAGTACAGAAAGATCTCAGAGGAGTGACTAGTTAGAAGTCATCTAAAAGATGGATGTAGAAGAGACCAGAGCCATTTGAATTCATTTTTTAAATTTTTTTTATTTGTGTATATGTTGGGCTGAGGGAGCAGCCCACAAAGTCCAGAAAAGAATATCAGCTTCCCTGGAGCTGGCATTAGAGAGAGTGGTGAGCCACCTAACTCTGGGTGCTGGAAATAGAAATGGAGCCGTCTGAGAGAGCAAGTGCTCATAATGGCTGAGCCATCAACCTAGCCCCAAGAGCAATGCCTTTAAAGTGCACGCCACAATGGTTTGTAAAGGAATATTTCTTTATCGTGTGTGAGTGAGTGTGTGTGTGTGTGTGTGTGTGTGTGTGTGTGTGTGTGTTGGGGCAGTGTATGTGTATGTGGAAGTCAGAAGTTGATCCTGAATGCTGTGTCTCAGGAGTCACCCACCTTGTTTTCTGAGACAGGGTCTCTCTCTGGGGTCTACACTGACGGGCCAGACAGAGCCAGAAAGATCTTCCTGTCTTTGCTTCCCCATCTCTGAGATGGGCATAGCACTATGTCCAGGCTTTTATGTGTATTCTAGAGACTGAACACAGGTCCTCAGGCTTGAGTGGCGAGCACTTTGCCTGATGAGCTAACTTTCTAGGCCTTTAGCAAGACATTTTTATGTTGATAAGACAGACTACCTTCTTTTACCCCACTGTGACTAGTTAAAAGACCAGACAGATATCATATCCAATGCATCAGCCAGCAGAGAGAAAAGCAGGTCCACACAATGACTATGCACTACCTTTTGCTGGACACAAGAATACTTTACACAAGTCCTAAAATAAAGCTCTCCAAACTACAAAATCTTTTTTTGAAGTTTTTAAAGATTTTACTCAAAGAAAAGTATAATTTTCAAATTATATTGACACAGTCAAATACTTAACACTACTATCTGCAGACATCAGGCTATACCCTAGGATGAGAAAGCTCTGAGATACTGACCAAAGTATTAGGAAATCATAGCCCTGTGATAGCTTAAAACATTGCTTCTGCTTCCAGTGCACCAATCTAGTCCTCCCTGTAGGAGCTTCCCAGACTCCCTGCTCAGCACCAGGTAGTTCCCCTCTCATCGCTGGCAGGCTGATGACCATCTCATCAGACTCATTTCCTTAAAAAGGTATAGGACATTTTTATTTGAATAAAAACTATAAGTTCTTTGAGGGCCAGGATTTCCACCTGGTCTGCCTGTGGGAGTATGTGTCCCTAGCTTCAGGAGGAATGCATGGCAAACATGTTCTGAAAGTCAGAGGAAGTGAATGAGGCCAAGTGATCGAAAGCAGTAAACCACTCCAGAGTTGAACCTGACCGTTGCTTTGTGGTCTGGGTGGCATGGAGCTAGGTACTTTGGTAACAGAGAAGAGGGTAGTAGGCCACCCTCAGAAACAAGAAAGGCTTAGCAGAAGGAATGCAAACACAGCTTGAAAAGAGGGGCCTCCTCCAGAGCTTCACACAACCCCAGATGTCTAGAGAGATAACAGGACCCAAGCAGTATAGGAATGTGGAGCAAGAGGACCATCATGCTACTAGACAGAAGAACTGGTAAGGTTGAAGCATGTTCAGAACCCCCAGAGAGGGGCTGGAGGGATGGCTCAGCGGTTAAGAGCACTGACTACTCTTCCAAAGGTCCTGAGTTCAATTCCCAGCAACCACATGGTGGCTCACAACCATCTCTAATGGGATCTGATGCCTTCTTCTGATGTAGCTGAAGACAGCTACAGTGTACTCATTATATATATAAATAAATAAAAATCTAAAGAAAAAAAAAAAACCAGGGAATCTCATAACTGAAAACAGCAGGCATTAGGACCAATTCCTGGCCAGACTCTACCTGTCCTGGAACACATAACCATGACACCCCACTGAAAGGACCATGACAATGGGTCACATAACATAAAAACCTAGAGTTCTCCATACTAATGAGCTATCTAGATAGGCCCTGAGTGTTTAGCCAATGAGTTTCCCTTCCTAGGCATCCCTTTCTGAAAAAGGTATTTAATCCCCCCATTCATCCTGAGTAAGATGTATGCATTCACATCCACCAGGAATAAAGCAGTTTGGACAAGCAAGGACCATCTCTTTCATCAAAGATTACTTCATCATAAAGAGAGGAACCTAAATCTCCTGGAGAAGGTCTTCACTCTTTTAACACCCGCCCCCCACTCTCTGCACTCACTTGGAACCAAATTAGGCTCTACTCTGTCCCTAGCCCAGCCACCCCTTTGCTATCTGGCATGAAGGGGAAGCGCAGACTCTCAGACCACCATTTCTCAACTCCTCACGGTCCCCAGTGTCATCTGGGTACACAGGAGAACCACAGTATCTGTCCCAGCCCCCACTATTTCTCACCAGAAAAACACAGGCTGGGGCCCCCTTTCTTGGACTGTGTCTGCCTTCCCTGAGGGGCAGGCCAGCAGTGCTCCTGTGAGGCAGACACATAGCTGGACAGGGAACAGGTATCCCAGAAGATAAAAGGGAGCTGGCATCTACCATGGAGTGACATATAAGCTCCACTGGGGAATTCAGACTTTATTCAAAAGCATGGTGGTTTGAATAACAATGGCCCCCAAGGCTTCCTGTATTTGAATATTGAATACATCAGGGAGTGGCAGTACTTGAGAAGGATTAGGAGGTATGGCCTTCTTGGATTATGCATGGCCTTGTTGGAAGAAGTTGCCACTGGGATGAGCTTTCAGGTTTCAAAAGCCCAAACCAGCTGGGCAGTGGTGGCTTAACCCCAGCACTTGGGAGGCAGAAGCAGGCAGATTTCTGAGTTCGAGGCCAGCCTGGTCTACAGAGTGAGTTCCAGGACAGCCAGGGCTACACAGAGAAACACTGTCTTGAAAAAAAAAAATCAAAAGCCCAAGCCAAACCCAAAGTCTCTCTCTTCCTGCTGCCTGCAGATCTGGATGTAGAACTCTCAGCTACTTCTCCAGCGCCAGGTCTGCCTGTGTACCACCATGCTCCCTACCTTGTCATGGTGATGGACTAAACCTATGAAACTGTAAGCCAACCCCAATTAAATGCTCTCTTTTATGAGAGTTGCAGTGGTCATGGTGTCTCTGCACATCACTAGAACACTGACTAAGACACATACACAATAGACTGTGTGCTGTGGCAAAGAGTGGAGAAGACAGGTCACAGGGCAGATCTGTGCTGAGGAACACTCAACCAAAAAGCACTGTGAAGAGAAGAATGAAAGAGACTAGAAAGCTGACCCGTTATATAATTCAGGCAATAAATGATGCTAAATTAAACTAATGCTGGGGTTATGGGAACAGAGACCAGAGTGGACTGGAAAGTTATCTGGAAGGAAAAGACAAAGGAAGGAGTTAAGCTCAATCTCACCTGATCCTAGTCCTCCCCCTCCACAACTCCTGAGATCACATCTCCTCTGCTAAGTTGTCCAGTGCCATAAACACCCCCTGGGGATATTCAGCAGTCTGCACAGGCTTGAGCCACACCATCACAGTCATCTGATGGCCACATGGTCCAAAAGAAAGCTGGAAGGGCCAACTGCTCTTGCTGGGGGCAGAAAACAGGACACGGCAGTGTTGGGTTTGGAAGATAGTTCAGTCAGCAAAACAGGAGACCATTGTTCAGCCTGTAGAAACTATATTGTTACTACTAGACTTGGGGGGTCACAGACTGTGTCCCCAACAAGCAAGCTTTGGTGACCCATCCTCAATAAACCAACCTAACGATCCAAATTAACAATGAAACAAACAACGCCCACAACAAAATGTGTATTCAATGTGGCCACATTGGGAAGAGGGACAGAGGGGTGCAGTGATTCCCCTAAATCTGTCCTGAGGCAGAGGGATCTCATTTGAAGGTAGGTTCTAAATAGAAAGCAGAGATGTCCATAACTAAAGAGTCAGTAAAGTATGGCCATGAGTCCATGGCTGTCTCAGCTCTAAGGCTTTCCTGTAAAGTCGTCCACAAGTTGCATATCTTTGTCAGGAGACAAGTTCTTCAGCATATCTCCAGTGCTTTGGCCATTTCCTCTCCTGTCAGAGAACTTCTGGGGAAATTCTAATTCCTTGGTGTTTATTATTTCCATAGTCTGATGTCAAAGAGGGGAACACAGATGTCTCTTTAGAATATATCAATTCCTCTCAGAGAGGCTGCTTAAAACATTTAAAAGCCAAGTGCAGCAAGTCATGGATTAATAATCCCAGCACTAGTGTGGCAAAAGCAGAAGGCAGACAGCAGTTGATACCTGAGGTTGTCTTCTGGCCTGTAAATACACATACACACACACACACACACACACACACACACACACACACACGCACACACACACTCACAGAGGCACACACATCCCAGAATAGCCTTCTAACCAGCTCTAAGGATCCCTTTTTTGATATGTATGGTAAGGTAGGACTTCAGAAACCTTTGACTCCTTTTTCATAAAAATCTGTTTTAGAGAAGGAAGTCTAACTATATTTGGCTTTATCTCAGAGTACTTAGTATAGGTCTTTTGTCTGTGATGGGCCCTGAGGAAAGAGCTGTCGATCTCAGTCTGTAATTCGATGAAAGAAACAAGAGAAAATACAAATCCAACAAAAATTACTAAGCATTATAATAGAAGCACCTGTACCAAAAGTATAAAACAGAGACTCTAGGTGGAGAGATGGCTCAGTGGTTAAGGTCACGGGCTAATCTTTCAGAGGATCAAGGTTCAATTCCCAGTACCACATGGTGGCTCACAGCTGTTTATAACTCCAGTTCTAAATGATCCGACACCCTCTTCTGGGTCTCCTTGAGCATTCATTACATACATCTAGTACACAGACACACATACAGATAAAACACCCATACACATAACTCTGTCAATTAAAAAACAAACAAAAAAACCCAGACTCCTAACCCAAAGGTATTTCCAAGGGATGAGTCTTGAGTCAGCAAGAATAGCACCTCCCCAAAGAGAAAAGTAACCTGTAACTAATGAAGATAAGTATCCAGTGAGAAAGTGAGTAGGCCCTGGAATAAACAAATAAATAAAAAATATCACAAAGTAGAGATGTAGTTCAGTTGACAGAATGAGTGCTTGCCTAGCATGCAAGAGGCCTTACTACTGAGTGATAGCCTACACCAAGGGCTTTGAATCTTGATGGTTTTAGCTTCGTTCTCGTACTAGTTAGGAGCTAGCACCATTCTTATAATTTCATAGACAAGAAAAGTAAGGATCAAAGAGGTTACAGAACCTGCCCAGGAGCGACTCACACCTGGGGAACCTGAAGACAGAGTTCCTAACTGGAACACGACCCCTATCTTCCACAGTTAGCGCCATCTGGTCTACCAGTCACTCCTCCACAGTACTGAAGAGACTTGCCCAAGTCCTACATAGCCTGGCCTGGCAATCAGTTCGATTTGCCCCAGGGCTCTGCCTTCTCATTCAGCTGTGACTTGAGGTCCAAAACTTACTTATCATGGAAGAAAAGAATTTCTAAAAATGGACTAGGAAATATGCGCTTTGCCTTCGTTTACTTCTTTGCCTCAGTTCTTAAAGGATGACCAATTTGCACCTCCTGCCTACAAGCCTGTTTTACAGAAGACTCTGTCAGAGGTTACTGGGCCTAGGACACAGACAGTGGCTCCTGGATCAGAGTCATCCCACCAGCTGTCTAAAATCCCTGGCCAGGGCGTGGCCTGACAGGCAAGCTGTCAGTGAACAGTTCTGAGGGAACATTCATTTTTCCTTTCCTTCCTTTTCTGTTTCTCCTTCATGTTTTCTTTCTTTCATTCCTTCTTTACAGACTCTCCCAGAACTCATAACAATGTCTGCCTTGTGCCAACAAGTTCTGAGATTAAGGGGCGAACCACTGTGCTCAATTTCAAACTATACCACGATTCCTTCCATTGAGACAATTTGCCTCTCCCCCTTTGGAAGGCAGTTTGGTCACTAGCCCAGGCTAACTTTGGACTGGCTCTGTAGCTGAGGCTGACCATGAACTTCTGCTCCTCCTGCGTCTATCTTTCACAGTGCTGGGATTCTAGGCATGTGCCACCACACCTGGTTTGTGTCGTGTTGTGGATAGAACCCAGGGCTTCCTGCATGAGAGGCAAGCACTCTGCCAACTGAGCAGCACCCTCACCTCCAGAATCCCACACTGTTGACTTTCAAAATTTTCAGCATTTGTAACTCTGCATCCCAAGAGCTTGCCAATTGCAGACATGAGATTCCTGCCACCACCGATAGTCACATTACATCAGCTCCATTTTTGCATAAGTGCAAGACCTTCCCCAATAGCTCAGGTACCCCAGTTTTTTATGGGAGTCCAGGATGCATCTACCATTTCTTCAGAGCCCTTTTCTTCTCAGGCTTCCAGACTGTAGCCTTGGCTGCCTAGGAAAGAACACTTCCATTCACCTTGAGCTGCTTCACTCAAAAGCACATAGGAGTTGGACTTCTTTCAAACTTCTCTGCCATCGACTTGGCTCTGTTCTCTCAGGATGTGCTTCTCTCCCCTCCTTTCCCTCACAGATCACCAGCTGGGCCCGGAAGCCCTGCTCCTGTCTCATGAAGTCGCTTGTAAAATACTGCCATCCTCCAGCCCATTCTCTCTGCCCAAGGACTTTGACAGGAACAGACCCTAGAATTCCTTCTTCATCCTTCTCAGTCATTGTCCTTCTCTGACACTGGCTCTGGAGACCACTTTGCCTTCTCTTCTGTGAACCCATTCAAGAAAGTACTGCGCCAAAATGGCAGCAAGGGGTTCGGGGTAGACAATCCATGCACTAGCTTCTCTGATAAACACAGACATAACAATTACAACACAACACACTAGAGTATCTCTAACAAAGTAGGGCTGTCCTGGGAGAAGACAAGAAGTGGTGGACCATTCAGAGAACTATGACCTCATTTGCACACTTCCCCGAGAGTTGTTCTTTCTTAATCTAAAAAGTAGAATCAAATAAAACATCTTTCTCTCACCTCTCTGAGGCCTATGGCCTTCTGGGAAGCCTAGGTATACTGAGGCAGAGAGAAAGGCACAGCCAGGGAAGTCACAATGCCTGTAAGATTGATGGTAGGGCCTACAATGCACAACTAACCAATGAATCTCAGAGCCTTGTCTTTATGGACAGTAAAGATAAGGAAATCATCCTGATCGGTTGTTCGGGTGCAATGTAACTATGTGTTTGTAGTGTAAGTGTCAAGACACAGTTGCAGCACTCTTGTTTCTGGAGATGAGTTAGAAGGAATTGGGACTGGGATCGGATAGGGGTAAGAAAATTGAGAAGATCTCAGGATTGTGGGAGCAGACCCAGGAAGGTGGGAATGAAGGGTGTCAGTGTAGACTAATGATGCATCCCCAGAAGACAGAGGAGGAGCCAGGAAGCATGGGAAATGCACCACTTCCATTCTCTTCCTAAATTCTGAGTTTATTGGAAGTCCTAGATCATCCTCCTAAGGCCCCATGCCACCCCTGGCATCACACTCCAGGGCTGGGTTAGTAATTTCTCTTGTTGCCATGGCAAACTGTTTAAGTGAGGATTGGGACTTTAATTATTTGGTTTTTTTGGGGGGTGGCATTGTAGTTTAAGGGTACAGTCCACCATGACTGGGAAGGCACTGCAGCCGGAGCATTAGGCAGCTGGTCACCTTGCGTCCTCAATCAGGAGACAGAGAGAGATGAACGCTGGTACCCAGCTTACTTTCTCCATCCCCAGTCCATGGGATGATATCACCCACGTGCGGGGGGGGGGGCTCCTCCATGCTCAGTTAAATTCACTGAAACTCCCTCAAAGACATGCCCAGAATTGGGTCTAGGGGATTCTAAACAAGTGGTTCTCGGCCTTCTTACTTCTGTGACCCTTTAATACAGTTCCTCGTGTGTGGTGACCCCAACCATAACATTATTTTTGTTTCTACTTCATAACTGTAACTTTGCTTCTGTTATAAATTGTAATGTAAATATCTGCTATGCAACCCCAAAGGGGCCACGACCCACAGGTTGAGAACCACTGTGAACCCCATCAAGCTTACCGTGAAGATTAAGCATCACAAGTACATGTCAGAAACCTGTGGTAGAAAACTTGAATGCTCAAATTTGAGGTGATGTATGAAATGAGATTTTAGAGCCTGTGTGTCTCTGTGCATGTGCATTCGTGCATGCACACATGTGGGGGTGTGTTCTAGCTTACTCATAGGCCAGATTCTACTGCAACTCTGAGCTAAACGAAACTCACTAACTATTGGTTAGTTCGCTTGCAGCTGCAGAATTCTCCCTCCTCCCTTTTCTGCTGCATCCTTCAGTCGTTCCCCTGGGGCAATGCTCTTCTCCTCAGAGCAAGGACAGTACTAAACAATTCACTCTGAAAGTGGGAGGTCAATGTAACCTCCCTAGGTAAGAGATCCAAGTACTATCTGAAAAGACATTCCTCTTCTTCCTCCTCCTCTTCCTCCTCCTCCTCCATCTTCCTCCTCCTCCTCCTCTTACCCCTCCTCTTCCTTCTCCTCCCCTTCCTTCTCCTCCTCTTCCTCCTCCTCCTCCTTTCTCATGAGACAGGGTTGAGCACAAGCCGGTCTCAAGCTCTTAGCAACCTCCTGCATCAGCTGCCCTGTACTGGGATTATAGGCATGGGCCACCATGCCCAGCTGTATCTCCAAGCTATATAACGAAACAATTTGTTTGAAGGCATCATTGGAAGTAAATGTATCTGGTAGGAATTGAGTTGTAAGAGTAACAGTTTTAGCTCATTCTTATACTGCTTATTTTAAAACGTAAAATGTGATAAACGATTCTTTTTAGTATTTGATGAAATTCTTGGGCTGAGCAGAAAATACAATCATTGTACAGGGTCTGGGGTGGGGGCGAGGAGTCAAAACACAGAGTGACAGATACCTTCTCACATCCAAAGGTGAAACCCCTTTCTTAGGAGGCAAGTTTAACAGTGGCTATCCTGGAGCTCCCCATATATAACAAATGGGAGAAGCCACCTTGAGAACCTCATGTTCAGGGTGAGAGGCATGGCTATACAGAACTCTGGGAAGCCCTTCCTTTCTCTGTCGGAAAGCTTACAGTGGAGCATCATGGTGTCTGAGGCAGCTAGGGGTCTTGTGGCTCCATCTTTCTGCCTCACTTGAGGCAGAAACTCTGTGTGATGTAAAAGCATTTCACACATCTCTTAAGAAGTGTAGGTATTAGCAGTGTGTGCTTGATCTTGGTCGTGTGCGTGAATACGTGCGTGCATGAGTGTGCACACATGTGCGTATATGTGTGTGTATAGAATATATGTGGTGGGGGGGAACTGGGTTATAGATGAGTTGAAGAGAACTTGCCTTGAACCCTGGAGACCCTGGATTTGACCCCAGCACTGTATAAAA
Source organism: Rhynchomys soricoides (assembly GCA_019843965.1). NCBI lineage: Eukaryota > Metazoa > Chordata > Mammalia > Rodentia > Muridae > Rhynchomys > Rhynchomys soricoides. The sequence continues at coordinate 8,139,993 of JADRCH010000012.1, forward strand.
CTGAGCATGGTGGTCCAAGGCTCTAATCTCAGTGGTCTCTTTTGTTTGGTGAAGGCAGGAAGATCATAAGGTGAAGATTATCCTAGGCTCCACTGTAGCTCAAGACCAGCCTGAACTATGTAAGACTCTGTGACAGAACGGGGTGAGGGGTACATATATGTGCAAATGTACCTATCTTTCATTTGAATCTTTACCTTAACTTTCCCTGTGCCTAGGAGAAAGACCTCAAGGTTTTAGTGTCTTTGCAGGCTTGGTTCATGTTTTAATTGTTATTTTCTGTATCATGTTGGTCTGCAGGCATGTCTTGGTTATCAACTGACGCAGGAGGGTTGCCACCCCTGAGTACTTGGTCCTAGGTTGTATAAGAATCAGGCTAAGCTTGTGATCCAGCCATAGAGATAGCCAGCAGGCATCCGACCTCCATGGCTCCTGCCTTTAGTTCCTGCTCTGACTTCCCTCAAGGATGGACTATGACCTGGAAGTACATAGTGAAACAAACTCTTTCCTCCCTCTCTTTTTAGCTCAGCATTTCATCAGAACAACAGAAAGAAGACTAGAACCCCCAGCGAACCATTCTGACAGCCCCAGACACCTTTTAAGAAGATTCAGCCTGAGATGAGGTAACTTCTCCTTTAAAGGAGTGACTGAGCCAGTAGCTGCTGGGTTTTGTATTCCTAGACTGCCATTCGCAGGAGCTTTGAGCTTCACACAGCAAGTGGCAGCACATGGGCCTGGCCTCAGCACATGGAAACATGCATTTAATGGTCACGGGAGTTCGCAGGTGAACGTGCACCCAGAACTTTCTTGTGGCTGGTGGTGAGAGAACCCGTTTGTCTGGGGAGGTTGGGGCAGTCAGTGAGGGCCTTGGCATCTTAGCAGCTGCAAGGGGGTGGAGTATATTTGAGGTAAAGGTTGGCACGGACAAGTTCTTCAACAGCCATTTCTGTCAACCTGAGTTTTCTTTCCTCATGTTTCCTCTCTCTTCTTCCTGTCCCCACCCGCTGGCTGCAGTCAGGGTTCCTGGCCTTTTGGCCACTATGGTGGTGCCTGCTTCTAACTGTCCTGGTGAGCATAAAGGCAAGACTTTCTCTTCAGTAAGACAGAAAAGCACCTTTTCTTCTCTGGCAACAAGGATAAGCTACAAAAAAAGCTTCCAGATGCAAGGATCTAAATGTGGCAGGGTCTCCCCTAGCCACTTGCCGTGTGTGTGTGTGTGTGTGTGTGTGTGTGTGTGTGTGTGTGTGTGTGTAGTGTGCTATGGTGTGTGGGCATGTGTGTGGCATGCTTCTCTAAGCATTCTTAGGTTCTTAGAGACGGAAACTGTCTCTAAGGTGCTGTTCACCTGGGTTTTGTTTGGGACAGGGTCTCCTGTCAGCCTGGGACTCACCAAGTAGACAAGGCTGACTGCCCAGCATCCCCAGAGATCTTCCTGTCCCCACCTCTGAGCCCAGGGATCCCAGGAGCACAGCAGGTATCAACCATGTGTTTGTTTTGTGTGGGTTAATCTTTATGTGGCTTCCAGGGCTTGAACTCTGGCCCTCCAGCTTGTGCGGCAAACACAGTTTGAACTGAGCCATTTTTTGCCCAGTGCCCCTTTGACATTTTTAAAGTCTAATCTTTAGCAACAAACATATATATCCAGAAGAAGGCTCACAATTTTCATCCTAACAGAGACTTCACTAAAATTTCCAAGTCACAAAATAAGTGTCTGCCTCTCGGTTGCCGGACTCTGTGTGGTTTATATGTTTCTTTTTTTGTCTTATCTGCTCTTTTGTCTTCTTTTCTGGGACAAAGGCTTAAGTAAACCCTCCCACTTCTCTACCTCCTACCGCCAGCACTGGGAAAGCAGGCATTAGCCCTTACACCTGCTTTATTTAGAGCTAGCATTGGAAGCCAGGGCCCTGGACTGCGGAACGAGGCATCTAGTGAACCACATCTGCCCATTCCTCTCTCAAAGCTGTCACCTGGGAGGCCTTCATTCAGTTTCAGCTCTACCTAAAGAAAAAGAAAAAGAAAAGGAAAGAAATGAGAGACTATTTTTTATCCTTCTTAATTCTTTTAGCTATGATACCATAATGATTGCAAAATAATAATTTAAAGAAATGCCCTGCCTCTCGAACTCTGAGTGAACTCCTTTTTACTGTCGTTGTGGAGCTAATGAGGAAAAAATTACAAATACTCACGAGGTTCTGCGAGCTACACAACCTGCAGCTCCATTCCAAGTTATTTTTAAATTAATTAAAATATTCTAAGTGGTGTCATTTTCTACCCTACAAGAGTACTTTCCAGGTCTGTAATCTAAGTTATTTCTCTCATCTTGATCAGAATAATGTATAAATGTGTAATAGACACTCAGCTCACCTGTAGAAGGCAGCTTAGCCCATGCTTTTGAAACACAAGTTTTGGAGAAGAAACTACTTATGTTTTATTATAAAAACATTTTCTACATGTTGGTGCTAGAAGATACTTTGGGTTATTATAGCATACGGTCAAGCATAGAAATTTTATGTATTATGTACTTTATGTTATGTAATATGTTATATAACATATATAGTATGTTATATGGTATATAATATATTACATACATATTATATATTATATAATATACAATATATAAAATATATTATGTATATGGTTATAAATATGTAATGTGTGCATAATTATATATAATTATATGTATATAATTCTATACAATATAAAATATATTATATAATAATTATATATTATATATTTATACTATATATTTATACATTATCTATAAATATATAACATATTTATATTACATATTATATTATATGTTATATGTTATACATTATATATGTTTATAGACAATATATAAATATATATTTATAGTATATTCTACAATATATAAAAATATATTGTATAATCCATAAAAATACATAAACATATATTGTGTATTTTATGTATTATATGTTATATATTATATATTTTATGCATTATAGTATACATGTAAAGCATGGTGATTTTAGTATAGTTCCTTTTTTTAAATAAATGACATTATGTACATGAGTCAGACTCTGCCCCAGACACAGCCGTGACAATGGTCACGCCGCAAACAGAAGACAGTATTTCACAGCACTCTGACCCATCCTCTGCTCTTTCTGCTTCCTCGTCAATGTCCTCTTAACACCCAAAGGCCACTTACTCTCCCTCCTGTGGCCATTAACTACTGTCCACTGCAAATTTAAGCTTTTCTGATTAGGGCTGAGAACACCCCTAAACTTTAAACAAATATGTAAAAAGCAGCACTCAGAGCTGGAGAGATGACTCAGTGGTTAAGACACTGGCTGCTTTTCCAGAGGACCCAGGTTCAGTTCCCAGTACCCACATAACAGCTCACAACTGTCTGTAGGTCCAGCTCCAGGTGATCTGATACTCTCACACAGACATACATATAAAGTACACAAAAATAAAAAATCATTTAAAAAATTTAAAAGGCAGTTCTCTCTTCTCCTCTCTGTCTCTGTCTCTGTCTCTGTCTCTGTCTCTCTCTCTCTCTCTCTCTCTCTGTACATCATGTGCACATGGAATAAATATTTATTTACCTTATCATAATGTCTGGGGACAAGCTTAGAAAGTGAGTTCTAGCATCTTGCTCTCTATCACGCTGCGCTCATGTATCCATTGCATTCCTGTCTGTCTGCTTACCCTCTTTACTGTCCTTAAGAAGCTATGGAAGCCAGGCCTTGGACTGCACACACCTGCCGTCCCACCATGTGGGTGCTGGAGGCAGGAGGACTGAGGGTTCGAGACCAATCCTAGGTATATGAAACCCTGTCTCAAGCAAACAAACAAAAAGTCAATAGGAGAACCTCACTGGAGACCACCAGTAAGAGAATCTGAACCAGAAAGCAGATATTATCTTGTTAATATTAAATCAATACAAATGACAAGCAGGTGTCCTTTGTTTATTTTGAATTTGTGTATAGGTATATAGATGTTACCTGTTATGCGTTGGATTCCTGGGGAAGGAGTGACAAGTGGTTTGGAACCCTCTGATGTGAGTGATGGGAACTGAACTTGGGCCCTCAGCACTCTAAACTGCTGAGTCAGCCCTTTTCAGGATGAGGGTGGATCTCTGGTTTTTTAACTTTACCCCTATCTCCTAGTACAGCTGTTCTCAACTTTCCTAATGCTGTGACCCATTAATAGAGCTCCTCATGTTGTGGTGATCCCCAACCATAAAATTATTTTCATTGCTACTTCATAACTGTAATTTTGCTACTGTTATGAATCATAACGTAAATGTCCATGTTTTCCCATGATCTTAGGTGACTCCTGCGAAAGTCTATCCCCAAAGCAGTCATGACCCACAAGATAAGCCCTGCTGATCTACAGCTTCCCTGTCTGAGAAATGAGAAGTGGGGACCTCCATGATGGCTCAGGAGATGCTGGCAAACCGCATGAGCTGAGTTTGTGCTTCCCCTCCCCCCCTTTTAGCCTGTATTCTTTTATTTATTTTATGTATCTGTGGGTAGGTGTGTGCCATGACTTGTGTGTGAAGCTTGGAGGAGACTTTCAGGAGTTAGTTCTGTCCCCTAACTCTGTAGGTTCTGGGGACTGACCTCTCATCATCAGGCTTGGTAACGGATGCTTTTACCTGCTGAGCCATCTTGCTGGCCTCTGTTTTTTGATTTGCATATTGATATTTGACCAGTGAGTCTAAAGAAGACAAAAGTGCACTCTCATCCCAATGTTATTAAAACCGTGGCCCAAGCAAATATGACATCGCTAATGGGAAGTGTTTGTCTATAGCTATCAATACACTAAGCAGGCATTAACACACCCTGGGTAAAGTCAGAACTTAACTGTCCTTAACAGGCTTATAGCAGGCTACTTGAGGGAGTTTTCAGAGAGATGCTCATGTATTTTCCTAAACAAATACTGCAGGTTCTCTGTACTCCATCTGACCTAAAGGAAGCACTTTGACTCACCGGGATCTGTGGCTCTCTATCTTCCAAGGGTCACCACTGAGCTCTTCCTTCTCCCACCCCACACCCCAGCCATCCTTGCCAGCCAGTGTCTCATATCATAAACAAGACTGCACGCTTGCTGAGCATAAAAGTGCTGCACAAGCAGTGGCACAGAATTTCTGACAGCCACTAGGTGTGCTGGCATAGAGCTTTAGAGACCCAGATCCTGCAGACACTATCTCCCAAGAGTCTCCATGTTGTGTGCAAAGGCCATCTCCTGTTAGTGGAACAAACAGAAAGGCAATAGGAGAACCTCACTGGAGTCCACCAGTAAGAGGGATCTACTCAATGAAAGGGGAAGGGATTCTTCTTTCCTAAACCTGCCCCCTGTCTTGCCTCAAGACTGACCTCATTCTGAGATGAGAGACACTGGGCATTTTAGTCTATTTTGTGTGGCTAATATTAATTATAGCTAATATTATCAACTATATAGGATTTAGAATCACTTCTGGGCATGTCTAATTAGGTTAATTGAAGTGAGAAATTCTACCCCACATGTGGATGGCACCATTCCAGGTAGGCTGGAATCCTAGACTGATATATAGGAGAAAATCTGAGCCCCAACATCCCTGACTCTCTGCTTCCTGACTGCAGACACAATGTAACCAACTGCTTAAGTTCTTGTCTTAACGTGCCTTCCCTTCTGTGATACTCTGTATCTTCTCAGACTATGAGTCAAAATAGTTCTTTGCTATTTAAATTGATTGTGTCTGTGTATTTTGTCACAGTAATGGGAGTTGTAACTAACACATAGCATATACCAATACACCCTAGATGCCACACAGGAAAAGGAGCTTTATTTCCCTTACAGCTTGGGAGACTGAAGATTGGACAGGCTCATCAGTTTGGGCCCAAGAGGGATCTTCTCAGCTTCTTGACACTGCTGCTATCAAGGTGAGACTAGGAGAGAGTACATGGTGAGACAGGAGGCCCAAACCGGATTCCCGGGGCCTTGCTTGATCATTTACAACAGCTCAGTGCTCATGAAAGAAAAAGCTCTCCACAAATAAGCATAATGCATCCTTAGGATGTTGGCTCTCACTGAGCCTTAACTTTTAAGAAGTCACTATTAGTGTCACTATTCTCTGAACCAAGCTCCCAACACATGACTCTTTAGAAGACGAGCCACAGCCACACCACAGCAATAGCACAAAGATTTTCCTTAGAGCAGTGACTCCTGTTGCCAGGTCTGCACTCACATACTGACCGGGGGAATTCATCCACACTGAGATAATTCGCAAAGTCTGAATTATGCTTGTTTTAATTCCTGCTATGTTGTCTTATTCAGCATGAGACTAGATTGACTTAGCCTTTTGATAAAGACAATTCTTGTTTTCATTATTATTATCACTGAAGAAGTAAGTAATCAGATGTGGATAATAATTTACTTTTCATACACTGAGATAATTCTATGCTCAGATATTAACTTAAAAGAGTGCTTCAAGACAGAAAGATGACTCAGCAGGTGAGGGTGCTTGTTGTTCTTACAGAGGACCAGAGTCTAGATCCCAGAAACCTATACTCAGGGGTTCACAACTGCCCAAAACTCCAGTTCCAGGGTTTGAGACCCTCTTCTGCCCTCTGTGGGCACTTTCACACATGCACACGCACACGCACACGCACACGCGCACACACATACACACACACTTTAATTTTAAGATGTGTTTCAAATTACATACACTAGAACTTACTAATACATCCAGCTTATGTTTCTAAATAGAACATTAAACTCTTCAAGCTCCTGGGTTATTTGTAATTATCTCTACCTGAGAAGAAAGTTCAGAAACCCCAAATCAGGTTTCTGCCCTGTGACCATAGAAGCATATGCCCTACCTCCCCTATCTGCAACACAGGTACTTTAAAATCTCAAGGTTTGGGGCTAGAAAGATGGCTCTGTTAATAAGGTATTTGGCATGCCAACTTGAAGACATGAGTTCGGATCCTCAATACTGGATGGTTTTATGTCAACCTGACACAAATAAGAGTCATCAGAGAAGAGTGAGCCTCAACTGAGAAACGCCTCCATAAGATCTGACTTTAAGGCATTTTCTTACTTAGTCATCAAAGGCAGAGGGCCCAGCCCATTGTGGCTTGGTGCCTTCCCTGAGCTGGTGGTCCTGGGTTCTCTAAGAAAGCAGGCTGAGCAAACCATGATGAGCAAGTCAGTAAGCAGCATCCCTCCATGGCCTCTGTATCAGCTCCTGCCTTCAGGTTCCTGCCCTGTTTGAGTTCCTGTCCTGGCTACCTTCAACAATGAATTACAGTGTGGAAGTATAGCCCAGAAATCCTTTCCTCCCCAAATTGATTTGCTCATGGTGTTTCATTACAGCAATAGTAACCTTAACTAAGACAGTACCCATGTAAAAAGCCAGGTGTGCTGAAGCAAGCCTGTAATCCTGATGCTGGAGAAGAAACAGGATACCTTCAGCTTGCTGGATGGCCAGTCTAGCAATCAGCAAGCTATGGGTCCAGCCAAACCCTTGACTCAATCTCTGTCTCAAAAATAAGATGGAGACCCATCAAGGAAAACACTGAACTTTGACCTGTGCCCCACCCCAACACCCTCATTGTTTTGTCCCCATTAAACTCATTGTTGCATTTATGGAAGGTGATTCAGCCCCTTCTGATGTCTGGCCATGATTGCTTCCTCTCTCAGGTCTGCCGAGTGAGTGTCAGAGTCTCATCTCAGAACAGATTTTGAAAGAACTACCAGCAAAAAACAGGTTATTTTGAATAAACAAGGTGGTACTTCTTTTCTTCTCCTTATTTGTTTTTTTTGTTGTTGTTGTTTAAGAAAATTGTAATCAGAACAGTTACCACCACTGAAAATAAAAATCTTAGGAACGTTTTTTATTTTTGTTTGGGGTGTGTGTGTGTGTGTGTGTATAGAGAGAGATTTCAGCAGTAAAAGAAAAAATATTTACCACATTAAAAAAAACCTGGTTTGTAGATGTAGAATTAGACACTTTTAAAACTTGGAAACAAAGCTTTCAGCCTACAATTTGGAATTCCTTTGATACAAAAAGAGATGAGGGAAGTTTGAAGAGCTCACAGGCTCTCACCCTGAGCCTCTCAGATGTCGGAGGACAATAATGTCCCAGCCAAAGGCTTGCCAATACTGTAGGGAACTGAGATAATGCAGTGATAGTTTAGTGCTTCTTTTTCTCTGCATCGGTCAACACAATAGCAAAGTGATTCTAAATGTGAACAATAGGATAATATGTTTGTGAATAGCAATGGAGCAGTTGCTTGGTATATGCTTTATAAAATCCACAAGAGTTCTACCAGGTGGAAAGCAGTGGGTTTGTTTTGTTTGTTAATGCTTCTAAGGCAGCCATCTTGTTCTGCAGGCCAGAACCCTTTGCTTGTCTATGAAAAGGACACTAGAGAGATCTCTTATCACTACTGGACAGGAAACTGCCTAAGCCTGAAAGATGGATACTCTGAAGCAATGTCTTCTGGCTTACAAGCTATCACTGGACATGAAATCAATTTAGTATAGTGTACCCGGTGCTTTAAAAATATAAAATAGAGCTTTGTAGAGCGTTACAAACAGTACAAGTTATTATTGTTTTATGAAATTCTAAATTTAATTTATATTATTATATAAAGCTAAGTCATAATTATAAATACTGTTATATGTAAGCTATTATACACACACATAATATACATGTATGTGTGCATCTACATACACACATCTACATATCATGATTTCTCTCTCTCTCTCCCTCCCTTCCCCCCACCATGTTTAGATGTTGGACCTCATGCATGTGTGGCAAGCATTCTACCAAGTAAGCAGTGTTCCCAGTCTCAGTCTCATGAATACTTATTATGATGTATTTCTTTCTGCAATTCAGTCAAAAGAATTTAAAAGCCACCTCTTTAATAGTAGTGGGGAAAAACCACAGCCACCAAAATCCTCAGACACCAATGGAAAATGTTCCCTGTCTTCAGTCTTGGATTGCCTCACAAAACTATTTTTATCTTCAACAACCATGAAAGCCATGTAAGGAAACTTGACACCCCAAATCCATCCTATTAACTACAGAACACACGTAGAAAGCGTGTTCACTATATAATGTTTTGACCACACCCAGCCTTCAGAGGTAAGCCAGATACAGTTAAACTCTTGGTTGTAAGAGGTTTCCTGTCTCTAACTGTCTCTAACTTCACCTCTTTCATCTATTCAGGGATGCAGGGACTGATAGAAGCGTGGATTCACTGTGCTTTGGAAAACATCTGACAAGGGACTTAAGGGAGGAACGGTATGTGGCCCAGGGTTCGAGAGCTTCAGCCTTTGTAGTCTTTGGGTTCTTTTTAACTCTGGGCAGAGCATCACGGCAGTGGAAGTATGTGGCAGGGGAATCGCTCTTCATGGCCTGCAGGAAGAAGTCGGCCTCTTGTGCTGAGTTGGCTTCTATCCCCTCTGATTCCATTCCGGCCGCCAGCCTTGGGCATGGTACAACCCACCGTCAGGGCTACTACTCCTACTGCAGTTTTATCACCTCTGGAAACACTCTAACAGATGTACCCAGAGGTGCATTTCACTACTGTTTTAAGTGATTCCCACTCTTATGAAATTGGTCATCAAAGTTAACCACTCAGCAGTCAGGACAAACTCATATTTCCATTAAACCATTTACAAGATTTGAGACCCACTTCACAGCCGCTCCTTGAGACAATGTGATTGGGATCTCAAAGGAGCCCACATACTTAGCTCTTCTCCCACACTCACAGAACTGAATATGGTCTTACATACAACAGTCTAAACCAGAGTCTTTAACAGAGGGTATTCCAGGTACCAAACCAAGGTACCCAACCCATAATACAGCACATCAGAGCTACCAGATTAAAAACTGGTCATGATTTCTAAAACCTGCTAATGCATCATTCTATAGAACAACTTTCTCTCAAGAGTCTCATGTTTGGAAGTGGGGTGTTAAGACCAGTTATAAAGCATATTCTTTCCTTTTTTGTTAGTTAAATTAGTTACTTTTCCCAGTGATGTGGCAAAATACATGTCAAGAAGCAACTCAAAGAGGGGAGGGAGGGTTTATTTTGCCTTAAGGGTTCTAAGACATACAGTTCATTAGGTCAGGGAGGTTACAGCTGCTAGAGCCTGAAGCAGCTGGTCACATTGTATCTGAAGTCCGGAAACAGACACAAAGACTGCCATTCATATTCTTCCTTTATATTCGTTCTGGAACTCCAGCCCACTGAATGGTGTTGCCCACGGTTTGGGTAGGGTTTCTCTTTTTCAGTTAGGGCTTCTAAGAAATGCCTTTGTAGACATATCCAGAGATGTGTGCTTCAGTGATTCTAAATCCAATCAAGTTGATAATGAGCATTCACCATTACATTTGGTTTCTTTTGTCTTTAGTTGTCTTTTTGGTCTGTTTTCCTCTTTAAAATAAAAGTTTGGGTACAGGACCATTGGGTTATGGGCAATTTGTTGGACGCTCATCCCTGAATAAAGCTGACTCTTCCTCCTTCAGCAGCAGTCCATTGCTCCTCAATAGGGGTAGAGCCGTGGCAGCCCTCCCGTTACCCGTACTACAATATTGACTTGGTCTTGTGCAAACCTTATGCAGACAATCACAGCTATTGATCATTCGTGGTGCAGCATCCCTGTCGTGTTCAGAAGATGCTATGTTTGCAGCAATCCTCCAAGTCCTTTGGCTCTTATGATCTTTTTGCAACTCCTTCCATGATGCTCCCTTAGTCTTGGGTAAAGGAGTTGTGTTACATATGTTAGATTTGGGGCTGAGCGCTCCACAGTCTCATATTCTTTTCATTTTGACAAGCTGTGAACCTCAGTAATAACCTCTGTCTGCTGCAAGAAGAACCTTTTTTGATGAGGGATGAGAACTGCCCTATCTATGGGTAGAAGAGTTACTTTGAAGGCAGTTGGATACCACATCCATTTAGCAGAAAGGCAATAGTAGGTTCTTCTGTAGGATCTATGACCTCTCTAGCCAAGGGAGTTGGCTTTGTTACAGTATCAGACATGAGTCCCTCCAATCAGACAGCTTTTGGTTACTCCCAACATATTAGCCTCACTACTGGCCCACTGGGCATATCTTGCCAGGCTGGTGATTTCTGTAGGTCACAGGATTTACAGCTAGGTAGAACTTATCAACAAGTTTTCTCCCCAGCAGCCTCAAAGGCTTTTCTTGAGCATGCTCAGTTTTTTCAATGAAGCCCTAGAAGGGAAGAGCTTCTGGTCCAGTCTGCTAACTAGCTTCTTGTATATGTTAATCTTCATGTCGCTCTCTCCATTATCTGTGACGCAGAAGCATTTAATTTATTCACTTGCTTAAATATTATCTCAGTTATAGTCACAAAGAATTTAGGTGAATATGACTGCCTCCTGACTCATAAAGTGGATACCTCAACACACACACACACACACACACACACACACACACACACACCATGTAAAATGAATGACATCATAGTACTAAGAAGTGACAGTGTTAGAATTAACCAGTAAAAGAAAAGTACTAACCTACTTCACCTAGGTAAGTGATGTGAGGCTGTTAGGGGCTAAATCAAGAGTAGAGTCAGCAGTAATCCAGCATTATACATCAGCAATCCAAGAAGCCATGTGGTCTGGTACAAGATTCTCGAAGTTGAATGTGTATATCTTATTAAGATGTAGTTTATGAGCCCTTGAGCAGAGAGGTGGACTCAGAAATTCTGTGTTTCTATCTAGATCCTACATGGCACACATGCTGTGCCTACAGGGACCACACTGAGGAACACTGGTCTAGTGCTCGGAGCAAGGGCTTCCCATCAGAGAGAAGGAAGTTTGATTCTTGCTCTGTTTCTTACAGCCAGTGATCTCCAACTGGCCTCACGTAAAATATCTTGCAACTTGCAAAGGCTGAATGAGAGGGCATGCACAATGTTCCAAAGGAAGGAAAAACTTGATTCAAATTAGCTCCTTTCTTCCCAATTTTGAATAGACGATCTATAATTAGTTTTGAAAATAAAGTTGGCTCCTCAGGACAAAATTCACTCAGAAAGCTTGTCTTAATCCACTGGACCTCATGACCCTTTTCCAAGTAAAAATCCCTGATATGCATTTGTTTTTACAACAAATTAAGGCATTAAGCTTCTCCCTGGGGCAATAACCACACAATGGCCAAGTCAGATAAGAACACAGGAAGTATTTTGCCATACAAACTGCTAATCCACTCAACCTTTTCCTTAATGAAGTAATGTCATTGGTGGCTCAGAGTTGCCTAGGCAATTTTGGAACTTCCCAACATAGCCATGGGAAAAGGAATCTGCAAACCTGCAGGTTCACAAACCTAAGCTTTATTTTTCTTTGTGTGTGTGTTGGAGTGAGGGCAGGGTATGCATGTGTGCAGGAGTTCATGTGTCTCTGTGCCTGTGGAGACCACAAGAGGACATCTGGTGTCCTGCTCTATCACTAGATAAGTCAGCGTTCTGTCTAAACTCCTCCCCACAGTTGCCTGGCAACAGCCAGGTATGCTCCTCCCCACAGTTGCCTGGCAACAGCCAGGTATGCTCCGCCCCACAGTTG
>JADRCH010000012.1:8152548-8209090 GCA_019843965.1 Rhynchomys soricoides
CCCCACAGTTGCCTGGCAACAGCCAGGTATGCTCCGCCCCACAGTTGCCTGGCAACAGACAGGTGGGCCTGGCCCACAATAAAAGGGGCTGCTTGCCCCTCCTCTCTCTCTTATCTCTTTCTCTTGCCTCTCTCTCCCTTGCATCTCTTACCTCTTACCTCTCCCCATTCCCTCCCCCCCACCCCCACGTGGTCATGGCGGGCCTCTCCACTTCTCTACTCTCTACTCTTTTACTTCTCTCTCCCTCTCTCTGCCTTTCTCTGCCTCTACTACCCTCTTAACTCCCCTCCCCATGCCCTGAATAAACTCTATTCTATACTATACCTTCCTGTGTGGCTGGTCCCTCAGGGGGAAGGGATGCCTGGGCTTGGGCCTGCTGAGGCACACCCTTCCCCCACACCTTCCACACACACACCCATGGAACATATATATCTTTATCTTTTTATAAACACATCAATATACATTATGATGTATATAGTATGCATGTATATTCCCTTGAGAGGGTCTCTCACTGAACGTGGAGCTAGGTCGGTGGCTCACAAACCCCAGTGATACTCCTAGCTCTTGGTCCTTCTTGCTAGTGCTGGGGCTACAGGTACACCCCATCATGCAAGGCTTTTCAAGTAAGTGCTGGGATTTGAACTCAGGTCCTCATGATTGTGCAGCAAGCCCTTCTGCCCTCTGGTTTTCCAGCAGGCCCAAGCTTTCTTTAAGATGCTTGAGAATGCAGCATGTGAAGTAAGCAGAGCTATATTTTGCTCAGAATTTATTGCTTCGTTGTTCTTATACATCATGTAATCTAAAGCTCCAAACACTATGACAGGCAGGTCAGATGCTAAGTGAGATCCAAAGGCTGTGAAGTAACATCCTTTGCTATAAATTGTCATTAAATTGATATAGATAGATAGATAGATATAGATATAGATATAGATATAGATAGAGATAGAGATAGAGATAGAGATAGAGATATATAGTTTTGGCAAGGGTGAGAAGGAAAGTGGAGACTGAGGGAGAAGGCTGGTGTTAAGGACCCCTGAGAGTGGAATATGCTTCTTGGGTCTTCTGGCCAACTGTGGTTTGGGACTTTGTGCTTGTGTTCTAATGACAGCTGTTGAGCTGGAGTTAAGGGAGTCACATGGGGATTAGGACTTGTGTGATTATTTTCAAAATGGTCTGGCAAACTTGCAAACTGAGTTGGGGGGGGTCACCCAGTGCTTTTCTTGGTTTAATGAGTTATGCTTTCTATCCTGGCTTCGATTCCTTTCCCTGTTTGCTCTCATGTCTTCAGAAAATATTCCAATTAAATGAAATTTGGTGAATGATTGAAACACCTTTATGAAATTCAGAATTCCCTTTTCCTGCCCACATCTAAACAGATCCACACCATGCCCAGCCCCTGTGCTGGGATTAACGGTATGCAGCACAACTAGTGGGAAATATTTGTGATTTTGGCGAATGCCATTGCGCATGTAAATCTATACCAGTAATACATAACCGCCTGTTGGGATTCAGCACTGACAGGCACCTACGCCGAACCCCTCGTGGTAAGGATACAGCGTTCAAGCCAACACTATTATTTCTTTCTTCTAGAAAGCTGCAGAGCAATGGTGCATGCTTTCAAAAGGATAGGTTGTCTCTTCAACCAGGCTTATACTTAATGCCACAAAGCAAGAGAATAGAGGTAAAAAGAACTAGTTTTCTAATGAACTCTATTTCCTCATGTTATTAATTTACCAGATTTTCTGTATAACTCACCCAGAAACTTGAATTCATAAACGCTCCTTAAGTGACTATCATAAGCTAAAGTCTTGGCTGAAAGTCACTGAAAGTGAAAGCCATGGCCCTCAGTCGGCTTCAGGACGATCACACACAGTGGGGGTTCAGACTTATCATTTTCTAATTAATTAATAAGGTCCAAACGTTTTCACTCTAAAGATATGGACAGACTGTTTCATGATCAGAGGACCTTTAGACTTATGATTCCAGAAGGATAAGAGTCTCTCAGCATCACAGTGGGGAACATGGCAGCAGGCAACAGACCTAGCTGAGGGCTCGAATCCTAAACCACCAGCAAGGAGCAGAGATAATGAATCAGGGATGATCTGAAATCTCACAGTGTTCTACCAGTGACTCAATGACTTACCCCCTCCACCCGTACCACACCGCTTAAGTCTCCCCACACAGGGAAGCAACATCCACACAGTGGAACCTATGGGACATTCTTGTTTGAATCACCATGAAGCCTATGGTGGGTGAACGGTTTACTTATGTGGCCTGTCAATCTCTTCTAAGACCTGTGATGACTTAACTGTAGGGCTGGGGGAGCAGCACAAAGACGTGCTTTGCAGCGCAGGTACAATAAGCTGAAGACCTGAGCTCACTCTCCGGAACTACAGAAACAGCATACACAGGTACAGTGGTATGCACCTGTAACCCCAACGCTGGGGAGACGGGCCCAAAGGATCTCTGGAGAGCGCCCAATCAGGCTAGGCACACTTGCCTGTGGTGGGTTTGGTCTAATGCTGCTTGCATTACGTTAATCTGGGTCCCCAAAATTGCACGAGAATCTGCATGTCTGCAAGTAAGACACTGAGGTTATCCTGCCCCAAGTTAGTTCTGTTTGGTAAATAAAGCTGTCATTGGCCAATGGCTGGGCAGGGAGACAGAGGGGGGACTCTCAGGATTCCCGGGTAAGAGAAGGAGAGAATCCGCCATGTGGGGAGGAGAACCAAGATACCACGCTAGAGAGATGCAGGACAGAGAACATGGCCGCCCTATAGGAGCCAGGGGATCGCATCTCGAGTGGGCTGTATGACTGTTTTTAGGGCAGCAAAGATGGAATATAAATTTTAGTAAGTAGTAACTCAGGAATATCGGAGGGGGTGGATTAGCCACATGGAGGTTAGGAAATGACCCAGCCATGGAGCTGTTTAAGGCATATCAAAACACAAAAGCTGTGTGTATGCCTTTCATTCTGGAACCCAGAGCATTGGGGCCGGTGGTGAGGACTGTCACCAACAGCATTGGGGCCGGTGGTGAGGGGTGTCACCAACACAGGGATCTTATTGAGAAGATTAATTGGGGACACTTGCCACCTCCAAGGTCAGTGAAGGTCATGTCTCAATAAATAAGATGGAGAGAAACCGAGTGAGACACCAACCTGTGGCCTCCGTCCACATGTGTACTGTGCACATACACCTGCACACACACGCAGGTGCACATCCATGCACACCGACACACATAATTTTCTAATCTGGTTTTTTAACGTAAATATTATTAAGGTCATATTTTAAGACAGTACAGACCCTACAGTCTTTATTTTCTGTTTTTATTCAACATGTTTCCATGTATTCGTCATGGATACTTGACTAAACTTAATAATTAAACTAGGTTATCTGAGCCAAACAAGATCTAAGTCACAAAACAGGGTTAGGCTGAGAATGGCCCAACAGGCACTGTGTCTAAATTTCTTACTGAGAAAAAGACACAGATATTAGTAACTAAATCTAAGACCATCCAATGTCTTCACAGCATTTGGTGCACCCCAAGGAGTGTGCTGCTGAATGTTTAACAGTGGCTTTCTGAAAAGAGCAGAGCCCTGGCCTGCAGCATTTGGGGATTTCCCATGGCTCTGTCAACAGCTGATGGCAGGAAGTCGCAGAACAGGGAGTTGGGAGAAATGCCACTGGTACTGGTGCCTGGATGAACTGACTTTGTCACACCACTCAGCGAAATATCACACAAGGGCTAAAAGTCAATTCATGGTCTGAGCAGTTCTTAGGACCGGAAGCCCTCACAGTACAGAAAGGAGGACATGCCTTAGACTTCTGGAAAATGGATGCCGTGTTACCATTCTATTTCTCCTAAAAAGGAAAAAGACATCTGTGTGCGTGTGCACGCATGCTGAGCGCACGCTTGAATGGGTAGGAAAGCCCTTTATCTAGAACTCTCCATGTAAGCAGGGTGGCTGTTCAGTGAGTCCCAGGGATGCACTGCCTCTCTCCCCCACTCCCACCCCCACCCAGAGCTAAGATTACAGGCTCATCCCTACTGCACCTAGCTTTTTCCCTCTTGGATCCTAGAAGTCAAAACTCAGGCCCCGAGTCATCTCCCTGGCCCCTAATTATTGTCTTTAATGAGTCAGTCTTCATTAGGAATCCTTTAAAAGTGAAAGTCCATTATTTAGTGATGTTAAGGGAATCTTTATTTATTCTGTCACTCATGTGGGGGTGGGGCGCACATGCTCTGTGCACATGTGGAGCTCAGAGGACAAGTTGCAAGAATCAGGATGCTCCACCCACCTTTTGCAGCAAATGCCTTTAACCCAGTGAGCTGTATCTCTGTATCTCTGCTTGCCTGTTTGAATTAGATTAATAACATTATCTCTCAGATCAAACAAATCCTTAAGTATAAGTCTAATTTTATTGCAGTAAAATTTGGGGAAATACCACATTTCTCTGGCCTCTTAGACAATGCAGAATGGGTGCTATTCAATGTCAGGCTCTTTAGGGACCTGAAGAAGGCTGGTCTGTGGAATGCTGGATGCATGGAGGAGCTAGTCAAATAAATTGAGCAGTGGGAGTTGCCGGCCTCAAAGCCTGTCTTCAGGGGTGTTTAGGTTAGCTTTTGCCATGTCTCCTGCCTTTCTTCCCTCTGCCTGCTGTGATCTGCCACTTGCCCTCTGAGTGACTAGCCTCGAGCTATTTCACTGCCTTCTTCCAGTTGCTAATTTGCTGCTTCCAACCTGCTGAGGGTGAAGAAACAAAGCAGGAAAGTCACCTTCTTCACCCCGTGTGGAAAAATAGACTCTGAGAGAAGGCCTGGGGGAACCTCCTGTGGAAAAGGGTAACTATTTCAATCGTCAACTTGACAGGAGCTTTCCCTAGTGGAATTTAATTTGTGCATGTCCTAAAATGGGAAGAATCATACAGTGTGGAGTTTCGATCCTACACAATTAAACTTGAGGCTGAGATTTGAGGCTTGAGACTTGTTACAGATTGATAACCTGTTGCTGTTTTATCTCTCATCTAACTAGTAAAATACTGAAGACTCTTCTTACCTCAGACAGGTAAGAATAGACCTACTAATTAGGTTGGGTCTGTTTCTCTGCCTCCTATCAGGGTCCCTCACAGCCTTCAGTTTATCAGCTACAATTAGGTAGGAAGACAAGTCCATTTAAAATATTGAGTTCTTTCCCTTCCAGTAGTTTCTATCCACTAAGGTAAAACTTACATCAAAAAAATACATATAAATTTTACATAGACAATGCACAGACAGAGTGTTGGATGAACTCACCTTGATAACATACACACCAAAGCTCATCCCTCCAAACTTGCTGTCAGTATCCCATCACTCCAGAGAGCTAGCTCTAGCCCTCTTCCAGTCTGTTCCCACCATTCACAGATTCACAGTTCTGTCTGCTACTGAGTGTGGTCTCTGGCTACTTGGGCCATAATAGGTTGTAGAGGAAATACCCATGGCATGTGTCAGAGGCTCGTTTCTTTTCTTTAGATGGTTGAGTAGTTCTCCAGTACATAAATACACCACAAATTTAACATTCATTCCTCTACGAGTAGACACCATTTCAGTTCAGAACTATAAGTCTTCTCTGAATGGCCACCAAACCCAAGGTCATCACATCAGGCAGTGTCCTCAGACTCAAGTCAAGTCAAGATAGATTTTTGTAACCCTGGGTGGCTGACAGGCCTGTAGTCCCAATGCTCAAGCACCAGACAGAAGGATCTCAAGACTGGTCTACACAGTAAGCTCCAGTCCAGTCTAGACTACATAGTGAGATTCTTCCTCAGAAAACGAAAAACAAAAAGAAAATGCCTTAGTTTGCTTTCTGTGTGGGATGGTGACTAATTTTCTATTGCCCTCCTGGATCACTTGCATGTCTCTAACAGAACAGCTCCAAAATAGAACCTTACAAATTCTTACTTGATGTGTTTAAATCGAGGGTTAGTGAAAGACTGAATGTCCCATCCTCAAGGACAACACAGGGTAGCTCTGAACTCAAGAACTCTCCCCTGAGTCCATGTGGACAGTTACTCTGACCAGTGGGGGATGGGGGCTTACCGGTTCTTTTGAGCTAGCGAGCATGGATCACTCATGGATCTCTCCTGGTGGCTGAGGTGGGATGCGAACCTGCAGAGTCTCAGCACCAATAATGTGTTTATAAAAAAGGATAAGATACATGTTCTATGGGTGTAGGGGAGGAAGGTGTGGGGGAGGGGTGTGTAGGCCCAAGCCCAGGCATCCCTTCCCCCGGAGGAACCAGCCACACGCGAAGGTATAGTATAGAATAGAGTTTATTCAGGGCATGGGGAGGGGAGTTAAGAGGGTAGTAGAGGCAGAGAAAGGCAGAGAGAGGGAGAGAGAAGTAAAAGAGTAGAGAGTAGAAAAGTGGAGAGGTAGAGGCCGGTCATGACCAGGAGGAGAGAAGGGGGAGGCAGGGAACAGGGAGAGGTAAGAGATAAGAGACGCAAGAGAGAGGCAAGAGATAAGATAAGCGGGAGAGGAGGGGCAAGCAGCCCCTTTTATAGCGGGCCAGGCCCACCGGGCTGTTACCAGGCAACTGTGGGGCGGAGCATACCTGGCTGTTGCCAGGTAACTGTGGGGTGGAGCTTAGACAGAATGCTAACATTACCGAGAATGCAATATGTTACAGAGTGTGATTTGTAAATACACACTTAACACCCACCACCACATGCACACAGACACGCATGGAGACACATACACCAACACAAGACACACAGCCACACACACAGGAACACACACATATACAGGGCGTGGAAGGAAAGAGATGCGCAGGAGAGAAAAAGGGAGAGGAAGAGTATAACAAAACACACATTTGATCAATAGGATCTCTAGCTGTTCTCTCTGGTCCCTGCACACTTCCCTGCTCCATCCCATCGATTTGTGGTGTCTGTTGTCCCTTCCGTAAGGATGAAGAAAGAACAATCACTTCCTCCTGTTGGGTCATTTAACACCAACAGTGGAGAGAGCTCCTGCGCTCCGTGTGCAGGTACCCAAAGCTCAAGTTTTTCATGGAGGGGAAACAAACGCTCTTCAACCTTAGCATAGCTCTAGCAGCCATTCTTGATATTAACCATAAAAGGTCAAAGGAAGCATGCTCCTGCTGCCGCCGCCATTGTTACTGTTGTTAAGACAGGAGGCATAGCTCCAGCTGGCTATGGAGTCAATGATGACTTTAAGCTCCTGATCCTCCAGCTCCACCTCCCAAAGTGCTGTGATTACAGAAACTGGACGCCTTATTGGGGTTGTGCAGCACAGAACTCAGGCATTTGTGCCTGCCAGGCCAGTACTCTCCCAACTGAGCTACAGCCCAGCCCCTCTGGTTGTTTCTAGATACAATCTGAAGCCTCTTGAAGGCACAAAAGTAGAACCATTGCATGTGACTCTGTAGTCTTCTGTAGGAGACAGTAGTTTCTAATATTCTGAATTCAATATGAACTGGGAGCTTTGAACTTTGGTATAGCTGGGATTATTTTTCCTGTCCCACTAGACTTCTGCAGCTTCGCCTCTGTTGTGTTTTGGTTCACCCTGAGAACATAGCAGTGTAGGTATAATGATACTGTACGGTGTAAAGATTACCCTTGTATCATTCAAATGCCGATTTATCTGCCCCTACGTTGAAATCCAGACATGGCCTTGTAATGATTATTCTAAGAATCTCCTGACTAAGTGTTGTATAAACAATCCTTCCCATTTACTCTCTGATTTGTCAATAAAAGCTGATCACCCAAATGAATGATCAGGGGAGAGAATAGAGCTGGACTTCCTCTGAGCCAGAGGAGGGAGAGGAAGGAAGAAGGATCCAGCCACAAAGAAACGGTCCAGGAGACAACATAAGAAGAGACCCGGAGCAAAAAAAGCCATAAAATGCTTATCTTGAGGATTTTGGATGGGAGGTAGCCAGATTAGTTTAGAGGATTAAAATAGATTAATACAGCTCACTTGTTGTGCCATAAGGCTGCTAAATAAATAAATAAGTCCGGTCTCCATTATTTCAGAGCTAGCTGGATTAAGAGAAAACTGTGGCATTTATAAAACAGCCACTGACAGAGCAGGATAAACAAATCTACATCGAAAATGTGATTTTAATGATATGGGGGAAGTTAATCTACACAGTTTAGTTAAACTTAGTAGCTAAACTTAATGGCATTTGCCATTCTTGCAGAAGACTGGTGTTCTGATCCCAGTACTCACATCAGGAAGTTCACAAACACCAGTAACTCCAGCTCCAGGGGATCGGACACCCTCTTCTGACACACATTTTTAAATGTATTTAAGTTGTATATGGTGGCACAAGCCTATAATGTCAGGTCTGAGGTCAAACTGTGTTGCACTGAGAGGCCTTGTCTTTAAAAGTGTGTGTGTGTGTGTGTGTGTGTGTGTGTGTGTGTGTGTATTTGGTTTGGTTTTGGGTTTTTGTTGTTATATTTGATCTTTGGTTTTTGTTTTTTTGTTTTGAGATAGAATTTCTCTGGAACTCATGCTGTGGACTATTCTGACCTTCAACTCACAGAAATTCCCCCTGCCTCTTCCTCCTGAGTGCTAGAATTAAAGGTGTGTGCCACCACGGCCTGACAACACACACACTTTTTAAAAATGTGATTTATTGGTATTCTCTTCAGGAACTATTCCCATATGCCCATGTGTTTGAGACTTTTTCCCACTTTCTCTTCTGTTAGATTCAGTGTATCTGGTTTTATGTGGAGGTCCTTGATCCACTTGGACTTGAGCTTTGTACAGGGAGATAGGAATGGATCAATTTGCAATCTTCTACATGTAGACCGCCAGTTGAACCAGCACCATTTGTTGAAAATGCTGTCTTTTCTCCGCTGGATGTTTTTAGCTCCTTTGTCAAAGATCAAGTGACCGTAGGTGTGTGGATTCATTTCTGGGTCTTCAATTCTATTCCATTGATCTACCTGCCTGTCACTGTACCAATACCATGCAGTTTTTATCACTACTGCTCTGTAGTACAGCTTGAAGTCAGGGATGCTGATTCGCCCAGAAGTTCTTTTATTGTTGAGAATAGTTTTTGCTATCCTGGGTTTTTTGTTATTCCAAATGAATTTGAGAATTTCTCTTTCTAACTCTATGAAGAATTGCATTGAAATTTCAATGGGGATTGCACTGAATCTGTAGATTGCTTTCAGCAAGGTGGCCATTTTTACTATATTAATCCTGCCATTCCATGAGCATGGGAGATCTCTCCATCTTCTGAGGTCTTCTTCTATTTCTTTCTTCAGAGACTTGAAGTTCTTGTCATGTAGATCTTTCACTTGTTTAGTTGGAGTCACACCAAGATAGTTTATATTGTTTGTGACTATTGTGAAGGGTGTCATTTCCATAATTTCTTTCTCAGCCGGTTTATCCTTCGAGTATAGAAAAGCTACTGATTTGTTTGAGTTAATTTTATATCCGGCCACTTTGCTGAAGTCGTTTATCAGCTGTAATTCTCTGGTGGAGTTTTTGGGGTCACTTAAGTATACTATCATATCATCTGCAAATAGTGATATTTTGATTTCTTCCTTTCCAATTTGTATCCCTTTGACCTCCTTTTGTTGTCTACTTGCTCTAGCTAGAACTTCAAGTACTATACTGAATAGAAAAGGAGAGAGAGGGCAGCCTTGCCTAGTCCCTGATTTTAGTGGGATTGCTTCAAGTTTCTCTCCATTTAGTTTGATGTTGGCTACTGGTTTGCTGTATATTGCTTTTGCTATGTTTAGCTATGAGCCTTGAATTCCTGATCTTTCCAAGACTTTTATCATGAAAGATGTTGAATTTTGTCAAATGCTTTTTCAGTATCTAATGAAATGATCATGTGTTTTGTTTTGTTTTTTTCCTTTGAGTTTGTTTATGTAGTAGATTACACTGATGGATTTACGGGTATTGAACTATCCCTGCATTCCTTGATTGTGGTGAATGATGGTTTTGATGTGTTCTTGAATTCGATTTTCAAGAATTTTATTGAGTATTTTTGCACAAATATTCATAAGGGAAATTGGTCTGAAGTTCTCTTTATTTGTTGGGCCTTTGTGAGGTTTTGGTATCAGTGTAACTGTGGCTTTATAGAATGAATTGGGCAGTGTTCCTTCTGTTTCTATTTTCTGGAATTGTTTGAAGAGTGTTAGTATGCATGCTCCACTATGTTCATAGCAGCCATATTTATAATAGCCAGAAGCTGGAAACAACCCAGATGTCCCTCAACAAAGGAATGGATACAAAAAATGTGGTACATTTACACAATGGAATACTTCTCAGCTATTAAAAACGACTTCATGAAATTCGCAGGTAAACAGATGGAACTTGAAAATATCATCCTGAGTGATGTAACTCAGTCATGAAAGAACACACACCGTATATACTCACTGATAAGTGGATATTAGCCCAAAAGTTCAGAATACCCCAGATCCAATTCACAGACCATATGAAGCCTAAGAAGAAGGAAGACCAAAATGTGGATGCTTCAGTGTTTTTTAGAAGGGTGAACAAAATACTCACAGGAGGAAATATGGAGACAAAATGTGGAGCAGAGACTCAAGGAAAGGCCATCCAGAGACTGCCTCACCTGGGGATACATCCCATATACAGCCATCAAACCAGGATGTTCTTGTAGATGCTGGAAAGTGCTTGCTGATGGAAGCATGGTAAGCTGTCTCCTGAGAGGTTCAGGCAGAGCCTGACAAATACAGAGGCAGATGCTTGCAGCCAACTATTGAATTGAGCATGGGATCCCAGATGGAGGAGTTGGAGAAGGGACTGAAGGAGCTGAGGTGGTTTGCAACCCCATGGAGGGAGCAACAGTGTCAACAGGCTAGACTCCCCAGAGCTCCTGGAAACTGGACCACCAACCAAAGAATACACATGGAAGGACCCATGGTGCTGGCCACATATGTAGCAGAGGAGGGCCTTGTTGGACATCAGTGGGAGGAGAGGTCCTTGGGCCTGAGGGTGTTAGATGCCCCAGTGTAGTGGAATGCTAGGAAGGGAAGATGGGAGTAGGTGGGAGAGTGGGGAAGCACCCCCATAGAGGCAGGGGGAGGGGGAGTGGGATAGGGGGTTCTGAATGGGAGACCTGGAAAAGGGAAAACATTTGAAAAGTAAATAAAGTAAATATCAAAAAATAAAATAAAATGTGATTTAGGGCTATAGGGATTTTAAGTCCACTTAAAATGTTGAGTTCTTTTTTATCAAGTCTTTTCTCTTCACTAATGTCAAATTTATATATAAAAAAAGCATATATATAACATATATAAATTGCATTTATCATGATAATGATGATAATGTGCAGATTACAAATGGCCCAGCCATTAAGTACACTTGTTGCTCTTGCAGAGGACTCAGCTTCAGTTCCCAGTACTTACATGGCAGCTCACAAACACCCATAACTCCAGTTCCCGAGGATTGAATACCCTCTTCTGACTCTGCAGGCACGAGGCATGCATATGGTACACACAAATACATGCAGACACAACACTCATATACATAAAATAAAAAATAAATAAACATAAAAAAATGTGATTTACAGTTTGTTTCAAAATCTAAAGGTGTTAGTATTTTACACTTGTTCTGACTTCTTACCAAGTTAACCTTTGTCAAATTGCTTGTTGGTAGCTGGGCAGTGGTGGCACATGCTTTTAATCACAGCACTTGGGAGGCAGAGGCAGGCGGATTTCTGAGTTCACAGCCAGCCTGGTCTACAGAGTGAATTCCAGGACAGCCAGGGCTAAACAGAGAAACCCTGTTTCAAAAAAACAAAACAAAACAAAAAAAATTTGTCAGTGTAATTTAGGTAAGCATATAATTCTCACTCCACAGCCCGTCCACCCTAACAATTTGTACATTTAGTTGTAAAAAAATAAAAATCAGTAAATATAATAGATTTTTGCATAAGAATTTCTGGGAAAAGCATTTTAATCAGTTGAACTATCATTAATTTAAAATTTAATTAAACTAAATAAGGTTTGACAAAGTCCTAACCTTAAGACAAATTGTTCATATTTTTCTTAATGTGTTCATGCTTATTGCCATGGAGACTGCACAGTCAAAACATAGCAGCTAGCATATTGTTCAGCTCTGGACTTCCTACTATAGATTTGATTAGGTAATCCGGCCAGCCTGTTTTAGACTCTGAGAACATAACATTGTTCCTTTAGTAAGAACACAGCATTCAAGCACAATCAGCCAACCAATGAGAACTGGATGCTAAATTCCATTATTACCCTTTCTAATTTGATAATGGAAGAAAACGGCAAATCGCTTCCATTAGTTATTTTTCTGGCAAATTCAAGTCTCAGATTGGTTCATCTGAGCAACAGGACTTGATCTTGTAAAAGGATGGGGTAAATAATACTTATTTGGTAAATTAGACAGGTGGCCTTTTAAACCGAGGTACAAATAAAGCAAGTTTTGCAACATTTCCTTTGCAGACTCGCTGAATATTACCCCCTAGCATCCGGCTCTGTGCAACGCACAAACAGCGGGGGATGCCCAATGAGCTTCTTTTCAAAAGGGTGCACCTGCGGTTTTCTAAGGTTGCCTTTTCTAGACCCATTCATGCTGTGATTGCTAATGGGAATGCTATTTTAAATCCCTAGGGGGGTTCATCTAGAAAGTCCTTATCGTTACTGTATCTACATTTGTCCCCCCCCCCCCCCCCCCGGCTTGCAAAAGAGAGATTCCTCTGTTTGAAGCTGTTTCAAGAAAGACATGCTAACAGTCGTCAGAAGATGCAGGCTCTACACTTGGGGAAACCCTCCCCAGCACCTCATGAGGTCACAGAAAGAGAAATGGTGTCTTTTTTTTTTTTCAAATAAAAAGGATTTGTCAGAATCACCGAGAGCGGCCAGAAGCCACCTCCTTTCACCTTCTTTCTGTGCCCGCAGAAAACGTGATTTCTCTTTTAGTCTTGATTTTCTTTGTATCCACGCACCAGGGGACGTCTGAGCCCACCGACAGTAGTAACAAACAAGCTTGGTTTTGGAGCGATGGTTTTATTCATCGTGATCCACTCACTAAAGAAGCTTCTTAATTTTGGTGACTTTCGTTAAGAAAAAAAAATGCTGTTTGTAGCAAATTAATTCTTTGGGTTTTCCTATTTGGCACTATATGGAAAATATTTTTATACTTGCTTCTTAAAGTGTTTCTTCCGATTAGTTAAATGTGAGGGTTTGACCAGGTAATGACTTTTCTTAGTAGGAAGATGTATGTGTGTAATATCTACATAGTTTAACAAAGTTTATTATTACTATAATATATGCAGGCATGATTGGGATAGGGAGGGAACATCCATGACAAGGCAGATGTGTGTAGCTCAGAAGACATCTTGTGAAGTCTGTGGTCTCCTTCCAGGGAGTGAATCAAGCCACCAGGCTGGTGCAACCAGGGCACTTAACTAGCTGAGCCATCTCCTCTGTCCCCTATGCACCGCTCCCTGCCACCTCTTCTGTAACCCTCAAAGGGCGGCACATCCCAGATGTCCACACCCCGCCTTTAGAAGACAGTGAGTCAAATACAGCTCTCAGGGTGTGTTTTGGATATGAAAAGTTGGGGCTTAGAGCTTGCCCAATGAAGAGTTTCTTCCAGAGCCGGGGCATGGAGACACCTACTTTCTGTTGTCTGGAGGTGGAGCCTGGAGGGGTCTGCCTTCTGGAAGCACCAGGCCCTGTTGCTGAGGGAGAGGGAGGACAGACCTGTAGTGTGTTTAAGGAGGAACCCCTGCGACCTTGACTCCACGCCTTTCTGCTCTGCTTTTAAAAACAGCGCTGTTTTCAGTGTTGGAGTTGGCTGCTCTGCTGGCCACTGACTGCAAGAGAACAATCCCTCATTGAGACCAGACACAGCAGAAAGCTGGGATGCAGGCACAGAGGGGCCTCTCTGCCCTCCACCCTGCGGAGGGTAAGGGCTCTGTCAGGCGCCCGGGAGATTCCAGAGGGGAGAGCTCAGCAGACCTCTTATACAGCATCCATTATGCCAGCGTCACAAACACTTACACACTGAAGGGAGGCACAGTTCACCGTGTTTGGCTTCCTTTCATCGGTGCCACCCACCTGGGTTTGAGCCTCCCCAAACAGGCCCCAAGCAGGAGGCTTTGGTCTGTCTCTTCATTCTGAGAGTTCTTCAACCACACTGCAGCACTAACATTTCTAAGTAAACCTCTGAATAAAAGGCTTCTTCTGATGAAGGCGATGCGTGGACGGAGGGAGGTGGAGGAAGGTTTGCAGTGCCACAAGGCAAGACCAGAAAAAAAAGAGAAGGGGCCTTTAGTCTAAGGAAGACTCTAAGTCTTCTGTATCAAAAGGACCTGATACGTCGTCTGCCCTGAGGCAAATTCCCTTCCAAAAACAACAAACACTACCACACCACACCACCGCCAACACCACCACCATCGCCACCACTACCACCCCACATCTACCCAACTCCATAGACTGACAATGCGCTGCTCCGTTTCTCTTTCTTTAAGCTGCCATAACAAACCATCAAAAAATCAGGTTCTTTAAAACTATAGAAACCTGTTCTCTTGTAATTCCAGAAGTGAGAGGTCCAAAGTCAAAGCACTGGCAAGGCCTGGCTCATTCTCTCTGACCACTCTTAGAGAGAACCTTTTGCTTGCCTCTCCTAGTCCTTGGTGATTGGCAGCTGTTCTGTTCTCAGCGGGCGTGGCTGGCAGATGTCTTCCTCCTGTTTCACAGTCCAGCACCTTCTCTCTTGCTGGTTCCTTCTCAGCTTCTCTGTGTATACTGATTATCTCTGTGGTCAGATTTCCCTCTTTTGTAGAGATAGTACCTGTGCACGTTTAGAGCGAACCCCAACTACCTCATTTTAACTTGATTGCCTCCGTCATGACCCCGTCTCCGAATAAGATCACATTCCTAGCTAATGAAAGGTTAGGTTTTAAATATATATTGTAAGAAGAGTCGGTGACATTGTGAGGGAAGTCGGTGACATTGTTCAGCAGGAAAAGGCAATTGTACAAGGCCTGACAATCTTTGGGCCCCGGAACACACACACACACACACACACACACACACACACAGGGAAATACAAATCAAAACAACCCTGAGATTCCACCTCACACCAGTCAGAATGTCTAAGATCAAAAACTCAGGTGACAGCAGATGTTGGCGAGGATGTGGAGAAAGAGGAACACTCCTCCATTGCTGGTGGGATTGCAAGCTGGT
Organism: Rhynchomys soricoides; assembly: GCA_019843965.1. Classification (NCBI taxonomy): domain Eukaryota; kingdom Metazoa; phylum Chordata; class Mammalia; order Rodentia; family Muridae; genus Rhynchomys; species Rhynchomys soricoides. The sequence continues at coordinate 8,167,764 of JADRCH010000012.1, forward strand.
ACAACCTCTCTGGAAATCAGTTTGCAGACCCTCAGAAAAATGAACACAATACTAACTGAAGACCCAGCTATTCCACTCCTGGGCATATACCCAGAAGATGCTCCAACATGTAATAAAGACACATGTTCCACTATGTTCATAGCAGCCATATTTATAATAGCCAGAAGCTGGAAACAACCCAGATGCCCCTCAACAGAGGAATGGATACAGAAAATGTGGTACATTTACACAACGGAATACTACTCAGCTATTAAAAACAATGACTGCATGAAATTAGCAGGCAAATGGATGGAACTTGAAAATATCATCCTGAGTGAAGTAACTCAGTCACAAAAGAAAGCACAAGGTATGTACTCAATGATAATCGGATATTAGCCCAAAAGTTCTGAACACCCATGATTCAGTTCACAGCAATGGTTGGACTGAGCATGGGGTCCCAGATGGAGGAGTTGGAGAAGGGACTGAAGGAGCTGGGAGAGTTTGCAGCCCCATGGGGAGGGAGCAACAATGTCAATTGGTCAGGCCTCCCGGTGCTACCAGAGACTGGACCACCAACCAAAGAATGCATATGGAGGGACCCATGGTGCTGGCCACATATGTGGCTAAGGAAGGCCTTGTTGACCATCATTGGGAGGAGAGGCTCTTGGGTCAGAGAGTGTTAGATGCCCCAGTACAGGGTAATGCCAGGGAGGGAAGATGGGAGTGGGTGGGTGGGTGGGGGAGCACCCTCATAGAGGCAGGGGTAGGGGGGATGGGATAGGGGGTTTCCAAAGGGGAGACCTGGGAAGGGGAAACATTTGAAATGTAAATAAAGTATTAAATTTAAAAAAAGTCAGAGCATGGTATTATTCAATGAATTAGACCTCAGCTTGTAAAGTACTTCCCACTGCCCTGTGATTGCCTACTTACAAGTTGTCAGGATAAATGGGATGAGCCCAATTTCTGTAAGACCCTAAGGTATATAGGTGAAGGCATCAGGCAGACATGGTTCCTGCTCTGTTAATGCCCTGCTGCCATGAGTTTTGGTAAGCCCTACCCTTCCTCAAGCAGAGCAGTTAGGAGGGCTGACCGGACCACTCCTGGGGCATTTCCACTTCTTGTTTATTTATCCCAGGGCTAGAGAGAAGTGCAGAGGGATCAGAGTAGTTGGTATGTCTGTCCTGAAGAACTGTGTCTTTGCCAAGACCAGTTACATGAGTTAAAACTCAGAGAGAAATGGATACAGCCCTGTCTACAGGAAGTTCAAAGACTTGTAGAAGAAATTAATCCCACTGTAAGAATAAGCATCTCAATACAAATTGTTTAGTGTGTCAGGAGGGGGCTAGAGGTGCCTGGAAGTTGGAGGGTCCCCAAATCTGAGTTAACTGGATATTATAAGTGGAGTAGTTCAGACCAGGATGAAAGCCTCTATGTGATGGAGATTGGCAATGGGTTGTCATGGCTACCATGTCAGGGCCTGAACACCCAAGCTCTGACCGGGGACTGGGGAGATGGCTCTGTTGCTAAAGTACTTAGTGGATAAACATGAGTATCTAAGTGTGATCCCTCACACTCACCTCAAAAGCCAGAGGTGGTGGCTCATGCTTATAGTCTCGGGCTGCAGAGCAGGAAACAGGTAGATCTCCCGGGCTCACTGGCCAACCAGTTTAGCCTACTTAGACAACAAAACAAGGTGGATGTTCCAGCTTTCTGCTCACACCAGGTACTCCCTGAAATCATGGTGCACAGACCTAGATGCAGGCACATATAGAGGGTGTGTGTGTGTGTGTGTGTGTGTGTGTGTGTGTATGCGCGCATGCGCGTGCGCGTGCACATTTCAGAGGACAGCCTTTGGAGGTTGCCTTGTTCCCTTTGCTATGTGAATACCAGGAATTGAACTCAGGTCATTACACTCAGTGGCCAAGTGCTTTTTTTCACTGAGCCATCTTGTTGGCCCCAAGTTGCTTCTGAAGCAGGGGACTGACTGAAATAAGAGGTCTAGAGAAGGCCTGACTGGAATGAAGGAACCTCTGCAATGCTCGCCTTCTCACAGACACCCAGCTGTCAGGACAGGGCTGCCCGTCCTCCTGAGGTAACCAACAGCAGGTGGTAGCCCCCAACCCAGAGCTGGTTCTGAATATAACCTAGGGCTTCCTAGAAATGAGGAGGTCCTAGTGAGTGCCTGATCATCTGTGGGAAAACTCAGTTTCAGGGACCACCGATGACGATGACTGAGAGGGGGAGCCCCTGACAAATTGTCGGGAAAGAGCCAGCAGGAGGGAGCTCCTGGCATCTCAGAAAACTCTTTACCCTCTCTTTGTTCTTCTCTGTCTACATCATTAATTTCTAAGCCATCTCCATGGCAAAGACCAGAAGGCATCATGGTATGTGTGTGAAAGCATTAGTTGGCTGAACTGTTTTCATCTATAGGTGTGTGTGTGTGGAGGGGGGTTGTTTTGTTAAAGACCCAGCAAATTCCGAGCTGCCCCTGAGAGTGCCTTCTCCAAAAGTTAAACATAATCAAATCTTTCTGTCTTTGCACTCTGACTTTTAAGAAGTGAACAAGAAGGGGAGAAGACTTATCCATGTCATTTTTGGGTCAAATGTGTGTCCTAAAAATATTCTCTGGGTAAAGGGGAAAAAAAAAACAGACTTCAGAATAGGTTTTAATATTTCAGTTCCTGTGATCTAAGTCCAAGTTGGGGGAGGGGGGATCAATTCATGTTAACTTTATTCTGTTTCAGATATCAAGTTCTATTAAGAGATATCAAGTTCTATTAAAAGCCTCGGTCAAAACATTTTATTTACATGCTTATGCATCCTGGGTTAAATAAGGGAGTCCCAAAAAAGAGTTTCTCAAAATTGCCTCCACCAAAAATGGGTCTCACTCGTGTGTCCTGAAGTCTAAACTAGACAGCAGACTGTACAGGGTATTGGGCTCCTCCGATGGTATTGAAAAAGAGTTAGCATGTGTACAATTTTTAATCTCTTATAATGAAAGAAAAGTGCCTGGGGAGAGAGTCAGTGGGTCAAGTGCCTGCCTGGTGCACAAGCAGGAAGACCGGAACTCTATACCTTATGCCCGTATAAAAAGACATGTGTAGTGGAATGAATCTGTAATCCCAGCACTGAGGAGGCAGAGACAGCAGGACCCCTGCAGCTCCATGGGCATCCAGTCTAGCTTAATGGAAGAACCCCAGGATAGAGTCCCAGTCTCAAAGCACAAGGTGGGCAGTTCCTAAGGACGGAAGCTAAGGTTGGTCTCTGGTCTCTACACACATGCACATATGTGTGTATGTAACCTCCTACATGCACACCTGCACGCTCACATGCCCAAAAAGGAAACCACAATGATCCAGTTCTTAAGAAATTTTCCAGTTCATAAGGTTTGTGTGAATCAGGAGATGACAGTTGTCTCCTGAAGCACACAGCGCAGAACTCACCTTGAGGAGGTAGCTGGGAGTTTTCATTCTCTCTTCTGTATCCAGTCAGGGAGAAGAGCCTTGGGGGTGATTCTGCAGGGTGGGGAAGCCTGGGCGGAATCCTGCTGAGTCACCTTCCTGCATGCTGGCCGTTCAAGGGGGTGGCCATGCTCTTGGAATGGACCACTGTTGTCCAGAGAAAGGTGAAGTCACCTCCTGCTTGTGTGTCAGGTGTGGCCAGAGCGTGGCCTTCTCAGGAAGGCTGGTTGCCCCTGGGAGATGGGAGGCCACCCTTCCCAGTTCTTGACTTATCCTGTGGACAAATCCTGAGTGTGACTTGGAAGGGTCCCTACCGTTCAACGGCCATGTTGAGAACTCCATGCTTTCCTCTCTAGTGAAGTGTGCACTTGCTGAGGGCAAAGGAATTAACCGTAAACTTCAACAATAAAAATAAGAATACAGCCGATGGTGAAAATGGCTGGAAACGGGACAGGAAATCTGGTTGCTGAATTCAGCTTTGAATGTCCTGTGAGACCTGAGAAAATCAATTCACTTCTATGAAATGTTCTTTTCATTCTTTCCTCTTTTAGCTTTGTGTTTTTAAGTGATTGTTTGATTTTGAGACACTGTAGTCCAGGCTAGCCTGAGGCTTGCACCAATTCTCCTACCAGCAATGTAATGTAAGCAGACCATTCCAACAAACTGAGTCAGCCAGGTGTGGTGGCACATACCTTTGATCCCAGCACTTGGGAGGCAGAGGCAGGCAGAGCTCTACTGAGTTCCAAGACAGCCAGAGCTACACAGAAAAACCCTGTCTCAAAAAACAAAACCAAAAAACCCCAACAATCCGTGTCGCCAAAGGCTAATGCCACCCTCTATAAAGAACACAACTCCATAAAAAGTTTTAAAACTTAATTTTTAAAAGTGTAAAAATACAAAATTTGAGGGAAATATTTTTAAATTTTAAGATAAAATATGAGCTAAAAAGAAAAGAACAAAATACATTTTAAAAGAATTCATAATCCAAGTCCTGGGATTATAGATGTAAACTACTGTGTCCAGTTGACTTTTTAAAGTTATTTAAATCAAACTAACTGTTGTATCATTGAATTAGAAATAATATGCTATTGTAATGCGTACTGCACAGGAGCCTAATACACTGTTACCTCAAACATTTAAAGAACACTCAAAGCTTCTTCATTAGCTTTTTGAAGCACATACAGTTAAAAACCCTCAGTCATGCTGCCTACAATACTATAGAATGTTGGAAATGATTCTTCTCATCCTCTGTACTTGCTAACCGTCATTTTACAGTCTTAATGTTAGTTTTGGGTTTTGCTATTTTGCGATTTTCAGTTTGTAGCTTTTAAATTTTTTTTCAAGTTTTAAACAAACTTAAATTCAATTTTGTTCTTCATTGTGATTGTGTGTATGACTTGGGTGCGGTCTCATGGTATGCGGAGGTCAGAGAACAAGTTTTGAGAGGAAGCTCTCTCCTTTCACCTTGGATTCCTGGGACTGAACTCAGGTGTGTCAGGCTTACTCAGAAAGTCTGTCCATATACTGAGCCATGTCATGGTCACAGTCTTTTTTTTTTTTTTTTTGAGATAAGGCTTTATACAGTCCAGGCTAACCTCAAACTCACAACGTAGTCAAGGATGACCTTGCACTTCTGCTCCTTCTTCTTCTACCTCCTCAGTGTTGGAATAATTAGACATATGTCACTACAGCTGTTTTACGTGGTGTTGGGGATCAAAGCCAGGGCTACATGTATGTTAAGAAAGCACTCTGCCATCTGAGCTATGTCCCCAGTCTGTTTTATGCATTTTGAGTTCTTTAGAAGTATCCTTTTTCATGAGAATGACATTATCCTTTGGGGACACAGATCACTGAAAAACAAGGAAAACAAGGAGGACCAGTACATTGCTTATTTTCTGTTGCTGTGATTAAAACATCAGGACCAAATGGGATCTTTGGAAGGAAGAGTTCATTCTGGCTCACAGCTGCGGAGGGAAAATCCATAATGGCAGGGAAGGGAATCGTGGCAGAGGGTAACCAGAGCCTGAAGCTGAGAGATCAGATCATCAACCACACTGAGAACTCAGAGAAAGCCAACTAGGAATGGGGCAAGGCCCCACATCCTAGCCCCTCAGAGCCCAAGACTGTACCTCCTACGGGTTCTACAGCCTTCTCAAAGAGTACACAAAACCCAGGACAAATGAGAAAATTCATGAGCTCGGGGGATATTTCTCATACAAATTACTACAACAACCTTAGCCATTTCTTAAATAGTTGTGGTGGTCAGCTGAGTTGTGAACTTGATACAACCCAGAATCCTCTAAGAAGAGTCTCAGTGAAGAGTTGCTCTGTACTGGGTTGGTCTGTGCGCATGTCTGGGGGGGACTGTCTTAATTAGGTTGATCAATGTGGGATTACAAGAGGGGGGTGCCTCTATTCCCAAGGCAGGCATCGTGAACTGTGTGAGAGTGAAGAAATCGTGCATGCTCCAGCCAGCAGCAGCTGGAAGAAAGACACCTAAGTGCCCACTCATCAGGGAGGTGGGGTGGGGGGAAGAGTGAGACACCAAGCACTGAGGAATGTGTTATGGAAGAGAAAGTGAAGCCCAGGGGTTCATACACTATGAAGAAAGGTGGAACTGGAGGCTCAACAGCAGTGAAGAATAGACAGACATGAGGAGGCCATGGTGAGATTTTGGCCCAGGCTGCAGCCAAGAGCCATGTCTGGGTCTGTGGTCTAAGCTGTTGTCCACAGTCTGGGCTGCCACTGGAGACACAGTTATCTGAGGGACATAATGCTGAGGAGTGGGGGTGGGATACATGCTGATCTGAGAGGTCTGTGCTGCCACCTGAGGCCATGAGGACATCCAGGTCCACCCAGGCTTCAGCTAGGGGCCGTGTCTGAGACCATGGTCCTGTGGCAGCCAGGGTCTGTGTTGATGTCCCAGGCCTATGCTACTATCAAAGGCTGTGTAGATGTCCCTCGTCTGGACTGCCACCTGAGGTACTGTGCTGAGCTGGCCCTATCCTTTACTGGGCACCACCCTTGGAAGAGCTGGCCTTGCCTCTTGCCAGTTACAGCATTGGGGGAACTATCTTGGACATTGCTAGAGAGCTCGCCTTCATGGTGCGGGCACAGGTGAGCTAGTGGGCTGATCAACTCAGCTATCTTCCAGGCCCAGACCTACCCCATCTATGAATTGTTGGAGCACATGAAGGGGTCAGTCCTGCAGCCCCCAAAGTTCAGGATCTCCAGGACACAGTACAGCAACAGGAGTCTTTGTTAGGACCTACCAGTGTAGGGTAGCAGAAGCCTCAAACCAGACCAATGACTCATTGAAATGAACATTTGCAAGCAAAGATATGTGGACAAAAGGTTATACTGTGCGACACACTGTGACACATCACAACTTGCATGACCCCCCCAAAAAATGTCTTTAATCTTCTTTTCTTTCTTTATTGGGAGGGGAAATGACAGAGAGGAGAGCTGATAAGAAAGAATGTGTTGCTGAGTACATGACGGGAAATTACAAAGCCAATAAAAAGTTTTTTAAAAATAATAATAAAAGAAAACAACTTTTTAAAAGAGTGGAGAAGTCAGAGCATAAGCAGGCAAGCAGCCCTTACCCTCTGCCCTTGAATCTGAGTGACCAGCTGTTTCCAGCTCCCATTACTGTGACTTTCCAGCAATGACAGACTTGAAGCTGGAATTATAAGCTAAAAAAAAAAGCCCTTTCTCCTCTAAGTTGCTTTTTGCGAGGACATTTTATTACAGTAACAGAAATGAAACTGGAACAGTAGCCAATGTTGAAATGGAGAAAACACTGAGAGCCAGGAGTGACAAGAGATCAGAATATGGCCTGAAGAAAACATGTCCCGTAAGGACTGTTAGCACAGAATCCAGACAAAGGACACCCAACCCAGTTTTCTCTCACCATATCCAGAACCAGAATAAGCAATCTGAAGCAGCTGTGTGGTCCAGGGAGGGAAAGAAAACACAGCATTTGAGAATAGAACAGAATGTTGGAGACAAGTATCCATCGGGGTCCTCTTTTGAAGTTATGCTAACACCAGAGCCTTCAAATAAATCCCAGCAGATTCGTCTGGCCAACCCCCCCCTCCCCCCCAGTCTGAGGCCCATGCTAAAACTCAGCACATTTAGGTATACGTTTGGAATCAGAATGCAAAGTGAGAAGCTTGGTTTTGGTTTTGGTTTGTTGTTGTTGTTGACTTTTGTGTTTTGGCTGCTTAGTTTGTTGTTGTTTTGGGTTTTTGTTTTGTTTTAATCTCCCTGGTTTTTGAGCAAACGTGTTTGATACCCTCGCCTGGAACTTCAAGTAGCATTTTCATGCCAAAGACTGCACAGCGGGTCACTCAGATCGATAACATTGAGCGGGTCCTTTTCGGGTTTTTAGCATCACATTGGAAAAATGAAGATAAACAAGGAGGGGCTTTGCCTCCATAAGTGGAAGACCAGTAAACAAATAGCTCACAGTACAGTAGTCAAAGCCATGGCGCCGAGGCAGGAAGGAGGAGGAAGTGATTAACTCCTTCTGGGGATGTGTCACCCGGATGACAAAAGCTGGGGGGGGGGGCAAGATTGCATTAGACAGACTCCTGAATTATTTATAGAAGTGTTGTAAGTGTCTCATCATCAGCTATTTAAACAGGCCTCCAATTCCAGTCTCTTTGGCCTGGAAGCAGAAGCAAGATGCCCAAGGGACCGTCATCACCTGGAAAGTATAGCAACAACACACATACTTTGTGCAGATGCTTGTGGCTCCAAGGCCTTTCCCCTGCAGATGTCAAGGACTCGTGATAATGTGGCTGTCCTGCCAAGCCCACAGGAAAGTGTAACTGGGGAGCCAAGGCTAAGAGACCAAACAGTGTCAGGACCACTGAGGCACTGTCTCCGATTCAGACATGGATTCCATGACAGAACGACAGCTGACCCCATAAGGGTGACTACTGCAGTATCTGTTCATCTTGAGGATTCCAATGATCAGTCATAAAACAAACATTCTGGTTTCAAAGACTGGAAAAAAAAAAAGATCTTTGTTGCAAAATGAATCTTGACCATTACCTCTCTTATTACTTTGAAAATATACACGTGTGTATCTACAGCTACAGATACTTCTTAGAATTATGATTCTTATGATACATGCAGTTTTACTACCCCATCCTACAGATGAAGACCACGAGGTAAGGAGAGACTAAACTTGCCTAACACGGCATTAATGCCTGTGTACAAGGAGATACCCAGAAACATAATAGCTGGAGCTACAAAGGGAAGGACCGGGATAAAAATGGCAATGGTATCCTAGCAAAGGGTCTTGAATCTTTTCATTTGCCCAAGGGAAAGAGGAAGTCAACAGAGAAAGGGAAAAGCCTTCATCACACACAGCAATTGAAGATTTGAATAAAGACACAAGTGAACTCCAAATGCTTTTCTCCATGGTGAAATCCAAATAAGAGATAAAAAGCACAGCCATTCCTAGTCATGACCTGTCAGTGTCTGAGGAGAAGCAAATGAAGCTGTTTGGACTTTTCAGTGCCGGGGTCGTAGTAGTCGGTCCCAAGAGATTCTGCGAAGCTTGGACACACCCAAACAAAACCATTGGGATTGTTGATTGCACATCTCAGAAACATTCTTGAATGAGGCAAGTGTTAAAAGTCCTCCTGATCTTCAGGAGTGAAATGATGCCTATCCCAACCTCCCAACCTCCCAAGGCCTGTTAGAGAGGTGTCAGTTTTTACAGTTCCTACTTATTGAAAACCTAACACTTAAGAATAGTTGCTTTAGGAGCTGGCTATAGGGCTCAGAGGTTAAGAACACTGGCTTGCAGAGGAACTGGGTTCAATTCCCAGTACTGGCATGGCAGCTCACAATTGTCTGTAACTCCCATTTCAGGGATCTGATGTCTTCTTCTGACCTCCTTTAGCACAAGGCACACACATGGTCCATAGACATACATGCAGGCAGAATACTCATGAACATTTTAGAAAGAGCACTCGATTTGAGGTCAAAGGTGCCTGGAAATTCCGATCCCAGACATTGCTCCTGTGGACACCTAATTTAGACAGTTTGTCTCGCTGTGCCCTCACTGTAAAGTCAAGACATTAACACCAGCCTCTCAAAGACAACATGAAGATTTAATGCCTCATACATGCAAAGCACATAGAGTAAGTACTCAACATAGCATAAACACTCAGGAAAACACAGACTCTGATTTTCACTGAACTGTATGTTCTTCTAAGAGCAGATAGGACAAATATGTTGTCTTGTTTTGGGAAAGTCTCAGAGAGAAAAAAAATTCTCTCAGCTGCTTAAATAACTATGGTTTGCTGTTTGCTTTATCTCTCAATTTTTTTGTTTGTTTCAATTGCTGTTTCATTTGTTACTCAATTTATTTTTACTTTATGTGTATGGGTGCATTTTTCTGCACATATGTCCATGCACTACATACATGTCTGGTATACACAGAGACCAGAAGAGATAGTTGGATCTCCTGAAATTGGAATTGCAGACAGTTGTAAGCTACCATGTAGCTGGGAATTGAATCCATGTGGTCTGTAAAAGTAGCTAGTACCCTTAACAGCTGAGCCATCTCTCCAGCTCCTTGTTCAGTTGGTATGAAGGCAGTGTCTCAAGTAGCTTAGCCTGGTCTGAAACTGGCTAGGTAGCAGAGTCTGACCTTGAACTCCTGATCTCACTTAAGTCTCCACCCTTTCAATTCTGGGATTTCGGGTATGCAGCACAAGCCCAATCATAGTTTTCTTTAAAAGGAAAAAAGTTGGACAAGAATGTGACAGCAGGAATGTGCAGCACTTTAGAAAATAGAGACAATTTCTCAAAAAGTCAATCATGCGGCACAGAATGGTACAGCCTGGGAGAAACATACACAGTAAGACTAGTGTTTAAAAACCAGTCCCCCAAAAGAAATACAGTGGGCCAGGAAGGAGGGCTCAGAAGATGACAGAGCTAGGGCCACCAACCCAACTACTTGAATGCGAATGCTCAGAACTAGGCAAAAGCTGGACATTGTTATGCACATCTCGGGCAGATGGGAGGGGACATAGACACACCCTGAAGTGGTCCTGTTGTCTACCGTATAGGAAGAAAACAAGAGAACTGACCAGCAAGGTGGAAGGCGAAAGCCAACTCCCAACACTTGGCCTATGACCTGCACCCAGGTAGTATGGTACACAGACTGCTTCTACATACACAGGCACACATGAACACAAACACACCATAATAAAAATTTAAAAAGAAGAAGTACCACGATACTACCTGGGCATGTTTGTTTATTAAGCATTTGTTCTCTTGGAAACTATCTCTAGGACGGAAGAAAGTAGAAGGCACGAGCAACATGTTAAACACATGCTCCTTATTCAATGAAATGTTTTAAGTAGGTGTAGGTTGCTAGCAGGGGCACTCAAAAAAAAAAAGGAGCTTGTCCATACAACGGAATACTCTTCATCCATGAAAAAGAATTAAAGTGATACATGCTCATGGATAGACCTTGAAAATGCAATGCTGTCACAAAAGGTCACTGTGAGTGATTTCGTTGTCAGGAGATATCTAGAATGGAAAACCCATGAAGGTTAAAAGAATTAATTCCAATAACCAAGGCAAGAAAGGGAAGGGAAACGACAGCCAATGGACTCCATCTTTGTCAAGAAGATGAGAGAAATGTACTATAACTAGAAAGGGGTGACCTGTACTCAACACCACCAATGTACCAACACCCCCAGAATCTACACTGTGAACTGTCAAGATTACGTTATGTAAAATATTTCTCAAAAAAAAAAAAAAAGAGTTTTTAAAAAAAAGAGTTAATGCTGAAGGAGGCACATACTGAGGAAACTCTGTGAGTCAAAGCTCAGCAGCAATAACGGACTTCTGTTGAAAGCATTGTGACAACCTGATAAAGACAGAGCCCTGTGGCCAGTGGACTATGACTTGTTTGCAACATTCTGTTGACCATATAAGAAGAGAAGCAGAGGACGAGCGTGGGAGCAGCAGCTGCTGAGCACGTAGGACAGAGCAGGGACCACACAGAACTTCTGGTAAAATAGCCACTAGGCACGCACAGTAGGACCACAAGGAGAACTTGGCAGGCTGCAAATGAAAACAGCTGGCCCCTTACTTTTCATGGCCTGACGAGCATCATCTTGTGAAATATATGACAGTGCCACAAGCTGGCAAAACTACATGGGGGACATTAGTAAAAAATAAAATAGTTTGGGGCCTTAGTTGGTTATTTTTCTCATTGCTGTAGATAAAATCCTAGACTTGGGGAGGGATGGTTTGCTTGGCTCTCAGCTCCGAGTCCATCTTGCTGGAGAAGGCATGACGGTAGGAGAAACCTTGTCTGTGGCAGTGGAAGTGTGTGGTGACAACTGTTCACCTGTGCAGATAGAGGATACAGGCTTGAATGAGAGCCACATTAGAAGGTTCAAAATCCTCCCCTAACGACCTACTTCTGCCAGCAAGGCCCTTCCTCCTGAAACCTGCACAGCTTTCAAAACAGCACAAGAAGCTATGAGACAAGCAGTCAAAACAGTAACCTTTGGGGGACATTTTAGAGGCAAACAGTTCTCACCTCTAGCCCAAAAGGCTAATTGCTATCTCATAATGTATAAGGTCAAGGTCAAGAGTCCCTATAGTTTTAGCAGTTCCTACACTGTTTAAAGGTACAGAGCCCTTGCAAAATAAATAAAGTACCTCCAATGTACGTAATCAACATTTCTAAGCCGAAAAGGGGGGATGGGGAAAATGGAACATAGCAAGGAAAGACTGAGCAAACAGATAATTGATAGCCAGCAGGGCAGACATGAAGTCCAGCAGCCCTATGCCCAGCATCAAGGGCATCTGAAAGCATCATCTGAGCTCCAGTAAGCTCCGAGAGTCTGTCCTGTATGGTTCTACCATTTGCAGCACTCATGGCATCTCTGAACCGGTTCACACAGTACCTTCAGCAGCTATCCCTGGCATCTCCAATATCGAACATTGTAACTTAGGCACCCCGTTCATAGCTGCATGTATAGCTCGCTCAGGTGGTACCCTGAAAGAATCCAGACCCTATTGCACACTGCCTAGCCTCCCCAGGTTTTCTTGGGAACCTTTGGAACCTTGGTAGAAGCCTCTAGGACTCCGGGAATCCTGCATTCAGCGTATTCATGAACCAGCACCTCATCGATGATGCCTTGCCCAGCTGCCAGCTCTCTGTGTAGACATGTCCTCCGGCACCATTGCTGCATCAGATTGAGTAAATATTTCCTTAGTTCATCATTTTCCCTTGGGGAACCCTTCAGCAGTCTGTTTTAAATGAAAGGTTTAGATGGGTTTGGTTTTTTATGCTTTGGAGCCTTTGCATTGGGTCAGTTCTTCACGACACCCTTCCTACTGTCTCAGAGGGTCCTCTGTCTCTTTAGCAATTGTCACCACTTTGTCTGCATTTGCTTTGTCACTAACTTTAACCATGTTTGCACTCCTCTCTAAACTGAGCATTTTAAACATTTCTATATTATCCCTATTTATATGTAAGAGGCGTGTCTATAAATGACTGTGCATGCTAGAGCACATGTATTTAAATTAGATGACAAAGTTGTAGAGTCTGTTCTCATTTCCTGCCTTTATGTGGGTTCCAGGATCAAATACAATTCACCAGACTTGTTCAGCAAATAAATGCCTTCACCTACTGAGCCGTCTCTCCAGCACACACACACACACACACACACACACACACACACACACACACCTTTCTGCTTCACTTTTAGTTCTCACTGTAAATCTAGCTAAAACCAACATGTAATAACTTTCATAGTCTGAACATCATGTTATGTTGACATTCTTCCCACCAAATTAATTAGTTCATTTCTAATTCAGCTTCACTCACATTCAGCAGAGTGTAAAGAGGAGTTTTCTTTTCGGTACCAACGGCTTCCAGTGCAACCCCTGATAGAGTGTTTGTTTGGTTAGTTTTGATCTCCCCTGACACCTTATAGTCCTGATCTTTCCTGGCCACCTTCCTATGAGCTCTGTGGTCTTCCAAATGTCCCTCATTATGGCTTCTTAAGTTCTGCTTACAACAGCCTCAGGCTTTTCTATCCTGCCGTTCCAGTTCCCCCACATCCCTTCTGGAAATCAGTTCCCAAGGTCTGAAAACCACAGGGTCAGGTTTATCACAGCAACACTGCCCACAGTCTGTAACAGTTTCCCAAGGTCAGTTACTTGTCTCATGGCTGTGACCAAAATTTCTGACAAAAACAAGAGAGGGAAGATGCATTATGGCCCCTAGTTTCAGTCCACCATGGTAAGAATTCAGCTCAGTCCACGCAGTGGGAGCGTGTGGGGGCTCTCAAGCCACAGACCAGGAAGCAGATAGCACAGCTCACACCCCTGCAAAAAGAATGGGCAAAGCCATTGAGCATCATGTGTGGTGACATCCCCTCAGCCACTCTTGAGAACCTTGATCTATTCCAGACGTCTATTTGTGCACACAAGGGAGGTGGAGAAAGAAAGGGAAACTGAGGAACTGCTGGAGAAACTAGCTTCTCTTTTCTCCTCTGCCTTGAATGTTACTGTGACCAGGAGACTTCCCCTGTGGCTCCTTCTTTTCCAAGCAGAGGCCACTCACTTAGCATCTAGTTGTGTTGAGGTCAATCAGATTCTGAGTCCACAGCAAGGGCAAAGTAGCTTGTTTGTCCACGCCGGGGCAGAATGGAGGAAGTTCCCAATCAGCACAGGCACAGCAATGTGTCATATCGTATTGCCAAGAGCTTGCATCATTTCTAAACTTTCCGGAAGCCTGGATGGGCAAGAGGTCATCTGTGTTTATTTTGTGAAGTTTGACCTACCAGGAAATGTGTGGGTACAAGAGATATTTTGGGCCCCTGAGACGCTAACTTAAGACACTTAAATCCGGCAGCCTGTGCTATAAGCCTGAGCCTCTAAGTGGGTCTTTGAAAAGAGTGGCAAATTGCAAAGTATGAGAGGGTTCTTGGCTGCACGAATCAAGCCACGTATAAAATCCTGTTGCCAAACAGAGACCAGAACCAGATGGCAAGTCTGAAAACACACAGCACATATTGACTCTTCTATAAAATACTCATTACTGCCTAATCCAGTAATAGTCATTTCTAGAAGAATTGCATAAACACTCATGAATCCATTTTAATTAAGGTTGTAAATTGACCTTACTAAAAAAAAAAAAAATCTTTGAACGGAATTTTTCATGTCAAGTTGTCTTAAGAATATAATGAAATTTCTTCATCATAGGAAAAGAAAGGATGCATCTGAAAGATGCGATTTTCATCCTGTTGAAGGCATATGCAGTTGTTAGCAGTCCATCAGCAGGCCTTCTCCAGCCTCTGGCAGACAGTTAAGGCTAGTTGGTCTTTGTTTCATCAGTAACCTAGCAAGTGACTAGAGTCCTTACCTAGAAGAAAATGGTCTTTCCATGTGAGACTGACAAAGAAAATTTCACACACATACACAGAGAGAGAGAGAGAGAGAGAGAGAGAGAGAGAGAGAGAGAGCGAGAGCGAGAGAGCCCTCCAGACCCAATCCCAATCACGTAAGTGAAGAATGTAGCAAACTTATGACAGAGAGAATGCCCATAGCCAATGCTAAGGGATGGATGCAGAGGGCAGTTCTACCCCAAAAAGCACAGGATTCAGTCAATCATCACCGTTCTTGTCCGTTGCAGTTACTATGACTAGGCCTAGGAGATCTTGAAAAGAATAGATAGCACTCCCACTGCACTATTCCGGGAAGATCATTCTGGAACACTGCAGTGTTAGAGCCACACTGACAGGCAGGGAGTCAGAAGACTACCTAGAACTGAGAGATGTGTATGCATCAACTCCAAAAACCTAATCCTTTCCCTGCCTGGGTTTAGATCCAGCTACTTCTAGAAAGTTCTGCCTCAGACACAGATGCACACCACTCCCCAGTTCACATATCTAAGAGCAAGGGCCCTCCTCTGTTGTCCTTTTCATGACTTGCAAGGATTGCCTCTACCATGAAGACTTACCTGGTAGAACCAGACCACTACTTGCCGCAGAAAGAGGACAATTAATTAGGGCCTAATTCCCGACCCCATCGTTTGGCTGTTTGACGTTCTAATTTCTAATCCTCCAAAAACTACATGATTATTTCTCAAAAATGTACCTCAGGGTACTACACAACCTTCCATCTGGCTCAGTTCCTCGAGTCAGTTTCTTCTTGACTGGCCCCTCCTTGCATATTGGAATTGAAAACCGTCTTTCCTATCTGCTTTTAATATAATCCTGACTCACAAATGCACTGTCTCTTCTTCAGAAGTATTCTAAATCTTGGAATCTTTGTGTGTGGGAATGTGCATCCTTGCCAAGCCCTTATTCTTATGTTGCTGGTTAAAGATGTGTCCTAATGGCTCACTGTGAATCCCTCCAAGGAGCCTGAAATCAGTCAATCAATCTCTCTCTCTCTCTCTCTCTCTCTCTCTCTCTCTCTCTCTCTCTCTTTCTGTGGATATGTGTGTGTACAGGTGTGTCTGTGTGCATGGAGGTCATAAATCAATCTCAGACATGGTTCCTTTTTTTTCTTCCTGAGACAGGCCTCCCATCGGCCTGGAGCTTGCTGTAGAAAAAAAACTAAAAACTAAACTAAACAAATTTTTAAAATGCCTGCCAAAAGCAACGTAAGGGAGAAAGGGTCACTCTGTCTGACTCACAGGTCAAGTACATCAGGTCAGTACGGACATGTCAAAGTGACAGGAACTTGAGGCAGCTGGTCAGATCAAATCCACAAACAGGAACAGAGAGCCATGGTACGATAGAGTTCCCTGTCTCCACAAGGAGTCCCAAGTTTCCAAGGAAATGGTGCCACCCACAGTGGGCAAGTCTTTCTATTTCATTTAGCCCAATCAAGATAATTTACCACAGACAAGTCTAGAGGCTAAATAAACCTAGGAAATCTCTCTCAGGTACGCCTGGTGACTTCTTTCGCCAGATTCTAGATTCTATGGGGTCAATAATTAACACTAAACAGAATAGCTATCTATGACAGACACTGGACGTCCATTTGTGGCTTTCGCACATGCACATACTGCCATGCGCACTTGCACCCGCATGCACTCGTAAACACGCATGCCAGCAAGCACATACATATTCACACACATACACACATATGCAGGTCAAATTATTTTTTAAGAGTCACTCTTCAGCACATATGCTGGAAGTGCAAACGGCTGACTGTGGGTTGGCTTTCGAGAGAGCAGTGAAGCCTATATAGCCTTAACATGCTTCCAGGGAAACAGCTAGAAACTCAGCTTGGAGCATCCCAACTCTGCTGCCTTCCACATGTTTGTATCAGTAAAGGTCAAATTAATCACTCTGTAAACACATTCATTTCTCCGGCACACTTAATAGTACCTACTGTGTTCCAGGAGCCATTGTATGGACCGGGAATACAGCTAAGGAGAACAACATCTCCATTCTTGCAAAGACTGCAATCTCTTGAGGGAGAAAGATTGTAGACACACCACCAACACAATCTCAGACCACAACCAGACTATCCCCTGATTATTCCTGTCTTGAATCCATTGCCTCTGAAACTGAGCATGGTAGTATATACCTGCTATCCCGGCACTCCTGAGGTGGGAGCAGGAGGATCAGAAGTTTAAGGTTATCCTTGGCTATACAGTGAGTTTGAGTTCAGATGGGGTTATATGAGACCTTTTCTTATAAATAAATAAATTAAACAACCAAACAAGGCCAGAGAGAGAGAGATGGCTCAGCAGGTAAGGGCAGCGGCCACCCAAGCCTAGCTACCCGAGCTTAATCCCCTGATAGAGTGATGAACTATGGTAGCTGCTTTTGATGGCTATGAACTCTCCTTGTGGCTGACTGATGTTAGGTGCTAAGTCTTGGTAGAAGGGAGTCTCACTACAGTTATGGTGACTGTGGGCTTTGGATCAGATGTTTAGGGGCCTCCCCATCGGCATGCTAGAATCCTACTTCATCATGTGATTGTATTGGGCTGTGATTCGAGTGGAGCTGTGAGTGGGAAGTGCCCTTATTAAAGAGAACTCACAGAGCTTTAAGCCACATTTACACACATACTATATATAAACTCTTTGAGAGTTTCACATGTGCCTACAGTGTATTTTCAGCACATGTTCCCACATTCTCTGTGAACACCTTCTCCCAGATCCAGCTCCCACCCCAACCCCCTCCCAACTTCAGGAGATTTTTTATAATCCACCAAGTCTAATTTGTACTGCCCATATACTCATGGGTGCGGAGCCATCTGCTGTTCAATCTCCAGGGGCCACACCCTTAAGGACAGCTGACTTTCCATCCCTCAGAAGTCATCAACTGCCGATAAGTCCTCAGCTAGAAGTGAGACTCATGAGCCCCTCCTGCTCCACGCTGGAATGTTGACTGGCTTGACTGTGTACAGGTAGTATTCGGGCAAACATGGCTGCCTTGGGTTCCTGAATTCTGCCGTGTCCAGAAGACACTGTTTCAGTATGGTCCTCTGTGACCCCTGGCTCACACACTCTTTCTGCTCCCTCTTCCTTGACATCCTTAAGCCTTAGAGGAAGAGTATGTTCTCTCCATTCAGATGAGTGCTCCATGGGTGATATCTGCATCTTCAGCAATTTATGGAGCTTTCTAGAGATTATTCACCTATGTGAGTACAAGAGAAAGATATGGCTCTACAACCAGAAGAGGCTCTTGACAGAGGTTGACCATGTTGATACTTGATATGAAACTACAGCTGTCAAAAATAAATTTGTTTTTATAAGCCCTCAGTCTATGGTACATTGGTTTGGTTTGGTTTTATTTGTGTGTGTGTGTCCATGTTCATGTGTGCTCTTATGTGTGCGTGTTGCATGGGTGTGCACATGCATGTGGAGACTAGAATAGAACATTGGCCATTAGTATTAGATGTCCTCCATTGCTCTTTACCCTATTGCTTTGAGACAGAGTCTTTCACTGAATCTAGAGCTCATGGTTGGCTAGACAGGCTGGTCAGTAAGTTTCAGGGAGCCTCCTGTCTCTACCTCCCAAGCCCTGAAATCATAGGCATGCACTACAGTGCCTCACTTTTTGTGGGTGTCAGGGATTCAAACTCAGGTCCTCATGGTTGTTCAACAAGCACTTCCTAAGGCACTTCCAAACGTACTAAATTTGTTTGGTTTTTTCTTTATTTCTGAGGATCTTATACATGTTGTCAATGAAATTTGATCATATTTACCCTTCATTTCCTTTTTCAACTGACCCTATGTTAATCCCAGCATGCCCCCCAACTCCCTGCCTTGGTTTTATTCAGTCTTTTGATTTTTTTTGTTTGATTGACATATAACCCACCAAGTCAAGGTAGTGCTACCAACATATGTCTGGCTGAGGCTGTCCCCTGGAGCGAGGGAAACCTACTGTCGAGCACACAGCACTTCACAGCACACCCCCCTCTCCTTCAGCTCTTACACTTGTCCCACCCACTCTTCTGTAGTGTCCCTTCAGCTTTGAGGGTGAGGGGACAGATGCCCCATTTAGAGCTGAGTACTCACAGTAACTGCTCAGCACTTTGACCAATTAGGAGCCTCTACATTGACTGCTGCCCACTGTAAAAACAAACTTCTCTGACCAAGATGGAGCAGCTCAGTTCTGTGGGTAGAAGCATGAGTGTCCAGAAGGAGGTCTGACGTTAAAGTGAGGGAATGACTTGATTGCAACCCAGACCAGGAATAGGAGGAGCACACCAGTATTAGTCAAATGTGACCTTTAGGTGGAGGGAATGTTCAGGAGATAAGAAGTGAATTTACAAAAAGATCATCAGTTTCCTCTTTCCATAATACATTGTAGCCAGAAAACCAGATGTTCTGTTCTCCTCACGCTGTGTCCTTGGCAAGGGAAAGGCTCTTCCACTGTAGAGAAATTCACTCTGATCTTGGAGCAGTCCTTTCAAAGGTGTCATTAAACACAAAGGATGAGCTGGGAAGGAAGAAAGTCTGTTTTTTCCCTTCACAATATAGGTAGATAAGTAAAAGGCTCAAGATCAGAAAATGCTCTTTTAAAATGAGCCAGAGGAACAACTAGAGAGATGGCTCAGGGGTTAGCACTGGCTGCTCTTCTAGAGGACTCAGGTTCAATACCTAGAACCAACACGGTGGCTCACAACCATCTCTAACTCCAGTATCAGAAGATGTGGTGACTTCTTCCAGATGCTGTGGTCACCAGGCACAGTGAAGTCAACAGACATACATGTAAATTTAAGAAATAATGGCATGGGGATGTAGCTCAATAGGTAGAGAACTTGTCTAGAGCGCTCAATGCCCTGGGTCCAATCCCCATAATCCTATAGGCAGTATTGCATAAAGCAAATGTGATAGTGCATACCTATAATCCAAGCCCTTAGAAAGCAGAGGTAGGAAGGTCATTCTAGATTACAAACGGAATATGAGCCCAGCCTGGGAAATATGATAGCTTGCATATATATAATATATATAAATGACAATTTCCTGGGCAGAAGTTTCAGAATAATTTAGAGTATAAATTTTCTGTTTTTTTAAGGTAGTGATTATCTATACACTATCCTATCTTGAGAGAGAGAGAGAGAGAATTGACACTTTTAGGGCTCATGTCCGTCATCTGCCTTATTTGCTGAAGCAGGAATACCCCATTGCTTGCTGCTAATACCCACAGGCTAGTCACAGAAACACCATTATGCAAGAATCCAAGGAACGCCAATGAAAAAGACAGCCTGGTATTCAAAAATAAACAGAAAGGACTTCTTTGGTCACAGCAACATGTACTTTCCACAGCACCTCAGCTATCCAGTAGATTTCATTTCTCTCTGGTTTGTCTTCAGAGCTGGAGAGAAGGAATCCTACACTTGGCAGGCGCTGCTCTTGAAGCCCACACCCGCTGGAGCAACATTATTGGTTCAATCCTCCAGGCCAGTAACACTTGTAGCCCCAGGGAAACCTCAGTTCCAAATGTTT
The DNA here is from genome assembly GCA_019843965.1 of Rhynchomys soricoides. Lineage (NCBI taxonomy): Eukaryota > Metazoa > Chordata > Mammalia > Rodentia > Muridae > Rhynchomys > Rhynchomys soricoides. Next base: position 8,188,182 of record JADRCH010000012.1, read on the forward strand.
CCATCATTCCACCAAGGAGTTCATTTTGCAAAAGGCTTTGGCTGTTCCAGGCGCTTTCTCTCACTTTTCTCTCTTAAAGCATACTTTGTAGGGTTGGAACATTGTGGAGTTTTTTCCTCTGTCCTCATCCAGATGTTTCTGGTTCTCAGGATGTACACCTGTGAAGTTGGGTCACTGGGGAGAGATGTTTGGGCTTTATTTACAGCAAAGAAGAATGTGTTCTTCACATGCAAATGTTTAAAATGGTCATTTTGTTCCCAGGACTCAATTGCAAGAGCTGCTAACAGGGTCTCTTCGGGGACACGAAAACAAAACGTTAAGGTCAAAATCATTTAATCATTAAATGTTTCAAAATGCATGTCCTGGCTCCCTTATACTATTCTTGGTGTTGAGGAAGAAAAATCTGTTTTAGTTAAGAAAGAAGTGAAGCGGGGGAGAATGGGCAGTTTACAAAAACGGGGGGTGGGGGGGTGGGGGGGGAGAGGGATGGTTGGTTTGGTGGAATTATCTCAAAATCTGGAAGATAAATTAATCTATTGAGCTATGCTTTTCACCAGGCAGTTGTTCTCTTTGTTTGGATGACTGACAGATGATATACACAGAGCATTTGAGGCAATATTTGAAACAGGGTAGGTGCTTATTACCAGTTCCTTGGATGGAAGACCTTGACTAACCAAGAAACTCTCTCAGTGCTGGCTAGCTTACAAATTGCTGGGAGATACCTCACAGGCTGCTCTGGTAGAGAAGACAATAATGGTCTCACCCAAAGTTGTACCTTTCCTGCTACCATGTCCTCCTGCCTAGCCCATGTGTCTGCTGCTGTAGTAGCAGCTTGATAGCTCTCAGTGTAACCAATTCCCAGACTGTCAAAGGGGAGCCATTTCATGCTCGGTGCCACAAATCTAGTCAAAAGCCTATGACTGAAGAGAATATAGGCCCTATGGAGAACTTGCTGTGGTTGTTATGCTAAATGGTCATTTTTAAAATGTGTTTATACTCTGATCGGTGTTGCTATCAACTTTTATCATAAAAGCCTTTGTCTGTCTGTCTGTTTTAATGCAGTGGGCAGTAGTTAATGCAGAAAGTCTTAAGTAGTCAAAGAGTCAAATTCAGTAACTGTGAGTGCTCATCTTTAGATGAGTTATCTACATTAATCTCCCAAACCCCAGGGAACATCTTAGGTGAATGGACAGAAAGAAAGTGAGAGCCAACAGATGAGGAGAAAGTTTTCGAAATGCTGATTTGTGAATATGACAGGGCTGTGACACACTCAACTCACACCAGTTGTGATTCCCTGCACAAGACTCATACGATATCAAACCAGTCAAAATTTCCAGAATAAACTGGGGAGCAGAGGTCCTACCCTTGGCAGGAGAGCTTTAGGTAGTTATGGTTGCCAAGGGACAGAGAGTCACTCTTCTTGGGGATGTGGCTGATAGTAGGTGGCCCATGCCCCAGTGGGTGGTCCCACACCCATGTGCGTATCTAGAGCACTGACTGAACTTGGAGAGTTAGTTATAACAACAGAGAAAAGAGGACGTGAAGATGGGAGGGAGGCAGGGTGGAAACTACTGGGGGGAGCTGGAAAGTGGTGGGGGTAGATACTGGATACATGGATGAAATTGTCAATATATATATATATATATATATATATATATATATATATATATATATCAAGTGTTTTGTCAGCATGCATGTATGTGCACTGTGTGCATCATACTTGGTGCCCACAGAGGCTATAAGAAGACATTGGATCCTTCAGAACTGCAGTTACAGATGTTGTGGGTGCTAAATACCAAATTCAAGTGCTCTGCCAGAGCAGCAACTGATCTTAACTAAGCCTTCTATCAGCCTTGTACAATATTATTCAAAAAAAAATGATAATTGTTTCTACTTTGAGCTAACAAGTCATAATGTAGTCTCTTAGAATAAAGCTTAAAATCCAATTTATGACCTTTTCTTTCATATACCTCTAAGTACACGCTTCAAAGTCTTCCCTATCACCCGGCTCCTCAACTATTTCCACATTTGGGGGCATTTGTCAAGACAACATCCCAAGATCTTTCTCTGATCACATTGCTTTCACAAGTACCATATGGGTTAGTGATGAAGCTCAGTGGGGAGAGTGCTTGCCTAGCCTGCATGAAGCTGGGGATTTGAACCCCATAAACAAGGCATGAGGATTCACACCTGTAATCCCAGCACTCAGGAGGTGGACTCAGGAGGTTCAGGAGTTCAAGGTCATCCTCAACTCCATATTGAATGGGAGGCCAGCCTGGGACACAGGAGACACTTACAAATCTCATACACTGCTACTACAGAGTCACTGCCACAGTCCTGTTCATTAATACTTTTTTGAGATTGCTAGGAAATGGAGTCAACCTAGGTGTCCATCAACAGATGGATTGATAAGAAAAAAGGCGATACATACACACAACGGAATATTTTTCAGCTGCAAAGAAAACTGAAATTTACAGGAAAATAGATGGAACTGGAAACTTGGTACTGAGTGAAGTAAGCCCAGTGCACAGAGACAGATCTCACTTTGAATCTTTTCTTCCATGTCTTTAGTTTGGAGTATAAGTGAAAGCCAGGAGACAAGAAAGGAGCTTTGGGGAGGGGCCCATTGTGGTTTGAATGAGAATGGCCCCCAGAGGCTCATAGATTTGAATGTTTAGAAAGCATGGAACTCTGATAGAACTGGAAGGATTAGGAGGTGTGGTCTTATTGAAGTAGGTGTAGCCTTATTGGAGAAGCTGTGTCACCGAGGGTGGGCTTTGAGATTCTAAATGGCCAGTGGCCAAGACAGACCCAGGAGCTCGAGCCTTCCCCCCTCCCCTCTCTGCCCCCACCCCCCTCAACCCTTCTCCCCCCACCTTAGGCCTGTGGATCACAATCAGCTACGGCTCCAGCACCTGTCTGCTTCTTGCCGTGATGGCAATACAGTATCCCTCTGAAACTGTAAGCAAGCCCCTGATTAAATGCTTTTTCAAATTGTTTATAAGCATTGCCTTGGTCATGGGGTCTCTTCCTAGGAATAGAACAGAAACTAAGACACATGCTAAGGGAGCCAGGAGGTTGGGTGGGAAGAAGGGCAGTGAAATGCTGTCTTATGGACATGAATGACATGGCTACCACAACCATTAACTCGCAGCATCTGTGGTTACCTGCATAATGTCCATGCAAGATCAAGTCAGCCAAAATCACAGCACAATGGGGGAGGAGCTAAAGAAGCCCCACCCCCCAACAGAAACTATTAGCAGTTTTTAGCTACTTGGGGGTAGAATTCGTCTCTGAGGGCACGACTATGTGTAAGTTGCGTGTGCCCCAGTGGATGGCCTCATACTCATGCATATATGAACAGCACAAATGGACTTAGTGAGGTTTAAAGCAAGAAAAGAGAGAAAGAGGGCAGGAAGCTGGGAAGGCATGTTGGAAATGATAAATGACGCAACTTACAAAGAAGGAAAACAATGAAAGCATATGCTAAAGTCCAAAAGTGAGACATGGCATATAGGACAGTCCTTCAGATGGAAAGATGGTTTTGGAAAGTTGAAAGATAAATGGGAGGTAGAACCCAGGGGTGACTAGGGACTGTCATGAGAAAGTCTTATATCCTGAATAAAGAGTGAGCAGAGGCAATGGAATCACATGACTAGAACTTGAGAAATCACTGTGTTTAATAAAATCAGAAATAAGAGGCATATTGAAGCCGTGCAGTGGTGGCGCATGCCTTTAATCCCAGTATGTGGGAGGCAGAGAAGGCAGATTTCTGAGTTCGAGGCCAGCCTGCTCTACAGAGTGAGTTCCAGAACAGCCAGGGCTACACAGAGAAACCCTGTCTCGAAAAACCAAAAAAAAAAAAAAAGAGCTGTTATGGTAATCTGAAAAGGTAACTGAGCTAAACCATTGTGTAAGTAGAGGCAGACCCTTAGAGCAGAGAAATGTTGGAAGCTCTGATCTTCTAGGGCTGATCATTGACTGATGCAGGAGTCATGGCAGGAAAAAGCAGAAAGATGCCAAGGAGAGGAGAGAGGGTTCTGAGGGAACAAAGATAAAGAAGCCAATGCCACTCAACGGAACAGCTTTCTGTGGTGTCTCCAGGTGCAAGCATCGAGGAGAGCTCTAGAACTTCAAGACCAAAGCTCAGGCCGTGACATGCTTCCCAGCGTGATGGGTGCATGAACAGAAATTGTATTCATGAAAATGGATAAGATCATCTGGAGAGTATGCACAGAGGAAGGAAGAAGTCAGACACTGAGAGTGGTGAGCTATACAGAAGAGCAAAAGAGTTATCCGAATCAGCCAGGTTACAGGGACACCAGAAAACTGCAGAGGAAGCCAGAAGGGCAGGGGAGCACGGGCACTGCCAGGTGCTCTGAAGAGGCAAGAACACTGCACCAGAGGCTTAGCTACAAACAGACAGCTTGTGATGGAGAGGAGAGGAATCTGTGGCTTTGAGAAGGGCAGTTAGAGACCAGGATAAGGAACCTGGCTGATACCAGTTAGTGACAGGGATGAGGACAGTTGGTGATCAGGATGAAAATGGTTGGGGACCTAAATAAGGACAATTGATGACCAGGATATGGACAGCTGGTGACAAGGATGTGGACAGTTGGTGACCACGATGAAGACAGTTAGTGACCAGGATCAGGACAGTTGCCAACCAGAATGAATGAAGTTGGTGACCAGGGTTAACCTCCTGGTTGAGGTTAGTGACCATGATGGGGACAATAGTTTCCAGGTGAAAGACATGTGTAAATATAGGAATGAGGAAAAGTTGGTCGTAGTTACTAGAGACGAGAAATTGGGAAGCAAAGAGAAGGTGGACAGTTTTTCCGTCAAGTTGGCCTTGGGTGGTATATGTCGGTGTGCAGTAGAGTAAACGTGAGAGGAAGATGTCTCAGTGTTAAAGAGACTTGTGCATGTAGAGATAAGAAAGAACTAGGGTAGAGAAGAAGTTGAAGTATAAAACAGGATGTCCTGGCTAGTTTTCTGTTAACTTGACACAAGCTAGTGTAGTCAAAGAGGAGGGAACCTCAATTGAGAAAATGCCTCCGTAAGATCTGGCTGTGTGGTGTTTTCTTAATTAGTGATCATAGGGGAGGACCCAGCCCAATGTGGGTGGTGCCATCCCTGGGCTGACAGCCCTGGGCTCTATAAGAAAGCAGGCTGAGTAAGCCTGGTGAACAAGCCAGTAAGTAACACCCCTCCAGGGCCTGTGCGTCATCAGTTCCTGCCTCCAGATTCCAGACCTGTTTGAGTTCCAGTCCTGACTTCCTTCAGTGATGAACAGTGATGTGGATGTATAAGCCAAATGGACCTTGTCCTCTTTAACTTGCTTTTGATTGCGATGTTTCTTTTCAGCAATAGTATTTCTACGACAGAGGAGTTGTTGTTGGAAGAAAAGGCCCAAGGAAGCCTAATTCAGCAGGGCTAGTCATGGGTAAACTAAACCCCTTGTAGGGACAGCTAGGAGGAAGAGGGTAAGGGAGAACGTTTCATATACTCTTATCTGACTTATTTGAATCAGCAAATGTCATCTGAGAGTAAAGAAGAGCAAACAAGTAATAAAATGGAGGAACAGATGGAGACGGGAGGAAGATGAGAGGGAAAAGGGAGTCCTCGGTGCAGTTCTCTTGGGTGAAGGGAAAGTAATGGTCACGCCCTTTCACAAGGAAACTTGTATTTCTCCAGCTGTCCAGACAGGAAGCATAGGAAAGGAAGGCCACTGTGAGTAGAAGGGCTTATCTAGACGTTTTGATGGAAAGACAAAACTGCAGAGGGTTCTGAGGATACAGTCCAGTCAGTGGAGTGCTGGTCTAGCATGCATGAGGTCTTAGGTCTGAGCTGTAGCGATCCAGCAACTGGGTGTCACCACAGGCATGTGTGTATGGCCCCAGCACTCAGGAGGTAAGAGACAGAAGGATCAGAATGTCAAGGTCATCTTTGGTGTCTTAATTAGGGTTTCTGTTGCTGCAATAAAATACCATGACCAAAAAGCAAATTTGGGGGATTGGAAGAGATGGTTTATTTGTCTTACTCTTGCATATCACTGTTCATCACATAAAGACATCAGGACAGGAAATCAAACTGGGCAGGAGCTGATGCAGAGGCCATAGAGAGGTGCTGCTTACTGGCTTGTTCCATATGGCTTGTTCAGTCTGCTTTCTTATAGAACCCAGGACCACCAGTCCAGGGATGACATCACTCACACAGGGCTGGGCCATCTCTCATCAATCACTGTTGGGTTAAAGTGGTGGTAGTCCCGCATCTGTCTCAGGGCTCGGGACTCTGGGAGAGGTGAGACTTGAGAAGTTTGACCGTGTTCACCCCACGGCACCACCAGGCAGGTGTTGGGCTGTGAGAAGCCACAGGACACCAGGGGAGCGTGGCCTGGGGTCCTGGGGACTGCACTGAGCCTGCTTTGTCTGGTTCTCAGGCTCTTGGGCATCCCAGGCCTGGAGTAGAGTGGGGCCCACTGGCTAAGGGGGAAAAGCAGGGAAGAGCCCAGCTGGGTCCCATCAGGGACTGAGTCTTTGGCTTGTCGCCAGCTAGCTGGGTTGGTTTTGTAGATGCCATGGCTGGGAGAGCTGAGAGACCTTCTGTGGGAAATTGGACATGGCTCTTTAGACAAAGGCCTGTTCCATTGTTCCCCACAGCAGATCCCGATGAAGAGAGACAGTCCATGGTTTTAGGGCATTTATTGTCATGGCAGAGAGTGGTGATGAGTGAATCCGTACCCCCCATCCCCCAATCTCAGGGTGGGCCTGAGATTAAAATACCTTTTGCAGGGAGGAGTGGCTGGGAAGGGGAAGGGGAGTTTATTGGCTAAGCCTCTAGGTGCCTCATTAAAATGGGAATGTCTTGAGGCTACGTGACCACACCTCTACCCATGAAGGGGCTTGGGGCTACATGACTGATGGTCATAGACCTATGGAGAGCTTCGGCCTTATGTTAGGAGCCTGGGGCCCAGGAGCATGGCAAAATGCCTACTGTCCCTTGCACAGTTATCTGCTGGGGACCCCTACTGGGGACCCCTGTTAGGGACCCCTGCTGGGTCACTGGGGTTTTAAACCTTAGCTCAACCAGAAACTAGGCTGCCTTTCATGGTCCCATAAATCACTGACTAAGAAAATGTCTTACAGCCGGACCTTATGGCAGCGTTTTCTCAACTGAGGTTCCCTTGTTTCAGATGACTCTAGCTTGTGTCAAGTTGACCTAAGACTAACCAGCACACTTGGCTACATACAGTGAGTTCAAGTCCAGCCTGTGCTAAGTGTAACCCTGTCTCAAAAACAACACCACCCAACAACAACAGAGATCAAAGCTGAGGTGAGACACCATGTTCTGGAGTGAACCAGGCATCAGGGAAGTGGAGACAGTGTGCAGAGGACTGTGGGGGGTGGGAGAGATGTTCCCCATTTCAAAGGGAAAGTGGATATTGGTTGACCAGAAGAAGCAGAGCAGCAAGGTAATGGGGAAAAGCAAAGGAGCTCTAAAAGTGTCAGTGGTAGGAAGAAGCAGTCGTCCCATGAGAGCCCGACCTCACCCAGTGATAAAGGAAGGCCACACGGCAGAAGAATACATAGACAGCCCCACAACATAGTCCAAAAGTCATCTCACAGCCAAAGAAACTGTCATGAAGGAGCAAGAGTGTCTTGTACAAATGTCTTAAGAGAGACCGGGCTCATCACTTAAGGCCCAGGGGGAATCAATGGCCTCTGTGGCTTTCCAGGCAGAAATTTTATGCCTCCAGGGCTGGGGGACTCAGGTTTTTTGGAAGGAGTGAGGTCATATAAGAGCTCTACATTGTCTGCATAACATGAGCCTTAGGAAGTAAGATGAGATAGGGGGTTCTATCCCCTATTCACGCAAGGTTAAAGTTTAAGAGCTTCAGTGGCTCCAGCCAGGCCTTTGCTAAGAAACGAAAGAAGTTCATTTCCTGACTACTAGTACAATCTTCCATGTTATAGGACATTCAACCTTTAGTGACTTTAAAACTCCTTGTTATGGGACAATTTACCTATTAGTGACTTCAAAACCATAGGCTTTGATGTTTTTGAAAATATAAACTAATCTTAAACTCACATTAGTCCAGAGCCTAGGTCCTTCTTTACCACATATGAAAGCAAGCAGAGATGAAGATGTCATACAGAAATGGTTCCAGAGTACTTTTCAGTTCAGTGATGGAGGAACCCTGGTGGCATTTGTTAACTGTCCAACAATGTCTGTGAGAGTCCCAAGTTCATGCCCATGCTGTTCCTTATGGGGACTCTGACAGAACAACATAAAAAAACAGCCTCCAAGATGGCCCTCAGCAATCCTCATGCCTGGGTGCTTCGAAGTGTGTGAGTTACCTCACACTGTACGCTAAAGTCGTTCTGGGTGGCCAGAAGGATGAGACAGGAGGGATGATCCATCATGTCCATGATGAATTTTTGAAAGATTGCTGCTATCTTGCCCACTGTCCATATGTTACTTGCTCTGGGGAAATCCCTGTCATGAGCAGTCCTATGAAAAGGTCTCTGGGATGGAAGGGAAGCCCCTCTTAACAGCCAGCTCCATGCACTTTGGGAGGAGCCCGCCAGCTTCAATCACAGCTCCAGAGACCTCACTGCAAACAGCTTGACCTTGACCTCAGGAGAGACCTTCAATCAGCCCAGCCTCCCTGCAGTCCCAGGGACATTGTATTTGTTTGAAGTGGCTAATCTGGGGGCGGGAGGATTTCTTATGTAACAGCAGATGATCGATCTGAACAGTTAACTCTTAGCTCAGCTTAATTATCTGTCTTTCTGTCTGTCTAGCCTTGCTAGCCAGCCTGAGAGGCTGAGCCCAGAAACTTCTAACTAGAGTCATAGGAGGAATAACTCAGAATGTGAGACAACAGAAGCTCATGTCTACATAAGAGAACAAGGAAGAAAAATGCCTTGGGGAGGAAATGAGAATATAGTGAAGGAGAAGAAAGTTACGTCATAGCCAGGTGTGTTAGCAGACATCTGCCATCCCAGACACAGGAAGATCACAAGTTCCAGGCCAGCCTAGCCTATGTTGCAAGATCCGGTCAGAAGGAGAAGAAAGGGCGGGGAGAGGAAAGACTAGAAGGCGAATATACTGCACACCACTCTTTACAGACACTCCTGTCTCTGCGTGTTATCACTCGGTGGTCTTGTCTCTGTATAACTTGGCCATCTTCCATTGATATGGGAGTAAGCAGTGATACTGTACTAGAGGCTCAATCTGCTGATGACGTTGCTGAAGTAAAGCTTCATCTTAACTGATAACATCCGTATTAACCCATATCTAAATCTCTAAATCATATCACTTTCGTGTGTGTGTGTGTGTGTGTGTGTGTGTGTGTGTGTAGTGAGTGGTGTGTGTGATGTGTCTATGTGTGTGGTGTGTATGTATATGTGTATGTGTGGTATATATGTGTGTGTGTGGTGTGTGTGGTGTGTGTGTATGGTGTGTGTGTGGCGTGTGCCAGGTGCCTGCAGGTGGATATGAGGAATTGAACTTGAGTCATCACAGCAGCAAGTGCTTATCTTGCCAGCCCTAAAATTGTTCTTGATACAAACTTGTCAAAGGTGGAGGAAGATGCTGTAGTAGATCAACGAACAACTAAAGAAAAACAAATTTGTGATGTATAGAGATGAGGAAAGACCTCCCAAAGGTTGAAAATTCCATTAATATTGCTCTTACAATATTATAATTCATTCACACGCATCTACAACAGGAAACACTGGGTTTAGCTGGGCATGAGAACTCACACCTGTTATCCCAGCACATAGGAGGCTATGAGTAGGAAGCCTAAGAAAGGAAGCTTGCTAAGAGTGAGCCCTAGGCCAGCGCACCTAGAGTGTAAGATCTCAAGAAAGCAAAATACAAAAGAGCCAAAAAGCACACGAAACTCCCTAAGCTGAGGCTGGGTCACGGTTTAGAGCCATGAGCCCAGTTCTCTGCACGTACTCTCTTGGTATCACACAGGAATTACTAAAGTACTATATTTATATATTCTAAGCCATAGATTTGACACCTATGTCAACAACCCTTGCCCCCAGAGGCTCAGGGAACACCTTGAGGGAGGAGATGGAGAGAACCTAAGAGCCAGAGGATGGAGAGGCATGTTGTGGAATTCCGTTTCCCAAACATGACATGGCTATCATAATGAGCTCACAGCAGCTGGGGTTTCCTGCATAAAATCAAACTAGTTCAAATTTTCCCCAGGGAGAGGAGAGGGGCTACTGAAGCCCCATTTCCTAACTAAGGAACCAGTTGATGCCCACTGGTAGCTGATAGTTACTAGGGAAAAGGGAGTCACTTTTCTTTGGGAATATGAGCACTGGTAGATGGCCCAGGCCCCAGTGGACAGCCCTACTTCATACACATACAGGCAGCTCTAGTTAGACACAGTGTATTAGTGTTAATACTATTAATAGTAATGATTACCTGAAGGTGGGGTGAAGATGTGTTTTGGGGATCTTGGGGAACTGGAGAGACAGAGTAAGGTGGATACAATCAGGATATATTGTATATACATATGAAAAAAATTTTTTTATTTTGGTTTTTGAAAACAGGATTTCTCTGTAGCCCTTGCTATTCTTGAACTCACTTTGTAGAGCAGGCTAGCCTCAAACTCAGAGATATTCCTGCCTCTGCCTCCCAGGTGCTGGGATTAAAGGCCTGTGCCTCTACCACCCAGCAAAAATGTCAAAGAATAAATAAAAATATTTTCCCAAAGCTGCAAACCTTCAGAGGTTTTTTTCCCCCCCTTTGAGTGCAGTAGAAAAGCATAGTATGAGGCCAGAACTATGTGAGAGCAATGTTTCAACCACCACTTACACTGCATGGGCTTGTGATAGTGCTGACACAGCAAGCAAGAAACGCTTCTTCCAAGTCAAGTCATAGAGAAGCTGCCGAGGACACAACTGTGCGAATCAGTATCCAAAACAGTTCGTATATTTGTTCCCAGGGCTGAAAGACTGATGCTGACCATATGATGGTCACTTGCAGCAGCACACGCCTGTAACTGTAGCACTCGGGAGACAGAAACAGGAGGCTGAGATGTTCTAGATCATCCTCTGATAGTCTACACAGCGAGTTTTAGGCAAGCCTGCAATCTATAAGACCTTTCCTTAAATATGAGAAATGGAGGTGACCTCACAGCCAATTAAAGTCGAATTGATATTGGCATTCATCAAAGAACTTAAGTTTATCTTAGTAGAGAGACACACGAATTAGAGACCAGTGTGACCCAGCACTTATTTTACTTCATATTGTTAAGAATGAAAATTGGGGCTAGGGAGATGGCTGAGTAATGAAGTGTTTTCTACACAATATGAAGACCTGAGATTGGATCCCCCAAGCTCAGCACTCAAAAAGGTTGGGTGTTATAGCGTGCACCTGTAGCCCTACCACAATGGGCAGAGAGAGGTAGACCTCAGAGGCTTGATGACCAGTGGCTTTAGACTATCAGCGTACTCGGGTTCAAGGAGAGACTCTGCAGCCAAATAGTGAAGTGGAGAGCAATAGAGAAAGTCGCCCTCTTGCCTCTGCACGTGCACACAGGAGAGCACACTACGTACATACGTACACACATGCAAACATACAAAAATGCCTTGTCTGGTTTTGTCTTTTTGTTGTTGTTGGTTTTCAGTTTCCACACTGACATTCCTGTGCCTCACTTGGCAGGATGCTTGCTTCACATGAACAGAGTCCTGTGTTCCAGCTCCAGCACTACAGAAAACGGTTATGATTTTGTGCGTGAGTGTAATCTCAGCGCAAAGGAAGTGGAGACAGGAGAACAGAAAATCAAGGCTAGCCTCAGCTAACAGTGATTTGAAGCCTAGGCTGGAGTACATGAGATTCTGTCTTAGTTTCTTCTCCTATTGCTTTGATAGAATACAGTGACCCTGCCCACCTGCCACCAAATTAATTAATTAATTAAAAAATAAAATAAAACATCCTTAAAGAATGGGCTTATTTTGGTTCACAGTTTAAGGTACAGTCCATCATGGCGGAGAAGTCAAGGGAGTAGGAACTAGAAGCAACTGGTCACCACATAATACCCACCATCAAGAAGCAGGGAGCAATGAATGCATACTCACCCCAGTTTCAGTTTAGAGTCTCTGTCCAGAAATTGCTCTTGCCCACAGTTTAGATGGGCCTTCTTGAATCAATTAATGTAATCAAGATAACCCCCTTCCATAGGCATACCCAGAGAGCCACCACCTAAGGGACTGTAGACCCCACAGAGCACTGACCACCACAGACCCTGTTTCACATGAATAAATAGACATTCCTTTTGACCTTGTTTTACATTTATTTATTTTGCACAAATATGTGTACATGTACAAGGGGAATCAGAGGAGAAGTTACAGGAGTCAGTTTTCTCCTTCCAGCATGTGGGTTTGAGGCTTAAACTCAGGTAATTTGCTTGGTGGCAAGTGCCTTTGCCCACTGAGCCATTTTACTGGCCCAAATGGGCCGATTCTACGGGCTTGGGTCTTCTCCAAGCTTCCTCCACTGCTTGCATGCCTTTGACAATAATGTGCAAGGACACAAGAGACCCACAGATTCTCATGTCCAGAGCAATCTGAGATTTCCAGTGTAAGCGTCCTAGAAAGGGCAAGCATCTCATGAGTTCCCAAGCCAAGAACTGACTGCTGGTGGTCATGTTCACTGTTGTAAAGAAAACACACCATCATGAGAGATGTTCACACCACTGGCAAAACTAGGCAAGAGGGAAAGCCACTGTCCCACCCAAGCTCTGTGATGTGAAACTCTAGTAGGCTGTGGAAGCAGATCAAACATGCCATAGAAAATACAGCTTTTAAGGAGGTAGCTGCTGTTAAGACGCATCTGTGGCTCAATGGTAATGACATAAAAGCTAAAGTGTTATTTCCTGGTATTCATTACATCTTAACTGCCACTGAAACTAAAGTAATGGAAAAATTACATTTTTATGTGCAAAGTAACCGTAAATTATCCATTCATTTTGAAAAACACTTTATCCCTTATCTATTCAAATGTAATTACAGCTCTTTAGCTGCAGAGGAAGGAATGTGGGCTGATAAAAACTCCAGTTAAGTAAGTATCCCTTTTTGTTTAGGGGGGGGGGCTAGAATTGGGGTCTCTTGTTCCCTCCCACCTCCCCAGATACTTTACTCTTAAACTGGGCAAAAACAAAAACAAGCGATATAAGATTTCTTTCTAAGCAAATAAATAACTCTAGCTAAGCCTAGTCTCCACTGTTCTTATGAAAATCAGTTAAAAAGAATTTATGGCAGACTACTTAATGTAGATAGATTAGTAAAAAATACCACTCAACCTAATTTAGCTGTAATTCCATTTGTTGTTTGAGACACGATTTTGTGTATCCTAGGCTGCCCTCAAACTCACTATATACCCAAGAATGACCTTTGAACTTCTGATCTTGCCTCTGTCTCCCAAGGACTGGCATCATAAGTATGTACTGTACCACTGTGCTGTTTACCAGGTGCTAGAGATGGAACCCAGGGTTTTTGGCATGCTAAGCAAGCACTTTACCATCTGAGATGCAGTCTGAGACCCTACAATTCCACTTTTAAATGTACACTATAAATCTATACCTATGCCCTATGTGCTGTATGTGCAAATAATTTCTACTTGATCCTCAGCTCCACAAGGACTGACTTAGACCATCTTACTTATTTCCATATTTCTTTTCTTATTGAATATTTACTTTATTTACTTTATTTACTCCCTATCCCATCCCCCTCCCCTGCCTCTATGAGGGTGGTCCCCCACCCACCCACTCCTGTCTTCTCTCCCTAGCATTCCCCTACACTGGGACATCGAAAACCCTCAGGCGCAAGGGCCTCTCCTCCCACTGATGGCCAACAAGACCCTCCTCTGCCACATACGGGGCCAGCGTCATGGGTTCCTCCACGTGTATTTTTTGGTTGGTGGTCAAGTCCCAGGGAGCTCCTGGGGGTCTGGCCAGTTGACACTGTTGCTCCCTCCATGGGGCTGCAAACCCCCTTAGCTCCTTCAATCCCTTTTCTAACTCCTTCATCGGGGATCCACCTCATGCCCAAGCTGAGTCCAATGATTGGCTGCAAGCATCTACCTCTGTATTTGTCAGGCTCTGGAAGAGCCTCTCAGGAAACAGCTTATCATGCTTCCATCAGCAAGCACTTCCCAGCATCCACAATAACGTCTGGGTTTGGTGGCTATATATGGGATGGATCCCCAGGAGGGGTAGTCTCTGGATGACCTTTCCTTGAGTCTCAGCTCCACACTGTCTCCATATTTCCTGCTGTGCGTATTTTGTTCACCCTTCTAAGAAGCACTGAAGCATCCACATCTTGGTCTTCCTTCTTCTTAGACTTCATATGGTCTGTGAATTGAATCTTCGGTATTCTGAACTTTTGGGCTAATATCCACTTATCAGTGAGTACATACCATGTTCATTCTTTTGTGACTGAGTTACCTCGCTCAGGATGATATTTTCAAGTTCCATCCATTTGCCTGCAAATTACATGAAGTCATTGTTTTTAATAGCTGAGTAGTATTCCATTGTGTAAATGTACCACATTTTCTGTATCCATTCCTCTATTGAGGGACATCTGGGTTGTTTCTGGTTTCTGGCTATTATAAATATGGCTGCTATGAACATAGTGGAACATGTGTCTTTATTACATGTTGGAGCATCTTTTGGGCATATGCCCAAGAGTGGAATAGCTGGGTCCTCAGGTAGTATTATATTCATTTTTCTGAGGGTCCACCGAACTGATTTCTAGAGTGCTTGTACCAGCTTGCAGTCCCTCCAGCATTGGAGGAATGTTCCTCTTTCTCTACATCCTTGCCAGCTTCTGATGTCACCTGAGTTTTTGATCTTAGCCATTCTGACTGGTGTGAGGTGGAATCTCAGGGTTGTTTTGATTTGCATTTCCCTGATGACTAAGGATGTTGAACATTTCTTTAGGTGCTTCTCAGCCCTTCGAGTTTCCTCAGTTGAGAATTCTCTGTTTAGCTCTGTTTCCCATTTTTTGATAGAGTTATTTGGTTCTCTGGAATCTAACTTCTTGAGTGCTTTGTATATGTTGAATATTAGCCCTCTATCAGATGTGAGATTAGTAAAGATCTTTTCCCAATCTGTAGGTTGCCATTTTGCCCTATTTACAGTGTCCTTTGCCTTACAGAAGCTTTGCAATTTTATGAGGTCCCATTTGTCAACTCTTGATCTTAGAGCATAAGACATAAGTGTTCTGTTCAGGAACTTTTCCCCTGTGCCCATGTGTTCGAGACTTTCTCCCACTTTCTCTTCTATTAGATTCAGTGTATCTGATTTTATGTGGAGGTCCTTGATCCACATGGACTTGAGCTTTGTACAGGGAGATAGGAATGGATCAATTCGCATTCTTCTACATGTAGACCGCCAGTTGAACTAGCACCATTTGTTGAAAATGCTGTCTTTTTTCCACTGGATGGTTTTAGCTCCTTTGTCAAATACCATGCCATTTTTATCACTACTGCTCTGTAGTGTAGCTTGAGGTCAGGGAGGCTGATTCCCCCAGAAGTTCTTTTATTGTTGAGGATAGTTTTTGCTATTCTGGGATTTTTATTATTCCAAGTGAATTTGACAATTGCTCTTTCTAACTCTGTGAAGAATTGTGTTGGAATTCTGATGGGGATTGCATTGAATCTGTAGATTGCTTTCAGCAAGGTGGCCATTTTTACTATTCCATAGTTCTTAAATGTAAAATAGTTCCTAGCATTTAGGAAGCATATAGTATATCTGATACTGTTCATTTGCTATGTTATGGTTAGTATTTGCAGATGCTGGCTATATAAAACAAAACGGAAGAGCGGAAGTGTCTGCTATCATGGTGTTACTTTCTAGAAAGAAATAAGAAACCAATAACCAGACAAAGAATATATACTTTGAAGCACAAGCTATGTAAGTAATGGAGGTTAGTGGCTACCCGATAATGGGTGGCATCAGAAGCTGTGTGCTCTCACCAGGTGACCCTGGAGGATAAGAGGCTCATTTCCCTAGTTGTCATAAATGTCTCACAAGAGCTCCCAACTGAATCTGAGCTAGTCGTTCTTGATGGAGTGAGCTACCTCGCCCAAGCCTTCCCCGTGGCTGAGGGAAGCACGCATCCGTGAAGTTGGTTCACACAGATGTAGACCTCTCTTGCTTCAACTGGAATGACTCTAAGGTTTCCTCCGGCTCCATAGAGGCTTGCCCAACCGGCCAAACCTCCACTCTGACCACAGCTTCAGGTCAGGTCCCACTTCTCTCTGCTGTTCTTGTTTTCTCACCCATCACCAGTAAACCTCAGCAAGTCTCAGTGCCTGCGCAGGAGCAAGAGAGAGCTCAGAATCTGGACTTTACTCTCATTCCTTAGTATACTAGCTATGGGACTTGTTCAGGGAACAAGTGAAGCTCAAGATAGGGATTTGGGCTTTGCGATGGTGGCACATGCCCTTAGTCCCAGGACTCGGGAGGCAGAGGTAGGTAAATCTCTGTGAGTTCGAGGCCAGCCTTGTCTACAAAGAGTTCTGAGACAGTCGGGGCTACACAGAGAAACCTTGTTGTGAAAACCAAACAAACAAACAAACAAAAAATGAGGAGGGGCAGAGAGTGGAGCGGCAGCAATCTCAAAGCCATAGAACTGTATAAATAGCACAAGGAGTGAAAAGAGTGCAGAGGCCCAAGAGTGAAGGCTCAGAGCCCCTCTGGAATTTCAAATGCTACGAGTTTATAAAGAAGATGGAAAAGACGCAGACACTGAAACGGGGGGGGGGGGGGGGGGGGGGGGGGGGGGGTTTTCTACAGTCCTTTTTGTGTTTTAAAAAAAGACAGAGAAGGGATATGTTTGGTGGAGGTTCGGTAAGGGGGGGGGTGCCTCCAAAGGCCCATGCTGAAGCATCCCTTTCCCCTGAGGGACCGGCCACAGGACAATATAGTATAAAATAGAGTTTATTCGGGGCTTGGGAAGGGGAGCTGAGAGGAAAGGAGAGGCAGAGAAAGGCAGAGAGAGGGAGGGAGAGAGTAGAGAAGTAGAGGCCGGCCAATGAGCACGTGGAGGTGGGGGTGGGGTGGGGTGGGGAATGTGGAGAGAGGGGGAGCAAGAGGGAAGGACAGAGCTAGAGCAAGAAGGCAAGAGGCATACCTGGCTATTGGCTAACTGTGGGGCGGAGCTTAGGTACACGTGGCTGTTGCCAGGTAACTGTGGGGCGGAGCCTAGACAAAATGCTGACAGTCCTGATAGCCACAAAGGAACATGCCCCCAGGGAGGGTAAAATGAACAAGGTCAAACCCTGCTGTCTAGTCAAGGTGGTGAGGCTGTGAACGGATGAGAGGCGGCCATATAAAGGTCACTGGTGATGACAGAGGTTCTAGCAGAGGGCAAGAGAACACACCAAATGAGTCTAACACTCTCATGAGAAAGAATGTTTATGACACTGACCCAGCATGGAGCTTTCCTTCCTCCATAGTTGAGCTGATAGTTACTTTGTTTCCTGAGCATAAAATAATGCCAGGCACATGACTGAGTCTAGTACAATGGATGAATGAAGTATTTGGTACCATCTTTATTAGGTACAGAGGCATCAATATCCTAATAATATGGAATTTGAGTGTACGTGCGTGCATGCGCGTGCGTGCACACACACACACACACACACACACACACGGCCTCTTGGCAATGCAGCATCTCACAGGCACATCACACAACAGAGCTGGGACTAAAACCCATCTTCATTTTAAGTAAAATATCATGATCCATGAATGAAATTTTTGCTTTATGTAACTTTATAAACCTAGAACTGCCTTCATTTCCAGGTAGAGAAAAATTGGTGGGGGGAAAATATCATGATATAAAAATAAATATTCCTGAAATTCATCAGTGAGTTCTCCTGCTCTTGCATCGATTAAAGTGAAGAAACCATCCGATGAAGATTTACATGACTTTTTGTCCAGTGTTGGGAGCTAGACCCCTGGAGGCCTACTGTGTGCCACTGAACTATACCTAATGTCTCAAAGCTTGACTTTTAAACTATGATTTCCTTGAAAAAACATTGACAGTGCAGGTCACAATGAGCACCCCTGTGACTTTTATGTCAACTCTGAATAGAGCAGCACAGGATTTGGCAGTTAATCCAGTTTCAAGCAAAAGGTTAGCTTGCTTTCCAGCTTCTTTGAAGTTCAGTCTTCAGTGGAGCCAAGCATCATCATCATCATCATCATTGGAACACATTTCTGTCCCAGAATTTGAACCAACAGCTTTACACAAGCCAGACACACTCTCTCACAGAACCATGCCTTCAGTCTATTTAAAAAACAAAACAATTTTAGACAATGCTATGTGAGCTAAGATCAACTTATGTTTTTAGACCCTTGTACTCAAAAGGATCTAGTTTATTTTCAAAGAGTCCAAGTATTTTACATCAAAAACCAGACAGTTTTTTTAAAATGCACCATTGTGAAATTTTCTAATTTGTTTTATAGAGTCAGATTTTTTAATGTCATACTCGGAAAAATACTACTCATGGGTAACATCACTAAACTAAACTAGCCTTTGGCAGAAACTTCAAAAAAAAAAAAAAAAAACAACAACTGTCAAGTGCAGAAGAGTTAGAGTAGATGAATAATTTTATTCTGGTTTTATTAATCTGTACCACTGATGCAGTTGCCAAAAACACAAGTACAATTTACTTGTCTCTTTCACTAATACATTTTTTTTCCCAAGTGTAAGATTGTCTCAAAGGAAACAAAATGTCAGCTGTATTCAGTTTGGTTGTGGTAGGAATGAGCAGGCATGAGGTAAGCCTCTTTATTTTTAGTCTATAGGGCCAAGTTAAAGAGAAAGAAAGCCCATCTGTAGTGTAGATCATGCAGCCCCTGAAGCTCGCTGTGAACAAAAAGAGTTTTAGAAATGTTTGGATATTCTTCAATAGAGTTTATTTTAAATAAGAAAAAGACTCTTTCACAACCGCCAATGAAGTCATTGATTTCGGTAATGATTTGGAGGGGTGGGGCGCTCACAGGATAAAAGGTATTAGGGAACAAGATATCGATTTGACTTCAGAAAAGCAATCCTTAGGTGGCCTATTACACAGGGAAATAATACCATAAGAACAGCAGAGTACAGAAGGCTCAGACCCATGCATGCATACTTCTCTGAGGCTTGCATTTCTCATGCACCAAAACCTGGTAGAACTTTCAAACCAACCAGGTAATTCTAGTTTGCTATCTCTTAACCATTTAAATACTGAACAACATCCATTAGTAATGGATACAGCATCAGTGTACCATACAGCATATGGCAATGGACACAGTATTGGTCCAGCCATTCCCCACCCAATTTGCTACCTCTACAGATAATATTCTGAAATAGACATCATTGTAAGTATGATACATGGGCTGATTCTTGGCCTTCAAGAGTGGACCTAATGTATATATTAATACATACTAATACATGTTAAGTGCATATTAAAAGATTGCTTTTCAGGAGCTGCAGAGAGTATTTGAAAATGAGGACTTGAGTTCGACTCCTCCATGACTCACATAAAAAGCAGGGCATGAGAGACAGTCAGATTTCTGAGTTCGAGGCCAGCCTAGTCTACAGAGTGAGTTCCAGGACAGCCAGGGCAACACAGAGAAACCCTGTCTTGAAAAGAAAAAAGCAGGGCATGGCCAGAAATGCCTACAGCCCCCTTGAAGGGATGGGTACACACAGAAAGATCCCGGTCATGGCAGGTCAGCCTGGTTGAGAGTTCAGGAAGAGACTCTGTCTCAAGGGAATGCAGTGGAGAGTTATCCAGCAGGGCATCAGTGTCCTCTTCCAGACTCCTTGGATACATGCACACGTGCACACACACACACACACACACACACACACACACTCACACACACACGCACACACTACACATGAACACGTTTTTTTAAAATCTTTTTTCAAAACGGCTGATAATAGCACACAAGTTTCTAAAAAGAATTGTGAAATGATTCTGGTTCCCCATCCTCATTCTCACCAACAGTAAATGTTGTTGCTCAATGACTCTTCCACTTAGAGGGATGAGTCAACGTCAGTGTCCTGTGTCCCGGGACTGGGAGACGCCACAGACCCTTCCTTCCCTCAGCAACCTATTGCTTACTTCTTGGAGGCCTGAGTTCACATTTTTTCTGTATGCTTTGGTTGGCAAAGCTAAACATGTATTTTCTCTCGGTTGTCTTTGGTTTTCATATTCCTCATCTTTCTTTCCTGTTTCTTATCTACTTTTCTCATTACTGTTTAAAGGACTTTAGTAACATGGGGTACATTTTGTCATCTGATAAAGTTTTCCTCAAATAGATTAGTTTTGAAGTTGGCCTTGTTTATGGTACTTTTGGCCATAAAACTATTAGGCCTTCAGGTATAGATATTCATATTTAATAAAAACTATCACCTAGGGATTTCCTTAGTAAAGAATGTCTCCAATTTTTATATTACCCATACCCAAGGAAAGATTATTTTACAGTTTTTTCTATAAGTTCTTGGTATTTTTGTCAAACACACTGCTGTGTATTTTGACTTTTCACTTTTATAGCCACTCCATTGAGACGTAGCTACTACACATCCCATGAAGGCCTCAGGGCGAATGTGGAATGGAATGTTTCTAGCAGGATTTTGTAGTTGCACATTCATCTTCTTTCTTTTTTTTTTTTTGGTTTTTTGAGATAGTGTTTCTCTGTGTACCCCTGGCTGTCCTGAAACTCACTCTGTAGACCAGGCTGGCCTTGAACTCAGAAATCCGCCTGCCTCTGCTTCCCGAGTGCTGGGATTAAAGGCGTGTGCCCACATTCATCTTCCACAGTCCTATTTAAAGCATCCCACCACCCGACAGAGGTTCCTCAGGACACTAGCATCCCACCA
>JADRCH010000012.1:8223135-8266614 GCA_019843965.1 Rhynchomys soricoides
GAAGAAGAAGAAGAAGAAGAAGAAGAAGAAGAAGAAGAAGAAGAAGAAGAAGAAGAAGAAGCGGTAACTGAGGAAGTCATTCTGATCTAATCACATATATTCACATGTGAAGATATACATAATACACACACACACACACACACTGAAAAAAGCTAAATAAAAATTTATTTCAAGGCCTGGACATAGTAAAACAAACTTGTAATCTTAACAGGCTGAGCCAGAAGGATTACTAGTTTGAGACTAGTATGGGCTACAAGTGAAACACTGTCTCAAAGCAAAACAAAATTGTAAAAAAATAATCAAAATGACCTTGCAGCGCATTTAATACCAGTGTGTCGCTTTATGGAAGTCTGAGGGTGCTAAGTGGTTTCCCTTGGGTTATAAGCAGTTGCTTTTAATAAAAGTCTCACACTCCACATGTGGCACTGGGATCCCAGCTGATTTCTGTGGTCTCCAGAAAGCTCCTCCCATGGCTTCCATGGCTTGACTAAGTACCTCGTCCAGGTGCTCACTCCCTTGCTCTGTGTCCCATGTCTAATAGGTTTCAGTCTTCTTTAGTCTAGCTTCAAGTTGGATCTGGAATCCCACCACTTCCAAACAAGCTTGGTAGAACACAGTTGGCTGAGGTGCCCCAGCATGACTCCTAGAGTTTGCCAGCATCCTCCTGCTCTGCTCTTGCCCAGGCTCTCTATTCTTAAGCAGCACAGAGCATGACCACTTTGAAGTTCAGTCAGCTCAGGCCATTCTTGTACTATTTCTACACTTCCTGAAGTCCCCAGTCTCACTGTGTATATGAGCTACTTTTTATTGCTATGTGTACTGCTAGTTGTGTGTGTCAACTTGACACAAGCTGGAGTTATCACAGAGAAAGGAGTTTTAGTTGAGAAAATGCCTTCATGAGATCCAGCAGTAAGGCATTTTCTCAATGATCAAGGGGGGAGGGCCCCTTGTGTGTGGTACCATCTGTGGGCTGGTAGTCTTTGGTTCTGTAAGAAAGCCAGCTGAGCAAGCCAGGGGAAGCAAGCCAGTAAGGAACATCCCTCCATGGCCTCTGCATCAGCTCCTGATCCCTGACCTGCTTGAGTTCCAGTCTGGACCTCCTCTGGGGATGAACAGCAATGTGGAAGTATAAGCTGAATAAACGCTTTCCTTCCCAACTTGCTTTTTGGTCATGATGTTTGTGCAGGAATAGAAACCCTGACTAAGACACTATGATAAGCACCATGCCCAAAAAAGACTTATGAAGAAAGTCTCTTTTTGCTGACATGGAGAGCCCATAATGGCAGGAAGGCAATGGCAGCGGGTATCCCAAGCTGGAAGCTGAGAGATCAGATTTTCAGCCATGCACAGAAAACACAGAGTGAACTGGAAATGGAATCAGGCTATAAACTCTCAAAGCTTGTCCCCAGTACAGACGTCCTCCAGCAAGACTGTACCTTCTAAAGGTTCCATACCCTTCCCAAACAGTGCGGCCACCTAGGGACCAAGGATTCAAAAGCCCGAGCCTATGGGGGACCTTGCTCATTCAGCACACTGCACTGTGGAGCCCATAGTGCTTTCTAGAATCTCTCCTCCTAACTCTTCCTACTACTGTGTCCTTGCTCTGAGCACTCTGAATACACGGATCTTCTTGTTATTTCTTGAAAAGTCAGGACATTCCCACTTGGTGACCACCCACTGCTTCTTTCCATGGCCTGGAGTAGTCTTCCTACAGGTATCCTCCTAGTAGGGTTGGGACTGTAGCTCAGTCAGTAGGCTATCAGCTTAGCATGCATGAGGTCCTGGGTTCAATCCCCAGCACCACGTATAACATGGCTGCCATCCAAGCGTTTAGGAAGTAGAGGCAGGGGGATCTGAAATTCAAGAGCTCAAGGCCAGCCATGCCTACCTTAGGAGAAGGAAGGATTCCATCAACCTGGACACAAAGTTACCCCTAAAAGTGTTAATCTTTTCAGAAGGCTTCATCCTCTAATGTAGCACATTGCTTGCCTCCTGGGATTGTTCGTAACAGAATTTCTCCGTGGTGAGAGGCTTAATTGTAACTTGTATCTGTGTAAACAAGGCTAACTAAGAAGACATTGTAGAAACCCAAGCATTGGGTCCACCCAGTTCTGTTCACGGTTTGCCAGGACAGACTCCATTCAACATCGATTAGTGTATTGAGAGTTGTGCTGTGGAGTGTCTCTGGGAACTCTGTCCCTGGGGAAAGCAATGTTGACACCACTAAAGGGCACCAAAAAGCAACCCCAAGTATGACTCCTCCAACATCAAACTTGGGGGACAACTGAGTTTTTTGTGGTTACTTACAGAGCATGGTTACATGAGGGAGGGGTTACTTAAAGGAACATAGGTGACCCCAAAGCAGCCAAACCACAGAAAAGTCCCACCCAGTGTGGATGATGACTCCCTGCAGGTGCATAGATGGAGTCTTCTGATATCCTTCTATTCTCTCTCTCTCTCTCTCTCTCTCTCTTTCTCTCTGTCTCTCTCTCTGTCTCTCTCTGTCTCTCTCTCTCTCTCACACACACATACACACACACACACACACACACACACACACACACTACCCAAGACAACACCACTTGAATTACAGACAGCTGGCAGGGAGGAACAGGAGGAGTGGCTGGATTCCCAGGTGAGGGCCCAAGGACCCTATCCCTATCTTCTTCCCTGTGGGAATGTCAACAATCTACAGTGCTGACCTCAGGGGCCCTTTCGTGGAGTCCACAGCTCAGCGGCAGCTCACCATAAATGAAGCTATTAATTAACCTAATTCTTACAGCCCTCTGCACTCCAGCGCTGCTTAGTAATCTGTTGCTCTACCCTGGGTTATTTACATTTTAAGGATAAACAGCAGGAAGAAGGCAATGAGCCTGAAACAATGAGTCTTTATTAGTGCATTCCAGGCAGTATGGTAAGAAGTCTCCTTCCCATGGGAAGTATCTGCTCACTTGAGGTTAACCTACCTTAGCCCCTTACATTGCCCAGACACTTAAATTAATGCAAAATAAGTGGAAGAACAAAATTAACAAAACAAATGCAAACTGGAAATTGCTTCCAAGCCTATGTCTAGTATAGTCAAAGGTCTGGTTAGGAAGGATGCAAGAGTCTGCGTAACTTTAATGAAATGTTGTTGGAAATAAACTGCCAAGGTTTTTCTTTTATATATATTTTAAAGATAAAATGATATAGCAAAAATATGTAAGTGTGAATCTATGGTGCAAGGGGGAGGGGTGGAGCTGAAGTGTGGGAGGGTAAGAGGGGAAGACAAAGCCTTGGTGGTACTCAATTCAGAATGGAAGCAGGTGTTCAGATGGTTTCTTTTGTTTTGTTTTTTTCAAGACAGGGTTTCTCCGTGTAGCCCTGGCTGTCCTGGAACTCACTCTGTAGACCAGGCTGGTCTCGAACTCAGAAATCCACCTGCCTCTGCCTCCCAAGTGCTGGGATCAAAGGTGTGCGCCACCACTGCCAGGCTAAAAATATGTAGCCCAGGCTGGCCTCAAACTCATGATCCTCCTGCCTCTGCCTCCTTCAGCAAATCCTACCGGCATGCGCCACCACAACTGGCCAGATGGTTTCTGAAGAAACAAACAGTCTGTGTATTTTTTGACCAACCTGGTCACTGTGAGCCAGATAGGCCAGGTCAACTTACATACGACCGGGAGCCACCAAATAGATGCAAATGGATTAAGAGAATAGAATTGACCAGGAGTAGGATGTAAGGAAAGAAAAAATAGTTGATGGCTTTGGGAGTGAGAAGAAAGCTTTGGGATAGATTCAACAATGGAAGTCCCGTGGCATCCAGGACCCAATTTAGCAATCTGACCCCATTGATGAAATCCGTTGATTAAATCTTATTTAGCACATACAAAGACCGTTTGTGGAACTGTGTACAAAAAAACCAACATGGTTACTTTTAAGTTGTTTTAATTTCTATGGGAGTATGTGTGTGTGTGTGTGTGTGTGTGTGTGTGCGCCTGGTGAGCTATGTGACCTCTCTCCTTCTTCCATGTGGCATCTAGGAGTTGGACTCAGGTACCCAGGCTTGGTAGCACACAATTCCCCACTGAGTAATCTCACTGGTCCTCTGGAAGAAATTTGATCTCGGTTCCCTGTGTGGAAAATGGCCCTCTATTATTACTGTAGGTCTACCCAGGGCCTTCCATCCCTGGTTCATTCACAGGTACCCACCTCACGGTTTCCTGTCACTGCAGCCCCCTCCACATCCTCCCTGGCCCATGCCCCTTGCTACTCACTCTGCTTTAGGAATGCTTCTTCTCATTTTCTTCTAGAAGGTTCTTCCCTATCATTCTTCACTGGTTTTGGTGGAAACCTGATTTAGGCTTGACTCTGTGCTATACTTTACAGGTAAGCCTAGATAGATAAAGGAATCACTGTTCCTATTTAGCAGAAAGACTGTAGCTGGCTTAGAAACTGCCATGGGACATAGTCAGAGCCCGTCAATGGCTAGGGTGTATTGAGCAGGACTTCAGGAACAGACACTTCCACCATCTTTGCCCTCTCCTTCCCCGAACAATGCGATATGAATATTTAAGATCTGGAATGACCAGAGCAGTTTGCTACCAGGAATGGAACAGCTGTGACAAGAAGTGAACATTCTCCCTGTTCTCTTTACAGTCCTGGCCAGACTGGCACGTAAGAACAACAAACGGCCACCAGTTGTCCAGGTATCTGATCAACTCTTACTCTAGGTCTACAGCTGGGATAAAGCAGATTGCCCTGCAGTCGACCTGTATGGAAGGCTAGAAGTGTGCTACAGCATTGGTCTCCTGCCTTCACTCTTGAACCGGCACATCAGCTCTTCGGACTCAGATCTGCTGGATTTTATGTTGAGATGTACCTCAAAGGACAGAGTAAGGAAAATGAACGTAGTGCAAGGTACAAGTATATGAAAATGTGAGGGAGAAACTCACCATTCTGCACGATAACTATATACTAATAGGACAAAATAAAAAGTTAACAATACAACACGATGCAACATGACACACCACACCCTTTCAGCTCTCCTGAGTCTCACAACCTTTGAGCTACTGAAACTGCACCTCCCTCTCTTCTAGGTTCTCAGTAAGATTTCTTTTGAAATTTCCAGAATTGCACAAATGGACCTCTTTGGAGAAATTCTCAGTATAAGTGTTCTTCCCACTCAGGGAATAGTGTTTTCCCATCATATCTAAGGCTGTTAGCCCTACATCATTGAGGAAACAACTATGACCTCCCTTGGGTCGGTTGCTATGCAAGGCGATGCTAACATGGTTCTTTGCTTCCAGACTTGTAACTAGGCTTAAGTCCCTGCAGAGTGGTAAGGGTGCAGGGCAAACTGAAACCATGAAGTTATATAGAACTCTAAAACCACTGCTGATGAGGCAAACTCCATTTACTAACTGCTCAAAAAAGGCCCAGTGAATCAATGACCAGTTCCTGAGACAGGGACAAGGAATTATTTGGTAAGCCAACAAACCTCTAAAGGTGGAGCACCAGTATCCTAAAGGGTCATTGTAACTTGGCACCGGCTTTAAAGATTTCCATCTTTAGGCAGAGGAGGTTGATACAATGCTGTAGCTGGCAGTCTGTTGATTTGTATTGCTCTTGAAGAAAGAGAGGCAAGGGGGTAGGGAAATCAGCTGCCTGATACTCATTGAAATGAGAGCTCTGTTCTCAGAAGTAGATTTTCCCCCCTAGGAAGGAAGGAATGCATTATGAAGGCTGTGAGACCCTCCATCTTTCTCCTGATCACATTAACATTTAAATCAGAATTCTTAGCAAAACAGTTTGCCCTGTATAATGTAAGTGGGCTTCATGCAATCAGTTGAACACTTAGGGGAAGCAGAAAAGGCTGCTGTCCTCCTGGAGGACTCCTGTACACTACCTTTGCACTTGAGCTAAGATCTCTCAGGAGCTCCAGCAGGCTAGACTCTTCTATGGTTTGTGTGAACTTATGTCTTAAAAAAAATCTCAGCTGGGCAGTGGTGGCTCAGGCCTTTAGTCCCAGCACTTGGGAGGCAGAGGCAAGCGGATTTCTGAGTTCGAGGCCAGCCTGGTCTACAGAGTGAATTTCAGGACAGCCAGGGCTACACAGAGAAACCCTGTCTCGAAAAAACAAAACAAAACAAAACTCTCCTCACTCTCTTTCTTTCTTATGTACAGTCTATTGATCCCGACAAACTCTAATACAGCACTTGATCACACTCTATTTATCTTTCAATATAATCTTCAAGATAATCCCATCCAACCACCTGATGAGAAACCCAAAGTTGAAGCTTATTCTTCTTCCTGGGATAATGGATCTAAGACCAGGTAGTAAATGTTGTTAGTTAAGCATGCCAAGAAGTAAAACTTACCCTGACAAGAATAACTAGCTGGGTGGTGGTGATACATGTCTTTAATCCCAGATCGCTGTGAGTTTGAGGCCAGCCTGGTCTATAGAGTGAATTCCAGGCCAGCCAGCCAGTCCTCCCGACCACACAGAGAAACCTTGTCAAAAAAGAAAAAATGGCTCCAACGCAGCTCAGTTGGTAGAGTGAAGATGGTCCTGGGTTTCTGCTCCAGCACTGCTGGTAGAGTGGTGCCCACCTGTAGTGTCAGCACTTGGAAGGTGGAGTCAGGAGGACATGAAGTTCAAGCCAAAACCACAGGTCAGCCTGGGATACGAAACATCCTGTCTCAATACACCTACAAAGCACTCCTGAATTTAAGGTTTGGGGGACATTTGGGAAAATCCAGAGGATAAGGGAGTTTGCTTTAAGGGAGTGTCTCCTAGTAATATCGAAGCTGCACCCATAAAGTCTCACCACCATGACTGCCCAAAGTAGACAAACAAAAGCCCACTACACCTCAACCCTATGCAAAGAACCATAGGCAACTGAGGAAAACCGGGGGCAGGAGAGATAGCCTTCCCCAGGGAAGAGCACACTGATCGGCTGTCCAGAACTAAATGGTCAGCCCTGAGGACATGGATACTAGTAACATGATATGGACTGAGCCGGCTGTATTTAGGAATATGTGTGTATATATTTATAAGCATGCAATATGAGTAAAAAACGAGGCCGTCAATTTGAGGAAGGGTGGGGGTGATATACAGGAGGGCCTGGAGGGAGGCAAGCAGAGGGAAAAATGTCGTAATTATAATCTCAACAATAAACTAAATATTACATAATGTATGCTCTTATTTATATATGAACTAAAGAACTTTGAAAATGACTATAATTAGTTTCGTGTAATATTAGTATTGTTATGACTCAGGAGTGCTAAGCCAGGCTTAGTATAGGCTATTTCATATATGTGTGTGTGTGTGTGTGTGTGTCCACATATATGTGTGTGTGTGTAAATTTTATTTTGCCTTTTTGAATGAGATTCTTGTCCCTTGAAACAAAATAGCCCAAAGTAATATACCTACCTCTCCTAAGGATAGAACATTACACACTCAGATAAAACAGTTCACTAGAATGAAGATCCAATGAATAAGAATGAATAAGAATTATGTAATAAAAACAGAGGAAGAACAGCCTAACCAGAAACCCTAGGCTAAGGGTAATTGCTATAATTGGGAGCAAAATTTATCTCTGACTTTCTTAGCTGCCAAGACAAAAAGGAACCAAAATAAATTACCTTGTTCCTGTTAAATAAAGAGAGTATATTACTTCATCAAGAAAGAAACTGTTAGCTGGGCAGTGGTGGCACATGCCTTTAACCCCAGCACTTGGGAGGCAGAGGCAGGCAGATTTCTGAGTTCGAGGCCAGCCTGGTCTACTGAGTGAGTTCCAGGACAGTCAGGGCTATACAGAGAAACCCTGTCTCGAAAAACCAAAAAAGAAAAGAAAAGAAAAGAAAGAAGGAAGGAAGGAAGGAAGGAAGAAAGAAAGAAAGAAACAAAGAAAGAAAGAAAGAAAGGAAGGAAGAAAGACTGTTTCTTGAGTCAACCTTCTGAGAACAAAGTTAAGTTGTTAGGGACTTTTACATAAGGATCACTGAAAAGAAGGTGAACATAAGAGATAGTTATTGAACTTTGCTGGTAGCTCTAAGATCAACATCTCTACACAACAGACTTCAACAATAATTTATAACCAACACACAAATCTGTTACCATGTTGAATATAATATCTTAGCCAAAATGTGTCTAATTTCAATGTTGATGCCATGACCCCGTGACTTTAATTTGAAGATGGCCATGTTATTCAAATCCCTGGTCATCTGCCCATAGGCTAAACCCTGGCAATGTTTAAACTCAGATAGAAGAGAATGATTCCTGATCAGAGAAATGTCATCTTTATAAGATCAGAGAATTCAGTGACATCAGGCCAACAGTATACTAATCTATATGAAAACTTGTGAATAGTTGTCCTCTGAAGGGGCAGAGAAGAGCGAATCACTAGAGCCACATACACTCAACAGATCCCGAGGTCTATCAGGCTCATCTAATAGTATTACTCAGCTAGTAGAACTGTCTAGAGATATAAGAATAAGAAGTATGATATTTTATGGACAAAATACAGACATGTTTGGGCTATCCAAGAAGCTAGCTCACTCATTCATAGGATCCCAGACATTAGAAGCAAATGACTTCTGATGTTCAGCTCTTCAGATATATCAGATAGAGTCTGCATTCCAGAGAAATAAGGTTGTCATGGTAACAGGTAAGCTGCTGGATGTCCACCAGTGCCTTTTCCATTTGATAAGATTAACAGTATCAGGGTTTTTGCTAACTAGGATGGAATGCAAGTGGTAACTTTTTGCTCATCACTGAGGTATTTGTTTGGAGTACAGACTGAGTCTAAGGTTGGGCTTGTGTGTCTGAAGGCCTCTGGACGGTTGGTGTGGAAAATCTGCAAAAAGCTGGGGAACAGTCTTATCCCCTGGGAATCTCAATGTGCTGAGAGCCTAGGAACAATGTGGTGGAATGAGTCACTGCTGTCCTTATCAGTCATGGATCATGAACTGAGAGAGGCACGCTAGAGTACACCACAGCTTAGACTTGGTTCTTTACCTATTTAGTCTGCCGGGATTATTGTCTATGTTCCAAGGACAAGTGAAAATTGGAAACGTAATTTCTTTACATGTCTCCTGACCTCCAGTGACAAATCAGTGGCTTAAGTCTGTCCTGCCAGACATCCCTAGCTCATTTATTACTGTCCATCCCTAGTCCAAACTGAGAGACTATCTCTTACCTGATCCCATGGGAGAGACCTCTCCGCCTGATGTCCAGGTGCCTGGGCCAAGCAATAATTGTGTAGGAGTGAGTCAAATCATGGGATTCCCCTTTGTAAAATCTATATTGGGAACTAGAGATGTAGTTCAGTTGTTACAGGGCTTGGCTAGCATTCATGAAGCCTTGGGTTCCATCCCTAGCAACACATAAATGTAGGCTTGTGGTACACAACCATAATTCCAGCAAATGGAAGTTCAAGGAGATATGTGTGTGTGTGTGTGTGTGTGTGTGTGTGTGTAGCCTGAGCTACATGAGACTGCTTCAAAATTAAGTAAGTAAGCAAGCAGGTAAAGTGTGCATTAGCTTTTCTGAGAAGACTTGAACCTCCACCCTGACCAGCAAAGCTTTACAGTGTCACCAGTCATTCAATCTGAAAGCCACTGGAATTCAAGCTGTCTAACTGCCACGTTCTCCTCAGCCTCTTCTCTGTCACCGATTTCTGCTTTTGCTCTGCACTTACTTGAGTGTCAGAGCCTCCTCTTCCTCCTCACCCTGGTAGGTTTTACCTAATGCCTCATTGCCGTGGAAAGTGGAGAGGGTCTCCTGGCTGAGCAATCTCCTGCCCTCTCTTTTTTGTCTATCTCGACCTAGATCTCTTCCTCAATGTGGAGTTATACATTGCTCATGTATTGTCTCTCTAAGACCATAAGACTTAATGGCAGGGACCCAGCTCATATCTGTAATCCATAATCCACAAGTAGCATTTGCATTATGGTGGGTTCTCTGCGAATTAATGAACAATTACCATAAGATGTCGGAAGCATAGGGCTCTTTCATTGGTTATCAGTATAACTAAATATGGCATGGAGAAACAGTCTGTCAGAAGATGGTGTTACCTTATGCAGAGATGTGGAAGAGGCTGGGTACCCAAGTCATCATAAACTGCTTTTCAGGCAATAGCAAACTGGAAAAGTTGCCCACAGACACACAGGAAACTTCTAGAAAGAACTGGAAAATTCTTGTACTACTTCTAAAGCCCCATAATAATGGTAGTTACCGAAACAGAGAAAGAGTATTTACTGGTGTTAGTGTATCCAAATTAGACACTCTGGCTAGCAGGGTTGGAGACACAATAATTATTAGGAAATATTAGAGTCTATACCTAGGAGAACTAAGACAAATATTGTAGTGACTATGTAAAGGATGGAGGACCTGCAGGCACATAAAAGCACATGCAGCCCAGCTTGATCCTTCTCCTGACTGTCCTTTGACCTCTGTCCACTGTGGGACACATGGATCCTCCAGTGCTCTGTTCCCCAAACACACAGGTGTGTACGTCATACACATACAATAATAAAAATAAATAAATAATAACAATAATAAATACATGAAATAAACACTTTTCTTAAAAGATGAGAAACCATTTTAACTATTGAGTCCTGCCCTTTACAAGCCAGATTAACCTGGTTGTCTCCGAAATTAAGTTTGTTGTTTTCAGGTCAAATCTCGAATCTTTCCTTAACCAGAACTGTTCCTATTAGACCCATATTTCTGGAACCAAATAGTTTTATTTCTCCTTGAAAGAACTAAAGGTTTGTGTTTCCCCCAAATGTCAGCTACCAATGTTGGAGGTGGGGTGTGATATGTTTATAAAAATGGTAAGATATGTGTTCTATGGGTGTGTGTGGGGGGTAGGTGTGGGGGAAGGGTGTGCCTCAGCAGGCCCAAGCCCAGGCATCCCTTCCCCCAGAGGGACCAGACACAAGCGAAGGTATAGTATAGAATAGAGTTTATTTAGGGCATGGGGAGGGGAGTTAAGAGGGTAGTAGATGCAGACAGAGGCAGAGAGAGGGAGAGAGTAGAGAAGTGGAGAGGTGGAGGCCGGCCATGACCACGTGGAGGGGGGTAGGGAACAAGAGTGATAAGAGATAAGAGAGAGAGGAGGGGCAAGCAGCCCCTTTTATTGTGGGCCAGGCCCACCTGGCTGTTGCTAGGTAATTGTGAGGAGGAGTATACCTGGTGGTTGCCACGTAACTGTGGGGTGGAGTTTAGACAGAATGTTAACATTCCCCAGTTTTGGTTTAATTTAAAAGAAAAATTAGAAAGAGGTAATGGCAAAGCAGGAATAGGGTTGTCACAATATCTGACTGCTTCATGCTGGCATTGGGGCAACATGTCTCTGGAGAACATAGAAGAATGGGGGTGGGGGATGTTTGTCAGCCATAGGAGAGATGGCTGTTTCCTTGCTGTCCAGGGTCTGTGGAGCCATCTGAGGATAGGTCAGAAGGAACAGATCCAGTGGGAGAGTCTGTGTCTGAGAGGAAATTGGAGCATCTGAAGGTTGTTTCTCTGGAGCTGTCCTGGGTGTAGTAAGTGCCTGGACATTGAAACACATTATTATGGGTAGAGAAGTAAGGTTAAGTACATTTGGGAGAAAGAAAAATTTTTTCTTAAGATGTACATTTGAAACCCAGAGGAATCCCATCCTTTGGAATAGGTAGTAAGTGGGAACTTTGGGCAGATGTACTTGTCTGGATGGAGTCTATTGGGTCCATGAGAGGCAGATCTGAGTGGATTTTCTGTAGCCTATAAGTTTATAAAAGAGATAACAACATGAGTTAACAACATGAACAGTCTTTAAGATGAGCCTTTTGTGGAGCAGAAGGGACAAGATTAAAAAGTTGAAAACGCTGGATTGTATAGTGGAATGTTTTATTAGTCAGACAAATTTATAGGAACTCAGATAACATTAGGGCAGGGGTTTAGCAAGAGGAAATATGAAGCATTTAATTAATGGAAACCGAGTTTAGGTAAGGAGATAGCAGATTACATCTGTGAAAGCTTAGCTGTCAATGTTGTCAGAAGTCTGAGAAATAGTAAACAATAATCTAGCAGTTAGATTATTTAAAAAATGACAGAGTTCACTAGTCAACACTTCCCTGGTCTCTGTGGCAACTCGGGCAGAGTCACTCTGGCTTTCAAGTGCAGAAGACGCAGGGCTATGGAAATGGGAAGTAAGCTTACCTTGGTTTAGCAGCCAAGACCCTTAACCCAAAGTACCTGGTTTTGTCCACTGCATTTTCAGTGATTGTCATATCACAATCTAGGCAGTATCCTGTAGCTGTGTCCACATCTTCTGAGACCATCTACCATCCTTGGCCAACTGTTAAAAGACTTTAGGAATTCTGTCTGCTATAAACTTAAGAATTAACAAACTTCTGACAGGATTGAGAACTGTATACGTTGGTTATAACTGACTAGAATTTAATAGCAGTAGCAAAGAGACATATGGCTAGGACCAGAATAAGAAAACTGGCAGTAATGGCATGGAAAGAGAGGGAGAGAGGGAGAAAGTCCCTGGCAGGGGGCAGAGACAGAAGGGGCTCGAATGTGCAGAAGTGGCTGCGTCTTAGCAAAAGCTGCTTTAGGGGCAGAACAGAAACAAAGCTGCGTTTTCCGCAGCTGTTAGCTTTGGTGGGCTAGGTAGGTAAATTTGGCAGGTAGACAAATGCTCATGGGAAAGCAAGTCTAAGGGAGGAGGCCTCTGGCAGGACGCAATGGGCGGAGCCAGACCCACCTTTCCCGGATGAGAACAGAGAGCAGAGCTAAGGAGCAGAGGGGGAAAGGCATCTGCATGGAGCACGAATCAGACTTGCTTCTCTTACGAACTAGCTGAACCTGTGGTTTTAGCGAGCCACAAATGAGAGGGGGAGAGGGAAGAGTCTGTACTATGAGGTCCAGAGCGAGAAAGTGTCAGTTTAGCGAGATGGAGGAGAGATTGCTTTAGACCAAGACATCCCATTAAATAGGGACAAAGGCGGCAAAGACTGACCCCTGGGCGAGACACGTAGGGGGTGGGGGCTAATGCTCAGAGGCGGTGATCCTGAGAGAGCAGTCATCCAGGCCCGGCCTG
The DNA here is from genome assembly GCA_019843965.1 of Rhynchomys soricoides. Classification (NCBI taxonomy): domain Eukaryota; kingdom Metazoa; phylum Chordata; class Mammalia; order Rodentia; family Muridae; genus Rhynchomys; species Rhynchomys soricoides. Next base: position 8,236,212 of record JADRCH010000012.1, read on the forward strand.
GAATTCTCAGAAAGTGAAAGGAAAGAGGAGTATTTGATCCAAAAGTCCTAAAACGAGGGTCAGTAAAAGGCTGAATGGACAAAACAGGGTAGCTCTGAACCCAAGAAGTCTCCCTAGGGGCCATGCAGATGGCCATTTACTCAGGGCGGCAAAGGAGTAGCTCTGAGCTCAAGAACTCTCCCCGGAGTCCCTGTGGACTGTTACTCTGACCAGTGGGGGATGAGGGGCTTACCTGTTCTTTTGAGCTAGCGAGTATGGATCTCTCGTGGTGGCTGAGGTGGGATGTAAACCTGCAGTTTCTAATACGAGTCACATGGCACCAATTTTGTGTTTATAAAAATGATAAGATATATGTTATATGGTGTGGGGGAAGGGTGTGCCTCGGGGCCCATGCAGAGACATCCCTTCCCCCAGAGGGACCAGACACACACGAAGGTATAGTATAGAAATAGAGTTTATTTAGGGCATGGGGAGGGGAGGTCAGAGGGTAGTAGAGGCAGAGAAAGAGAGAGGGAGAGAGTAGAGAAGTGGAGAGGAGTGGAGGCCGGCCATGACCACGTGGAGAGAGGAGGGAAGGGAATGGGGAGAGAGATAAAAGATGAAAGAGAGAGGCAAGAGAGAAGAGAGAAGAGAGAGATTGTTTTAGACCAAGACATCCCATTAAATCCGAGTCCATTAAATCCGAGTCACGTTGGCGGGTAGTGGTGGCGCACGCCTTTAATCCCAGCACTTGGGAGGCAGAGACAGGCGGATTTCTGAGTTCGAGGCCAGGCTGGTCTATAGAGTGAGTTCCAGGACAGCCAGGGCTACACAGAGAAACCCTGTCTCAAAAACAAAACAAAACAACCAAAAAAAAAAAACAAAACAAAACAAAAAACCAACCAACCAACCAAAAAAATCCGAGTCACTTCACCAATATTGTTATAAAAATTATCTGGGTGGATGTGAGCAGCGTTATGATTGGCGGGGATCGGTTGGTGGCTCCAGAAACCACACCAGGCCAAACAGTTCCATGTGAGGGTTTATTGGAAGAAGAGGGTCAAGGTAGCAGCGAGAAGAGAAAGGGAAAAGAGATAGGAAAAAGAGAAAGATCAGAGGTTTGTATGTGGAGAGTGACATAGTCACAGGTAAAGGCAGGCTGTGGGCCAAGTGGATTCTGGGAATATGGTGGCTGTTGCCTTGGCAACAGGTGGGCGGGTCGCACTATCGCCTGGGTGTGACGTCACCGGTTTGGTGGTCCTGATGCCAACAGGGTGTATAGGTGATTAGCTGATGAGTGCGAAGGACTTAAGATATTGAGAGTGGTGCCCTTCCATTGATATGTGACCTCTCTTCCCTTCTTTCTTGACATTCTTCTCTTTTTCTCTCTTTCATGGACACATAGTCAGAATCTAGTCTTCACCCTACTGAAGATCAATCAGTTCACTGATCTGCATTCAGGGCTGTCAGATATACATTTCTGATGTTTAAGTCACCTCATATATGGTAATTTTTTAAATAGAATATCCAAGTGACTAAGACAGACCCCTTGCCCCCAAAGCATGTTGAATCCACACCAGCTAGGAAGGAATATATAAGCATATCATTTAGTAGCCTTGACTCTGTAGAAAGAGAAAGTTATCATAGTAGCAAATCAAATGGCACGTGGGCAGGAGAGATGACAATCACCACGCAGACATAATTGGACCAACCTTCCTGAGTTGACTCAGTTCAGAGCAAGTCAACGTGATAGATTTATTCAGATTCTTAACCGTTTCTCAAGAAAACAATTTGTTCTGGTGCATCCTTGGCTTTGTGATTTTAATAGTGACTTGTGTGACCACATGAAAATCATTCTTATCAGGTTGATCAATGTCAAATCGCTAAGAGAGAATGTTTGTTGTCTTAGTTTCGTTTTCTGTTGCTGTGATAAAACACCCCTGACAAATGCAATTTCTTTTGGCTCACAGTTCAAGGGTAGAGGCCATCATGGCAGGAAAGAGAAGGCAGTAGGAGCTCATCACATTGCTTCCACAGTTAAGAAACACAGAACAAGCCTGGTGTGGTGGCGCATGCCTTTAATCCCAGCAGTCGGGAGGGCAGAGGCAGGCAGCTCTCTGTGAGTTCGGGACCAGCCTGGTCTACAAAACAAGTAAGTCTAGGACAGCCACGGCTGGTTACACTGAGAAACCCTGTCTCGAAAAAGCAAACAAAACAAAACAATGATAACAAAAATCACAACAATAATAGCTTGCTAGTAGTTGATTGCTTTCTCCGTTTTATACGGTTCTGGATCCCCTGCCCAGGAATGGCCACACCCACAATTAGATGAATCTTCCCACATCAATTAACATAATCAGGATAATCACCTACAGTTGTGCCCAAGAGGCTCGCTCATCTCTTGGGTGATTCTATGTTCTGTCAGGTTGACATAGTGGCTGGACTCCAAACACCTTAATTAGCTGAAATGAGAGGATGCAACATAAATAAAATTTAATAAAATTAAGTATCCCATCAATTAACAAGTTAACATTAAGATTATATCAATTGTATACACGGTATGCATCTTGACGTGTTTTTGTGGCACAAAAGCATGAGTTAATAGGATGATAAATTTACTAACAAAATTAACATCATCTAATGAGGATTTCATCCAAATTGAGGCCAGAACGGGAACCACTATTTGTGGTTATATTCTGATCCTGTCTGAAATACTAAGAAAGGAAACCGGCTACCTAGCTTTCAGAGATGAACAAGTGGGTCCCCAGTGGGTCCCCAGAAGTTGTGGGAGATCCTTGCAAATGTCTGTGTGTCACCGCCATGTATTTTTTGAGAATAGACTCTTAAGGGAATACTGGCAGGGGGTGAAAGGTGAGTATTGTCAGTTTGTCTGTCCCCCCTTCCCCCAGGCAGAGGCAGGGTGAGGACTGCAGAGAGGCAGTTTTAGAAATCTTTCTTTGGAGCTGGAGCTGATGATGAGCAAAGCCTTCTCAAGACGCACATTCATTCCCTTTCTTTGGGGGTCTTTGATCTAAGGTTGGCTTCTCAGGTCTTAGGATGTGGATGAAATGATGCTGCTTTGGGGTATAAAGTAAGACCTGAGGGCTGGGGAGATACCTCATGTGGTAAAGTGCTTGCGTTGTATTGTGAAAACCTGGGTTTGATCCCTAGCACTCACACAGAAAGCTGTGCTTGGTGGCATATACTTATGATCCTACTTCTGGGAAGGAGGAGACATGAGGATCCCTGGGACCCAGTGGTCTAGCTGCCTGGCCTACTCGGAAAGTTCTAGGCCAATGAGAGAACCTGTCCTAAAACAACACGGAGAACCTCTCAGGAAGGACACAAGATTTATCTCTAAGTTGCACAGGTACTAACCTTGGGCTCAAAAGTGTGAGACCTGGCAACCATTTAGCTTCTTTCTTAATCCTTCTGATAACTGTGGGGCAGATCTTATTGGGAATGTTTTTCTTCTTTTTCTCCTCCTCCTCCTCCTCCTCCTCCTCCTCCTCCTCCTCCTCCTCCTCCTCCCTTCCCCTCCCTTTTCCCTCCCCTTCCCCCTCTTTCTTTTACATTCGTCTAAAATTTATCCACGGTTAGCCTTGAACAACAAAAGAAGGCAGAGCCACAGTTTTACCTAGCTACATTGTTCTGGAGGAACCTGTTTCGCTGAAGTTGCCATGTTCATCCTATACGGTACTGTGAACCCAACTGAGAGTTCTTTAGTGAGTAATCTAGTACATTCTGAATGCTCTTCAAAAAACGATTGATTGGCATTTTGTCAGCATTCGTCCAAAAGTGGACAGCAGATCTGGCTCTAAATTATATAATATTTTCTCTCTAAAGCTAAGATGAGATTTCAAAATGAGAGCAAGCCTGTGCCTGTCTATGCAGGAGCCTCAGCTACCCTGGGAGGAAGGATGCTGAGGTTGGCCAACTGCAGGGCTTGTAGGAAGCTGGGTCTGCTAGCCACATCCACCTTTACAAGTCTCCCAGGTCCAAATGCTGCAGGTCACAGGGTGCAAGGCTTCAGGCTTTCCATTTTCCCCTTAGGTCAGTGTTACCTTCCTTTTGTTACAATGTAAATCCAGGCTAGAGAAATCTAACTTTGCTTCCCTTTGCTTTGTGTGAGGTGACCAACACTCTCTATGTAGTGACAGAGTGTTTCACCTTTGTTCTGTGTGATCATCTTAATTTTGAAGCATCTTCATTTGGATGTTAGTTTTGGATTTAAGTAAAACGTAACCTCCTTGGGAGCATGGTCTTGACCATGAGCATGGTTTCCTAATTTGGAATGGAGGGCAGGGGCCCACATTGCTGACACTAGGTAGTGGATCTGATCACTCTGGCTTGAGGATCTTCGTCCCATCTCCAGAAACAGGACTCTGGACCCAGTCTTCATTTCTCAACTCCGTTCAGAATAGGCCTCTCTTGCTCCAGCTTTGTTTTATATCCCACTGTGAAAACAATCAACCTGGAAACCCATTTCAATCAGTTCATGCCTCAGTAATCCCAATGTTTTCCATTGTATGAAAGCTAACTCCCTCAGTAGTCAGGAGCCTTGATCAAAAGTCCGTCTTTTTCTTTGAAGCTTCTAATTTTCTGTCTCATTAGTAGCTCTAGGAGAGATGACTTCACTCGCTTGGTCAGACATTCAAGGATGAATTAATATTTATTATCAAGTGCTGGAGATTGTCATTTTAGCAGGAAACAATGACATAATTTTATAAGAAAATTCAGGCTTAGGGGCCATTCCTAACTTGTATGTGGTTAGGATGTCTCTGTTTTTCCTTATGCACTGTATATGTATTTGCTATGTTTTGCAAGCTTTTACTACGTTTCTTTTCTAGTACTAAACTGGTCTCAGAGGCTGGGCTAAGCGGCTGCCTAAAACATGGAGAGCAAATATACAGATGCACATTTGGAAGTTAGCGCATCCTGTATGCATTGATTCTTCCTGAGAGTTGAGATTTGAGACAGGTCCTTATCTTCAGCTGGCCCAGACTGATCTGATCTCCTTTCTCACCTTCCAGATGGGTTACTAGGAAGGTCTCACCATACCCGCCTGCAATGGCTCTTCATAAGAAAGAGGAATCCAGTAGATCTGTTGGGAGAAATAGGCAGAAATCCTGTTTCTCTTGTCTACTCTGATCTTCTTTGCTATGCTTGTCTTTTAATACCTGGATTTAACCTTTCTTTGTCTGAAGTTTGCACGTTTATCTAGTACTTCAAGTTTCCCCATGTGCTTTACAATCAATATATTCATCAAAAGGGGGGGGGAGGCTCTCGATTCAAAGGACAGTTCTAGGTTGATATAGAGAAGAAGAAATGAACACCACTCAGCCAAGTGGAAGAGACAAATGACAGCTTCTGAGCTATATACGAACGGAAAATAGTTAAGAAAACAGCTACAGGCTAGAGGCTGGGAGGGGCCAAGTTGGGAGGAGTAAAATGACCTTGAACAGAGAGGAGGAAGAAGGCACGTACAAGGATTAGGAATGTCTCTGGGAGCCCGGGGAGCTAAACTAGGCTGAAAGGCACGGCTGGGGAAGATGGAGAGGCGCTGGTCCAAACTCAGAGTACATGGCCAGAGCTTGACGCATGGGAACTGAGCTCTGTGGGCACTGGAGAAACCACTGCTTTGAAAGCATGTTTCCTTCCCAGATAGGGCTAAGATCTAGGATTAAAGTTGTAATTTAGAATGGTGGGTGCAAGAGCCCTTTGGGGACATTGACATGAAAGGCATCACTGAGGATCGAGCGTTCAGCGTGCCTGTACTCACTATCTTAAAAATAAAAGAGAATTGTAAATCCCACAAGGAAAAGAACTGTTTGTTAGGGTTCGTATGTTTCCTTGGGTTTTAATAAAGTAGCATTTCCTGTTATTTTTCTTTTAAGCCAATGAGAGGACAGATCCTTTTTGGTCTTTATGGAACACTATAACAGTAGATACTGGTGGAATTATTCAGAATACCTAAGTAATAGAGGAGAGTTCCTTATTTGATCTAATATCTCTGCTTCCAGAAACATTTTTCTGTTTGTGGGCAGTATGGTACAGCCCCTAAACCTTTGACAGAGCCTATGCAACAGGAATATAGTACATATTTAATTCATACACAATCAACAGCTAGCGGGTCCTTTAGCATTTGACACAATGATTTAGCTAAATAACAAGAAGCAGTCTTTAGGGCCAACAAGACAGCTCAGTATGTAAAGACACTTGCCCTCCAAGCCTGACAACCAGAGCTGGATTCCCAGAACCAGTGTAAAGTAGACAGGACTTTTAAGTTTCTTAGCTACACAAAAGCCTCGGCATGTGTGTACTGGAGGTCACGCACACATTCACACATACAACACAAATAAAGTATGTCCAAACTAAATATTGATAAAAACTAAAAGGAACTAGTCTTTACTCTTGTGAGTAAAGGTGCCTAGCCGGAACTGAAAGGGAAAATAGACATTTCAATTTTGGTATCATAAAATTTGCTCATGCAAAATGCTGAGGGAAGTTAAGAGGAACAAAAATCACTGAAAGATTCTTCTGGGAATTACAACTGGAAAAGGAAATATGTGTTATAAGTGAAAAAATAATAAGTCAGCTTTAATAGTTACTGAGAAAATACTGCATTTATAGTGGTGATTCCAGAATCTTATTCAGAATCTCCTAGTTCTCTTCAGTTCACACTAGAGACGTCCCTCTGTGTGTAGCCTGGCCTAGCTTGGGGGAAAGGGAGGCCTCGCTAAGCTACAGCGAGTTTGCGCTTGTTGCTGCGCGTGTACTGGGAGGCTTACGGCAGTGGGCGGGGCCCGAATCCCCATGTGGTCCCGACATCATTGACATGGCGGAATCCCCCATCAAACCCTCCTGGTAGTTATTTGAGCAGCGGCGGCGGCCCGAGGAGGCGGCGGAGAGCAGCGGCTGGAGCGGCGCAGGGGGCGGCGGGGATCCCGCGGGCGGCTGGCTGGGACGGCGTGGGCGACCCGGATTGCGGGCGCCCGGAGCCCCGTTTCAGCTTGAGGGGAGGTAAGGCGTGCGAGAGCGGCGGGCTGCCGGGGGACGTGCCATCCACAGTCGCTCTCCGGTCCCTGCTCTTCGGAGCCCGGGCCGGACACCGAGTCTGCCCGAGAGCGCTCGCGGCCCCGGAGCACTCGGGGATGCCCGAGGAAAACTTGGCTGCGGAGTCCCGGTCGCCCCGCGACCACTCGGCTACCCGAAGCTCCCGGCCGGGTAGGGGGCGGCCCCTCCAGCCCCCGCTTGCTGGGGAAGAAAGCGGAGGATGCGGGGCTCGTAGTTCCCCTCCTCCCCGGGCCGTCGCTCCGAGGAATCCGCTCCCCCGCCCAGATCCCCGCGGCAGGACCGCTGCCCGGGAGGGGGAGGGCGCGCGGCCAGGCCGAGGAATCTTCGACGTGTCACTTTGGGAGGCTGTAGATTTCCATATGGTGGAGGGAGGAGGGCGTGCGTGCGCGCAGAGCTGGGAATCGGGGCTGCCTCGGCCCCCTCGGGGGTGCCGGGCTGCGACCCGGGACCCGGGATGCTCGCGGGGAGGGTCCCTGGGCGACCGGTCGCCCCCGCCCCCGCCAGGGCCTCTTGGGGACACTCCCCGCCCGCCTCTGGCCACCTCTGCGCGCCACGTCCTCCCTCCCCGTCCTGCCCCCTGGGCTCCCCCCGGGCTGGGGGCGGGAACCGGCGGCCGCGGCTGGACTCGGCGAGCCAGGCGGCTGCAGGCTCGGGCGGGGGAGCGGGGCGCGGCGGGAAGCAGAGGACGACCCGGTGCGTGTGGGCCAGCGGAGCGCGGGTCAGTCGGTCAGGCTCGAGGGGCGCCCCTGCCGGGGGTGGGGCGGCCGGGAGACCCAGCGGGTGGAATCCGCGCCCCGAGGCGGCGGGCGGGTTGGGCGGGCCGCAGGGACCGTCTGGTTCGGATGGCAGGCAGGAACGAGCTGCCGTGGGAAGGGCCTGTCAGTCCTCGCGGCAAGCGGGGCCCGGGGCCGTGCCCGCCTAGCGTCCCCAGCGCCCGGCCGCGGGAGCCTGGGGGACTCTGCGAGCGTCCCGGGAGACCTGGCTGGGCCGCCGGGCGGCGCCGCTGGCCGGGCGCCTTCCCCGAGTGAGCGGCTGGGGTTGGAGATTTTTCGAATCTCGGCTCCCACCCGGGGATCCCAGACGAAGGAAGCACTGGCATTTTATCCAGACAGTGCGGATTGCAGACTTCCTTAAAAGTTACAACTTTTTATTTTCTTTTCTCTCAGGCCCAGCGTTTTCTTTAAACAAAATGTAGAATTTGGCCGCGATGAGGCTGACGCTGGGGCCAAAAATGCACACGTTTATCTCCATCCTGGCTAGTCCCCCCTCCCCCTCTTCCCTCCCAGGCTTAATCATATTTTGGAACTGGTGAGGGCTTTTGTTGGGTGGGCACCCTTGATTGCTTGTCTGTTTATTTTTTAATGTGCAACTAATTTGATTTGAATTTCCTCCAGTTTCCAGGCCTTACTAGGAGAAGCTAGGGGAGAGAGAATGTGCCACTTTTTTTTTTCTTTTTCTTTTTTCTTTTTTATAAATGTGGCAAGAGGTGGGGCATTGGGAAAGGGGAGGCACTCTGGTTGTGGCAGAGAGTCAGTAGGAGCAGACAGACCCGGAAGAAAAGGAATCCGTTCTGGAATAACATTCTTTTTTTTAAAACAACAACAAAACAATACAAAAGAAATTCAGGTTTTGAGCAGAATTTCACTGCCCTGTTCAGATTTGAGTTCGTGGCGCTCCTGCATCTCCAAGTTAGGATGGGACCCTGGGAACTTGAGTTATGCCACACAGTGCATAGCAACTCTGAACTGGTTTTGTGACTTCTGAGGGGGCTGTTGGTTCGTTCCTCATTGGAGGCTGACTGTGGATGCAGTAAAGACTGGTTTCAGTAAATTTCCTGGCTCCCTAGAAGCATCTGTTGAAGAGGATGAAGTCCCTGGGCATGCTGCTGGCCAGGAGGGCCAACTGGAGTTCGTCCTTACTGAGACCGTGGAGATACTCAGCAGCCTGGCTAAAAGTGGGGCCTGCTTGATTATTGTTTTAAAAAGTTGCTGTCTTAGTATTGTTCTTAGACTTCCAAGTGCTTTTCGAGCATTTTATTTTGATGCTTATGAGAAAAAGCATTCCTATGACCAGGTCGTGTCCTTTTAGAATCTATTAGCATGTCGAGATCTTGTAGGGTGGGGGCTTGCACTATCTAATGACAGTATGTACAGTTCCAGAAAGACATTTTGGTAATTGTTTAAGACCCTTTAAAAATAGCTGTAATCAGAGCATGGGCTGTTTGGAGGAGCCTGTCTTCTGGGGCTTCTGAATGAATGCAGAGCCTGAGGGGAGCAGGAACCCTCCTGGTTGGTTGTTCCATTGGCAATTAAGCCTCTTGTGCCCAACTCTTAAATCTTCCATGATCCACAGGAAAGGGTCATAGAACAAAATATCGGATCACACAAAAGTTTTGAGACAGGCTTGGGCTGGCCTCTCAGAGCTGACCTCCTGCCTCAGCCTTCTGGACGCTGAGTGATGGGCATGAACCACATGCCTGTTGGAGATTGTACTAATAGTGTATCCCTTCTTAGATAAACATGGTTTCTACCTTTTATACATTATTTGATTGAATTTTGAATATTTCGATTTTCAGTTTAGTCAATGTAAATTTTATAAACAAGGGCATCTAAGTTCACAGAAGTCAAGGTGCCGGTAATTCAGAATAACGTCCAGGAGGTTTTTCTAGGGATAGACTGTCATACTGCAGTCAGGAGGCACATGTAATCGAGTGTTTCCAATGTGGCTCTGTGACTCAAGAACTGTCGTTGGAATTTTATTTTTGCCAAATTATTTTAAACTTAAATAGGAAACATAGAACTTTCAGACCCCAAGTCTTGCGGAGCCGTATTGCCTTTTGCTTTTTGAATCACCAAGTTAAGTGTTCTTTCTTTATAATCAGAAGATGTTTTAGGTCTCCTTTTTTTTTTATACTTGGCATTGGACCCATGGCCTTGTGTACGCTGGAGACAAATATTCTACCACAGAGCTAGCTCCTCCGCTCTGCACTTGAAGTCTGGGGTAGGTGTGCCTCAGTCTGCTTTTCCAAACCGAGTGGAAAGTTAGCTACTTATATTTTATATTTGTTGTAGTCAGCATTGATGGACAGACCTTCAGCTTAGCAATTTAGTTGGACTAGTTGTACGTAGGAATTGCTGGTGAAGGAGCTAATTCTTACAGGTATTTCAGTGTAACAGAGTAGCATAGTCAGGCATGGTGGCTCACACCTATAATCCTGGCATCCAAGAGGAAGAGGCGGGAAGATCAGGAGATGCTAGCCTGGCTTTTATAGTAAGTTCCAGGTCAGTTTGTCTCTAGAGACTCCGTCTCCCCCCATCCCTCCCCAAAGAGTATAAATATTGGGAAGCAGAATGAAAGCCGTCCTCAGAGTTGGAAGAACCAGAACCACACCCCTCCCATGAATCGCATGCGAGTCGCAGCAATCGTCTGAAGAATTTAAGTAGTCTTGCTATCAAAATGTAAAATTAAATTGTCAAGCAAGGTGTAGTGACTCCTTTAGTCCCAGCACTCAGGAGACAGAGGCAAGTGGATCTCTGTAAGTTTGGGGCAAGCCTGGTCTACATAGGGAGCTCCAGCCAAGAGCTGGACATCATGTGTATGTATGTATGTGTATGTGTATGTGTGTGTGTGTGTGTGTGTATATATATATATATATACATATATATATATGTATATATATATATGCTGTATAGCGAGACATAGTGCCCCCCCAATCAATTATCAGATGTTAGATTTATTCACAAATTGTGCTAGACTAAACCAGCAGGAAATGACCCTTTGCAATGAGCAAATGCTTAGAAAGAAATTTTTTTTTTTTGATAAGTGGATTTAATTAACACCAGCTACACTTTTTGAGTTTCATCTGGTAAAAGAATTCCAAAAACTTCCCGATATCCTATCATATAGTGAAAATCTAAGAGCATTCGTCTGACTAGATTCTATTTGCAGATATCCTAGAACTGAACACCTTTCATTTTGTTTTGGGGGTAAGGGGAAGGTGGCAGAGAGAGAGAGGGGCATCCTTAATACCTCATGGCAGCAGGGAGATTAATGTGTAAGAGTGTTTAATTTGTATCAAGTTATTTTCCACACAAGATATAAAGAGAAGAAATGTATTTTAACTCCAGAAGTAGAGGGTTTGATTTGTGAATGTGTGCACACATGTGTATCGGGTGTGGAAGCCAGAGTTCTCTCTGTCGCCGTCTGCTTTATTCTCCTGGCACAGGGACCCTCCCTGAACCCGGAGCTGGTTTGGCAGCCACAAGCCCAACAGTCCCGTCCCACCTCCCATTGTGCTGTGGTTACAGGAGCCTGTGGCCACAGCAGGCTTTTTAACTGGTTCTGGGGATTTGAACTCAAGTCCTCATGCTTGCACAGAAGCATTCCTGCCCACTGAGCCTTCTCTCCAGTTCCTCTTGTCTATTCGTTTAATCACTTGGGCTCCTTTCTCAAACGGTTCAGGAAAAGACAAATGAGAAATGATGTCTTTTTATTAGGATTTAAAAGGAAATTGATTTTTAATTGTGTGTATAACTGTGTATGCTGGTTCATGTGAGTGCAGGCACTCGTGGAGGCCAGAGGTGTAAGGTTTCCTTCAGCTGGACTTACAGGTAGTCAGCTGTCTCAGGTTAGTGCTGGGAACTGAACTCTGTCCTTCCGCAGGAGCAGTGCAAGCTCTTAGCTCCTGAGACAGCTTTCCAGCCCACACTGTAGTAGGATTTTTAAGAAACAACTTCCATGTTCAGTATAAAGATACCTGGATATGTGTATATCCTTCAGAGTCACAGGGATCATCGCAGGTCATAATTGTGGCCCCAGAACACAGTAGAATCCTAAAGACTTAATGGCAATGAATCAGTTTTAAATTGCAGTATTATTTTAGTGTGAATATAAATCACATTACCTCCAGCTATCGGGAAGTTATAAATCCAACCCCAGGCCAGGCATTGGTTAATGAGAACATTCAGCCGTTTTGAATGTCTTGCTCATTCCTACTCCTGGCTGTGGGGAGCATATCACTTATTTTCACAGAATCAGGATAAAGAACGGTTATAAATAGAATTATAATGTCCTAGGGCGTGTGCCAAATATGGAAACAAGATTTAAGCATGATATATGTGTGGTTCAGTTTGTTAGGACATCAAGATACAAGTGAGAGACTTACTGTAATCGTAAAGCTGTTGAGTGACAGGCAGAGATTAAGGGCTGAATCTTAGCATGGGTTTGGTGTCAGCAATCACAGTTTGTCATGGAGTCATTTTCCTTTGCACCTCTATGTCTCTGGCGAACTTTGAAACCTCTCTTAACTTGGGTTTCCCCATGTGCATCTTTTAAAATAGTTATCATACTCATTAGTCCGTGTCTCTAAAAAGGTTTGACAAAGCTTTGCATGAATTCAGTAGTTCATGATTATGACAGTTTCAATTGGAGCTGGCTCTGTGAAACTTGCATGTTTTAGAGACCAGAGATTTGTGCTGAGACAGTTTGAAAATCATTTATTTTCCCTTTTGTGGTCAGTAAATAAAACATTAAGCTTAGGTGTTTCCTATTCACTCCTCATTACCAGTGGAGTAGGTCCTGCCTCCTAAGTGGCCCTCTCTATGCTGTTTGGCAAGGTGGGCTTTGGCTGGACCAGCCTTGTTGACTGCGTGGGCAGACCAGAGTGGCTTTCTCAGTTCAGGGCCGTTGTGGAGATGAAGCAGGAAGTGCAGTTTCAGAGAGGAGATTCTGAGACTCAAAGACAGGCAAGGCTTTAGTCTTTGTGTTATCTGAGCCTTTTATTTGAGCTTTCAACACTGCTGGGGAAAGAGTCTTGTTTTCAGGACCGGCCAATCTCTGCAGCCTCCCTGCTTTCCTCACTGGAGACACAGTTGCTGATGTCAGTGTACCAGAGCTGGAGAGAGTTTCCTGGTCGAGCTCTGTTTCCAGGTAGACCTTAGCTCTGCGCTGTCGGGATGCACGTGGGAGGTGGAGGAGCAGCCTTGTTCTTCGGTTTGCATGATGGTATTTTGAGTTAGTGAAGTACCCAGAAACAGAGGCTTCGTGATAGCCTTGAAGCAGGTGCTGTGCTCTGTCTTCTTGGAGGCGTGGCACATGCTTGTGTCCTGGTGGCTAGATGGGGCACTCTTTCAGACTGAGCCCGGGCACACATGGGAGGGTGGCTTGGGATTACCTGACCCCTTTTCGAGGTCCAGCTGAGGAGAACCCAGTCTGAAGTCCTGGCTCACCTAGGCAACAGTTCTTTGTAGTAGATTTAGTAACAAGGATCAGTCCTTGGAGACCAGAGGTATGTGGGACAGGAGCTGAGGGACAGGAGGCAGGGGAGGTTTAAAACTATAGCCTGTCACCCTGTGAGGTCCCGTGGACAGCCTTCTGCCAGTGAGGATGTTTCCTCCTGTGAACATAGATCCATCTTTGAATTTCTTTTCCTTGCGCTGGTTTGAGATGCACTGGTTTCACATTCAGTAATTCTAATATTCTTGGCGATAATGTTAATTCCAGCACAGCTCCTAATAGGAACTCCTGGTAAATCTCACGACTGTGGTGCTGTTTACCCTCCCTGTAACTTCTAGATAACTCATTGCGTGTGTGCGTGCGTGTGTGTGTGTATAGTGAGATAGTGTTGAGCTAAAGGTAACAAGAGATGAGGTTTTGGTATCAGTATTTAAAGTGTCTTGTGTTAAATGACTGTATTTGAGCTGAGACTCTGATTTTATTCATACCCTTATTGATACGGAAGACATTGACATGTAGACTAGGTTCTTTGTTGGAATATTCTACTTTCTTCTTTTTCTTTTGATAAAGGCAAATGCTTTTTTTCTTCCCACATGCAGAACTACTTGGCTCATCTTTTCAGAAGGTATAGAGGACAGACTTCCTCCAACCTGTGGAGCAGGCTGGTGGCCACTCCAGTTCTTCTTTCCTTTTCAAAATGTAACACATAGTAAAACTGGAGTACCTCCAGCCTACTGAATTTTGGGACTTTCAGGATGACAAAGTCAGGAACGTGCTTGGGGTGCAAGCCTGAGAACCTGAGTGCAGATCTCTGGCATCCATGGGAGAGGCTGCATGGAGCGGGACATGTCTGTAATCTCCAGTGCCGGAGCTGCAGAGAAGAGCCCAGTGGCTCACTGGTCACCCACGGAAGCTGAGTCCACAAGCTCCAGGTTCACTGGGAGACCCAGTGGACAGCGATTGAGGAAGACACCCAGTGTCAACCTAGCTCCACCCCCCACCAAACCCGCAGGAAACAAATGATTAATTTATCTGTTAGGGGCTTGGATTTTCCATCTTCTGGGAAAGCGACCTTTGTTAGAAGTACCTTCATTGTACTTTGTCTAGGTGTAGCTAATTAGAATTTTTTAACTATCCAGGTGAAGCTAGAATGACAATTGACCTCCTATTCCTAATGAAAAGGTTTTAGGATCATCAGGTAAAGGCATTTGCAGTCAAGCCTGATGACCTGAATTTGAACCCAGGGCCTGTGTAGTGGTAGGTGGGATCCTACTCCTGTTGGTTATTCTCTGACCTGTAAACCTGCCATGACACATGCAAGCCCTCCCCACTCCAAGTAAACAATGTTAAAAAAGATTTTAGTATAAATATCAAAAGTTTAAATACAACACCAGAGGAATATTTATCTAATTAAGAGAACAAACCATTTTAGCATGATGGGAAAACCAGTGCCCTTCAAAACATCGAGAGATCGTGGCGCAGGCGGATCGTGGTTCATTGTCGGGAACCTGTGGAGGAGGAGGGGACTCTAGAAAGTTGGTGTTCACAGTGGATGCCACAGAGTAGCTATTTTCTTCCTGGAGCTCCAATGTGAACTTGAAGCAGCACCCTGGCAACAGTTGTGGCTGTCTTTGCATTCAGGGTAAACCAGAGCAGCAAGCACAGGACCTCCCTGTCCACCCCCAAGGGGAGCACAGTGCTGCTGGCTTGTTTGTTTTGGCGTTCTGGTGACATTTGTTTTGCCCTTGCTGACTTCTCTTGGTCTGTAAGTACTTGATGGCAGATTGGTAAGACGAAGAATTGAAGCCTTAAAAAACTTCATGTGTATGTGTTCTTGAACTTGTGGAGTTGGTTCTTGAGTCTTTATGTGGGTTCCGGGGACTGAACTCAGGTCACAAGGCTTGAGTGGCAAGCTCCTTTCCAGGCCTGAGCCATCTCTCTGGCCCCTAAAGGCTTTAAGGATGTTACTGCTTTTGTTTTTCTTTTGAGACAGGGTCTCATTTAGCCCAGGCTGACCTCTAGACCTCAGTCACTACCTGCTGAGGATGCCTTGAGTGTCTGCTCCTCCTGCCTGTAACTCCCAAGTGCTGAGACTGAGGGCTGGGATTAAGCGTTGGAATTATAGGCGTGTGCCAGTCTTCTGTTTGCTAAGTGGGCATTCTGCCCCCTGAGCTGCCTCTCTGACCCCATTGTTGCTTTTAGTGGCCCATTTGCTCCTACCTCTGCCTTTGGATGTAGTTGGAGGAATTTATGAGTTAAATATTTAGATAGGTTAGATATGTGTTCCTTTCCTATTTCTACTAAAGGAAGTCATTCTTGGTGACTGGAGGAATTTGCCAGAAATAATCAAGTGTCTTTAAACACATCTGTGATGACTCATCTTGGTTGTCAACTTGACACACCTGGGAAGAGAGACCTCAGTAGAAGAATTGCCTCCATTGAAGGGCTGTGGGCCTGTCTGTGAGGCATTTTCTTGATTGACAATTATGAAAGTTGCAGGGCCCAGCCCACTGTAGGCGGAACCATTCCCTAGGTTGGTGGTCCTGGGTTTGTAAGGAAGGTAGCTGGAAGCTTCCCAGTCAGCAGCGGCCCTCCATGCTTCCATTCTTGTCTCTATGCTCATGCCTTGGCTTCTTCCATGGTAGAGTATAACATACAAGCTAAATAACCCCTTCTCCCATGGTTGTTTTTATTCAGTATTTTCTCATAGTAATGAAAAGCAAGCTAGAATGACATCTAAGTATATTTTACATCCATCACTCAAGCCTGAAGTTTTTTGTTTGTTTGTTTGTTTGTTTAGAACATGACTACTTTAGGACTAGATTTTGGGGAGGCAGAGGCAGGTGGATCTCTGAGTTGGAGGCTAGCTTGGTCTACAGAGTGAGTTCCAGGACAGCCAGGGCTACACCAAAAAGTCCTGTCTCAAAAAACAAAACCAATTCATGTATTTACTGTGTATTTACCGCCACTGAATTTATAATTGCTGTCTACATGTGCATGGCTGTGATAGCATGCCCTGGCCATGACGAACCTACTAGTGACTACAGTCCTACAGCAACCTGATGCTCCTAGTAGCCACCAGCCGCCAGTCACTCTTCCATTAGAGATGAAGCCTCCTGAGATTTCCAACTCTTTACAAGAGTGTAAAATCTTTAACATAGTCTTAGGATCTGTGCTCCATTTTCTCCCGTGTTTTAAGAGGTTTTCTGAGGGGTTCCTGGAGGGCACGTAAGGTACAGCACTCATCTTGTGTACAGGGCCCTCCATTAGATTTCTTACACAGCACTTGTTTGTAGAACGCCATTAAAGCCAACTGCGATCCTTTGTTGTTTAAATAAATTGAGGAAAATAAAGAAAGTGATAACCATTGCTATCTCTGGTTTTTCTATGTTTTCTTAGCTCAGAAAAAGTAATTCCGTTTTAGAGTAACCGTCTGGATTATTGAATCGTAGAATGCTTACAAAGACATTAGATTAGAACGCCTGTGCGTTGCTCCTGGTCGTATAAAATGGTCTGTTTTCTGTGGAAAAAGTTTGTAGTTCATTAAAGTATTCCACCAAGTATTCCACCAGAAGTATCCTCTTGCCAGCAACTTCATTCTGAGGTTTTGATCCAGAAGAAAGTGGGGAGGGACTCAGATATGTCATGGAACCCTAGGAAGGTGCATGCTGAAAGATGGCCAAGTGGTGGACGTGTCACTGTACTCTGTGACGATTTTAAGAAGTATGAGAAAATGAAACATGTAATCTGGTGGGGCAGACTCTTCTGTCATCGACATAGCCCAGACTATATAGCTAGTTGCTATGTAGCTCAGGATGATTCTGACCTTCTGATCCTCCTGTTTTCACCTCCTGAGTGCTTAGATTGAAGGCTTCATGGGCATCACACACATTGTTCTGTGCTGCTAGGCCTCAAGCGCAGGGCTTCCTGCTTGCTAGCAAGCTCTACCTGCTGAACATCTCCAGGTTCCCGCTCTCTTTTAACTGGGTTCAGGTGAGGAGGAGGCAGTAAGCAAGCGGCAGAGAGTGACAAGGGTCTTGTAGTATTTCCATGAATCAGGTAGCCTGTTTGTGTTTATGGCCCTGTAAGAGCCGAAGTACTGTTTTCTGCCTTGCATGGTGAGCCACAGAGAACTCAGATCTAGACGTACAGTTGCATTCTTGAAGCATCGACATGCTGCTTGCTTTTAAGAAGCACACTGGTTTTTCCATCAGGTCACTTAGTAGTCGTGTTGGAGATAGTGGCTTAAGAGATGGGATAAGAAGTCTGAGCATCATGGGTAATTACACACTCAGATACTGAAACCCACCATAAAAACGCCACGGGAAGACTTACATTCTCATACAAACACTGTTGGGAAAGGCAGACCCTACTTACTGTAGCACAAGGCATTGTGCACGTATGTCTGAGTCTTGGGAGATGGTGAACTCACAGGGTGTGGCCGTATTCTCTAAGTGGGGATAGTCTCTCTTGACTAAAACCATATCTAACTGTATATTGTGTACTCTATTTAGCATGCAAACATTGCCGTATATGTAAGTGGCTTGGCGAAACGCCACCACATGAGTGTCTATGCCATGGCTGGTCATTTTTGTGACTTTTTCTCAAAAGGAGAGCTATAATTTCCGAGCAAGTAGAGCCATAGTCTTATCTTGAGGAGGAGTATGAAGAATAGCCACACTGTGCGTAAGAATTACTAATCGGAAAAGTGTCCCATTCTTTGCCTACGATCAGTGTGTTCCAGTGCTATCATGTTAGATATGTTATCATTTTCTCAATGAACATCTAGAACTTTCCACAGCATGTCCTTTTCAGGGTTGTTGATTGTTTGACTTCTGAGTCTTGGGACACTCAGATTGTCTCATTGTCTCTGGACTACAGGGGTGACTGCTGATCTAAATTGGGTTTTCTCTTCCCTTCTTCCCTCCCTTCTTCTCTTGGTGATGCCGAGATAGTACCCAGGCCCGATGTGCTACGTGCAAGCACTTAACCCGAGTCAAGGGATAGTACCCAGGGCCGATGTGCTACGTGCAAGCACTTAACCTGAGTCAAGGGTACGCAGGTTGACTGCTGCATTCCCAGGTTGAGTTGGGATTCTTCTTCTGGAGAATCTTGCTAATTATAGACATTTTGAGTTCCTGTTGTTGTGTTGAAGGTTTTTTTTTCACTCAGGGAAATAAGCACTTAATCAAATTAAAGACATAGTTACCTTTTGTGCAAACCTAGTTGTTCATCTATTACTATTTTAGAAAAATCAAAGTTCTCCTGACGTTTGTTGATTCCCCCCCCCCCCCCGCTCAGATTGCTGATTTAGAAAATTTCTGTTTGCTAAAAATGTGGTCTTTGATTAGTTTTTGCTTGTTACTGGTCCAGTTCAGAAATTATAACTGTATATTACATATATATATATACCACAAAATATATACACACATTTATACATATATATGTAATATATACATATCATATAATACATGCACACACATATCATTACATAATATATATATTTTAAATCAAGTTTTGTCATATGGCTCAGGATGGCTTCAAACTTGCTTTATAGCCTAGGGTAATTTCAGACTCTTGATGCTTCTGCCTCTGCCTCTGCCTCTGAGGTGTTGACATAACAGGCATATAATCCCACCAAAGCAACCATGCCTGGTTCCACATTTATTAATTTGCATGTTTCTCTGGGCTTGGAACAATGTGTGTTTGTGTTCCCAGGTAGCTGAATATTAAGGCCAAGCAAAACTGAATGCCTCTCATGTGCTTACCTTGTCTATTGCCCGGAAACCTAAAATTTATATTTTTGGTATAATAAAATAAATATTCTGGAGCTCTCCCAAAAGGGAGATGTTTTTCCTGGGTTGTTTTCTGTAATACCAACGTAAGTTTAGGAAGGAAGGGTGGGGGAGGACAGAAGTAGGCTTCATGGGGAGGACGGAGGAGTGGCACAGCATGCAGACGTGTCGCAGGCTACCCCAGAGGAGACTCCTCACTCTCATGAAGTTCACCTCTGTGTCTTTGAGTTAAGCTGCTTTGTGGAGTGAGATGCTGCACCCCTAATTTGCACCTGGAAAAGCAAACACATTCCACATTACTGACCTGTCTCTGTTTTCACAGCGAACTGTGTGGTGGTGGTGGTGGTACCAAAGCAGCCCGAGGTCTGGGACATACAGGACTCCTTATTGCTGGATAGAGGCTCCTGCAGTTAATTAAAGGTGACCTCAAGACTCGGAGGAGCCTGGAGCCTGGACCTTCCTGGACAGCCAAGGCTAAACCTGGCAAGCTGGCAGCCCTAAATGCTTCCTTTGTTAGAAGTCACTTAGCTCTCTACTCCGTCTTTAGAAAGTGTGTTCATGGGAGGTGAGTTAAGGACAAGAGTCTGAAGTGAGGTCTTGCTGGTTCCTGTCCTTGTAAAGTTAGTGTGGACAAAGAGCCTGTGAGGATGCTTGTAAGGCTCGCGCCCGAGGATATTTTCACGCTCCTGCACAGGGTACAAAGGACATGGGTGCTGTCCTCGAATGGGTGGGAATGGTTCAGATCCCCTTCCTGTTTGACTGCGTATGTTGACACAGGCAGCACCCCACAGAAGTGGTCCCTAAAGCTCTGCTGCCTTTGGGTCCCCTCCTCAGAGGGCCCTTGTCGTAGCTGCCAGGCCTGGCTGGTTAGTGGTACATCCTTCCTGACAACAGGAAGAAAACTTAATGTGTAAGAGTGTTTAATTTGTATCAAGTTATTTTCCACACAAGATATAAAGAGAAGAAATGTATTTTAACTCCAGAAGTAGAGGGTTTGACTTGTGAATGTGTGCACACATGTGTATCGGGTGTGGAAGCCAGAGTTCTCTCTGTCGTCGTCTGCTTTATACTCTTGGCACAGGGACCCTCCCTGAACCTGGAGCTGGTTTGGCAGCCATAAGCCCAACAGTCCCGTCCCACCTCCCATTGTGCTGTGGTTACAGGAGCCTGTGGCCACAGCAGGCTTTTTAACTGGTTCTGGGGATTTGAACTCAAGTCCTCATGCTTGCACAGAAGCATTCCTGCCCACTGAGCCTTCTCTCCAGTTCCTCTTGTCTATTCATTTAATCACTTGGGCTCCTTTCTCAAACCCTTTACCGCTGTCACCTACAAGTGAAGGTGTAATTAATTAATTAATTTTGGGTAAGAGACACCAAAATGTGCTTGTGTATCTCCCCCTCCCCCCTGTTTTGCACTAAGAATGGCTATATAGTCCTGCAACTCACTGTACAGAGCAGACTGGCTTCAAGTTCACAGTGATCCTCCTGACTCTTCAGTGCTGAGGTTTCAGATGCACACCACAGAAGTCTGCCCTCTACACTCATATTTGAGGAAATTATTATGAAATCATCGTCTTTTAGGAAGTAAGTTCATTCTTAGAAAAAAAAATTTTTTTTTAAAGGGTATGGTGGAAGAAATATATTAACAAGTTGTGAAGCTTAGGTTCTATTACAGGCTGTATTTAGCAGTATATAAAATTGCCATAGCATTTCATAGTCTTTGAAGAGTGAGTTATTTACAGGTTTATTTCGTTTCTGGACATAATTTTAACCTGCTCTGTTACCTACCCACCTTGTGTCCTTAGATTTTAGCGGCCCCTGTGGACTCTGAGAGATCTTACAATGCAACCTTTTTAGCGTTTTTCATTTACTTTCTATTTATGTATCACTTTCTGATTCTTTTAAATTACTTCATGCTTCTTCAGAGCTTATTTAAGGACTGAGAGATGGCTCATCAGTTAAGAGCACTGGCTGCTCTTCCAGAGGACCCAGGGTCAGTTCCCAGCACCTACATGGTACAACTGCCTGCAACAGCAGTTCCAGGGGATCTGATACCCTTACCCAGGCATACATGTAGGCAAAACACCAATGTGAATGAAATAAAAATAAATGAAGTTTTAAAGGCTTATTTAAATCCACCAGGGCATAGCACTTGGTGAGGAAAGAACAGAGGAGCCCCGTCAGCATCTCTACTATGGAGTCTTCTGGCTTCTCTCTTTCCAATGTAGTTTTTGGGTCCCACATGTTTGCCATTCACTTCCTTGTTTGGCAAGTTTGTCTTTGCTAACTTGAGGAGCTGGGATAGTGGGCGCTTGAGGAAGGGTATGGCACCAGCCAAGGTGAGTGAGTTTGTTCCTGTTGTACTCCGTGTGGGACAACCTTGTCCCATTCACCGAGTCATGGGTGATAGCTCTGCGCTGCTCTCGGGTGCTTAGAAAATGAACCAAGAACATTTTTCCCTAAAACAGAACAATGAAACCGATGGAAGTATTTGTATGTCTTCAGTACTTTCCATTTCTAGTCTTTTATAACATTTTTCAAGAAATCATGGTCAACAAATATATGCATTTTTTTCATGAAGGAAAATACAGAATGATGTTCTAGAAAGTTAAACTGTAGGACATGTTAGATCGAAAGCAGACATCTTTTTAGGGAAACCATTTCTTTGGCATTCTTGAGCTCTGGTGCATAAATAATAGATGATTATCACATAGTTTTCATACTTGGGGGCCATGGGAAATTACTCACTCAGCTTGGAATTCATGCTTTGGTAAGAAGAGAAACCCTAACTTCAGTGATTTGTAGTTGCTGGCTGAGCCGGAGTACCCTGGAGGGTTTGGGCTTGAGGTCCCGTTTTGTCCAGTCTGTGTCTAGTCTGTCAGGAGGACTGCTTAGGGCCGCCACAGGCTCAGAAGGTGATGGCTGCCATCCTGTTATTTTATTGCTTTCCTCTGAGCCTTCAGAGATTGCTGAGGAGGGCGTCATAATGGGATGGGTAACAGTCTAGTCTTAGACGTCTGTGCATCAGCCTTCCTCTGGGCTTTGACTCCTCCTGTGTCCTTGTTCATGTGACTGCGCTTAGCCATCGCCACTCCTGGGCTGTTTGTGTCAGTGAGGTGGTGAGGGCTCTGAGTGAGGCAGAGCACGGGAGAGGCACTGTGTGCAGGGATGGGCGGGGAGGGCATCTCTGAAGGTCGGGCATTGCTAGGGAGGCTTTATTCCTTCCGCCCTCCCCTCTCCCCCAAGAATGCTTGTCCCTTTTTAAGTATCTCTGTGGGACACATCAGCTTCTTTCCCTTCTCTATCTAGGATCAAAGGAAGTCTAAGGTACAATCCCTCTCTTCCACCCGTTCTCTCTTTTTGTGGACGTCTTTCATTTTAACTTTAGATTCAACCTTGACCTGAGTGGGTGAAACCATGGGGACCCCAGAACTGGCCTTTCATGCCTGAGTTAGCACCTCATATTCTCTCTCTCCCTCCCTCCCCCTCCCTTCTCTTCCCCTCCCCTTCCATCAGAACGCCTTGGCGAGGAACAGTGAGGACCCAGAAGTAACTTTGCCACTGTTTTTTGTTCTTCGGGTATGGATGTCCTTTTTATTAAAGTGACCTAAAGGACCTGCAAGATAGCTCAGCAGGTTAGAGGTATTCTAGGCACAGGCCTGGCCACCTAAGTTTATCCCCAGAACCCTCCTAAGTGTATACGGGAATTGAATCTACCAGGTTGTCATCTGACCATCACACATGTGCAATAATGATAATTGATGATGATGGTGGTGGTGGTGATGGTGGTGATGGTTGTGATGGTGGTGGTGGTGGTGGTGGTGTTGGTGGTTATGGGGTTATGGTGATGGTGATGGTGGTGGTGGTGATTATGGTGGTTATGGTGATGGTGATGGTGGTGGTGGTCTTGATGAGAAAGGACACAGACTATGTCTAGAGTAGCTTTAGGCTTTGGCAGTGCCTTACCCTCACTGACCTCTTGTGAATGAGGAACTTTGCTTCACATCACAAAAGATGAGAACAGCCCGAAGTCTGGCCAGCTGTTTACTGGCAGGTTCTTTTGTAGATGTAAACACAGTGGGCTGGAAGGAAGACTCGGTAGGCGCTGGAGCCTGTCCTGCTTCACGGGTGTGAATGAGCTAGGCCTTCGTGCTGGGGGAAAAATAACATTCCCCTTTCCTTTCTGAAGCTGGGCATTCATTCAGGCACACTGATGGAAAGGGAAGGTCAGTTCCTCCCCAGCCCTGCCTGAGCTCAAGCCTGGGGCCATGTTAATCATGGCAACCCCATTATTTTCTTACAGTAGGCAGGAAGTGCCGTCTACACCCATTAGAGCTGTTTGAGTGGCCCCTGGCTGGAACGAAAGAAAATTTAATTTTCTGACTTGCAAGGAGGAAGGGGAAAAACATCTCAACAGTATACCATAGAGACTCACTGTTAGAGTAAGAAGAGTCATTTTAAAAACTTGCAAGTTTTCCCTTTTAATTATTGGAACATTTGGCTCTTTCCTATACGGAAATCATGAACAGGTTTCTGTGCAAGCTAGGTGTGTACACATTGTTTCCTATTATATGTCAGAAATGACCCAATTTTGGCCTGTCTGTCCTCCCTCTCTCCCCCTCCTCTCTCCTTTTCACCCTCCTCCACCTCCTTCCCTCCCTCCCTCTTCCCTCCTTCCCTCCCCTCTCTCTCTGTGTTTGCAAGTCGCTCCACATTACTCTGGTAGTTGGCAACCTTCGACTCTCGATCACTGTGCAGGTTCATAAGCAGTACTCGGGTGGGGAGGTGGCTCAGCTGGTACAGGGCTTGCCTGACATGCCTGAAACCCAGGGTTGGATCTCTAGTGCCGTGGCATCACACTGCCACGGTAGGACACACCTGTAATCTCAGAACCCAAGAATGAGAGGCAGAAGGGTCAAGAGTTCAAGTTTATTATCAGGCTGTGTCTTGAGTTTGAGGTCAGCCTGGGTTACATGAGACCCTTTGACAAACACATATATGCATTCATGTCGGACATTTATGTCGGAGAAAACCTGTATGTCCATCAGGGCAGGAAGCTGTGGTTTCTATAGCAAGAAAAAATAGTACTGTGATAGAGAAAAATTAGGTGAACCTGTTGTCACCTATGACCGCCTTGCTGCTGTGAGACTTAGTTTCGTGGGTGATTTGGACTCTGAACTTATTGATCATATGTGCCGTGTTTAAGATTTTTTCTTTCAATTTGATAACCATTTTTTTTTTTTTTTTAAATCTTGTCTTTTCTTATAAGCCAAGAGATCTTTTTATTGTTATTTTGATAGATTCTTTGTTTCCTTGACATGTTTTATTATGGTTTCTTATTTGGGTAATTCACTCCGAGAGCCTCAATATCTATGAGATATATCATGTGAGTTAGACCTTGAGTCACAAGGACCCGCTTGTAATCATGAGTAACCCGGGTCAGCGGGCAGCTGCTGCAGTCAGTGGGAGATGCTCTGTAGTTCATACTGAAGAAAACCTTATGCGTAGCACCGTAGGTCCGGCGTTTATTCATTGTCCATTGATGATGTGTTCATGTGGAACTCTCTGTTGCTTTCTGAAATGGTACACTGGGAAGCAAGGACCTTCCCGCATCTTTGAAGGAAGACAGCAATGAACCGACGTGCTTTGTTTCATCAGCCTTTTTTTTTTCTCTTTGTTCTAATTAGTAAAGCATTGGATACAGGGCTGCCTACAATGTTGACCCCTTTACCTTTGACGTTATCCACGTTAATTAATGTTATTACCCATATCATGGTTGCCAGCATTTTCCATGTTCATTTGCCTCATTTATTACAAGTGCATTCAAGGAGTCAGTACTTGATCAGCATCATGACTTCATGCTTTGGATGATAGTACATGATCCGATATGTATCAGGAAATGCTTCTCTAACCTTTTCCAAATTTCACGTATGAAATGATTAGGCTTTCTTTGAGGCCTTTCCCATATCAGGGGCCCACAGACCAGTGTGTTGGGGTTATCTCTGAGATCACTTCTCAGAAATCTCGACACAGAGACTTTGAGGTTTATACATAGCCAGAGGATTAAATGGCTTTGAAAATTTTCTTGTGCTAGCCAAAGATTTGAGAGTTAAAACTTCCTGACCTGAGAGATTACTTGGTTTGGTATTTAGGTTTAAAAATGGTCGTACGGATCGTGAACTATCTGGACTGGCGAAGAGCGATGCATGAATTGGAACCGCGTCCCGTGTTCTTCAGTTTGGCAAGCAGTTAGTGAGGGCACAGCCACAAGTTAGGCGGGGTTGTTTGTTTTTCAGTCAACAACACAACTCGTTTTGCCGTGGCAAAGCAATCATTGAGCACGTTTTACTTGATAACTTGTTTAAACTTGCTTTAAACCTTGAGTACAGTGCTGTCTTATTTTTCCAGGATGCCGACCTAATGCCTGCACATAAGGATGTTTATCCTCCAGTCAGTCAGTCAAAGCTTTTTATTTGGCAAATATTCCCGTCCTTTTGATGTATTTGCTTAGTGCGAACCTTCATTGAGAAAAGTTTCAAACTAGTTAGCCATCCTATGATCTTTAGCATTGGGGAGTTCATATTTGGTTTTCTAGGAATGGCAGTTTAGCCAGGAAGTTAGTTGCTCAGACAGCGAGAGACCTTTGCTTCCTTCTTACTCAAGCCTCTTTTCTGTAGAGTCATTACTCCCATGAAGGATGCCCACGGTGTGGACAGTGAGCCCAACTGATGTTTCTTAAATTGTGAGAGTGCTGTGCCTGTGTCCCAGAAGTGGGTGAGAGGTCACTGGGAACTGGAATTACAGGCAGTCGCAAGCCTCCAGGTATAGGTGCTAGGAACCAAACTTGGGTCTTCGGCAGGAGCAGTCTGTGTCCCTAACTGCCGAGCTCCCGATGGGACCTTCATTCAGTCAGAGCATTGTCTTTGGGCGTGAGTCTCACTGCTTTGGGCTGTGGGTTTGTAGGCCTGTGTTCTGAGTTGGTGCAACTGCCGGGCAGTGGTGAAGCCTTTTATACGTTGGTTCTGCCCCAACTCCTCTCCTGTAAACTCTGTCCTGTATGGATTCTGGATACTTCTAAACTCATTTTTAGGTTTTTCTCTGTACCCCTGAGCTTATAAAGCTGATTTCTTTTTCCATAATGGGGAAACCTTTAAGTAATGGTCCCTGCCTTACGTTTCGTCTGCCCATTAGGAGGAAAATGACGTGACCAGATAAGTCACGTGGGCCAGGGCTGGACCTGAAGTCTAGGATCTGCTGTCTGCTCAGGGTGGTACTTGAGTGTGACAGGGCAGTGGCCGAGAAGGGACAGACTTCTGATTCCTCTTCCCATTAGTTTCTCACTAAAGATATGGATTCATTGAAGGCAGGTACCATGTGTTTCTTGCTGTCTTGTACATAGTGCCTGGCAAACAATGAGTGCTCAGTTAGTGTTTATTGAATGAGTTGACTTGGTGACAGAGGGGGACATCTGTTGTTGTGACATAGGGGTGCCATGTGTTTGAACCAGTGGGACACTTCTGTTAGATTTTTCACTTGAAAGCAATGTTCTAATCCTATTTTCTCAGAACTATAGGAAAATTTTAACTAAAGACAGCAAGCAGCTGTGCTCCTTGAACATGTGTGCAGATAGATAGAAGGAATGAGAGTGGTCAGGCAAAGTTTATTATGTTTGCAGATAATAAAATCTCACACCACCAAGTTTGCTCAAAAGGGCTTTACTTACCGGAGGGGAATGATGGCCGTGGGAGCACACGCTGTGTTCCTCCTTCCTCTTTCCCCCCTTCTTCCCTTTCTTCTTTGACACCTGTCCTGTACAATTCGAATTTGTTTTATGGGGACGCTGGATGCTTCTGAACTTATAACATTAATTTATATCAGGTGTTTTTGGAAAGGGTTGTTTTATGTAGCTGAGGCTGGCCTTGAACTTACTGTGTAGCCGAAGATGGCCTTGGCCTTCTGATCCTTCATGCTAGGTGTATAGGCACATGTACCATGTCTGTTTTATGGGCCGCAGGATTCAAACCTAGGGCTTCGTGCGTGCTGGGTAAGCACTTTACCAGCTGAGCTGTAACCGAAGTCCTGTGGCTGTATCAGTGTTCATTCTTTCCTTCCAAAATGGCCTGGTTTGTATATTATTTTAAAGATTATGATTTGTATTATTGTATGCACATGAGTGTAGAACCATTAGAAATCAAAATGGAAGGAAAAACAGGAAGAGGGAGAGGGACAGAGAGAGGGAGGAAGTGATGAGCACATTAAGATGTCATCAAAAAGCTGGGCCTGGTGGCAAATGCCTCTGGTCACAGCATTTAGGGAACGGTGACAAGAGGACCAGGAGTTCAAGACCAGCCTCAGCTGCACAGCCAAGTCAACCTGAGGCCAGCCTGAGCTACATGAGATCCTGCCTCAAATAAACATGCAAAAAAGACTCAGGCTGGATCATAAAGTACATTAAAATATTACATATAAAATCGGCTCTACTAAAATTACCAGATTCTAGTAAAGTTACCAGATAATGCCTAGAAGCACCAGGGACAAAAGGGAAATGCCACTCTCAATGAGAAAAGCAGCTAGGGTGAGGAGGTAGATATGGGCACAGGTGGGGACAAAGGAAGCCACTTGCCAGCCCTAGAAAAGGAAAGTGGTCCCTTTGTCACCAGCCTACAAGAGGGTCTGGGAAAGGGCAGAATGGGGACTGGTCCCTTCAGGGCCAGGCTAGCAGGCACCAGCATCAGGCCATCTACACAACCTGCATGGGAAGCCATTAAGAACCAAGCCCCGCATAGCCCACAGTATCGCCAGGCAGGTGACTACACCAACAAAGTCACACTCTAACACGCATCCCCAGTAACCTGGATCATGCTCCTGTGTGGACCTGAAAGGTTCACACTGCCGAAAAAACCAGAGGTCCCCTTGGCTCTCTGCCCTGACTTCGTTAAGATTGTGCAACTTGTCCAAATAGAACGATTTCCTGTCCGCTGCACAAAGCAGCTCCTGGATGGGCACAATCAGGGATGATTTAAAGGAAGAACTCAGCCTGCTGGTGTCTTACTGCACTGTTTAAAAAGAAATGAAGAAGGCAGAGGACACTGGTCACCAGTGTCTGGCTGGAACGCAGTCACTCCTTTATGCCGTCTTCTCACGCACCGAGGGCAGTGGACCAGGCTTCTTTCTTTCTGCAGCAGGAGTCCTCGGCAGCTTTTGTCTAGGGTGAGAGGGCTGAGGGAGGCAATTCCTGCCTCTGCCACCCTTCACTCTGCTCTACAGTCACTCTTGCACGCTGACTCCTGTCGTTCAATCACTTAGGAGTGCATCCTCACCACGGTACATGGGATGGGGAAGAAAGAAGCCTGGTCCACTGCCCTCGGTGGTTAAGATTTCTCCATCAATGGAGCCACCAACATTTTTATTTTATGTATTTGTGCCTTAGCTGTCTTTCTTATTTGTTGAATACTTGCTTAATTATATACTTTTTGTTTGTCTTTTGAGTCACAGTTTCTTGTAGCCTAGGCTAGCTGTGTTGTGGCAGCTGGCCTTGAACTCCTAGTCCTCTGCCTCCGACTTTCAAGAACTGTGGTTGAAGGCTTGAGCTATAACACTGTATTTTTACCATTTTTTTCTTCAATTATTTTCTAGCTCCTTAAGATAACACAGCATTCCCAGACTTTGCTGTTGTCATCTGATATTTATGTCCTGGCTCTCTTTGGGAGACCCTGCCTTTGCTTTGAATTATTTTTACTTGTGTGTGTGTGTGTGTGTGTGTGTGTGTGTGTAAAACTGTGTATGTAAGTGTGTAACATAGTATGCTTGTGAAGACTAGAGAACAACTTTCTGTCTCAGTTGGGTCTGTGGGTTCCAGGGATTGGTCTCAATCTGTCTAGCTTGTGTGACAAGCACTTTAGCTGCTAAGCCACCTTGGGTCCCGCTTTTGAGTTTAGGTCCTCCTGTTTGACTGCTCACCATTGCTGGTATCTTCTTCCTAAGCACTCTGCCCCCAGTGGTTTTCTTTGGTGAGGTCTCCCTTAGAGGCTCCACTTGAATACACGACATCAAGTCTCTGGGCAATGTATTCGGTCAGTGCCCTTTTTCCTTTTGCGGTCCTGCAGTGAAGAGCCTGCTCTTTTCCTCTAGCACAGTTCTGATTTCCGTGTGACTTCATGGTAAGTCACTAAAGTCACCAGTCCTTCTGTTTTCCCAGGGTAGATCATGAGGGTTGCATCCAGAATTGGTACAGGGCATTGAGCAGCGCCCATGGATTTAGTAATGAGCAAGCACTGTTCAAAGGTGAAGCAGTGAGAAAAGAAAGAGGCCTGGACAGATAGCTCAGGCAGGACTCTACAGACTAGGTGAGCACTCTACCTTCTGGTCAGTGTCCCCAGCTCTGTAAGGAGTACATTTCTGTTGTTCATGTTATTCAGTCAAACAAATTTTGGTATGGTAGCCTATTGGGAGAGCCATTATTACTTTGTTTATATTGTGAGAACCGGTCTACAGTGTGCTTTGAGCTCCACAGTTCTTTTCCTCACATGTAAACCTCCTTATGGCTTTTCCCCTTTCGAAGCTCTCTTTGCTACAAAGTCAGATTATTTCTTAGATATTCTTCTTAGATAAGATCGTTCTCTGGTGCTAAATGTAAAGATAACTTTCATTTCTTTTTGCTCCCTCAAAAAAAAGTTTTCAGAACATCTGTGCTGTTCGACCTTTTCATTGTATTCCAGGGGAAGATTTCAAATATATTTTAATACATTTTTTTTTCCTTTTTGGTGAGTGAGATACTTTCTCTGTGGGGTGTATGTATTTATTAGTGTAGGTGCATATGTGGTGTGTGCCTGTGGGGTGTGTGTGTGTGTCAGTGTGTATATGCAGGCCACAGGCAGATATTAGGTGCTGTTTTTCATTACTTCCCACGTTTATATTTTGAGCCAGAGTCTCTCCCTGAACATGAAGCTCATTGATTTGACTAGGTTGGCTGGCGGACGAGCTTTAAAGATCTGCCTGTCTGTGCATACACGCCACTCCCTAACCGAAGTGCTGGGGCTACAGGTGTGCTCTACCAGATCTGCCTTTACATGCTTAATGGGCATCTAGACTCAGGTCCTCATCTTTAGGTGTCAGGCACCTACTGAGCTACCTCCCAAGTACTGATTATCAAATTCAAACTCCTGAGGGTTCAGGTGACTGAGAACATGAAATCGCTCGGACTTTGCAGACTTGTGCTTTGGGCTGAGATTGTGAGCATTGTTATTTCATTCACCTGTGTTAATGTGCCTGGCACATGATGGCTGGTCATTCAGTATACTGCCTGGTACATGATGGCTG
>JADRCH010000012.1:8266624-8303352 GCA_019843965.1 Rhynchomys soricoides
GACACATGATGGCTGGTCATTCAGTATACTGCCTGGTACATGATGGCAGGCCATTCGGTATACTGCCTGGCACATGATGGCTGACCATTTGGTATACTGCCTGGCACATGATGGCTGGTCATTTGGTATACTGCCTAGTACACAATCACTGGGCATTTGGTATACTGCCTGGCACACAATGGCTGGTCATTTGATGAAGAAAGGGATGTTGCTGACCTTTGGGTTTAAAAAGAAATTCCTGCCAATGTACCACCTACCATCAATCCAAAGGTCACCACTGTTGCCTGGTGTGTCACATAACCCACCTGACTGATGCTTGATGTCCCCACACGGGACAGACATTTAAATCTTCTCCTGTGCAGCCTCTATTGCAGTAATGAATGCACATAGACTAGTCTAGTCCAGCAACTGTTCTTCGGTCTATGAATAGTGTAATAATGTCATAGACACAAAAACCGTTGTCTGCTTCCAAAGGAACACCGTTGCTGCACTGGTCACAGGTTTTGTTGGATGCACACTGTTTTATCACATGTGTGACCCTCCCGGGAGCACAGAGGCCATGAAGTGCCCTCATTGGCTGCTGCTGGAGATGTGGTACTTACTGATCTGTCATTTACTTTGCAAAAGAAGGATGAAGTTTTGGCCCTGTGCCTGGAGTAGCTCCAGATGGTCAGAAAAGTCAAAAGTCAGGACAGGCATTTCAGTGATAGACCTGGGCTGGTCGTGTTGATATGAAAACACCACCTTCCTGCTTTCCCTCTGCACAGCCCCCAGCCCAAGCCCCTCTTCTCGCTCAGGAGGGCCAACTGCCGGCTCTGTACTAATGGAGACCTGTATTCCGAATACCCTTGTTTTTGGTGAAAGTGCTGTAGAGGGTGGTGTGTGGTTGATATGCTTGCTCCGGTTTTGGTGGTTTCACATTTACAAGGGAAGCCCAAAGACTGGGCATGTGGAACTTTGTCATGGCTGCTCTAGCTGAGCTAGTATGGTAAGGAGCGTCACTGAGGGTACCTGGGCTGCTCTGGGTCTCAGCTCCCACTGCTTATTAAGTAGTATGTTGTACTTTATTTCTCTCGTTTCCCCAGGGTTTTGTGGTCACTATGGCAACAATGAAGTTTTGGTGTAGTCTTGGGAGATGAGCAGTGGAAGCGGTCAGAGCACTAAGCAGTGGTCACCAGGGTTCGCTGAGCTGGGCATCTGCACTTCCTTTAATCACACCTAAGTTTGAAAATGCCCAAATGAAGCACATTGCTGTACACAGCCTAAAAACTAAAAGCTGCACTTTACTCTTTATTTGTATAAAGATCTATATTTATACTATATGATATATATTTATATATATTGTTTGTTTGGTTAAGACATGGTTTCTCTGTAGAGCCTGGTTGTCCTGGAACTCACCCTGTAGACCAGGCTGGCCTCGAACTCAGAAATCCGCCTGCCTCAGTCTCCCGAGTGCTGGGATTGAAAGCGTGAGGCACCATGGCCCGGCTATATTCCTTATTAATTCTTACTTTCCAGATGAGAACATCGAGACTCAGGGAGTTCGCATCTACCCAGACTAAAACCAGGGAACCTCCCTGCAGCCTGCCCGCATCCAGCCTTGGTGAAGCTGTGATAAGTTCTCTGCTTATTCAGGTGGCTGCTGCAGGCTCCATGAACCCCCCCCCCCCCCCCAAACCCAAGGCTCGCCTGAGTTGAGCCTTTTAAGCCGAGCCTCGGTCACAGACCAAGGCTCTGATTAAGTTCCAGACTGGCCCATTGCTCTAACAACTTTCAACCCGGGAAGTTTGAACACCATTAACACCGCTTCATGTTTTCGAAGAAAGTGCTACCGGCGGGGGACGAGACGTTATATTGCATACTTCAGGCCAGAGCATTTATCTCCTTTGAGAATTTGATATACAATTGAGGTGTTTTGTTTTATTTAAACGGCTGTTTGGCTATCATTACGTTAAGAGGTTGCAAAGGTGTTGAGAGTGGGCGCTTTTGAGGCGCCTTTGCTGAAAAGTGTGCAGAATTGTGTTGTGCTCAGTAGCAGACCCAAGATCCTTTACTGTGGGCTTTTGGGGTTTGAACCAGCTCTCTCTTTCCTCTTCCTTGCATTCCTGCTCTGGATGGAATGGTTTCTTAGGTGGACACTCGTCCTGGTGCAGGCCTGTTCTCACTGGTCCCTCCCGATAGTGTGCAGGATCCAGCAGAGGTCTGGAGGGCGTTAGTGTTCCGCTTCGTTTTTCAGACCTAGGTAATGTTTGTGCCCTGGTCTGCAGCAGTGAGGTGATTACCTCAGCATTGCTTCTTGCACTCTTTGGGGCTGAATCCCCCATCTTTTTATTGAGAAGAAAGAAATCGGTACACCGCCTAAGCGTTTCTGTCTTCACCATAGCTCCAGAAAAAGGCTCTTTCGTTACTTTCTTTCATTAGTGAATGAAACATTACAGAAGACTAAATAAAACAAAAGGAACATTTCCTTAATTTCTAAAAGTGTATTAAAAAGACCAACTGCTGTGAGTCAGCTGTAGTTTCAACAGCGGCTCATTGTTGGAGACAAAGTGCACAGTGTGACTTTTGCTGTACTTTTTGTTCTTTGTTGCGGTAATAGAATCTGATGTCATCATCCTTGAAACAACATTACTGTTAGACAGTGAAGGGTCCTGAGGTTTGCATCCTCCCAGGGGCTTGTGGTCTCCGAGCTGGCCCTGTAGGCTAGGGGTACCCCTAACTCCTGGGACATATCTGTCAGTGGGTTTCCCTCTTTTGCTTGTTTTTAATGGAATTCTGGGAACTGGTAAAGGACTCATTTCCCCCAGGAGGCATCTTCTTGTTGTCTCCATGGCCTTCCTGATCATGGTCAGCTTGCTGCTTACAGATGCTGTCCAAGATGCCTGCTCGGCTCTTCCCCTGCTTGACCACAGGGCTGCTACCTTGGGTTGTGTGTTCAGGTCTTAGTATCCAGGCCCATCATGATGGAAGTCACCATTAGCTTTCTGTCTCACTTTGATAGTACTTGAAGGAAATGAATTGAAAGCGGGAGAGATTTATTTATTTTACCTCCAGTTCAGAGGTTTTAGTCCACATTCAGGGGGTTTAGCTGTTTCTGGGATGCTGGCATGTCAGAATAGAAGTGGCTTTATTGTTTCTGGGACTTCAGCAAAGCTGCTCATTCCATTCCTGTCAGGAAGGAGAAAGGCAGGCATGTGGGAAGCCCAGTGACCCCTTCAAGTGTTCCGCCCCCTGCTGGTAGTACAACAGGCTAGAGACCTTTGAATGGTTTTAAAATCCAAGAGGTAACAGCCCCATAGTGCTTTCTGGGGCTTCTCTGTTGGCCTTCCGGTGGCTGCCATTAGTCAGAGGGTATTTTCCCCCCACTAGACTCTGAAGCTGGGCTCCTTCAGAAGGAGTGTAGGGTCCCTGTTTTGTTCCCAGGACCACAGCCATTTGTTGTGGGATGCAATGCTGAGCATAGAAAAGAAGGAAAAAAACAGAACAAAACAAAACAAAACCCAGACACAAACCCTAGCAAGAGTGCAGCTCGTAGACTCTCAGCACTCTTCTCCCTGCCTTGTGTCCTGAGAAGTTGAATTGAATAAATGTGTTTCCCTTAGAACTGCTGACCAACTGTTTAGACAAGAACCTTTAAATTTTTTGTTTGTTTGTTTGAAGAGTACTAGTTTATTCAAGAATAAAAATGTTTTATAGGGAAACTTAGTAATGACACCCATAGATATGGTTCTTAGAACCTACCAGGTTCTAAGTGCTTTGCATGTATTGGTCACAGCTTCGCTAGGAGCTCTTCCTCATGAGTGGAGAAACCAGGCTCTGGGGTGCATTGCTGGAGGCCAGCAAGAGTAATTTATAGAGCCGAGTGAGTCCTCTGTTGGTGTGTGAGACAGGAAGGGACATAACACGATCTCTTCCTGAAATGCCAGATTCCTCTGTAAATCTGTTCCTTTGCACACTTCCTTGTGAAGTGTGCTGGTTTGGGTCAGCTCACTGACCTGTTGGCTGTAGAACATTACCGTCAGCCTCTTTGACCTGGTAACTGCCTAGTGAGATCTGCCCACTCCGCCTTGCCTTTAGTGGGTCCAGAGGCTGTGGGGGAACGGTGAGGGGAAGTGGGCACATCACACTGCAGGAGATGGGCTCGCTGGTCCTTTGCAAGAGACCGTTTTCAATATCCTTTTTTATTGTTGGGGAACTAAAGAATGAACCCAAGGGTCTCATGCCTGCTGGGCAAATGTCTGACACTTAGCCATTTTTGTTCCATATCTTTTTACAACCATCTTCTTCTTTATTGATTGTGTATGCGTGAGTGTGGAGTGCACACATGCCAAAGCTGGTGTCTGTGGAGGTCAGAGGGCAGCTGAGGGAGTCTGTGCCCACTTTCTACCGCATGGGTCTAGGATGAAACTCAGGCGCCTAAGCTCTGCTTCAAGTATCTTTATGAGATCCAGTCAGAGCGTCTTGGTTTTTTGCTTGTCTTTCTTTTGTAGAAAAACGTTTGAAAACATTTGCTGTCTTTTGAGTGGGTGGAGTAAGCACCTTGCTGTATGGGAAGGACGGTGGATTTTACAAGTGTCTCCTGTCCTGGTTCACAGCCCACCCCTCCCCCTCTTTTTCTCAAGGCCAGCTCTGCAGCCTCACGTTTTAGGGAACCTCAAACCCCGTGAAGTGTAGGCCAAGTGTGTCTTCCTCTCCAGGAAGGAATCCTGGAATCTGGCTGACAATTCCACACAGATTATTTTCTTTGTTTTCTTTTTCTTCTTCTTCTTTTTTTTGTTTTTGTTTTTTGGAATCTAAATAGGGGACTGGCCTGACACCGTTCCCAGAGAAGCCACTAAGGTACCTTGCACATCGATGCTGCCTGAGCGACACTGTTGCCAAAAGTTTACTGTATGTTATTTGTTGGGTTCTCATGGTGACCTTCTGAAGTAAACAAAGTAGTTAGTGTCCCAGTTAACAGGTAAGAAAGCCAGTCTGAGCGAGCTTACCCTTGCTTTAAAACACAGAAGGGGCATTGAGTAACAATCCAATTCCGTGTCCCCACAGCTTTCCTCTCTAGGACATAATGTCTCCAAATTGCTAATCTGTAACTGAAAATATGTAGGCACGCATCTTTTACATGCTTGACATCAGGTGGGAACACTTTCATCCCGCTTACATTTTTTCTAACTGCTAATAGAGAATGTTGACGTTTTTTCTTTATAGGTGGGGACAGCAGTTAAAACCACACAAGACACCGTAACAGTCACTTTCAGATGTTTTGGTGCCAAACTGGGGCCATCAGAAGTCTGCAGTCTCAGCCTGGTTTTTTTGGGGGGGTTGTGGGGTGGGCAAAAAGGGCACGTTCTGAACTAAAGAATTATGATATCAAAATAAGACCCTTGACTATTTCTATAATATGTTAGCTAACTTTCCCTGTGGTTTGCTTTGGAATTGGTGAAGAATGAGATGAAAATCCAAAACCAACTCACGCGAAAGAATGAACACCCCTTGGATATTAGGTCACGTGGGCTACCCTTACTTACTTCCCCTGCCCGCACTGGCTGACTAGCGCATGCCTAAGAAATACTAAAAATTTCTAGACTTCCTTTTTATTGGAAAAAATATGGTTTATAAACCTTTAAACTGTTGTGCAGGAGCATGCTGCTCTTCAGACATAGACACACATGATTGTCTCAATTTTCAGCTGTATATGTGGGTTCCCTGAAGCATAGTGTTTCTAACTTAGACTCTGTTGAGCTGAAAGTTTTAGTAAATCGAACATGTCCTTCTGCACTTTTCACTGAAGGAGATGTTTGTGGGTGGTTATTAAGGAGGATTTAGAATATAAGGAAATGCTTCATGGGCCCATATATGTGTAATGTGTGTGTGTATGTGTATATATGTGATATATGTATGTGATATATTTGTTATATATGAGACAGGATACATCAGGTTATATGAACATGTAACTTCATCACTCAAACCACGCACAGTAAATATAACAAAGACTTATTTATCTTCTAGGTACTCTATGTATGTCATATATATGTGTGTATATGTATATGCACATATACGTGTGTGTCTTATATATAATATATAGAGAAAATATATAATATATATTTATATAGAGAAAGACACTCACACACATAGACAAATAACAAGGAAAATATATTTGAATGCTGTGAATTTGGGCTGCTTTGGAAAAACTATTGCTACAAATAACTTTACATATGCATCTAATCAATTAAGTGATTCATTAAAAGAATCTTTTTGAGACACGGTCTCATGTAGTCCAGACTAGCTTGAGACTCCTCCTATAGCTTAACCGGGCCTTGAGCCTTACCAAATGCCAGGGTTACAGGCTGATGTTACATAATAAAAGAAATAATAACAGAGTTACGGTTTTTACAACTCATTCTTGATAAAAATTTAATTTGTGAAGGTCATCAGGCTTAGAGGCCAATTGTGGCTAATGTCTCACTTCTGTTTTCTGTGGGGCTGGGATCAGCCATAGTGCCTGGCATGTGCCAGCCAAGTACTGTACCTAGCTGTAACCCCAGCCCTTGGGTAAGGGATCTGATCTTTCTTCTTAGGTCTGTTGCAATTGATGGAGACTTGTTGCCACAGTAGGTGCACACATAAGAAGGAGCAAACCATCTTTAACTAGAAATGGCTATGTGCGTTTTTTAAAGGCTTTGTATACACACTGTAGAGCTTAGTACGAATTGTATTTCATCCCAGAGGGGTTATCTCTACTTTCTGCAGTGACAAAAAGGCACTTGGTCTAAGGATGTAGCTCGGAGTGCTTGCCTAGCATACTGGTGCCCTGATTCCATGTCTAACGTTGCACAAACCAGGTGTGGTAGTCAGGCCTGGAATCCCAGCATTTAGGAGGTAGAGGAGGATCCAGATCATCTTTCCTTACATGGTGAGAGTGAGGCCAGCCTGGGTCCACATGGCATCCTCTGTCAAAACAGGAACATCAACAAACCGAACAGAGATCATGGCGTTCCATTGCAGTGGCTGCTGAGTGCAGCTGGTGAAGTCACGGAGCCACACAGACTGTATTATCTCATAGAACGGGTCACACAGTGACTGAGCAACAGCATTTCAGATTTTTAATGAACTCATACTGGACAGGGAGGTTGTAGAGTGGAACCCAGAAGAATTTAGAGTGTCTCCTTTCTTGGGGAAATGACCGTATCTTGACATTTTTGGGATTGTCAGTATATTGGCCTTATGAGGTTAGTCAGTGATTGTATGATTACATAGTTGTGATGTTAATGAGGGTGAAGATAGGCTTACAAATCAGATAATTGAATGTCTGCAATTATTATGCCTCAGAACAAAATTCTGTTTGATCACTCACATCAGCGATTTCCACCTCCCACATCTGGAAGCATCCCTTTGCTAATTCCTTTGTAGCTCAACAAACGTGGCTTTGCTGTGCCTTTCCAGCCTTGTAAAGGCGGTCTCACCTTGTAAAGAATTCAGCATTTTGGTTAGGCTTAACGGCAAGGGGTAATGATGATAAGATACTAGCAGCATCCCCGTGAAGCCAGCATGTGCTGTGTGTCTTCCTTCTGCAGCTAGGCTCTGCGGAACTGTGGTGACGGAGTCCCTGCCTATGGAGGTGCGTTAGTTAATTTGGTGGTAATGAAGCCACGTTTCATGTCAAAGGAGATCACATCAACTATGACTGGGTGCTGCTTAGAATATGCTTTCAGCCTTTAGGAGGCACCGAATCAGTTCTTTATGCTGACGAAAAGGGCCTGTGAGGTTGTGCCACTGGCCGTGGCGGCTCTGAAGCCAGTGGAGCCTCCGGATGGTGGTAGGGAGGGTTGGATGTCAGCCCCTCAGCTGATGAACTTAAACATGTCTGCAGTCCTCTCCTGTAGCAGCTGTAGCACAGACACTGTTGTGTGTTTGGGGTTGAACTGTTCACATTGGCAGCGCGTATTCTGGCCAGGTGCAGTTACCTCTTGCTTGTTAAGCCTTGGGTCTAGAATTTTGCTTTGAAAGTCCCCCCCACCCCCCTTAAAGAGCTTGTTTCTCCAAGTGTGAGGAATAGGCAACCAAAATTACTTTTCTGTTGTGTGTTTTTTCCCTCTTAGACTCTTGACCCTTCTGCTTTAGACTACCCTTTAGAACTGCTCTCTTCTCGAAAGCTAGGCCTTTTGTTGTGAACGCTGGTGATTGTTGAAAATATCTTCAAGCAAGAGATGTAGCCCATGGATGGCTTTGGTTATGACCTTGGGAACATCAGATTGAAGTGGCCTGCAAGTGGGCTGAGCCCTGCTAGACTTCATCCTTGCAGTCAGTTAAGGGAAAGGGCACTTCTGTCCTGAGCGAGGTGCTTTTCTGCATACTCTGGCTTGTGGCCACTGTGACTGTCTCTGAGAGGACCTTCTTGCTATATAAGTAGAAGTGTTCTGCCAGGAAGGTGTTCAAAACTACCTCTCTCTTTGTAGATTCACATGTGTGTGATCACATGAGATCAGCCTGTCCCATGAGTACAACAGTCCAGGATTCTTAATGACATTAGATCCTTGATTTCTTTATTAAATTAAACTAGTTACATTTTTTGGTATGTTGCATATGTTATATGCTGTGTGGATTCATATGTATACGTGTGCTCTACTGTATTTACGGAGGCAGAGTCTCTGGCTCAATTCAGTGCTTGCTGATCTGGCTAGTGTGTCTAGACTGCTTGACCCAGAATCCCTCTGTCTCTGTTTCTCTGTTTACTGAATGCTGGGATTACGGGCAGGCTGCCACACCCATCCAGCTTTGACATGGGTTCTGTGGATCTGAACCTCTGGTCCTTATGCTTCTAAGACAAAAGCTTTATCCACTGAACCAACTCCCCAGCCTCAACCCTTTTTTAAAGAGGAAAAAAAATAGCCTAAGGTTAAATCCATACCAAAGACAGGGATCCAGTTCAGAGCAAATTGTTGCTTCATGTTTTTGTATGCCATAACTAGTTCTACAGTCAGCCATATCTATTGCTTGCACTATGGAATCTTCTGGTTGCAGAGGGTGATTTCATGGTGGTTGCGGATATCCTAGCTTGCTATTTTGTATCACTGGTCATGCTTTTAAGGCTAAAAAACAAGGTAATTTAAGTCTGTTTTGAGACACATGGAAAGGAAACGATTTCATAACTATCAGTCACGTGAAACTTGGCAGGCCCTAAGCTCATTAGTGGTCACAGTCACAGGATTGATTGCCAGTTAGGGACCCATGGTTAGCTTATTGCAGAACTGCATCTGGCACAATTGCTGTTGTCACCCGCCCCGTTCTGCCAACTTCCTTCCAGTAAGAACAGCCTCTTGCTTTCCTTGTGAGAATTAACTACAGTTTAAACATGATGCAATCAACACCCTGCTCAACCCCCCAGTACCATGCTGGGGTCGAACCCCAGAGCCTTTCCTGGTGCTAGGTGAGTGCTCCCCCAGTAAGTTAGTCTTAGCTCCTGAACTTGAGGACCTCCCCCTTCCCTCATCCCCATATTTGGGAGATTTGTGGGTTTCTTCTTACCAAGTAGATTAGGAGGAAGACAGAAAGATTGTCCTAAATCATGGCAATTATTTTGTGCTTTCTTTCTAAAAGAAATTACAGGACTAGGTGGGCCTCTAAAATGTGTGCAGTAACTTGAGAGTATCAAATAATCCGAAGGCTACATGGTGGTTGGTGGGTTCATGGGAGTTGGTGAGTTGTTTCCTGTGGAAGTTTCTAGAAGGAGGCTTTTATCCTTATAAGTGGAATGGGGAGTGAGGTAGAAAGGGGTGCCGGCAAACTGGTCTTACTGAAAACTTCTTTTCTACTTTCTACAGACACTCAGCTTAGGGGTTCACTTCTCTTTGTGAGGAAAACAACAAGGGGCATTTTGGTTTCTGAGACTCCTTTTTTCCATAGCTTACCTAAAGATAAAGAATCATGGTTCTCTTTAGACTAATTAACCCTTATTTTATTAGAGTGTTTTTT
This sequence comes from Rhynchomys soricoides, assembly GCA_019843965.1. Lineage (NCBI taxonomy): Eukaryota > Metazoa > Chordata > Mammalia > Rodentia > Muridae > Rhynchomys > Rhynchomys soricoides. Next base: position 8,276,594 of record JADRCH010000012.1, read on the forward strand.
TTCTTTAAAGAGTAATTTACCATTATTTTATTAAAAGTGAGTAACATAACCAACATACAGAAAATTATTTTACAATTTCAATAAAAGTGTCCCCGTGTAGTTTGAATATATAAATGAAATTTCAGGTTTATAAAAGATTTACATAATTGCCCATGAATATAAAAGAAAAAAGTTGGGATGTATCCCTGTTCCTCTGGGCTGCTCAGCGGCTGTGTTCCTGGGGTGTGCCTGCTGGTGCCGGAGGCTGGGATACTGGAATGAGTTGGGGGGAGGAATGCTGGAGGAGAAGATCTTTGTGATCCACTGGGGATGGAGTCAGAGAGGAAAGGAGACCATAGCAGGTGTCATGCTATGGGGCTGGGGCTGAAACTGGGGGGATTGAGACGGGAGGAGCAGAAGGAGGGCAAAGATCTGCAGTGAGCTTTCCTGGCAGGACTGGCCTTTGGGTTAGCAGGGGGTTCCTGCTGGGATAAATTTACAGTGCTGGAGGGAAGTTGGGGGGGGGCATCTATGGGATCCACAAGAGATGGGGGCAGGCTGGCAGAGTGGGGGGGCAGGTAGGTAGGCAGGGTGGGGATATCAGGTAGGGTGGGGGGCAGGCAGGGTGGGGGTATCAGGCAGGGTGGGAGGCAGGCAGGGTGGGGGTATCAGGCAGGGTGGGGGGCAGGCAGGCAGGAGGACCGGAGGACCGGAGGGGCAGGGACCTGGAAGGCTGCAGCAAGGGTTCTGTGGCAGAGCTCAAGGGTGAGACTGAGGGGCTGGATCTGGAGGACCAGACGGGAGGTGAAGATGCACAGTCAGAGGTTTTTGTTGATGGCTTTGTCGTCTAAAGAAAGTTTAAGCTTTTCTAGAATGAAAAAATTTAACTTGATTTCAAATAGTTCACTTATTTTTATTTTAGCCAAGCGCAAGCTGCTTAATTCTGTTGTTAGAGGTCACGCATTCATTTTGACCTTTCCCTTATTCTCTAAGTCATGTTTGGGGTTCCGAGTCCCTTTGTTGTCTGAATACTGGCAGTGTGTCAGTCCGGCCTTCCAAGTGTCTGGTACTTGTCATTGTGCAGAGCACTCAGGTGAGAAGCCAGGGCAGCTGGGGCCTGCTGCCTCCTTCCACAGTGCTTTAGCTTTTAGGCATCTTCAGTTTGTGAGAAAATCAGAGCAGGTGACCATTAAGTATTCTTCAGACCTCTGGGAATGGCCACTGCGTGGCTTCAGCTGTGCTAAGGGATCAGCTAGCCCTTTATTTTTGCTATTGTTCAGAATGGCTCCAGTGTGCGTGTAGACACAAATACATGCATTTAATTTAATCAGAAGTTTCACAAATCCACACTTGCCATTTTTTCTTTGCCATGTAATTCTGCCTATTACTTCTTCTTAAAAGAATGCCAGTCAGCGACCCGGTAAACTGATTATATGTCCAGGGGTGGGTTCAAGAAACAACTGCATAGCAACCTGCATAGCAACCTAGACCACGTTTGCACCTCTGCAGAGGCAGTCTGGCTGTCGCATGTTGCTGCGTGTAAGCCCTTCACTTTTCTAGCCTTTTGGTTCCAGCTCTTAAGATTGCCCTTGCCTGATGTGATATTTTCACTTAACACCATGCCAAGAACTGTCCCTGGATTTATGGTACTCAAAGGGATGAAGAAGTGCAGCTGGGAGCTAGAACTGAGCTGGGACCTCTGTGTGCTGTCTTCGTTTGCTTATTTGTTATAAACATTCTCGCCCTGACCACATTTACAAGTTGTGCTGTGCTCAAGGACAGTTCATGGTTCCCATGGCCATCACAGTGAGCAAAACAAGAGGCTGCTCTCAGGTGAACTTTGTAGAGACTTGTAGAGACTGTGACAATGTATCTACCCACGCTGTTTCTCAGACCCCCCCCCCCCCCATAGTGCTCGGTCATGTGTGGTCCTTGGCAGCATGGTGTAATGGCATGTTCCCTAGGCTTTGGAGTTCAGATTGTGAGCTCCTCCTGCCTTCTCCATTGAGCATATACCTTGGCAGAGGTGAAGTGGCAGTTTCTAGGGACAGAGCTATGTGTTATTCCCCTTAGGAGTTTTAATGTCTTGAGCCAGGTAGCTTGCAGTTAGAGCTAGGTTGTTTTGAGGTTCGGAATGGTTTAGGAATGGTATGTATGCTCTCAGTTCTGGTCCCAGGAACATCTAGACCGTGTTTAGCTCTTTGAGAAGATGGCAAGTCCTTTGTAAACAAAATTCTAACTTTTCTGGAGTTATACTGTCCTGGGTAGATTTGAGTCAATGATTGTCTTAGAGGCTGAAATTACTTTTAAATATCTGTTGTGTTGGAAAGAAGTTTTAGTGGACACAATAAATAAATGATTTGGTCTCTGACTGCAAAGGTTACATCTGAATTAGAAAACCGAATCTGTACACATAAAATTACCTAAGCCGGTGATGAAACCGCATATATAGCAAGTGCAACGGTAGTGTACTATCGAATTGGACATGGCAGATTAGCTGAACACCTGACGCTTGATTGGCTAAAACAAAGTAGCAGAATGGAACGAAATGGCCATGGTTGTTGTAAGCAATTTAAGAAACCTGGACTACCCTAAAAATAGGAGAAGTTGCAGCTTCTTCATCTTTTAAAGATAGTCTGAATCTTACATCTTTTTAAAAAATTATTGCATTAGGAACTTGTCCCTGAAGACAGGAGTAACTGATCTTTAGATGATATAGGGGATGGGGAGAAAGCCTCCCCATGACCATGACCGTGTTCCATAAGGAAGACAGTGGGCAGGAGTGGGGAGCATCCCGGAGTGGTATCTATCACACAGGGTAGTTTCTTGTCCTTGCTCTCAAGTATATAGCTATCAATTAGAGCTTCCTGGTCCAAGCTAACGGATGGCAGTTTACATCGGGCTTCTAAACAAAGCTGGGAACACCACTGCACTTAATTCACTAGTGCAACCTCCCCTCCGGGAACAAAGACTTTGCCCTCCCGTATGGTTGTTGGAGAGAGAATTAGTGAATTCTTTTCTGTGATCTCATGGAGAATGGGCCTCACTATACAAATATGTGACTTGAATACTTTAAAAAAACAACAAAAAAAGCTCATGTGAACATTTGGTGGCCAGAGGGCAGGTGAGGAGGATCAGTTCGCTCCTCCCCTGTTAGTCTCTGGAGGAGTTGAACTCAGGAAGTCAGGCATGGCCAGCAAGTGTCTTTGCTACTCTTTCCCATCTCACTGGTTCAAAACAAAGCGACATGAAGAGTCCCTGGCACATACTCGCCTGCTTCCTTCACAATGTTACTGTTTTTGCTCAGTCTGTTTAGCCTTTCTTGTGTGCCTGTGATTTGGGGGCTGCCCACTTGGTATTGGATAACCAACTAGAGGCTCATCCTTGAGAAGGATTGTTTCTGCCTCCATCAGCATTATTTCTTAGTTGCCTGTAGGTTTTGTTTTGTTTTTGTCTATGGCCCTATGAGATTTCTCCCTTCCACGTGTCCTGTTTCTTGGTGTTGTACCTGTCCTGGGCTTGTTTAGGCAGTCATATTGTTGTGGTGTTATGGGTGAAAATCTACAACATGAGCATGCCAAGCTGCCTAGCAGTTCAGCTTCGTGAAGGCAGGCTGAAATGGAAGTATTGGGCAGGAGGTATTGAGTTCTTCATGCGGTGTCATGGTTTTGGCTTTGAAGCAGAGTGAAGCCCCCAAACATATTCTATTTATGTTTGTGTTATGTGTATTTATAAAACACACAGAGAATTGGGCTAAATACTCGGAGTGAAGCTCATATTTTAGAATTTCTAAAATGTTTTTTACATATTTTAAATCTCTTTGGACTAATTTTCTTAAAAAATTTATTGTTTGGACTAGGGAGATGGCTCAGTGGATAAAGCGCTTTACCATGCAAACTCCAAGAACAGGATTCCCTCAGATGCCTGCTCAGCACCAGTGAAATGCCAGGCGGGTGTTATGGGCCACCTGCAGTCACAGCACCTGGGAGGTGGGGGCCAGAGCCTAGAGCAAGCTGCTAGATTGGTGGCCACATGCTAACGAGAAGCCTCGCCTCCGAGAGTAAGGGGAGGAGGGTGATGGCAGAGGCTCCTGATGCTGGCCTCTGTGCACGTGCACACCCCCTCACACACACACATGAGCTCACACTAACAACTTGCGGTTTCAGTTTTTAAAATGTACCTTCCTTTCGGTTTATGCTATGTAGAAGTAGCTATTTTCCATTGTGGAGTATTTGTGGAGTCTTGGAGTACAGGAGGCTCTCGCAGATGCTCCGTCCACAGAATGAGGATCTCTGTGCCGATTGGAGGTGGGATAAGCACTTGACCAGTATACCGATGTGTGCCATGTTCCAGCCTCAGGGTGTGAAGAAGCCCACCTCTGCCTTCCATCCCTAGCACATTTGAAATGAGCGGGCTGTCCGCCAAGTAAATGTATGGAAATACTTGGCTTTAGATGAAAACATTGGCCACAGCTGAGGGAAGCATGTGCTAAACACTTAAGACTTTCATGGTAGATATCCGCTGGCTGCCATCCAGGGAGGCTTCCGTATTTTCATTGATTTGAGAGGCATTCCTGAAACTGGAGTTGTTTGGGGTGGCATCAGGTCCTGCCAAAGCAGCTTTGAAGAAGAGTCACATGACTGCAGTGGGCCTGTGCTGGCCCCGACACACCCAAGTGGTGAGGAACAATGATCTCTCTAGGTTTTGTTCCATTAATGTGTGACATAGGTGACGATTCACTCTCACAGAAAAGTCAGCGTTTTCTAGGTTTGAGGAGAGAAATTGGTCTGTGTGGGTTGACCCAGTTTGTATCTTGCTAAGCCACTGTTGTTCCAGAATTGGGAAGACAAGACCTTAAAAAACAGGAACTTGTGGATTCTTGTAAAGCCTGGACAGAAGTCATGCTGTCAGCACAGAATCTGAGCTGAGGCTGCGGTGTCTTCTGTCCTCTCTCTCTCTCTCTCTCTCTCTGTGTGTGTGTGCACGCACTCTTGCTTTCTGGGGGCTCCCCTGCGTGGTCCTCTTGCCTGTTAGCATTCTGACAGGCTGAAGAGCTTGTGGGGATCTAGAGCCCCTGGGCTTTTGCTAAATTAGATGGAGGACTCAGCCAATGGGATGTGAATTAGTAAAAGGCTTTAGATAATTGGAAAGAATCTTGTTGGCAGCTCTTTTTGTTTTTTAACCTGCAAGACAGAGGTATCTGGGTTTACTCTTGTGTTGCTAGCTTTCCAGGGTGGTCTCATTTGGGGCTCGTGTTTTCCACCCTGGAATTTGTGGAGATAATAGTAATTCCTAGAAAGCCATACCTGGGGAATTGCCAGTGCCCTTTAAGGAAGGTGCTGGGTGTGGGGCGGAGCCAGGCTGGTTTCTAAGGGCTCCTCTCTTGTTTGGCAAGTCTCTGCTTGTCCTGGCTGGTATGGTTCCTGGAAGTGAATAGCAGGCAGGCAGAGAATCCTCCTCATCATTGCCTGTGGCTGTGGCTGAGGATTCTCAAATGGCAGTGAGTGTGCAGGGCAGTGTACAAACTCAAAGCAGAAAAACAAGGCTTACTTTATAAAATGTTCCAACTTCATACTCATGTCTCTAGTGAATTTACTAAGGTGGGGAGGTTCTACCCAGCTTTCCCAGTCAGTCACCCAGAGTTTTAGGGAGGCATTGGAGGAGATTCATGGGGTGACTCTTGGAAGTTCAGTAGTAACTATCTTGGGTGTTTTCAGGTCGAAAGCTTCATTTCAAATCTCCAAAATAGGGTCTGTTGTTAGCTTAAGGGGAACGAAGCAGAGTGTCTGGAGCTCATTCTAGGGTGGAGCTGAGAGTTCAGTTCTCACCTGTAACTTGATAGACAGATTGGAACATCACGGCTTCGAAGTTGACATTCATTTAAGTAAAAACCTGTTCATACCCAAAGAGCACATAGGTTGTGACTCCATTGTTTGAATTTATTTAAGACATTGCATAAATATAAACTACACATACACTTGGGATCATTTAGAGTTCTTGAATCTAGATGTTGGACTCTTTGAAGGGCCCCACTAACTCGCTGTTGTGGTCTTAGCTCACTGGCCCATTACCCCCGTTAAGAACTCCATGCTTCAGTTGCGTCCCCTGGCTTGGGAATAATGAATGTTCCTTTGAAAACTGATGAGCTGATCATCAGGGGGTCATTTGAGTCAAAGATTTGTTTGCTTAAAACTTGATGTAAAGACTGTAATCTGTGGTTCATTTGCTCTGTTCTCAGAGTTAGCTGGCCCGTTTATTGTATCCTTTTAGGATTGGTTGAGACCTTGAGCCTTACTAGCACTTGGAGGCTTCACAGAGTAAAGATTTGATCCCAGTCTGGGTTCTCCTGTGCAGCAACCATGGCAACTTGCCTCTGATTTGCTTTTCTTTTCGGGTAAGGTCAGAAACTGAACCTGTGGCCTTTCTCTCCTCTCGTTGGCATTTCTCGTTGGTTGAGTTTTCCTGTTTTTGCCCCCTCCTTCTTTGCTCTTCCCCACTCTCCTCCTCCTCCTCTTTTTCAGCTGTGAGGGTCGAACCTAGGTCTTAGGTGCTAGGCAAGCACTCTGTTGTGTATACACAGAGACTCTTGAGGTACCCCCTCCCCCATAGAGCATATGCTGCCATGTGCTCTCTACTGAGAATCTTGCCCGCCTGCCAGCTCCTCTCTTTTGAGTTTTGCATTTCATAGGTTAAAAATCCTAAGGTGTAGGGCTGGTGAGAAGGCGCAGTGGTTAAGAATGTTTGCTGCTCTTACAGGGACCCAGGTTCAGTTTTTAGCACCCACATGGTGTTGGTGCTGGGATGGGTGACACCCAGGCATTGTGTTGGTAAGGGACAAGTGACACCCAAGGACTATGTTGGTGAGGGACAGGTGATCCCCAGGGACTATGTTGTTGAGGGATAGGAGACACCCAGGGACTGTGTTGGTAAGGGACAGGCGACCCCTAGGGACTATGTTGGTGAGGGACAGGAGACCCCCAGCGATTGTGTTGGTGAGGGACAGGAGACCCCCAGGGACTGTGTTGGTGAGGGACAGGAGATGAGTTTCCCATTCTTTCCTTTAGTGTCATTATTCCTTGGAGCAGTTAGGTTAGGACATTAAGTTCCTAGGCTTCAGAGACCTGCTTCAAAGTGGGGGTTAATGCTGACCACCTGATTGGCTGGCAAGAGCTTCTGTTCCGTTTAGTGTCGCCCTAAACTTCATGGCTTAGTGCAGTTAACTGTTAACTTGCGGCACATAGTGTATAGCTGTGAATATTTCTTGAGTTTCTATGACGCTTTGATCCCAGTTCATTGTAGGACAGTTCATAGGTGCTTGTAAGATGTTGCTGTGTGTCTCGGGTAACTGTGACCTCTTTAATAGATCAATAGCAGGAGACTCGCCATTCACTGAGATTGTATGGACTAAGTGCTATTTGAGGCCTTTTTATGGATGGGCATTCTTTTCTGTACAGTTATATGAATTCGTATGAAAATGGTCCAGTTTTTTTTATACACATTTTTTTCTTGCACGAAAACTCTCTTGAATAACTAAGCTTTATTCCCGCCTGTCCTAATCATTTCCTTTCCAAGGATAAGGTAGTATTCCTTGTTATTTGTGAGGATAATGCAACAACGCAGCTGTTGCATGCTTGGCATTTCTGCTTCTGGTGAAATGCTGTTTGTGCAGGTTTATCTGATCCAGATGTGTGACTATCGAGCCCCATTTCTAACTGTAAGAGCGGCCACATTCCATTATGAGCACACCCATAGGATTCTCCGCTGAGAGGCAGGGCCACACTTCAGAAACGGCTTCAGCACTGAGCAAAGCAGTAGGAATGTTCCCCTCATGTATAGACCAAACTTGAGTTATTGGAATTACAACTGGAAAAAGAAAGACACACTTCTCTCTTCTCCGGCTTTCTTATGACATGGGAAAGCAGATTCGGGACCAGAACAGTTTGACTTCATCTGGCTGGACTTTTAGGTCTCTGCCTAGAACTTTGAATGCTTTCTGCTCGAGTGTTGTGTGCTACCGTAGAAAGGGTGGGAGACTTGGTTGGCAGTGCCAGCTTCTCAAGCAGGATGGAGCCCTCCAGCTCCCTGTTTAGAAGTGAGGTGACGAGTCTGTGACAGCTGGATTCCATTGGACTGGCGTAACTCTTTCTGAAACCTAATGCGGTATGAGCTATTTCATTATTATGTATATTTATGGTGACGTGCTTAAATGATAAAATGCACGAAATTAGGCATGCTGTGAGGGCTGAGGAATTGACAAATGTGCATGAGCGTGTAAGGACGGTGGATGTTTCTGAATAAATATATGACCCTTTAATGTGACTTGAGCCTTTGGCTTAATTTTTGTCTTATACAAGATCTCCGTGGCTTCTGGCTGCTTCACAGATACCTGTGGAAGAGGTAAAATGCCAGCACCATGAGAAAGGACCTTATAAGGTTTGGTTTACCAAATGGGGTACACATTAGCATACTGGTTAGTCCTTGCTCTGATTTCCATGGGGTGAAGGAGAGTTATCCAGATGGCTTTGTCTTACCTAGCAGTGGGTTTTTGTTGCTGCCCAACAATGGTAAACTTGGGAATGGTAAACTGTGCTTTTGTAACATGCAGTAAGTAGGGAAGCTTGCTTCGTGTTCTAGGGTTACCTGTGTGTGCTCGTGTGTGCATGCGTGCATGTGTGCGTGTGTGCGTGCGTGCGTGCGTGCGTGTGTGTGTGTGTGTGTGTTTATTACAACGTAATAAAAAAAGTTTTGCTGGGCAGTGGTAGCGCACACCTTTAATCCCAGCACTCAGGAGGCAGAGGCAGGTGGATTTCTGAGTTCGAGTCCAGCCTGGTCTACAGAGTGAGTTCCATGACAGCCAGGGCTACACAGAGAAACCCTGTCTCAAAAAACGAAAAAAAAAAAAAAAAAGTTTTAAAAGAGAAAGAGATGAGCAAATAAAATAGTATTAGCAACTTCATAGATTATTGAAGCAGAATCAGCATGCTGAGTGCTGGATATTCTGGAGATTGAAATGGAAGAAAAATGCAAAGATGTTAGTTTGATTTCTTCTATAAGCCTCTATTTATTTATGGTTTCTTCTATTACCATGGCTTCAGGACATTACCATATCACACTAAAAATTAACAGAAAGAAAACCAGGGGCACAAATATCATGTTTTGGATCGTATTAAATCCATGGATCTTTTTGTGAAGTTAAAACAGAGGTAGCTCTTTGGATGCACACATTTGGTTGACTCTGTCTCTCGAGCATTATGGTCTTTTATTTTTTTAAAGTATGAAAATTGTTCATATTCTTTATAAAAACTATTTTCAGATTAGAGGTGTGTGTGTATGGGTGAAGTGGGTGGGCAGGAGTGGTGGTGATTCCAGTGGCTGCCTGTTGCTTGGAAAGGGTCAGGATCTGCAGAGGCTCTAGGACAGTTAAGAAGGATGCCCGGTGTAGCTGAGGGTTAAGAGGCAGAGTCTGATTTTACCATAGAAGCACTCCAGTATTCTTCTCATGGAGGAATTTTTTGAGGGTTGGAAGGGTTCACTAGGCCAGGCATCACTAGGCCAGGCAGTAGTGCACCTTGTGGGTAGGAACATTCAAGTTAATGCTCAAGGGTACAGCTGACTTGCTATGGCTTGTCTTTTTTTAACGATTTCCTTATTTTATGTGTTGAAGTGTTTTATCTGCATGTATGTCTGCGTACCACATGTGTAATGCCTGCAGAAGGCAGAAGAGGGTGTTAGAACTCCCGTTCCATTGGGTTCTGACCTACCCTGTGGGTGCTAGGAATTGAAGCTCAGTCCTCTGGAAGAACTGCCAATGTTCTGACCTGCTGAGATTAGAACCAGCTCCAGCTGCATTTTTGCTGGAATAAAACATTATCTTTGTCATTTATTTTTAAATGTGTGTAATGTGCATGTGTGTACATATTCACATGTGTGTGGGTGCACCTGTGTACAGGAGCCCAGAGGATGATATCTGGTGTTTTCAGTCTCTCTCCACTTTATTTTCTGAGGCAGGGTCTCTTGCTGAACTGGAGCTTGGAGCTCGCTGATTTGGCTAGTCCATCTAGCCTGTTTGCCTGGTATATCTCGTCTCCATTGCCAGTGCACTGGGATTAAGGTTGGGCCACTCTGCTTCTGCCAGGTTTTTGATGTGGGTGCTGGTATCTGAACCCGTCTTTATGCTTCTGAAGCAGATGCTTGTTGTACTGAGCCGTGTCCTCAGATGGAATCTCTGTAGTGTATGAGGTACAGTGATTCCCTGCACCATGTCAGGTGGTTTCCAATCACCTGTGACTCCAGCTCCACAGGATCATACGTACCCTCACTCCCCAAGTAAAATTAAACTTAGAAAAGCACAAGGCTGTTCCATGAGGCGATTCCAGTTGCCCTGTGTGTTTTTTAATCTTATGTGTTGTTTTCTTGCATAATACATAATTAAGTTATTATTTTAATTACTTCCTCACACTAGAATCTGCGCTCCCTGGGAATGGGGCTTTGGTCCTTTCTTCCATGTCTGTACCAGCACTGGTCCACAGTAGGTGTGCTGCTGTTCATCCAGTGACTCAGTAAGTCAGTGTGTTGCATATGCCAGTGCTACAGGAGAAGAGACCAGTCTTAGATCACGGCCTCAGCCTCAAGCAAGTCATTGGGTGTCACCTGATTTTATGAGATGGCAGTTGTAACCTGGAATGATAAGATGGAACTTACAGATTTGGTTTGGGTATTTGGCTTCCTTTGGTGTTTATGGACAATTGGAAGTGGCATTTAAGTACTTAAGAGAATTCATAGAAAAGATTTCCATTTTCTTTTGAGAAACTGAGACCACGTGCCGTCATGTTAGTGAAGGTGCAGAGCTGGTGGTGTTCAAAGGGGGCAGGTGCTCAGAGTGTCAGTCCCCATCTCTCTGCTTACTCCGGAATACTGGAGGAAGTGTGCTTTTGCCATCATGTGATAATTTGATTAAATGACTAAATATGAAGAACAGTCTCTCTGTAGCCATGTTTGAGAAGGGTGAGATTGTGTTGAAGGCGCTGTCTGTCTGGTCCTTGCAGGCACTTGAACAACATAGCACTTACTTGCTTTGTTTGTGTCTTAGATAACTGAGCCCTCCATCTTTTTGGAGTTGGTGGTTTTGATTGCTGACGGTTGCAAAAGGGAAGAGAGAGTCACTTAAAGGAAGCATAGGGCACACCCAGGTGCTCTGTCTGTGAACTGCAGATGGGAAGCATCTGCCTTGTTAACTGATAATGAGTAGTGAGTTTGGGCATTAAAAGGGCGTGGCCACATTGGTTGACAGCCAGCTATAATATTATTGCAAATGCATATCATGACATTGTGAAGGCCATAAAGATGTAACATATATCTCTTGTCAGACAACCAGTGTTTCTCTTTGTGATTGTGCTATAAAGTGCAAAAGAGTAAAAAACGATTGCTTAGGAAAGTGAAACTTTCTCAGGACGAATATTTAGATTTGTTGTTGCCTTGAAATCTTAAAATTTGGAGTTGACTCTCCCTGTCAGTATAAATGGCGGCGATTCCTAGGCTGTGCTGGGTTGGGGAGTTTCAAAGTCTGCTGAGGTAGAAAAGCAGCTTATCTGTTGACAGTAAGTGGGTGAATAAGCAATACAGTTTCTTTAGCTTCATGAAGCACTCATTTAATCAAGGGCTTAGCCAGGAAAGCCAATTTTATTTGACTCTTTACCTGAAATTGAGCAGAGTTCTTCCTTGAAGGGATAATGTAAGTGATGTGCTAATAGCTTTTTATATTCTTACAATCTCTAAAATTGAGATTTACACTGTTCTAGATCCCCGTTACTCAGAACAGTCTCAGATGAACACTAGACTTGAGAAAAGTGTATCTTCAGCAGTGTTTGGTCCTGCGGTAATTCTCTGTGGGAGTTGCTGCTTTGAGGCCACGTGTTCAAGAACCATCCTCCTTTTACCTCTCAGCTGACTTGCTACTGGGATTCCTATTCCTGTACAGTGTAGCATGGTATTTTTACCCATGGCACGTTGGCAGTTGTCTCCTAGATGGATTCAGGAGAAAAAAGACACCGCATGTACCTGTGGGCCGTTTAGTTTGTTTTCCTTAATTTTTTGGTTTTATTTGTTTAAGACAAGGTTTCTCTGAGTAGCCCTGGCTGTCCTGGAACTCAATCTGTAGACCAGGCTGGCCTCGATCACAGAGCTCCGCCTGCCTCTGCCTCCCGAGTGCGCCACCAGGACCATCACCTGCTGGCAGCTTTTCTTACTGTGAACCTGGGTATATAGTGACATTCTTCCTCAGTACTCTCAGGGATATCATTTTGGTGACGTGATTAAGCTAGCATAGAATTCAGACAGAATGGAGAAAATAATTATCCAGTCTTTATTTGGGGTCCAGGGGACAAAATGTTGAAAGAAATGGTTATCGCCCAGCTTGTAGGTGGGGTACCCAGCCTCCCGTGGCTGTGTTCCAAGCTGCCAGCCTAGCTGTGGTTGGCTCTCCGCTCCCCAGGGAACTGCTGTTACTCAGGTACAACTGACTGACTCTTAGCTTTGGCCCTGGTAGGACTCTGCCTGCAGGAGCTGATGTGGTGGCAGAGACAATGGGGTAATCATTTGGGGAGTTTGACTGAGTCTGTATTGGAGTGGATGTTGTAAAGAGATCATAGCTTGTTATGTGGAAACTACAGACTCTGTAGACCTAGATAGAGACTGTTTATAAATACAATGCCATCTGAGAAGCAAGAGGCCTTTCCTTGTTGTTTGGACCCTGAAAAATAAGAAACAGAATACAGATGATCCCAAAGGGGCTGCTGATTAGAGAATAGTTTAAAAATTTCCATTGCAAATTTTAAGTGCCGAAGTTGTTTTTCAAATCAGTGCCGATTAGCAATGTGCTAGAAGGGAGGTCACATCCTGTGGTAGAGCTGGTGATGCTGGTGTGAGAGTATGATCTGGGGTCCTTGCTAAACGGGTCAGCGTCTTGTATCAGGTGAAGGAAACCAGGGACCCCCTCCCTCAGAATAATTAGACATGGCAGCAGGGGCAGTAGAGTCAGGAGAGCTGAGTGTTGCCCTACCTGCAGCTCCCACTCCCCTCCCCCTCCCCCAGCCGGTCATTTTCCCCTAAGTGAGTAAAGGGCCACATGGAACCAGGAAGCTGCCTGCCCTGTCACGTTCCAGGAACCTCCGGCCTTGCAGAAATGCTTATCTTCCTAGGTGGAGCCTGAGCAATGGCTGTTCAGCAACTAGGTGTTTTCTCTAGAGGGATGTGGCTAACTCAGGTACTGTCTAGGGAGAGTTCATTGGTGATTCCTATCCCAGATAAACCAAGTTCCTAGCCCCTCACAGTAGGAGGGAATCTGTCCATCATCTGGATTAAATACTTGATACAGTAGATACATGGAGGTGTGAGAAATTGAGCCATTCAGAGCAGAACTCAGATTCAGCTTGGATCTCAAGCTGGCCACACTTCTTCAGTGTCACGTGGATTGACTCAGGCCACGTGGCATGTCGTTGGAATCCCTGAGAAATGTCTTCTTAGTTTAAACTTAGTTCTTACTTGGGAGATTACTAAAGCCTGTCTCTTCATGATTATGTTTAGAAGTGTAATTGATTGCTAAGAAGCACTTTAAAAATAACTCTAGGAAAGGTAGCTGTTGTTGATGTGTGGCCTTGTTCGTATTGGTGGTGTTCTAGGAAGTGGGTGAGACTGAAGGTGAGAACTTTGTACTGAAGGTAGAAAAAAATAAAAAGAAAATATTTTTTATTCATTTACTTCATCAAAACTTGAAGATATATAGACAATGGCCAAATGGTACTCAGGGTCTTAAGTGACAAGTACATTAGCTTTCCTATGGAGTAGAGCAGGCACCTAAAGAGAGAACTGTATTTGGGGATTAAATTATGCAGAGCTAGCTTTGAATAAATAGGATTTTCAATTTCTTGAGTTTTTTTTTTTTTTTTTTTAAAACTCGGCCAATACCCTTAAAGTAAGAATTATATTAGAGGAAATTATTACTAATCTTTGCTGGTTTTGGCTTCCAAATTAGAGAAAAGAATAGGGAATACACAGAAGGTGAATCTTTAAAAATGTCTAATCGGATGTGAGATTAGAGGCAAGAAGTTTTGCCACAGAATTTTCTTAAACCCTGGAGAAAAAGCAGTAGAAATTCATCAGGGATGAGTGAATTTCCTGAGGGATGTTGGAGACAGGATGCAGGGTGGCACAGCCGTGTGTGGGCATCTGGAGGCTTTCCTTAGATGGTCAGTCTTGAGTCATTGGCTGGTTGAAGAGGCAACACAGCTCCACACACAACTTAATGTGAGCTTCATCAAGCCCTCCTCAGTATGAACACAGTACGTAGTAATCACAGGCATAGCACTGTCTTAATCGAGGAGAGAGGGTCTTGGAACATTGAAAACAAAGATTCCAATACGGCTGTTCTGTGAAAATTAAGGGTCTGGGACTTTCAAGAATCCTAATTTGGATTAGTTATGTCCAGAGTCTTTTGAAGTCTGAGCTGGAAAGCACAGCTACTCATGGTGCAAAACTGGATTTCCAAGGTCTTCACAGTGGGTGTTTGAACAGTGGAGGGGTGAATTGGCAGGTCAGCGGTCTCATCTCTCAGTGTGATTTCAGCATGTATTATTCATGTGTGTCACTGTTTTTAGTGTGACATCTCTTAGATGTGCTGTTTGTTAGATGAGCTCTGTCTATCAAGATAGATGTTGCTCCTGTGTCTGTCTGTCTGTCTATCCATCGGTCTATATCTATCTATCTATCTATCTAATTTTTGGAGACAGGGTCTCATGTAGCCCAGACTGGCTTTAAGCTCCCCATATAGCCAAGACTGACCCTGATGATTCCTGATGCTCTTCCCTAGTACTAGGATATCAGGAGTATACTGCCACACTCAGTTTATGTTGGGAATCAAACACAGGGCTTTGTGCAAGCTAGGCCAGCACTCTAGCAACTGAGCTGTATCTCCCAGCTGCAGTTCTAGTACATTAATCATCAGACGCTTCTTTTAAACATTTTGAGGCCTTTCTGGATTCAATGTCAAATAATCTGAAGTGGAGGCCGAGAGTTTGTGAATGTGACTTGTTCAGCATTGTGTGCCTGTGTCAACTCCACGGAGGGGTGAGTAAATGGATGTTGTTTTCACACTAGCGGATAAGATGACATGGATCTCGTTGCTCTTTAATCTCATGACCTTGGACAAGTCATCTCTAATGACCACTGAACTGGGGCAGTTAATCTTTCTCAACACTGCACTCTAGGCAAGAGCCAGATCAATGGGTCTGGGCATGAAAAGGAAAACCTAGGGCAGTCACTAAATAGTGCATGCTGGGAAGCAGCTACTGAATTGTGCTGGGGCACCCAGGAGTTCCTGGTGGGATCACAAAGGCGGAGGTGTCCTTATTTCCCAGCACAGGGCTGTGTATCATTTTGCTAGCTCTTGTAGCAGGTTGAGGCTGTGAACTGAAACTGATAGCCTTCCCTGGGATCCAGCTGACACAGTGACGTTGTTCTTTGTAGGATCTGGGTATTGAAGATGCACAACTAAGCTAAGTTTTCATCTCAGAAATCTTCTTTGCCTGTGAGAAGTCCTGGAGATCCTTTGCAGGATAAGGCTGACTTGGGAACAGGCAGAGGCCGTTGGATGTGGTGACATTCTTTTCAAGTGCTCTGGAAGGCTATATTTTTAAATAACAAGCACTGTGAGTCCTGCTCTGTCTTAGTTGTAGCACATAGGGTTTTAGTTGGCTGCTCAAAGCTTCTGCTGTGTTGCAGTCTGTTATTTTGGTTGCTGCTTCCTTTAAATCTCTCGAATTACCAAAACTAGTTTAAGGATGGTGAGCTGTGAGAAGGCCCTGTGTGTCCTGGGCGGTATTTTCCTGTAATTATCAGGTGAGTGACCCCAGCTAGGAAATCTCGGTTATTCTTGACCCTGTAACTGTCTGACTGCTGAGCTCGTACTCAAAAAGATTATGATTTTTTTTGGAACATTTTTGGGTTCCTATTTTGAGGTTAGGGATATTCAACTGATAAAATTCATGGAAAACTCAAAACTCAAAAACCCCTCTAAAAGGTCCTATCATCTTTGATAAGGAATCCTTAACCTGAGTTAGAAATTCTAAAGTTAGATTTGTAGAATTGATTTAGAAATGGATATTATACTGTGCATATACTTGTGTGTATCATATTTTGTATGTGCATAAATGTATATTTGTTTTGTAGCTAGAAATATAAGAAAGCATATTTGTATCTGAAATTCAGTAAACAACCATCAGTTTCTTCAAAAAATTTGTTTCATTAGTAGGAAATATATTTAAATATTCATTTAATGTCAAGTGTGTGTGTGTGTGTGTGTGTGTGTGTGTGTGTATATGATTGTGCGTGTGCATGTTTTGAGACGGTCTTTCTGTGTAGCTCTGGCTATTTTGAAGCCCACTGTGTAGACCAGGCTGGCCATAACCTTACAGAGACCTGACCTGCCTGCCTCTGCCTCCTGAGTGCCGGGATTGTATATCTTATATATTTTGACAATTGACATGAGTAGCCAGGCATATCATTTTCCCTTTCCAGCCATGGCTGTCTTACTGACCCTGTGCTGTGTGTGGAGGGATAGGGTCACTGAGCGACTTAGGAAGCCTCTTAGATTCAAAAGTCTGCATTTCAAAGCACAGCTCCTTTGCTTGTGTTGATAACTGGCCCAGTACATACCTGGAGAGACCCCAACCAAATAGCTGCTTTGTGGAACTATCCCCTTTACTGTTCCATCTCCCATGACCCTCTTCTGACTTCCTACTGCTCAGTGAGTGTGCAGAGCTCAGTGGAAGGAATGTTCTGGAAATGAGTTACACGACCCGCATTCTTCTGGACAAAGCAGGGAAGGGAAGGAATATAGAGACAGTAGATAGGGCAAAGGGTCCTATGTGCTCTCAGAATGTGGATTCAGAAGCTTCAGAGCCTGGGTGCTGCATGGGTCCTGGAGTCGGTGGGAGGAAGGACCAGAGCTGACCGGCTTCTTCAGAGCAAGATACTGCTCAGCAAGCATGGCAGTGTATGTTCTCATGGACTCAGGCATAGTTCTAATTCTGACCATGACTACCCCATCTTCCTGTCATTCCATGTAAGTACCTTTACTATTTGAGAAAGGAAATCCTGGGATAACTGACTGAAGGATGTGCTATGTAAAAAATCTGGGCTATGATAGTTTGAAGCTCTGGTATATGGGGATGTTTATATTTTCTGCGAGTCTGAGTCAGCACTGAAATTTGTGGCATTCTTTTTAGACTGGATTTTGTGATATATTTTGAAATTTAAAGTACTTTCTAGGGGCCTCACAGACCCCGTGGTCCTTGCCTGGTGATCCTCATGGCTGTTCAGTGATGTGGGGGCATAGTTTTCTTATATCTGTAGCTTTTCTGGTGAGCTATCTCACCAACGGCTGTGGGGAGGTGGGCTCTGTGGGGAGGTGGGCTCTGTGGGAAGGGGGGCTGTGTTATAAGGTAGGCTCTGTGGGATGGTTGACTAGGTGGGGAGTGGGCCATGTGGCAGAGTAGGCGTGTGGGGAGGTGGGCCGTATGGGAGGTGTGCTGCCACAGCCTATGGTTCTGCTCTGGCAGTTATGGTATGTTTTGTGATAGGGTTGTCTTTCCTCAGATGTTCGAGTTTCACTTCTCATCTTGTCATGAGAACATTTGACAGGATGACTTTACCTAAAGTCGCTCTCTGTGATTATGTACATAGGTCCCACACAGTTCAAGGCAACTGAACAATTACTATTGCCTAGAGACCCCTCGGCCCCCAGAATCCCATCACACATTCCATGTCGATGAGACATAAACAGACCCATAGATCCTTCTAGCTGTTCCAGCAGACCATTTCGTTATCGGAGAGGACAGCCCTGGGCATGTTGCTTCTGTGAAGGTCCCCATGCCCCAGTGGAAAGACAGAAGTAGATGATGGTGATGTTGTTGATCCAGGTGCTCTGTGGGCCTAGGCTGCTGTGCTTGTGAGCTAGGTTGTAACAAAAATTCAAAGACAGAAGAAGTGTTGGATCAGTGGTAACGAGTGAGTACCTCTGTCCCTGGCTCCATGAACACAAACGTTATGTTCAACGAACTTTAAAATAGAACAAAGCTTCCAGAATAAGGCTGTGAAGAAAGCAAACCTTCTTCTGTTTGGTTGCAGAAGCAGGGATCGAACCTAGGTCCTGGCCAATGTTAGCAAAAAGCTGTACTGACAAGCCATGTCCCCAGCTTGGATTTTATATAGCTGCTAATAGGCTTGTGTCGTAAGCTGTTGGGACCAAGGAGTTGAAACTTAAAGACATTTAAAAAGGTTGCAGAGTGAAAATTTGCACTAAGCTCAGGTTAATTCTCTGAAGAAAGGGTAAAAAGCTAAATGAACTATCCACACGGATCTCTTACAAGGGTACCACAGCATCCATGTGTGCTGGACCTTCATGGCCCCGCTTATTAAAGGGCCACCATGTACATCCGTGCTGGGCCTTGTCTGTTGCCTCCGACTCACACACTCTCCGAGCAGGTCTAGTCTTGAAGCTCGACGCATGGCCAGTGTCATGGACGGGTATATAGTTTTTAATCTTTTCATCCTGTATTTTAATTATCTCTTTTTGTGGCTAGGTAAGCTTAAATGAGACATGTTACAAACATGCTTGGCAGGGAGATGGTTTAGTGGGAAAGGTGCTATTGAGAAAGCGCAAGGTTGTGAGTTTGAATCCCTAGATCCCATGTAAAGCTAGGTGTGCAGGCATGTAGCTGTAATCCCAGTGTTAGGCCTGACGTGGGAGGTGGAGACAGCGGTTCTCCTGAAGCCAGCCAGGAAGACTGCATATGCAAACTGGAAACAAGAGTGTGTATCAAACAAGGTGGAAGGTGAGGACAGATACCTGACCTGCACATACACACCAGGACACACGTGTGCTCTCTCAGATTACAAAACAAGTAAGAACAACAGAAAGCCAACTATCGCCATTGTGCCTCTATTGGCGGCAACAGTCAGTCCAGTAATGACCTGTCCAGGTTTGTTCCTGTACTGTGTAGGGTTGGTTGTACTGACTGGGTGGGTTTGTGTGAAAGACAAACCACAAAGGTGTGGGATGACCAGTTTCTCTCTCAAATTGTTTCCTTCAAGGGCCTCTGTCTTCTTTCTCCCTTCCTTACAAATGGACATTTAAAACTTTTTAAATTTTATTTTATTTGTTTTAAAGATTTAGATTATTATTATTTTATGCACATCAGTGTTGTGCCTGCGTTTGTCTGTGCACCACAGCATGCCTGGTGCCTGAGGGCATGGTATATTTCCATGCAGTTGCTGGGGATTGAACCCAGGGCCTTTGCAACGATAAGTACTCTTAATTACTGAGCCTTCCCCCAACTCTTTTTTTTTTCTTTTAAATTTAAAGCTGGACCTGGCAAAGCAGTACTGTATGTCCAGTTACTCAGGACATTGAGGCAAGAGGTTCACAAGTTCAAGGCCTGCCTTGGCTCTGTGAGTTCAGCCTTAGCCAGGGCAACGGAGTAAGACCCTGTTTCAAAATTAAAAGTAAAAAGAGGTCTGAGGTCTGGTTCAGTGGTAGAGGGCTCCTCTAGTATTTTGAGGCCCTGGGCTCCCTGGTCTTGCCAGGAAGAAAAAGGAAGGCATTAAAAAAGACAAACTCTTCACTTTACCTACTTAGTGTTGAACATGTCACCGTCACCTTCCCCTGCTTTCTTTTGTCCCCTTGGTTTTTCTCTCTCCTAGCCCCTAGAGTTCTTGATAGGGTTTCCTTGTGTGTTCAGGCTGACCATGCCCCTGGACTTGAACCTCTGACGTGATGGGATCATAGTCTGCACTCTCCTCCCTCGTTTCCTGTACCAGTCCATGAGAGAGTCAACATATGATAATCCCCCTTTTTCTCACAAATCGGGTGACAGCTTGGGCTTGTTTCTGCCAACCCATCCATCTCCGAGTGGTTGCGCCATGACAGAAGATTCCTTTCTGCATCCATCCATTCAAGTTGCCATGGTGTTTGGTTGCTTGGATGAAGCCCCTCCCAGCTTCCAGTTCATGCTTTGATGTTTACTTTTATACATGTAAGGTATTTGGAGTCATGCCATACATTTTGAAAGCCTGGTTCTCTATTAATAATTTTACTGGCAGGGTTATACCTCATTGCCCAAGGTGAAGTGTTTGGGGCCAAGTATCCTTGCGTTGACCGCTGGATGTGCAGTTGTGAAGGTGGGAACAGCTGGTAAGGAAGCGTTGACCGCCGGAT
The DNA here is from genome assembly GCA_019843965.1 of Rhynchomys soricoides. NCBI lineage: Eukaryota > Metazoa > Chordata > Mammalia > Rodentia > Muridae > Rhynchomys > Rhynchomys soricoides. The sequence continues at coordinate 8,296,842 of JADRCH010000012.1, forward strand.
GTGCTAGTTGTGAAGGTGGGAACAGCTGGTAAGGAAGCGTTGACCGCTGGATGTGCTAGTTGTGAAGGTGGGAACAGCCGGTCAGGAAGCGTTGACCGCTGGATGTGCAGTCGTGAAGGAGGCGGGAACAGCCAGTAAGGAAGACATGTCCTCATTTTGCTCTAGGGAGGTTTCGAATGAACATTTTTTTGGCTTTCTAGAAAACTTGCAAACATGGCAGACATAGATGCATAATTGTGTTCTAATTAATTCATAGAGCTCATTCATAATTCTGTGTAAGAGCTGCATGCATCTGAGTGGTATGTCATTCCAGTGGAGTGTCCTTTCCAAAGAAAACAAACATCCTTCAAGTGCGCATGGGGCCAACCAGTGAGCATCTCTTTTTCCCGGTTTCTTCTCTCTTTCTGCCAAGATTTGGAACCAGTCTGTGCTTAGGCTGTCTGTCTGTCTGTCTGTCTGTCTATCTATCTACCTACCTACCTATCTATTTATGAATGACTGGGCCTATTATAGTTGAGACTGTCCTTAAATTCCGTATGTAGCCAAGGATGACCTTGAGTTGATCATACTTCTGCTCCTGAGTGCTAGGACTGCAAGCATATACCACCTTGACTGGTTTATAATGTGCTAAGGATAGACCTAGGGCTTTGCTCCTGCTGGGCAAACAGTCCACCAACTGAGCTCTCTCCAGTCTCAGTTTTCCAAAGTTAACCCTGTTATTATCATAATCATCAAAGACAAGAGATACAAGTTGAGAGTTGTCTCAGTGGGTAAGGACACTTAACTTGGCAACCGTAAGACCCTGAGTTCAAATCCCCAGCACCCATGTAAAAAGACAGGTGTGGACACCATGTGCCTGCAACCTCAGGACCGGGGACTGGAGACAGGCCAACCCAGAGAACGTGCTTGCCAGCCAGCGTAGTCAAAAAGACAAGGTTCAGGTTCAGTGAGAGCCCTTTATCTGGGAGGTAAGGGGGAGAGCAATCGAGGAAGGCGCAGACACCGTGCTTTTGTCTCTATATGCTTGTATGTGGGTGCATGAGTGCGCGTGCGTGTGTGAGTGCGTGTTGCTTCTGGGTGTGCGGTTGTGAGCAGTTATAACTTGCTTCATGCCTTCCTATATTTTAAGACTGAACTATTCGATGCTACAATAAATGGGCACACGGGGCTGAAGTATGGGACAAATATTTTCATAATGGATTGAGAGAGGGCTGATGGCGTGGAGTGAGTCTGCGGAGATAGGAGTGGGTAATGGCTTCTTCAACATTGGAAGTCTCAGAAACAGTCTCTGACCCCACCCTTTGTGTCTCTCCTCCAGAGCCTTTCAACTCTTTTGGGCCAGTTTGGGGCGAACATAGTTGCTGCAGCTAAAGTATGTAACAGATTCTATTCTTAGGCTTACCCTAGCTGGTTCTCACTTGATTGGCAGGGTGCACTCCACCCAGAAAGTCTGATTTATTTTGGCAAAAAGAGAAGGCTTTTGTGGAGCAGGCTATCTAAAAAAAGTCACCGTAGGGAACAGGCCCCACCCAAGCACACACCCTGCCCCCTTCTTTTAGATGTTTGGGTTGGTCCTAGTGAGCATGCCTAATCAACGGATTACTCAGCAAGATGACCCAAGGGCAGGTTTTGTGAATGTTACCAAACTCTTACTTAACCACAGATGTTCTGCCACAGTCTGTCCCACAGTCAGAGTTGAATGGTAGCAATTAGTTTCTGTGAGATAAATTTGGGTAAACCTAGCTGAGCTCTGTCAGGTTTTTTTGTTCTATGGTAGCTTCAGAGTATTTCGTCCCTAAAATTCCAACACTCACGTGATAGAAAGCAATTGAGTTATATAGGTTTTTAAAAGTTAATTGTTATCATTATACAAACTATAGATGCTCATTCTAGGTACTTTAAACATATAAGTAGAAAAAGGAAACCCATAACTCATTTATTGCTACATTAGCCAAGTAGGTGAGCTTGTGAACAGTTCGGTTCTGTTTCATTGCAGTGTTTAATTTATATAATCTGACTGTGTACAGTTCCCTGAGCATTACACTATGAGCACCTCCTCGGGACATTTCTGGTTTGCTTTCCTCTTGGTGCACAGTGGCTTTCTGAAGGCATCGGGAGGTAGGATTTCTGGGCTGTGGAGATGGCATGCAAACATGTCAATTGGAGTTAGAGCTCTGGGACTGACTATACACAAAGCAGGATGTGGTGGGCAGGCCTGTAACCCCAGGCCGAGTGGGACAGAAGTAGGCAGAGCGTTGGGTGGGCCGTACATGCCAGCCAGTCAAGGCCAGTCAGCCCTGAGGCCAAAAAAAAAAAAAAAAAAAAAATGGATTGCACCTAAAGAGAGAAACCTTAGGTTGTTCTCTGTTCTCCACATGGATGAATAACACACACGTATGTATGTGTGAGCATACACATACACACACAAACTAGGCATGATTTCTGATTGACATAGAGCAGTGGACTGAAGCAGTTTTCTACAAAATATGGAAACTGTGTATGCTAATTGTGACATTGTTGCTCTCCTGGAGTTTGTTGTTTATTGAGGCTGGCAAGAAACCCAGTACTTTAATTTGAGAAGTGAGAAAAGTAAGCAGATGAACTGCATTTGCCCCAAAACAGCATTATCTCATGGCCTCAAAATATCACTGTTAGGGAGTGGCCATCACTTCTCTTTTGCAGATTGAGAAACTGAGGTATTAAGAGTGGAATCAAATGTTTCTTACAGAAACAGGCTGCTTGCATATCTGTGTAGAGGAATCCCTCAACAGTGGACTAGTGACTTAATACCAGTGACCAGACTTACTGTGTCATTACCTACTGGCATAGCCATTTGATAGTTAGGTTTAAGTGGCCACCGTTGTCTCTGTCCCTGTTGATATTACTAAAAACGTGTGCTTTCTTAATTAGAGTAACGTGACACTTATTAATTTTGCTTTGTAGTCAAATGCCAGGGGCCAGCGTTTAAGAAGCTGTCCTTTCCAGCCATTACCAGTTCTAGTTTTTAAAACGCATATTACATATTGAAAACATTCTGAAAAAGAATGGCTCCTTGAGAGTGTTCTATTTTATCATATTTGAGAAAATAATTTTGTGGCTTAGGGCTTTAGTTTTCTAAATTGAATTTCATTGAAACATCTGTGTGTTTGTGTGCCCATGTGTGTGGAAGCCAGAGATGGCCTTGGGTGTTGCTCCGCCAGAGGCTGTCTACTCTGTCTCAGTGGCTTACTCACTGATGAGCCTGCGTTCTGGGGATCAAGCCTCGGTCTTCGTGTCGTGTGTGTGTGTGTGTGTGTGTGTGTGTGTGTGTGTGTGTGTGCGCGCGCGTCCTAATTAAGCAAAATGATGCCTTGAGAGATTTATCTAGAAAAATGGAATGGGACCTTTGACAGTTTTGCTTTCACCTTGGGAGGGATTGCAGAGAACTGCAGCGAACAACACTAGCTTTGTTGGCCTAAACGTGTAGGCAGCCAGGGCCTGTGAACATGGCATTTGGAGTGGCTCACCATCCTGGAGACCTTGGAAAGTTCTCTGGAACTGCAGAGGTGCTGTGTGCTGAGGCCTGCTTCCTGTGTGAGTACCTATTGTGGAGGTCCCTTGAATGGGAGATCTGTGAAAGCGGTTCCCACAGCTCACAGTGCAGCCTCTGGGCAATGTAAATATGCATTCCTCTTAGGGTCAGGCAACAGGGCCTGGTGAGAAGCCCCTTGCAAAGAGAGATATTTTGGAGTTCCACTTATTTATAGTGGCCAGTGGAAAATTAACATGCCTGTTAAATCTATTTTTAAAAATGAAAGGGAAGTCTCTGGTCCACAGTCTGCTGAATGCAAGTCTGTTTGCTGTGGTGTATTTTGCTAGTTTACTGCTTTAGGAAGTGAATTTCAATGTCTTCCTGATCATTCTGTCTGTGCTTGAGACTTGAGATTCTTGTCTGAAGAGTTCTCTTTAAGCCTCAGGAAAACAATTTTTTTTTTTTTGTTGTTGTTCTTTGAAAGATATATATATATATATAGAAGAGTGAGCCTAGATAATACTTAATGAGATCGTTGAAAAATTTCTAACGGCTCAAGTGAACAACCAGTAAGGGTGCAGTGAGTGGAGCAGGAAGGGTTCTCACCTAGGCACAAGTTTGCAGGATTGATGGTCTGGACATCAGTGATGTTGCCCCTTGCTTTTAATAGAGAACATGAGTCTGATTGATTATAGGGGCATAGGCATGCAGAGTTGGCATTGCACGTGAACCAACTGGGTTTGAGCACTCCACAGACGCTCTCCATTTCGACAAGGATCTCTGTCGTAGCCTCTGCCTGTTGCAAAAAGAAGCTTCTTTCACGATGGATGATACAATTACCAGGCAGAACTGAAGTTGGGCCCCACTGAAAAATATTTTCTGTGGTACTGGAGAGAGGCCTCAGTGGTCAAGATTACACGCTGCTCTTGAAGAGGACTCAAGTTCAGTTCCCAGCACAGGTAGGGAGTGGCTTACAATCTCTTTCTACTCCAGAAGATCCAAATCCGTGGGCACCAGGACTCATGTGCACATACCTGCACATAGATACACACACCTCCACGTGATTCCAAGTAATAAATATTGTTTTAAAACGAACATTAAGGCAGGGGCATGTTCGGAAGATAGTCACCTTTTCAACACTTGTCAGAAGCCACAGCTGGGAAGCCAAATTTAGACAATGGGCTTATAGATGAAAGGCCTTGGAATGGGGGTCTGCAGACATGTGCCGAGTTTTGCCAGGAGTGTCTAGTGTGGATTCTTTCCTACCTAATCCCATATAGTGTTTCACCATAATGCTGTCTAACCTCTTGCTTTTAGACTCCCATAACGGGCCAGGCACATAGTAGTAAGTACTCGTTAGGCAGTGTCTGATTATCTTTGTCAGGTTCACTGGGGTTTTAGAGTAACTTTTTGACCAGGTGCTTTTGGAATATGGTTAATATTATTTTGTTTCTTTCAGAGAGATCTGCCCAGGGTTTCTCTACATATTAGATAAGGCCTTAAAAATAACAGGGTCTTAAAAACGGCCGTAGCAAAGCTCACTGACAACCTCCCCAGCTGTTCAGTTACTTGCCAAGATGCCCTCTCCTGTAAAGTCATTTTGGTTCTGTGTTTAATGATGACACACCTCCTGGTCACCAGGGGCCACTTTAGTCCTTTGTAATATATTTCTACCTTTTTTTTCTGCTCTTAAGTTTTTTAAATGGTTTGTTATACTTGTGTGTGTGTGATTGTGCGTGTGTGTCTGAGTGTGTTAAGTGTGTGTGATTGTGTGTGTCTGAGTGTGTGTGTGTGTGTTCCAGAGGTTAGATTTGGTCTCTCCTTCTCCCATGTTGGGTGCAGGGATTGACTTGAGGTAAAAGCAGGTACCTTTACCACAGAGTTCTTTCTCCATCCTTTGTTCTAAGTTTTCGCTATCTGGGCTAAGAGATTGGATGATGGAATAGCTCCACTTTCTTTAAGGTATCCATCTTAAAATGCGCCCTTAAATTATGAGATCTCTGTCTTGGTAAGGCTTTACTGCAGCCTGGAAGCTGTTTGCAGCTGTAGAAGGGATGGGTGTGTCTAGGTGAAGAGATTTGGTGCTCTTTGGAATTTACCTTTGCCACTCTTCTGGGTTTGGTCTTCTGTGGTCATTTCATCTTGCCATAAGACCCACCACCAGCCTGGCTCTTTTGCTCTCCACTCATCCAGTTTTGTTCTGTGTTGAGAGTCCCTGAATTCTGAGAGCTCACTCGGAGCCCTGGCTCACTGCCATCTACACTTCGATCTGCTTCTCCTGGGCAGAGACTTAGATGTCCTGTGCGTTATGCTGACCATTCACACGAATGTTGTGAGGCCTGATAGAATTAGTGTGAACTCCTGCAGATTCTTCCAGAAAGCAATGCACTGATTGTGCTCACAAGACCCCCTCCCTTCCCTGCTAACGGGTGCTAGGCTTAGTTGTTAGTACCCAGGCAGATGGTGAGATGGTTTACATGCGGGCTTCATTCATACTAGATCTCTAAGTGGAGATATAGAAATGCAGGTTGGTTGTGTGAAATGGTCTAGAAGTCATGTGTTTAAGAACCAATTTCTTATTTTATAGGTAGAGAGACCGAGAGTTAGGGAGTCTGTGCAGAAGTACTCAGACACCTGAAAAACAGTAGGGCCTGCCTAAGTGTTTTCATGGTGCTGGCATGCTGTATCTGTAGGCTGCCGGAGGCATGAGCTGGGGCTGGAAGGGACCGCAGGGTTTCTGACTTCTACCCCACCACCACTGTCACCATAGCAGTGTTCAAGGTGGTCCAGACTGCTCCTATCTGAGTAGAAGGAAATACACGTGAATTCCACATCTCACTGATGAAAATACATGTTTTCAGTTACAGTCATTCTTAGCAAAAGTCTACTGCTAAGCTGACTTGGCAGCATGTGAGAAGGGCTCATCGTTCTGGAATGTTTTCTGTGATGCTAGGGCTGCCGTCCTTGGATGTCCAGGCGGGGTGTGAGAGGCACTGAGGT
>JADRCH010000012.1:8306615-8365032 GCA_019843965.1 Rhynchomys soricoides
CAGCCCTCCCCCACCCCAACAGCACAGCCCTCCCCCACCCCAACAGCCCCCCAACAGTATATCACCCCCCTCACACACAGCACAACCCCTATTCCCAGCTTCTGATGATTTCAGAGTTTCCAAGTGTCACTTGGCTCTTTGTATACTTCTTCCAATTCCCAGAACCCTTAGAAAAAGCCATTTTCAGTGTAGGTAGCTAGAACATTTTTCTGGTATAGCATTCATAGTTTACAGAAATTTGACCTGTGCTAGTTTATCAGAAACTGATTTCTTTGTTTGTTTTTTGAAATGCTGTACCATCGTGTGGTCTGTTCACCTGCCTTGGTCTCACTTGGCTTCAACTTGTATTTTTAGTAGAGAAGGAATTGATCATAAAATCTGAATCAAGCAGTGAATTTTCCAGTGAGCCCATGGCAATATCTTCTTTAGACTACAGAACAAGCATGTACTTCCATGGTATTAAGCGTGTTTGATAGTGCCTAGTTAATCTGTTTTTAATGGAAAAGATACTAGTGCTACAGAATATGTGGACTCGAAGTTAACATTATTGACATTTGGAGCACCAGCTTTGAGATTATTTGCAAGTTCCTCTTCGTTCCCCATGCTCGATGGGTTTAGAAAGTGCATTGGTGGGGCGAGGAGACAGAGGCAGGATGCCTGCCTGGGGTAAGCTGGCTAGAGAGACTGGCTACAGTTCTCAAGCCAAAAGTTCAATAAGAGACCTTGACTGAGTAACGTCCATACACACCTGCACTTGTGGACCTCCACACGTTTGGACATGTTTGCACACACATACATACATCAAACGTGAATTCTTAGTTGTCCCCTGTCTTAGTCAGGGTTTCTATTTCTGCACAAACATCATGACCAAGAAGCAAGTTGGGGAGGAAAGGGTTTATTGAGCTTACACTTCCACACTGCTGTTCATCACAAAAGGAAGTCAGGACTGGAACTCAAGCAGGTCAGGAAGCAGGAGCTGATGCAGAGACCATGGAGGGATGTTACTTCCCCTGGCTTGCTCAGCTGGCTTTCTTATAGAGCCCAAGACTACCAGCCTAGGGATGGCACCACCCACAGTGCCCCCCCTCCCCCAACACTAATTGAGAAAATGCCTTACTGCTGGATCTCATGGAGGCATTTCCTCACCTGAAACTCCTTTCTCTGTGATAACTCCAGCTTGTGTCAAGCTGACACACACAACCAGCCAGTACATCCCTTTATTCCCTAGCGTAGATGTCAACATACTGCCCCCTCCGGGTGTTTGGGAAGGTGAGGGAGGAGCCTGAGTCTTTGCTTGGCTGTGATTGCCTTCTAGCTGTTCATCTCCCTTAATGTGCCTTGGCTCTGCTCCTGAGTTCTGCTGGCCTTGCTCTGTTCTGGGTGGTGCTCTTCTGTTCTTTCTCTTGTCATCTGAAACTGATTCGTGCACTGCACTGCCAACTCACATCTTGAATTAATGTAAGGAAATTTGGGTCATTGGCCCACTGAGCAAGGATCAGGACATTTTGTTACTAATTTGAAGGCCAGGTTCACAGACGTAAGAACTCCCAGCAGAGATTAGGGCCTTGGCTTGGCTTTTAAGAAGGCCGTTCTTCCTAGTATATATTGCTCCTCTGGCCTCTGGAGATGGGTCAGCAGTTCTTCCCTGCATATCAGGGTTTTCATGAATTTGGCCTTTTATGTTTCATAGAATAGGCTAGTGCCAAAATACCTTTTTAGACTTGGAGGAAGGCAAGCAAAGAAAGGAAGAAGAAAAAGTACCAAACCAAATGCCTAGAGAGATGGAGAGACTGGCGTACCTTTTTGAGATGATTGCAAACTATGTTTTTTCAAAGGAATTAATTACAGCCGTGAGGAGCTGCTGCTTTCATTTCTAGAATGCCCTTTTCCCACTCTTGTCTTGCAGCTCAGGAGCTAACTCAGACTGCCATAGCCTGGCTAGAGGTGCACCCGGGATTTGCTCTCCTAGGAAAAAGGCTGTGAACCACAAGGGTTCACGTGGCAGCTACCCCTTCCATTTAGAACAGAAGGTTAGGCACAAAGTGCTTGTGGCTTTCGTGTTTTGATGTGTGGTTAAGGGGAGTGGTTGTGAGGGCATGTGGTTGTTACCAGGTTCTCAGAGGTGGACGTCTGTGTAAAGAGTAAAATAGAAGAGGGAGCTTTGGGGAGCTGTGTCTGCGTGTAGAGGTCTCAAGGACTCTGGGGTCTCCTGTGAGTAGACCCTGTGTGCTTGGTGCTTCTTTGACTCAAATACTGAGTCCTAAAGTAGATTTGCTTAGATCATAGCCACACCTTTCAGGCAGAATGCCAAGGAAATGAATACTTCCTCAGTGTGGCTGCTCCTGAGACTCTCTAGCTGAGTGTGTATTACCTCTTTACCCAGAGAGTACGCACTGGCCCCTTAGCTGCTCTTGAAGCTGATAGGGGGGCATTGACCAAAGAAGATGGGGTTTTAAGGTGTATACCCAGAGACCATTCCAGACACCAACTTTATGGTATCATTCTGAGGTTAAAAAGTGATCAGTGATTGTGTGTGTGTGTGTGTGTGTGTGTGTGTGTGTGTAAAGGAGAGTGGGCCAGGGATGTAGGGCACAGAGAGAGACTGAATGTAATACTTCAAAGGAGCTAAGTGTGGTGGCAGGATATTTGTGATTCCCAGTAGGAAGCCAGCTTGTGCTACATAACTAGAACCCAGCTCTAGAAAGCAAACAAGCACAGACACCTCAAAGCAGAAACTCCCAGGCAGGTCGCCTTCTTATGACTGAGCTTACTGTCCCAAACAGCGGCTCTAGATCCATTCTAGTAAAGTACATGTGGTCTACTTGCTGGTCCATAAAGAAAAACCTGTAATTCCCACCTCGGATCATGTCAAGTGAACCCGGCTGTATAGCAAGCCTTCCATCAGAAAACACCACTGCGTATCCCCGCGTTTTCTTACCACACACGTTTTCATTCCTGTACAGCCCCCTACTTGACTCTCTCCTGATCTCTCTGTGGTTTATGGTGCTAGGCTATTTCCATTCTAGAGTAATTTTAGGGGCAGCCTGATAGGCAGCTTCCTGGTTAAGTATCTGGAGATGACTGATAGCTGCTTCTGCATGTCTCCTGCACTCTGACCAAATGGTAAGTGCCCTGTGTGTGCTCACAGGACACAGAAATGGCTATTTTAAATGTTTGCTGCATGGATGGTCCTTTTTACCTCAGTCTATTACCTTATATTCTGTTGAAGATAGTCTGATTTGTTTTCTAAAATCTTATATATTATATAGGAGTTCTTTTCTCTCACACTGTGTATATATGCCATGACACCTGTGGAGGTCAGAGGGCATCTCTCAGGAGTTTGTTCTATGCTCGACACCTTATCTCATTCTGTATGAGGTTGGCATCTAACTCTGCTTGCTGTGTCTTCTTGCTAGCTGGCCCTATTACTATCCAGCATGAAGAAAACCAGGAAGATATTTAAACTGGAATTGTCAGTCTTAGACTTGCTGGTGTTAAGTTATTCTTGCTCCTAAGGGGACCTGGAATTCTTGAATTTTGTATCTAGTTGAAACCTGCTATCCAGCTTCCCCACATACCATCCCCAGAACCTATATAAGAAATAATGATAACTCATAGCAAGATAATACTTTGAACTGAATTTCAGGCTCAACTCCAGCATATGCAATGTTTATTGGACTACGTGTAGCATAAATAGCTTTAACTGGCGGCAGATCCCGATTAAGGGACCATCCCCCAGCACCTTTTCCTAGCCTGGAAAACCCCTGTCCTTCCTTTCTATGCTCTCACATAATGCTGGGAATGGCAGGACCTAAGGCTGGCTTATCTGCCTTATTGGGTGACGGAAGAGGAAGTTCAGGTTCCACGTGGTCTAGGAGATGGTCTAGGGATTGCTGTCCTGTCCCAATAGGAAAGGGCCTTGGTGCTCATAACTAAGGAAGGGAAGAGAGAAGGCAGAGTGTCCTCCTCTGCATCCCTCTCTCCAGCAGTCGCCTGTATGGGGAGAGTAAGGGAGGCTTGGAGAAGAGCAGAGAGTACTTCTTTTACCGAGCAAGACCCCAGATCTACAGCACTGTAAACCAACTTGCATTCCAAGTGTGAGCACATGTGTGTGTGTCTCTCTGTGTGTGTCTGTATATGTGTGTGTGCGTGCGCATGTGTGTGCCTGTGTATATACACGTGTGTGTGCATGTGTGTGTCTGTGTATTTATGTGTGTGTGTGCGTGTGTGTCTGTGTGTATATATATGCATGTGCGTCGATGTGTGTGTGTGTATATATATATATGCGTGTGCGTCGATGTGTGTGTGTATATATATATGTATGTGTGTATGTGCATGTGTCTGTTTATGTGTCTATGTGTCTATGTATATGTGTATGTGTCTATGTGTGTTTGTGTACTCGAGTTTATGCAGATGAGGCATTAGTGAACCTTGCTGTTGGTGCTCAGATGCTGCCACTGGCGAGCCCTTGGGATCATCCTGTCTGTACCTCCAAACACTGGGGTCACAAGTGCACAGCACTCTGCAGCATCTTGTACTGGGTTCTTAGGCTTCTGCAGTCAGCACTTTGCTGACTGAGCTGCGTCCCCAGTCCAGCATGTACTTCCTAAGAAATACCAACTGAAATTTACACTGAAGAAACAGGGCCATTTGAGAGAAAGTAGCAATTTGCCCCTGTAAAACTTGTAAAGTTTATTGAAACTTTGTATTAGAAATCAAGTGAACATGTACAGGGATGCTCCTTACTCAGCAGGCAGTTAGAATCACAGTTGTCACAGTGCCTGTAGATGTATCTTTGTTTTAGTGTAGGAGTCTCAGGCTAGACCACTGGTCTTTGCTCTATGTTTTCATTTGTGTAGAAGCTGAGAACGCATCCCATAACATACAATACATAGGAAAGAATGGTACTGTTAGCACTGCTCTTGTGTCTTGTCCCCCAGTCGGGCTGTGCTTCCTTGTTTAGTTCTCAGGTAATTAGTTTCTGCACATGGAGCTCTAGTGGACAGTGTATCGGTTTACCTGTTTCGATCGGAAAACATTGCTTCTTGGACGGTCCTCAAGTATCATTCAGTGCTTCCAGAGAGGGAGCTTCTCGTGGGTGGGATGAAGGGGGACTCCATGTGTAATAATCAGAAAGGAGGTGTACAGGAAGGAAAAGAAATAATTTGCTTCTATCTTACCTGGCCGGTACAAATTTTTATGAATGATAAAACTCGGGCCTTAAAATGCTTCTGAAGTCATTTGCAGTTGGGTCTGTGTGACACACATGCACACACTTTCCACGCTGGCAGCTCTTGGATGCCACAGTGGACAAATGTGTGAATAGTTTTCTATAGAGCAGGCTACAACCCCCTAGGAACGTACTCTTCTTCCCGTTGTGCTGTCAAGCTGACTACAGAGGAAGGCGCAATTATGGGGGGGGGGCTTTGCACTATTGGGGATATAAGTGTGGATTTCATTTATTCTGCGGAAACAAGGGCATCTGCTTTTGAGCCCAGCTGGCTTGGGTGCGTCACAGATACAGAAGGGCCAAAGAGTACCTGAGTGAGAAAGTCCTATGTGTTCCACTCAAAGGATGATCTGGGAGAAACAATTAGAACCTGGGTGGTTGTCTTAGTTAGGATTTCTGTTGCTTGCGTCTTACCTAGGGGTTCAGTTGCTATGAAGAGACATGATGACCACAGCAACTCTTACTAATGAAAATACTTAATTGGAGCTGGCTTACAGGTTCAGAGATTTTGTCTATTAATGTCATGGCAAGAAGCTTGACAACATGCAGGCATGGTGCTGGAGACGAGCTGTGGACATCTTGATCCATAGACAGCAGGATGATACTGCCATACTAGGCCTAGCTTGAGCGTCTGAGACGCCAAAGCCCACCACCGCAGTGACTTCCCCCACACTTCCTCATAGTGCCACTTCCAACAAGGCCACCCCTCCTAATAGTGCTATTCCTGTGAGTCACACATTCAAACCTGAGTCTGTGGGAGCCATTCCTAATCAGACCACCACAGTGATTCTCAGGTTAATGGCTAAGTCAGAAACCGAAGTGTTTGTATTAGTCTCTGTTTGCTTGTTGTGTTAAATGCTTCTGCATGTTCTTTTGATCTTAATGAAAGGGAGAGATTTTGTAAATGGCAAGGATAGTTCATCTGGGATGTACTTAGGTCTCTCTTTGTTATTTTTGCCATCTCAAAACCTGATCTCAGGGTTGCTGGAGAGGTGGCTCAGTGGTTAGAGGCACTGTTACTCTTGCAATGGTGCAGTTTCTAGGCACCTCTGTTGGGTGGCTCCCAGCTACCTGTAACTCCAGCTTTATAGGATCTGAGACTTCTGGCCTCCCATGGGACCCGTGCACGTGACATGTGCATAAAATAATTATTTTAGGAAATGCAATCTCATTTTGTCCTCAGATTTCTGGGGTGGGGTTGTTACATTATTCATGTTTTAAAGGTTTTTTTTTTTTTTTTTTTGCTTTTCGAGACAGGGTTTCTCTGTATAGCCCTGGCTGTCCTGGAACTCACTCTGTAGACCAGGCTGGCCTTGAACTCAGAAATCCGCCTGCCTATGCCTCCCAAGTGCTGGGATTAAAGGCGTGCACTGCCCGGCCATGTTTTAAAAGTTTTTAACAAAATGCTTGGAGCCTGGTTTTGGTCTGAGAATTCTGCTTATTTCCTTGACCCTTCCTGCTCTCCGCTGGGGACTGACACTAACACTTAGCAAGTTCTCTGTGAGGAGGGTCATATGGGCTTCAGCAGAGAGAAACACTCCACTGCCCGCTGTAGATAGCTTTTTATTACGGGTCATTTGTTGTTGTTTTTGTAACCGTGGGTGTTTCTCTTGTAGGTAGCCGGTTGAGGGCAATTCTCCATGAATGTACGTCACCATGATGATGACCGACCAGATCCCCCTGGAACTGCCACCCCTGCTCAACGGCGAGGTGGCCATGATGCCCCACTTGGTGAATGGAGAAGCAGCTCAGCAGGTCAGTGAGCCTCAAGGGTCAATGTAGGAAGCAGCAGAATAATTTGGTTTATTTGGGATTCGGAGGCCTTTGCTTTTTTAATTTTGTTGTTCTATAGAAGTTTTGTTGTTGTGCAGTTACTGTATTATTTATAAAATACCCGAAAAAAAAATTGAGCTCTAAAACTCTTACCCTATTCAGCTAGGATTCCTTAAAAAGTCAAGAAATGAGCTTTAAAACAGAGACTCATCGTGAGGCTGTTCATTCCTCTAGTATGCTTGACAAATCTGTGTGACCTTGATTGGAAGATGTACAAGCCAAGGTGAGACAGCTCTTCCCCTCTGGCGGAACTCCTGGGGCTGCATGTGACAGCGCTTTCAGATGCCATTCCTGTGTCACTCCTGGCTTAGCATCATGGCACACAGCAGCTACTTAGGAAGTCAGCTGAAGTCAGCTGTGCAGCATTGAGGTAAAATCAACCTGTAAGGACAACTGAGTTCATATCCTTGGGACTGAATTATCCCTAATGACATTATGTTTTCAAAAAAGTGACTACAAGATCGTGTCCTATTTTGTAATTACATAAATATGCAATTTTTCCTCTGTACATTTCTTAAGAAACATAAACATACTTGTTTTTGAATAGTAGAGTTGAAAAATAGTTATCCAGAATATATTAATAATTCAAGTAAGCTGAATGGTCATCTGGCTGACATGAGTCCCTGCCTCCTCCCAAAGCATGTCCGGTCGTTGACAGTCATTGTCAGGTACATAACAGGTACTTTGTATGCCGGCGGATGGGTCTGACATTGCTGCTCAGTCATTTATTAATTTCTTCTGTACTAGATTGTGACTCCCTTAAGAACAAAATCTATCTAACTGGGGCCAGAGAGATGGCTCAGCCGATCAGAGCGTTTGCTCTTGCTCTATCTCTTCACTATTAGATTCCTAAACCTCTAGTGGGTAAACTACTTGTACCTTCAGCTTTGGGCAAGCTGCCATCCCCTTCTGGCCTTCATGGGTACTGCACACAAGGACATAGGCACACACGTGCTCACATCAAATACAAATAAAATGAAGCTTAAAACACAAAACAAAACACGAACACCTAACAGGTGCTTGCTAAGCATTGGTTGTTTGGGTAAGGCTCATTCCTTCCCACCCCTGTTGGAATGTCTTTCTCTGTCTGTCTGGATCAGACTATCACACTGTGTCTCTCTCTCGGTCTGGATCAGACTGTCACATTGTTTGATACAAGGTTAAACAGCCACACCCCACCCAGCCACACAGCCCTCTTTCCTGCTGTTCTCTCCATCTTCAGCTATGCAGTCTCTACAGTGGTCTCCTCACTGTCCGTGTCTCAAATTTCATCCTGTCCTGTGGGCCTTCCTTCGGTGGTGTCTGCTCAGTTCACACCTTGCCACATCTGTTTCACTTCTTGACTACCTGGGCCCTGTGCCCATGCCTCACCAGTGCGGATGCCTTGATGGTGCCCATGCCTCGATGGTGCCCGTGCCTGGCCGTTGTTTTCACTGCATCTACTTCTGCTTTTTTGCCCAGTTCTCCATACCGAAGCTTGAGCTATTTTCCCAAAATATAAAGTGTTTCATATTCATCGTTGACTCAAAGCCACCCTGTCACCCTTGGAGCAGAGCCTATCTCATAGCCTGCTACCCTTGCCTGGCCTTTTGCTCCATCCCTGGCTGTTCTCTGTAGTTCTAGATGTTTGTGTAAAGCTCTGCTAATTCTATGAGTGGTACTAAGTTCTGTCTCCTTCGTTTTTACCAATTAAAAGGCATTTAAAACCCAAGGTATTCAAATGTGATTAGCTCGGAAAGTAGCTCCAGACTCTAGTTGGCTCCCATAGCCAGGCTTCCTGAAGCCACCTTCCCGTGTTGCTGTGTCCTGGTTTCCTGTTGACTCAGTTCTCCCAGAGAAGCCTTTTGCAGCTCCTTAGCATAAAGAGCCCGTTTTAGAATTTTCCAGTCTTCCCTCCAAAAGTGAACTCCTTCACACTGAGACGTAAGTGAAGAGCTAGAGGATGATGGGTGTTCCCAGAAGACCACACGGCATCTCCCTGCCCATGCTTTTGACTATTCAATAAGTAGAATCTGACTTAATAAATTCAGTCCACTGGGAAAAGTTCTCAAAAGCTAAAAGTGGATAATTTACTATGTATTTTATAAATAGATACCAAGCTTTTTCCAAATGAAGGGCACACTTAGAAAATATCACAGGGGCCTTGGGGAAGCTTGAGTGTGATCCCCAGAACCCATGCTAAAAAACAAACAAACAAAAAAATCAAAACCAGGAATGAGGGCGTGTGCTGGGGATTCTGGCACTGGAGTGTGGGACAGGAGGGTCTATGAGGCGTCCTGGCCAGCCAGTTTAGACGAACTGGCAAGTTTCAGGCCAGGGAAAGACTGTCTCAAAGTAAAGTTGCCTGTGTCTGAGTAACAGCCCTGGAGGCCGACCTGTGCTCACACACATGCTTTTGCATAAACATGTACGTGTGCGCACAATATGGTGGAGATCATTTTATTCTTAATCTGTTAGATGTATCTGGAAGCATTAACATTTACATTTAACTATTTGGTGTTAATGTAAAATTCTCTTAAAGGGGAACACTGTTTAGTGAGCTAAGTATTTGAAATTGTTTGTTTGTTTGTTTTTGAGTCAGAGCTTCTCTGTTTGTAGCCCTGGCTGTCCTGGAACTCACTCTGTAGACTAGGCTAGCCTTGAAATCACAGATCCTCCTGCGTCTGCCTCCCAAGTGCTGCAATTAAAGGCGTGTGGCACCTCTGCCTGGCAGTTTGAAATATTTTACTCATCAGGTCTAGACTAAAATCTATCACGCCTGGATGTTGCATCTCCATCTGTCGCTGTGGTTCAGCCTAGGCAGTGGCCTATATGGCCACTTCCCTTCCTTTTTGTGTCCAGAACATCCCCAGCCCAGAACATCCCCAGCCCAGAACATCCCTAGCCCATGTCTCCTTCATCTCTTTAGTGTCTACTTCTTCCTTTGGGTCCTATTGTCTGCACTGGTGTAACAACTTGATAAAAGCAACTTGAGGAAAGGGTTTGTTTCATTCAGTTTGAGGGTACAGTTTACACCAGTAGAGAAGTCAAGCCAGTGGGTCAGTGTTCGAGGCAGCGGGCCCACGCGGGTCCACGAGAGCCGATAGATGCTGGGGCTCAGTGCAGTTTCTCATTTCAGAAATTCAGGGCAGTTCTCCAGCCCACGGCTGGTACTGCCCACTCTTCCACCTCAGCTAACCTTGTGTAGATGCTTTCTCACAAACATGTGCAGGGTCGGTCCTCTCCTAGATGGATCTTGCACCTTGACAGTTGATGATTGTTCCCGCTTCTGCGATGTTATGAGCAATGGTGCCCTGAACAAATGAGGAACTCTGGAGAGAAGGTGACTGCTGTTGATCCATGAATTCATTGAGGGTTAATCCACAGTGGGCATGACCCGGGACGAGATGGTCCTCTACACTGTAGCACAGGGCGTTGAGTAAATGTTCTGCTTATCATGTTTCTCATTTCTGTCTTCCTTTCTTAGTTTCCTTTTTAAACTTTTAGAATGATCCTTGTTTTTAAGCATTTTATTTTATATTTTAAAAGCTTTTTGAGGAAAAAATGTAAAACAAAACAAAACAAAACAAAAAAAACCTTCCTGGACCTACGCAGGCCAGGATAACATGCCTTCTATGCCTTCTGACTTGTTCTGGTGCAGGCTGTTAAAGAGAGACCTACGCAGGCCAGGATAACATGCCTTCTATGCCTTCTGACTTGTTCTGGTTCAGGCTGTTAAAGAGAGACCTACGCAGGCCAGGATAACATGCCTTCTATGCCTTCTGACTTGTTCTGGTTCAGGCTGTTAAAGAGAGCTTATTTCTAATTCCCCTGACTTGGTTCATTATCAAGGGCTGGCCTGTAGCACTACATTTGATTGAGAATGATTTTTTTTTTTCCTCATTTCTTTTTTGATTTTTTTTTTTCTTGTTTGATTTTGAAATCTCTTGTTTCCCCACGACAAAACCCATAGCCAGAGTTTTCCTAACCTTCTTTTGAGCACATGCTTCTAGACAGCATATTAGGCCGAGAACTTTCCACATTTCAGACAGCACTCATCACAGTGTGTCTTTAATGTCAAATGTCCCCTTCCAATTCCATGACCCTTTTCATTTGTTTGAGATTTTCTTGATTACACTTCCCTGACAGCTTCCTCCTTCTGTTCAGTACTTACGACTTCATACAGCACAGGCTTGGCCTCACGTAGAGTTGTGAGCTTACAAGGGGCCTTTTCTACTTATGATCCAGTGGAGGAGAATTCTTCTAATTAATGTAGTGGGTAAAAAATAGATAAACAACTCTTGCTTATCCCAGTGAGAATGAGACCAGCCATGAGAATAAAGGCCCCTGCTTTATTGGTGAATAGCAATGTGTGTACCTTTCCTCTTCTGACAGAATCTCATGTTGGATCTGGGTCTTCACCCAGTGAGGCCAAGCGTGGTCTTGGGCCACGCTCCTCAGTGTCCTGATGCATAAGAAACACGCAGCTTGTGCATATGTTAAACGTTCTTTCAAACTGCTACCTGCTTCTTTCTACCCTTTAGCTCTGTTGAGAGTGCAAGCGGCAAGGCGTAGGGGGTAGACTTTATGGGACAGCTTATGGGTTGACTGAGTAATACATTCATTTTAATAAGTATTTACAAAGGTCTTCTGTGCCAGCACCGTCTTAGGGGCTGGAGACACAAACATGAATAGACGCTGCTCTTGCCTGAAGGGAATGAGCAGTTTAGTTGGATAAATACAACCCCAGATGCTGTATTTACACATATGCTAAGCCAAATGTGCTTGCGATGCAGAATGTGCTAGAACATAAGGGAGGGGTTGAGGAGCGGAGTAGGTAGGGAAACAGCAAGCTGGGCAGTGGGAGGCTGAGCGTGCCTTAAGAGTGTCCCTGAAGTCTGCGGCTGTCAGGCCTCCTAGAAGCAGGCACCCAACTTCAGCTTTATTGAGTGAGAGAGGCCTCTGTAAGGATTCAGTGGAGAGTTAATATTTTAAGTTCACCACTAGCAAATGAATAGATTCTGATTTTTCTTTTGAGAGTGTTCTTGTACACATGTTTGTGTGTAGGCACACACACGTGTGCATGTGCATGTGGAGGGTGAAGGGCATTTTGTACGTTACCCCAGGAGCCCTGTCTCCTTCTTGGAAATGGTCTCTCACTGGTGTGGAGCTTGTCAGTTAGGCTAGGCCAGTTGCTCAGTGAGCCCCAGGGATCCTCTTTCTCCCATCTCTCCAGGACATTTTAAAATTTGATCATGGGCTGGGCAGTGGTGGCACACGCCTTTAATCCTTTAATCCAAGTGCTTTTAAGCACTTGGGAGGCAGAGGCAGGCGGATTTCTGAGTTCGAGGCCAGTCTGGTCTACAGAGTGAGTTCCAGGACAGCCAGGGCTACACAGAGAAACCCTGCCTCAAGAAAACAAAACAAAAAACCACAAAACAACAACAACAAAAAATTTGATCATGGGATTTGAACTCAGGTCTTTGTGCTTTCAAGGCAAGTGCCTAATCCACTGACCAGTGCTCACTCTATACCCCGCCCCCTCCCGAAAAAGCAATCTGATAACTTTTCTTGAGACTTTGCTTTCAGTATCTTCTTCTTGTTGTTAGAAATTCTGCTAGCCCCTCAACGTTCCACTCTGGTGGTTATCCCCCTTGGCCCTGTGTTTTGTATATCCCAGTATCACGGACTCCAGAGAATTGCAGATAGCCAGCATCCCTCACTCAGCAGTGTGCCAGCTGCAAAGATACCCACCCTTGCTACCAGGACCTCCTTACAACTTTAAAAAAGGCGTGTGTTTATGTAGTCTGTGGTCTGATACCTCAGTCCGTTGGCATTAGGTTTGCCAATCCTGCCTGCATAGCACAGCCTGTGTAGAATCTCAGCCTTAGGAGAATAAATGTTGATCTGTTATCTCAGGGCATTGTTAGATGTAGCTCCCACAATAATTAGGACACACAACATGTAATTATGACAGTTCTGGGCTGTCTGGCTTGAGAGACACTTCAGAATCGAATTAGCAGAAGGTAACAGTAGGCTGCAGTAGCCTGCAAATAAAGCAGCTGAGCTGCCTCCAAAAGGAGGGACTGAAGGAAAGCCACCAGAGTGGCTGGGTCCAGAGGCAGGCTCGGAGCCTCTGGTAGGTAATTCTAACATTACCACTGTCTGCAGCTCACTGCTGACGTCGGCTGACTTCATTTTGTCTGTCTTGTTCAGGCTGTGGCCCACATCTACGGTTGCAGGCAGGAGATCGTTTTGAATGGATAAAGGATGAAAGAAACTAATTAATTTAAAACAGAGTTTGAAAAGCTGGCCACTTTTTAAACTTGCCATAAGCCTTTAAAAGTGAAATCATTTATTTTATTTATTATTTTTGTACATGCGTGCATGTGCACGTGCACTCTCTCTCGAGTGTGCGTATGTGTTGCATGCACGCCATGACTGCCTGTGTATGTGCGCATGTGTGTATGTATGGTGCACGCGTGCCATGAGTGTGCATGCTTGTGTATGGACGTTGGCGGACTTGTGTAGCGTCAGCTCCTCCTGCCATCTTTCTGTGGTTACAGGAACTGAACTCTGGGTTGTCAGGTCGGGGTGGCAAGCGCCCTTCCCTGCTGTGCCACCTCACTGGGCCCTTTCCTCTTTCTAAAACTTCATCCGCTTTATTCTTGTTATAATGTCTGTGCATTTCTTTTTGGTAATAGTTAAAAGAAAGAAAAGGAGACTTATTTGCCAAATAATTGGCCTTCTATGTCCCTGTGTTTCTTATTCCCAGATTCATCCAGCTGCTATGGATTGAAAATATTTACAGAAACGAAGGCACATGATGTCTGCACTGAACATTCCCGAGCAACATGTTTCCTTTGCCATTACTCTCTAAATAATAATACCACGGAACATATTTACATAGCATTTGCATCTAGAGTCATTTTAAAGTTTGCAGGAATATGCACGAAGGTTGAAAGCAGATAGTCTCCCTTTGGTTGGGTTGTTTTGGATTTTCAGGACAAGGTCTTCGGCATTCCCCACTAGCCTGTAACTGAGGATAACCTTGAACACCACACATTCTTGCCTCTGTCTCCCAAGGGAGATGTGAAGCCAGCTGATTATACCCATTTCATGAGGGACCTGAGGCTCTTTAACTTTTACTGGCTACTGGTGAAAGAATGGGCCAACTTGTCCCTTCCTCAGTTTCCCTTAAATTCTGAGGAACAACTGTTGATAAAATGGGAAGATTTAGGTGAAACCCTGGACTTTTCCTGCTTATCTGGGAGGCAGGAAGGTCTGAGAACAGGACTTGGGTTTCTAAGTCAACAGCAGTTGACTGACAGGAGTAAGTGCTGCTTTCCCCTGGGGGCGTGGTCTTCATCGGGCAATGTCACCACACTGTGATACTTGGCCTCTGAATTTAACTCAGTTTCATGTGAACATTTTAAACTTTCTCACTTGTGACATCTCATCTCATTCATGTGTTTTAGTTTTGAAAATTGGATTCTTTAACAAGACAATTTTATGTGTATTTACTGTACTTTTATTACACTGGGAGTCACTTCTGTTCTGAGGCACACTTACTGTGCACACACAGAGGCAACCTCTTTCTGTTGGACTTGCTTGGTAACAGAGATTGGGAAGCAGCAGGCTTGGGGTGACTGCCTTCGAAACGTTCCTGTCACCCCTCCTACCAGTTAGGGCTCATTGGTTTTGGCCCCTGCTTTTTAATGAATGAAGTTTGAGCTTCCATACTAAACATGTACCGAACCTGATACTGTGGTTCTTCTGTTACAGTCCCCAGTTGGGGGACAAGCAACCATTTGAAGAGTCAACTGTTCCACAGGTAAAGATGTAGATTCTTTACACTAACTCTTTATTGAGAGGTTGTTTTCTAAGTATACTTTCTGTTACTGCCTAGATGAAGCTGGCTTTTTGTTTGTTTATTTGTCTTTTTTTTTTTTTTTTTTTGGTAAAACGTACACTTTAGTTTTTCTGGTGCAGTGGTGAAATACTCTGGTAAAAGCAACTTAGGGGAAGAAGGCTTTCTTTATCTTAGCTCACAGTTCAGCGTGCAGTCCATGACAGCAGGGCAGTCCAGACAGCTGGAGCATGAAGCAGCTGTCACATTTCTGACCTATAATGTTTCATTATGAATATCTCTCTTTGTCCCATTGGATGTTTCATCATATAGTAAGATTAATTTATACGTGTTGGAAGATGAGATTTTTCTGTATCCAGAATATGCTAAGACATATGTTAGTACACAGTTTTTTCTGGTAGGCATCTTGTGGTCGAATGATAGATGTAAAAACTTGACTACGTAAATAGATGCTTTACTCCAAACATGAGCATAGCAAGCAAGACACATGCAGTTAGCAACATGAATCTCCACATTCCGAACAGAGATATTCACCTTCGTTTTTCCCTCTCTATGCATTTCTATATGTAAAATACACCCTTCTAACGAGGTTGCCACTGATGTGCTATCTCATATCTAGGTTACCTGGGTTCAGTTCCCTTCAGGTTATACCACTTCCCCTGCTTAAACTGCCGTTGGCTACTCACTCAGTTCCCACCTAACCCTAATGTTAGAACTTGAAGTGCCCCAGAAGCACCAGAATTCCATGCTGCTTTGGACTTCTTGTCTATACTGGTAATTGCTTCTCAGCATCAGCTTTTGTTTTTCTTTCTTCTTCTTCTTCCTCCTCCTCCTCTTCTTCCTCCTCCTCTTCTTCTTCAGAGATCACCATCAGATCAGATCATCTGAAAGAAGGAACATATTTTTTTTGTTGTTGTTGTTGTTGTTGTTTTTCGAGACAGGGTTTCTCTGTGTAGCCCTGGCTGTCCTGGAACTCACTCTGTAGACCAGGCTGGCCTCGAACTCAGAAATCCACCTGTCTCTACCTCCCAAGTGCTGGGATTAAAGGCGGCTGCCACCACTGCCGGGCAAGGAACATATTTTTTGAGCTACAAATGTTCCCTCACATGAGCAGCTTCCTGTCCCCCTAGCCCTGCTCTGGGCTGCCTCTTTCCTGCTTCTTGTAGGGATTAGAGAGGCCTTTGGATACAATGGACAGACCTTAGCAGGTCGTCTTCTTTGCCAATCAATAATTGGGCAAATGCAGACAACAAAGAACCTGAAGCTGTTGCTGTCTGATTTTGGGGTTAGCTTACTGAAGAACACACACTCAGAAAGCGGCTCCCCCAAGAGGTAGGGGTCACGCAGCCTAGTTGGGTAATAGCTCGTCCCATTACTAGTCTGATGTTTGGCACACAGCATTGATTTACATTGACTGATTGATTGATTGAAGATGTCAGGCCTGGGGCTGTCACGACAGCATGTGGCATAGATGCAGGTCGACATCTACCTAAAACTAGATAGTTATCTCTTGTTTTGCCTGACTCCTCACTACCCATTTGTAGTCTTACCATCCCCTCTACTAGAGGGAAAGGAGGGAGGGAAAGGAACCAGACTATGGATTTTCCTAGATCCTGTCTGCAAATTGTATCTTTTAGGTAGACATAATTAAATTCTTATAAACTTTATGTAAGCTGTAGCCTTTTACGGACCCCGGGGTATTGGTGGGGTGTAGACTTAGAAGGTAGAGGGTACATTCCCCCAGTAGTGGGTATCCCTATTCCATTACTTCTTAGACTCTCTCGTGTTTGTAAAATGGGTTGCTGTGCTTGGGTGCTTTGGGCCCTCCTGCCTTACAGTAACTGCCCTTCCGCCCCAGGCTACTTCAACTCCTCTGTGACCGTGTCTTGAAGACAACATCCCACCTGGCATGAGGACCTTCTGAGGGACAGTGGCTGGCTCTGTGTTGGTTACTCTGTAACCTCAGAGGCACTTGGGATAAACAGTCTGAATGCAATAGATAAGATAAAGGTCAGATGTGTTTGATTAGACCCTTGGTTTCCTTTTAAGTTCAAGTGTGATTTGTAAGCTTGCTGGGCACTGGAAAACTTCTAGGCTCAACCACTTTTAGTTGAGTGGGTGCTTATGGACAGTGAGTTGAATGGTTGCAAAGAGTGAATTTTTTGTTTCATTCCTTTGCTTCTTCTGAAGTAAGGGAAGGGATGGCCATAGTTGAGGGCTTCTGAGATGGTAGAGTCTGTGCTAAGTACTTACTTAGTTCGTCATTTAGTGGTCACATAACATGTAAGGCAAAGCCCTGTGTATTTCTAGGCTAAGCCCCAGGTGAGAAAGGTCAAGGGCTTGCAACTGGCAAGTCACACGATTGGGACTTGATCTCACCCAGGTCCTCTTCTAGGAACTTCCAAGAAGGTGGACATGCCTGGCTTGGGCCTTTCCTCATCTGTAGTGTGCAGGTAGGCAGGTAGGTTGAGTTTTGCATGGTGGTACATTACACAGTTTACAAATAAGACTTTCCTCTTGGCTTTGGGGAGATGGCTCAGTAGGTAAAGCACATGGTGTGTCACATAAGCAAGAGGGCCTGAGTTTGTATCTCCACTACCCTTGTAAAAGCTAGGCATGGTCACATCTGTAGTTCTAGTGTTTGCGAGTCAGGGAATTAAAGACAAGTGGGTCTGTGGACCCCATTAGCTCACTGTTCTAACCAGTTGGTGAGCTCTGGGTTCAGGAAGAGACCCTATCTCAAAAAGTAAGGAAGGGAACAGTAGAGGAAGGGACCTAATACCGACTTCTAGTCTTCAAAGGTGTATATGTGCAAAAGAGAATACAGAGTTCTCTCTCTCTCTCTCTCTCTCTCTCTCTCTCTCTCTCTCTCTCTCGCACACACACACATACACACCTCACTAATTTCTGTAGTTATGATCCCTATATTATTTTCAAGACCTGGCAAGTGACTGGCTCAGAGACGTGGGGTCCAAGCCACCATGGGGATGACTGGAGGTTTGATTCTCCTTTGGAGATGAGGTGGGAGTCAAGACTTTTCAGATCCCAGCCCAGGTCTCTATAGGGTCCAAAGTGTTTTGTCAGGAACGATTCTTTCCCTGAGATGGTCAGCAGTTCCCTTTTGGGGTCCGTACTGGTGAGCAGAGGGGGGCAGTTGGGCTTCTTCCTTGTGGTGGTGGGTGAGTAGGAGAGACCCTCTTACCTCTGCTTTCCTTCCAAACCCACCCTTCATTTCCATTAAAGAGGTAAATCATTGTAGAGGCAGGTTTAGAGACTCAAGATACCTCCGTATAAGACATGGAACTAGCCAGGTTTTTGGTTTTGGCGCACGCCTTTAATCTTCATACTCAGGAGGCAGAGGCAGGCAGATGTCTGAGTTCGAGGCCAGCCTTGTCTACAGAGTTCCAGGAGAGCCAGGGCTACACAGAGAAACCCTATCTTCTGGTCATCCCCCACACCCCCCCCCCCCCCAAAAAAAAAAGAAAAGAAAAAAGGAAAAAGATTTGAGACTATTAGGTGAGTTGTTTTTCTTTCTGACTGTGTAATGATCCCTCTTATGGAATGCCAGGGTGAAAACACAAACTGGGTTTTAGTCTTCCAAAGGAAGGGGTGTGGCCTCTCAGCCACCCCACCGTATTTTAAAAGCTTTCTTCACTGGTCTTGATGGAGGTCGTAAGTCTTCCACAGAGGTAGGATTCAGTGCCATGTGGGCTTTGGTTGAACTGTCTTACCCTCACCACACCCACTTGCTAGTGAGTGCCTCATTCTCTTTGTTTCAGATCTAGAAAGGGCTGCTTGGACTTTTACTGTCCTCAAGATGTTAATTACATGTTTCAAAATCATGTGTTCTGTTAAAAATCACTTACGCACAGCCTTGGAACGAACTCTAAGCAGGGAGTTGCTTCAGGGTGCAGAATATTGTTCTGGAGGCCTTGGGAAATAAATCTCGAGAGTTGGTTCATTTACCACCAAGACATCTTTAGTCAGTGTATATAAACAAGAGAAGTCCCAGTGGGCCTGGACATTATTTGTCCCAGATGGAGTTTAAACTTGGCTCACTGTGCTGCACTGATGTCATGGTACATCAGCTGGCCCCAAATCAGATGTGCAGAGAATCAGCTATGTGCTTGTGTGCACTGAGGGCTCGTGGGGAGGAGGGGCAGGGAGGCTGGAAAATCTTTGTCACATTTTTCCTTTGCACTCTGTAGAGTCTAGTGTCTGTCCTGAATTTGGACTTAGTGCAGAGAGAGGGAGGAATCAGAAGGATCAGTGATGTACAGGTTGGCATTCGTGTGCTGGAAGGTCCTTGTGCTTCTGAGACTAGACGTGCACCATGTCTGGCTTTCCCTCAGTTCCTTAGTGAGGAGGCCCCTGCACTCCAACACAAAAAGGAAAACTGGATGGCATTGTATCTAAGCCCCACCCCCCATGGTGACAGGCTTGAACCTGTTGGATGAATTGTTACTACTACAGCACATAAGCATATCTTATCATCCAACATGTTAGCCTTGTTTTGTTTTTTAGACAGAACATTTTTTTCCCCACAGACAGGGGCTTATGTAGCCAAGCATACCCTTGAACTTACTTTATAGCCAAGGTTAGACCTCCTGATCCTGCCTCCACCTTACCTTCCAAGTGCTGGACTTGGCAGCCCACCAGGCCGTCTCCCCAAAGCTTTCCAGTTTTGAAGATAACTTTCAGTCTTTTTGCCTTGCTCCCATTAAAGAAGACAATTGCCTTAAACTTTGTAATGGTCTGAAGTATCCATTTGTGTAACTGTTTAGGTCTTTCATCCATGTATGGTGGGTAACCTGTCAATGAGTTGTGTACGCATTTACAAAGGCAGAAGCTTGAGGCATCCTGAGGGATCTGAGTTCCCATCTTCAGTGTGCTTTGAGAGGACGGCCAGAATGCCTGGTGGTTCTTCTGCATGAGTGCTTCCAGAAAACTTAATTATAGAGTTATCATGTTATCTCGAAGTTTTACTCCCGAGTGTACATATTTAAGAGAAACAAGCATTAGTAGCCCACAGAAACTGGACTCTGAATATTCAGAGCACAATTATGCAAAACGACAAAGAGTTTTAGAAATAAATCAACTGTGAATTAACTGATAAATGGATGAGCCAAATGTAGTATATTTAAAAACAAAATATTACTTAGAAGAGACAAAAAAATGAATAATGACAAGACTACATGGACAGCCTGGATGACTCTGTTAGGGGAAAGGATTCCTTCACATTGAATTATTTTTGTCTTTATAAAGGATCCACCACAGAGACTAGAAGTGCATTAAAGGGCTGGAGGAACTGAGGGAAGATGGGGTGTAGAAAATTTCCTACAATGTTTTGTGTCATGGGTACCAAAAATACTTCACATACATAAACTGTGTGGTGTGTTGCTTTAGTTTCCATAAAGGTATTAATATAAAATATCTGAAATTAAGAACTCAAAAACAGAACAGTCAGTTAGGACCCTCTCCTGGAATCATAAGCCAGCGCCCCTTTCTTGCTGGCTTGCATTATGGCAATCTTGATGAGAAGTGTTTCTAGGCAGGTTGAATTGTTTCAGAGCTGTGAGGGCGCTTAGATTTCAGAACCTCTCAAGTGGACTCCAGACTCACCCCTGCTGCCAGGATCCAGGGAGGCTGAACAGAGCCTGAAATGCACATGCTTGGGAGGTGCAGCCAGGGAGCCAGAGTGATTAAGCAGAAACTGGGGGCAGAGTGAAGATCTGTGGAAGTTTAGATTTTATGGAGAACATGAAACATGGCAAATCTGATAAATTGTTTTTTTAATCTCTTTCACTTAACTCTGACTTGTCCGAGGTAAGAAGTATTAGTCATAGCTACTACCAGGGGAGGCCTGTTCTGTGTAAAGTGGGTAAGTATTCTCTGCTTTTTATAAGTGAGGAAATACAGGCTTTGAAGGTGAAGTGGACTGACTACCTGGCAGAGCCTCCTACCTGGGACCAAGCCTCCGTCTTTTAGACTGGCTCTTTTGACTATATCCTGATACCCTTAGATACATGCTCATGCCTTAGGTGGTTTTAAAACAGCTTAGGTTAGCTGATGACTCATTATGAAATCCTTAAAGTGCTCCTTAACAGGCAGCTCTGTCCTGAACTTCACCTATGGGCGATGAGCCATGTATCCGTTTGACACATGGATAGTCCTGAAGCTTATTCTTCATTTTCAGTTGGAATATTGAATTTTAGGAGATATATGCTCTCCTTGCCTCCGTCCCCTTCTCTCTGTGTGTGTTTGTGTATGCACAGCAAATGTTTTAGTGAGGAATATCCTCAGCTTAGGAGATGCTTTTTCTTATCTATAGTTTGGATTACTTTTCTTTTCTTTTTTTTTTTTTTGAGTATGTATAATATGATAAAGGCTAAATTATAATGTCAAGAAACGAGGAAGCAAAACCACTTAACTAGCTTAAAATGAAATTACTCTGGAATCAAGGTAGATCTTTTCCTGAGATATGATTAGCTTTGGACCTGAAGAAGTAGCGCAGTAATTCTCCTTAGAGTCATAATTAGATTTGTTTGTCAATAAACCTTTTCTTTTGTGTCTGCACAGGAGTGGTAGGTCCAGAGACTGTTCATGGTGACTGCTGTGAGCTAGCCAGAGGAAAAGTGGTATGCCGATTGCTGAGAGCTTTTGAAGCTAGTTTTGTAGATAGAGCCTAAGCCAGGAAAGAGAAAGTCTAGAAGGACCATCAAGTCCGCATTCTGTAGCAGTAGCAGCAGGTGTGAGAAGGCAGGAGGCAGCTGAGGAAGGCAGATGCTTTAGGGGATGGCAGATTTAGAGTGACGGCAAGCAGGGACCTGTGGATGTAGAGGGACTGTGGCATTCATGCTTCTTAGAGGTGGAAGCGGTGTCAGTGAGCGCAAGCCATACACTTTGCTCAGCCCAAGCTGGGTTCTCACCTAGCCCAGACACTTTGTAGTCAAGTGACTTTGGACCGATTTCTTTTGTGTTCTTTAAGCTTCAGTTTTTCCATCCATAAAATTTGGTTAATAATTCCTGCCTGGAATAGCATATGGGTTTGATAAATAGTTAACTTTTTAGAGTTGCTGCAAGGAAAACAGAAACCTGGGAAAAGGTGTCGCTAGGGTAGCCGTCATCACACTAAATCAACTTTACAGATGCTAGTTAAATAGACTGTTGTGAGAACATTCCACCTTTTATTTTGTTAAGGATTTATTTTTATTGTATATCTGCGTGTGCATGCACACCCCTGTGTGTATGTTGGTATGCAACTGTATGTGTATACTGTGGTGGCCAGTGGTGGCCAGAAGAATGCATCTGGTCCCCTGGAGCTGGACTGACAGGTAGTTGTGAGACACCTAACATGAGTGCTGGGAACTGAATTCCAACCCCTTCTCTCCAAGAGCAGCAGGTGCTCCAGTTGCCCTGTGAACCTCTGGTTTTTTCATGAAAATCAGGCATTAAAATATCTGGGACCCTTTGGAAAGAGTCTTAAAGTCCAGGAAGAAGCAGAATGTGTTTGTCCTGTCAACTGTGCTGGTGGCACAGCTATGTGAGCCAGTGTTTACAGAACCCACCTGGTGGCTCCTTAGCTTTTACGTCTTTGCCAGCTTTGGAATCTGGCTGCAGGGAGAACAGGTGAACAGGGCAAGATCATGGGTGTTCTCTTCTTCCCTGTAACATCTTTGTGGTCTACGTGCTTGCTTCTTTAGCCCAGGGACCTTTTTTTTTTTTTTTTTTTGAGTATTTTAAAAATTTGTTTATTTTATGTATATGAGTGTTTCTCTGCATGAACACCTGTGTGTCAGAAGAGGCCATCAGATTCCATTACAGATGGTTGTGAGCCACTGTGTGGTTGCTGGGAATTGAACTCAGGACCTCTGGGAGAGCAGCCAGTGCTCTTAACCACTGAGCCATCTCTCCAGCCCCGGAGAGTATTCTTACCACAAAGGTGAGTTTTGATTGTTGGCAAATGTCACTTCCCTTTTGGAGAAAAGAGATTGGACTGAGAAAGCAAATATGTAGATTTCAGTTATACCTGAAGGCTGTTGTGCTCTGTGCCAGAAAGATGAGTGTGTCAAAGGTGTGTACAGGTAGGTATGGATTGAGACTCTAAAGGGGTTGGTGTGTGTGTGCGCAAATGTGTGGTCTGTGTGTATTATGTGTGTGCGTATACGGGTGTGTGTGCATGTACAGCTGTGTGCATGTAAAGGTGTTTGTGTGTTTGGGTCCAGGTGTGGGGGCATTGTGTATATGTATATAGCTGTGGGGTTATGTGCATGTGCAGGTGTGTATGTGTATGTGCACAGCTGTGGGAGGTCTCTGTGTGAATGGGTTCATGTACAGGTATGTGTGTACAGATATGTGTAGACAGGTGTCTGTGTGTGCGCGCACATATACATGCACACGCATGTGATCATCAAACAGTTGCAGGCATAGAAGCTGCTGTTCTTTTCATGCAGCCAAGGGTTAGTTTTTAGGGGCTTTTATGGTGCTGGAGTGTGGCATAGTGGCAGGGTGCTTGCCTAGCACCCTGGGTTTGATCCTTAGGCTCACCAAAAAGTCAAATGAAATGGAAAGAAAATGCTTAGATGGGCTACAGAGAGCCTTCTTCACAGGGAACACTTCTGGAGTCTTCAGGCTTTATCATATCTCCCCCAAGGTAAGCCCTGGGTAGTTAGAAATGAGGGCTCAGAGGGTCTCATAGTGGTAAGTGGAGAAAGCTGTGGAAGTGACAGTCTCCTTTCCTGCTGTGGCTCTTGATCCTCTGAATACCAAATGGAACTCACAGGAAGCTGCAGAGGTAATGTTTCAGCTTTGATCAGTCAGTACTGCTGTCCCTGAGAAGCTTCTCTAATGGACTGATTCTCTGCAGGGATTTACTTAGGTGATGGCGACCTTGATGGTGGCAGCGGCGGTGGTGTGTTAGAGAAAACCTTTCTGTTATTCCTCATGCACTGTCCGCCTCTCTCTGACCCTTTTATTTTCTTGTTTTATTTTATTATTTTTTGTTTTGTTTTGTTTTTTTGGACCCAGCATCCCTCATTGGCCTGGGGTTTGCCACACCTGCTCATCTTTGTTTCCGTCTTACTAGAGTAGGACTTACAAGCACACACCACCACACCCAGAACTTTTCATAGTCTTGAGTTCTGAGGATGCTACTCAGGTACTTGTGCATACTTAGCACTTTGCCAGCTAAGCCACCACCATCCTGAAGCTTAATGGTTTTATTTTTCTTTAGTAATTTATTTTTGAGAAACCATCTCACAAAGTAGCCCCTGCCTGCCTGGAGCTTGCTATAGAGACCTGGTTGTCCCCAAACTCAAAGCAATTTGCCTCCTTCTGAAGATATTCTTTATTTGAGGCATAGGTCAGAGCTTGCCTTTAGGACAGAATTGCCTCTAGGACTAGTCTTAGCTTCCTGCTGTCCTGTTTCTTTTCTCTTGAGTAAGAAGCAGTTATATTGACAGATCTGCAAGGCCTTCCTCCAGCCTGTCCCTTGAGCTAAGCATTTATTTCTAGAGTGCTGCAGTTAGCTTTTCGCTCAGTTGTATTCTGAGTCTTATTTTCTGTTTCTTCGGCCTTTAGCAAGGATGAAGAGTTGCTCTCAAGTGGCCTTTGCGATTGGAGCAGATCTGATGAAGCTGTGTTGCCTGAGGCTTGAAGCACTCCTGCTTCTTGCTCTGACAGCTTGGTTCTGTGTCAGTGTCTTGGGAAAGAAAATCCGTCATTAAGATCCTTCTCTTCCCCCTTTGAGAGGACACAGCAAAGCATGAATTGGTTTAATACTGACTTTGAAAAGCAGGAAATGGCCAATGAATGAACAGAAAATGATGAGGCTGAGAGGCTTCCCAGGGGTAAATCTACTCCTATATTTTGCTAAGTAGACATAGCATCTAAAGGGGACTCTTAGCAGGTATGCTGGCGGAGGGCAGTGATGGGAAGAGAGAGGTGAGGCAGAGAACTGACATGCATGGTTCGGAAGGTTCGGTGCCCCCAGCCTGCCAGGATGTGACTCACACTTCTCCAGGCTGTGTGATGCAAGGCCTGGTGCCTAGGGCTCATTCACGCCTGTTGTTAGGACAGGCCACTGGGCTGCTGCGTCAAAGCTTTATTTATATCTCTGTCATTGACAGTGACAATGGCACAGTGGTCAGTCTCTCTCAGTAAAGTAAAATACCTTCTCCTAAAAATACCCCATGGCAGGCTCGGTACAGTCGGTTTCAGCTGTGACTTTTGCTCTTGTGAGAAGAGAGGGTGCTATCAGGAGGTGCCAGGTTTGCCTCCTTTCTGAGGTAGCTTTGGTAGATTACAATCTGGTTGCCATAGCAACTCAGCAGCAGGGAAAATGACCTGCAGGAAACTTTGGAAGAGAGGTGTGCTAGTCGGATGCTTAAAAGCCACCTGCCTGTCCTCCTGCGGAAGCGAGGACGAAGGGGCTGCGCACTCAACTCCGTAAGCTGACGTCTGTTGGGGGGAGGACTACACACGGACTACACACACACACTTTACAAAAAGACTTCAGAAGACGCTGCTGCTTCCAGATCATGCTTTGAATTGTGTCCTGGTGTCAGCGGTTACAGAACACTGTCACAGATTCTTCTCAAGCAGTGTGGTAGGCACAGTGTGACATCAGTTCAAGAATCCCTTTTCTTGCCTGGGACTTTCCGTAGCATTGCTGTGTGTTATTCTCAGGGCCATTGCTGACGTTTGTGTGGGAGACAGTGTATGAATCTGGGGTTGTTAAAGAGGAGTAAGACTGACTCTACAGCAGGAAGCACATGCCTGATACTGTAAATCTGACCAAGAATGCTCGGCTGAGAGGCTTCCCAGAGGAGAAGCTATTTCTATATTTTGCTAAGTGGACGTAGTATCAAAATGCCCTCGAAGTTTTTATCTTTCTTGATTCATGTTCAGACCTCCTCAGAGAAGTTTTTATGTGCAGTAGATGAACAGCGAGCTCAAAACTGTTCAAGATGTAGAATATAAGACTGTGGGGTGCTCAACCATGAGTGGCACATCTGTCACAACCCCTTTACCCCTGGGCCTGGGACCATCATAGAAGAGAGGGCAGTAAGACTCTAAGAGCCAGAGGTCATGGAGGACGGGCCTAAGCAGTGTCTTCAGGACAGAACTGCACCGATGTACTCACGGCAGCCGTGGGTGCCTGCACAAGCCAGTCAGCATTCCAGCCCCGAAAGAGGAGAGGCTCACCAAGCCCTCCCTCTGGTGAGGAACTAGCGATAGCCCGTGGCAGCTAGGGCATGGAGACTCCGTCTTCCTTAAGTGTGTGGCTTCTGGTAGGATGACCATGCTCCAGGGTATGGATGGTCCCACACCCATGAGTATTTGGGCAGCATAAAGTAGATTCAGTGGATTATTGGGGGGGAGGGGGATGAAGTGGACAGCGGGGGGGGGGACTGAATGTGACCAAATGTACACATTGAATACATGTATAGAAGTCTCAAAATAAAAGTACTGCATTTTTAAATTTTATTTTATTTTATTTATTTATTTATTTATTTATTTATTTATTTATTTTTGGTTTTTGAGACAGGGTTTCTTTGTATAGCCCTGGCTGTCCTGGAACTCACTTTGTAGACCAGGCTGGCCTTGAACTCAGAAATCCACCTGCTTCTGCCTCCCGAGTGCTGGGATTAAAGGCGTGCGCAACCACTGCCCGGCGTGCATTTTTTTTTTTTTTTTTTAAAAAAGAAAATGGTACTTTTATTTTTTAAGTCCTTAGACCAATTCTAGCATCACTGTGATAGGATCCAAACCATCTGCTTTCTGTAAGAAAGCTAAGAAGAAGCTTACACTGTTTGCTTGTAGGTTAGGGTGGGAAAAAGAATCAGTGGACACTGCACTCTGTCCCAGATTGCCATGGACAGCTCTAAATTCATATCTCCCACACCGTTGTCCACGGCAGGCCTAAGAATACCAAGTGTTGTAGAAAGTCCCAGGCAAGGACAAGGACTTCCAAATGAGAAAGTGTTTGGTTATCCCCAGGGCATCTGTACCAGTATTTGTAGCCATGGGCATGTCTGTCTTGTCATGCTGGTCATTGTTGTAGCTGTGGGTTCATGGCTGAATAGGACTGGTGATGGATGACCTTTCTTCTCCAGCAGCTTTATTCTGACTGCATCTTGTGGTACTGTGAATGTTCAGCAGCGAGGAAACTTTCGAGTCAGTACCAACTTGATTTCTCTGTCCTGTGACCAAAGTTTGTGGTGTTTTCAGCAATAGGCTGTTATCCATTAAGTTCTGGTGGGTAAGCCAGGACAATGGCAGGAGCTTATATTGTTCTAGGGGTCTGACCAACAACTCCAGGGAAGATAACCCACAGCAGACACTGAAGGTGTTGTCAAGTTATGCTTCTGGGGGGAGCGTTGTCCCTGTGTACGGTAACTCCAGTTAAACTCTTTTATATATCGACAAAGGAGCGAGAACCATCCAGGGGAAACAAGACGGCATCTTCAACAAATGGTGAAGATTGCGAATTGATCCATTCCTATCTCCCTGTACAAAGCTCAAGTCCAAGTGGATCAAGGACCTCCACATAAAACCAGATACACTGAATCTAATAGAAGAGAAAGTGGGGAAAATTCTTGAACACATGGGCACAGGGGAAAAGTTCCTGAACAGAACACCAATGGCTTATGCTCTAAGATCAAAATTGACAAATGGGACCTCATAAAATTACAAAGCTTCTGTAAGGCAAAGGACACTGTAAATAGGACAAAATGGCAACCTACAGATTGGGAAAAGATCTTTACCAGTCCCACTTCCTCTAGAGGGCTAATATCCAAGGTGTACAAAGAGCTCAAGAAGCTAGACTCCAGAGATCCAAATAACCCTATCAAAAAATGGGGAAGAGAGCAAAACAGAGAATTCTCAACTGAGGAAACTCGAATGGCCTAGAAGCACCTAAAGAAATGTTCAACATCCTTTGTCATCAGGGAAATGCAAATCAAAACAACCCTGAGATCCCACCTCACACCAGTCAGAATGGCTAAGATCAAAAACTCAGGTGACAGCAGATGTTGGTGAAGATGTGGAGAAAGAGGAACACTCCTCCATTGCTGGTGGGATTGCAAGCTAGTACAACCACTCTGGAAATCAGTTTGGTGGACCCTCAGAAAAATGAACATACTACTACCTGAAGACCCAGCTCTACCACTCCTGTGCATATGCCCAGAAGATGCTCCAACATGTAATAAAGACACATGTTCCACTAGGTTCATAGTAGCCATATTTACAATAGCCAGAAGCTGGAAACAACCCAGATGTCCCTCCACAAAGGAATGGATACAGAAAATGTGGTACATTTACACAATGGAATACTACTCAGCTATAAAAACAAGGACTTCATGAAATTCACAGGCAAATGGATGGAACTTGAAAGTATCCTGAGTGAGGTAACTCAGTCACAAAAGAACAAACACAGTATGTACTCACTGATAAGTGATTATTAGCCCAGTAGTTCAGAATACCCAAGAGTCACTTCACAGCAACCGTAGGGCTTAGTGTGAGGTCCCAGATGGAGGAATTGGAGAAGGGACTGAAGGAGCTGAGGGAGTTTGCAGCCCCATGGAGGGAGCAACAGTGGCAACTGGCCTGACCCCTTGATGCTCCAGGAGACTGGACCACCAACCAAAGAATACACATGGAGGGACCCATGGTGCTGGCCACAAATGTGGCAGAGGAGGGTCTTGTTATCCATCAGGGGGAGGAGAGGCCATTGGGCCTGAGGGTGTTAGATCCCCCAGTATAGGAGAATGCCAAGGAGGGAAGATGAGAGTGGGTGGGTGGGTGGGGGAGCACCCCCATAGAGGCAGGGGGAGGGGATAGGGAGGATCAAAGGGGATAGTATCAAAAAAAAAAAAAAACCCAAACCAAAACAAACATACATATATATATATATATATATATATATATATATATATATATATATCTCCCTCTTCCATTTACTGTTCCTCCCTCCGTCTTCCTGTCAGTTACATTTCGTTGTCCCGCCTCCCTTGGGCTCATTTCCTCCCTTTATTGCAGTGCTGTTTCACTGGGTGAATAGAGCTGTGCTGTATGTTTATATAAACACCAAGCTGACTCAAATGCTTTCTCGCGTTAAAGAAATGACTAAATCCTCTGGCTGGAGAAAGCAGTGGAGGAGCTTTAATCACTCTGGAGGTCTACAGGGATTTCCTTTTGAGTTCTTAGAATGGCACACTACTGTCACACCGCCGAGAACAGGGAATGGGGAAGCCTGGAAGATTAGCAAAACACTTACTGTGGAGAAAAGCAAATTGTTTTGAAATCATTTATCCTTCAAAATAATATGAAGCATCTAGGATGAGGCTTAGATGGCTTTCCTCTGAATAATCCTGGTGATTTCCCGTTAACATATTTCCTAATTAAAAGAAATTAATGCCTCACCAGTATCTACTGCTGTGAATTACTATTTGAACAAAATATGTGGAAGTTAAAGATTTATATTATAAATGACATGACTTTGATCTGAATAGTGTTACAAAGCACATAAAGAAGTTGATATTTAAATTGCATCTCAGAGGATCCTTTACATTTTTTAGTTTTTTAATTTATGTTTATGTGTGATCCCGCACAAGTATATTGTGTCGTGTGTGTCTGCAGAGG
Source organism: Rhynchomys soricoides (assembly GCA_019843965.1). NCBI lineage: Eukaryota > Metazoa > Chordata > Mammalia > Rodentia > Muridae > Rhynchomys > Rhynchomys soricoides. The sequence goes on from JADRCH010000012.1 coordinate 8,336,171, forward strand.
CCAGAAAGGGGTGTTGGATCCTGTGGAACTGGAGTTTGCAGGTGGTTGTGAACCACCATGTGGGTGTTGGAAACTGTACTGTGGTCTTCCACAAGAATAGTAAGCTCTCTTAAACACCGAGCCATCTCTCCAGTCTCTAATCTTACCAAATCTTAAAGGAATCTTGTGAGATGGTTTTCCTGCCATCAATAAAAGTATTGTCAGGTGTGGGCTTAGATAGCCAGATTTTATCCTATTACCATCTCACTTAAAGAAGGAAACAACCACAAAGGCAAGCATCCGTGTAATTAATTCATTGCAGCCGGGAGTTGTAGCAAGCAGAGCAGATGCCAACTGTTAACGGACGGAGAACTGTGGGGGTGGGAGAGAGCTCAAGGAAGAAGAGACAGTCGGCTCGCCATTTCAGTGTGGTAGTGTAGGCCTCCTGCAAGAACTAAGAAGAAAGAACAGCAGCATCTTGTCGGTGTCCACAGACAGGGTTGACAGCGCGTCAGTCAGAGCTTCAGTTGGCCCTGATGACCCTCAGCCACAGTTACGTAGCTAGTCTTACAGGAGCGGTGTTTCCCCCCCTTTGATTAGAACTAAATCTGTGAAGCTGTTGAAGGGAGCGAGCTGCAGCACAGCTGCCTCCCATCTTGTGTGTCGGAAGTTTTCTCAGTGTTACATATGTGTGTCTGTGTGAGGAAAACACTGATGCTAGGTTGTATACTGAAACACTGGCGTGTTTTCTGGGGTTCGTTTATTTTCTGCCGTTTATTATACTCTAAGGTTTTGCACGCAGATGTTCTTTTCCAGCCTTTTTAATCTTTCAATCTGCCCTGTCTCACTGTTTAGTCTGTCACATCTCCAGTAGCAGCAGGTCAAAAGGCCATGTATTCTACAGCTTTCCTCTCTATGGAAGGGTGTTCTGTGTTGTTTTGCTAATTTAAGTTTGTGTCTAAACTCATGATAGAGAAAAGAAAATTGTGTTTTCCAAGGGAAAAGTGCGATATAGTTGAGTTTTAGAGTTGTATAATACAAACAATATGGGATAGTACACTGGGCGTATTCCTAAAATTTGAGTGAGGTTAATAAATTTTGTGCTGGTACAAGATTTGGTGTCATGTGCTTCCTGCCCAGTATAGAACCTGGGATTGGAATGCAGGCAGAACACCCAGGTCACTGATTTAACTGGATTCTGTTCTCTCACAGGTCATTCTTGTCCAAGTTAACCCAGGTGAGACCTTTACAATCAGAGCCGAGGATGGGACACTTCAGTGCATCCAAGGTAAGGAAGTTTTCTCATAAACAAACCTTCTAATTAAAGAGTTTCTTCTTTATTATAATGGGAGTAAAATTTCCCCTGTGTTTACATATGATTTTCTAGAAGCAAATAGATCTCCTCTGTTTTTCTGTCCTATGGTCTCAAATCTATATGGTGGTTCGCTTCCCTTGATGGTTTCAGTAGCATTATGTGTTGGATACCTGCTAGTTATCCATTGTTGGGCGGCTTAAGACAGCACATCCACCACATCCCCTCAATTTCTAGGGACCAGGAGTGGCTTAGCTTGTACCAGAGCTCTGGACTCAGAAAGCTAAAAGTCAAAACTGCTTTGCCCTAGCCCTCTCACGGAGCGAGGCGTACATCCAGACACCCTCAGATGGCTGTTGGTGACATTTAGTTTTGGAAGGCTTCCAGCACAATGTTACCCTTGCTTCCTTATTCAATGGCCTCTCTGCACCGAGGTAGTAGTGGACGTATGTGGCAACTGGCTTCATTACAGTGACCAACTTCAGGGTGGAAGAGAGTCAGAGGTGTGTCCCTCCTCCCACTGCAGAAGGGGAGTCAAGGGCAGGAGTACAGGGGGCAGCTGGCAACTACTGTTTACCCCGTGTCCCCTGATGTTTCTTGCCTTTTCCGTGTCTAAAATGCTCCTCCCAGGATCTCCAAAAGAATTACCCTAATACTGTTCACAGAATACAGACTCTTTTCCTAAACAAGCCGAGTGAGACGTTGTGGACAGTTCCGTAAAGCTCACTGCTTGGCCATCCTCTGGCTCCTGCCTGGCATGGAAAGTCACTCCTTCTCGTCGCTCACTCTAGAGAGATCTGTCTCAGCTGTGCCTAGCCACGTGGCAGAGAGATCGATGTGGAATGATGACGTCAGACCTGCACCTGGTCTGCAAACAGTGCCCTGTTGGAAGGGATAGCATGATACCTCTCCGTTGCAGTAAATCTCCAACCCAGATAAGCCCATGCAAAGAAAACACAACTCAATTAATATGAATACAAGCCGCGTGCCTCGATTGGGCAGATCCACCACTATGCTAACTACTCTCTTCCCCAGCTGTGAGACCCCTTAGAGCTTGGGCTTTCTCCTGGCCATGTGCTGTTTCTCCATTTTCCTTCTCATAGTGCTTGGGATTGTGGGACAAAGAATAGATGGCCGTGTACTTGAGGTCAGTATTACTGATCAGACAGGAATCTAATGAGAAGACTTATTCATAAAACCTGGACATGTTTACCAATACACATCAGGTGAGAGGAAATGCATGCCTATTTTACTTTACTGTAATGGGCTTTGTACGAACAGTGGCCTTTTCAATTTCATTGTTGAGAAAGCAGCAGACTGCTCTGTCATTCATGACTCCCTTGGATGTGTATGAACAATATTTACAACTTAAAAATGAGCATATGTTAAAGATTTAAGCCTAATGAATTTTAATTGGAGTTGGGCTGGAATAATTTAATGTTTTTATAAATGTTTTTTTTTTTTTTTTTGCTGACTATAATTCTCTAGCCATTGCTGTTGGAATTATTTTTAGTATTACAGACTTAATCTTCATTGACAAAAAGTAGGATGAAACTCCTGGTCAAGAGAGAGAGAGAGAGAGAGAGACAGAAGTAGTGTGGAGTAGAGCATCTTGTCTCTTGCCTACAGTGCCATCGTGAATGGACCTAATCTTAGTTAGAAACCTTGAAGTCAGTCTCTTCTGGACATGGCACTCGAGGGTTGAGATGAAGCCTTGCTTGAGTTTATTGAAACTGAGCTTTTCAGTTCAGAAAGAAGAGCAGTACAGAATCCCTGCAGGGAGGTGGAGCCAGGAAGGTCTGCAGTTCAGGTCATCCCAGCTACCTAGTGAGTAAGGATTGTAGGCCAGCCTGGGCTACAGTGAAATTCTATCTCCAACAACAAAGCGGTCGAGTCTCTGGCTATGGTGCCGCTAGAGGCCATGAAGCCCCAGATACTGTGTGCATCCGTCTCACCATTGAGAAGGTGGGATGGAATCTCAGAGAGCAGAATGCTGTCTGGATGAGCCTAGATCCTTGTAGTTTATGTCAGAGGACTGTGTGTGTGAATATGAATGTGTCTGAGCAGTGTTTGTGCACATACATGTGCATACATATTTGTGGAATTGACCTTTTTCTGAACAAGTCTGAGTCCATGTCAGTAGCTGGTCACTCCAACAGCAGTGTCGCAAAGTATACTGCTCTGTTCACAAAGGGACCTTTGTGTTTATTCTTGGTGATCCTTGGCGATAAATGATCTTAACACCCTCCCAGCGGTGTAGAATTGCCTGACTAAAGCAGAAGGATGAAGTCTGTGTATCTTTGGCCTTCCCAGCCTTCCTATTCTTTGTTCTTTTCTGGCGTCCTAGACTCTACAGTTATCTTCATTCGGGGCATGGTGGTCGCTGGCCCAGTTAATTGCAATGACACCATACAGAATGGGAGAGACAGGGACCAGAAACCACATGCTGGGCTAGGGTTTTGGAGAGTGCAGGGCAGCTGGGTGACCCTAGAAATGAGGAAGGCAAGTTGGTGGCAGGTGGCCCCATAAGCGTTACTAAGAACTAAAACCTGCTCAGGCAGGCCTCTCCAGCATGAAATTTAACAGCCTTCAGTGGAGTGTCACTGTGATCTCTTGATCATGTGTTGAGTACAATCCTATAGGATGTGGGCACCTGCTGTCCATTGTGACTTCTGGTACAGGGTGTTTTGGCTTCCTTCCATTAATCACGATTTCTTCCCTGTCACTGTATGGTTTCTTCCCTTCTTGGACTGTATTGTGTGTGTTCTCCTTTAGTGAGTGTGACAGACACATGAGGAAGCTGAGGCCTCTGATGATTGCTTCATGTTCCAAAAACTCATGGCCCGAGAGAGGCAAAGGCTGCTTTTCATCCCTGGTGAAGCCAGCTGCGCAGCCCGACTTCTTTATCACCATGCCCTGTGGTTTTCTGTCACGAATGTTACAAGAATTATCCAGGAACAGGAGGACTTGGGCCGTGATGAGGCACCGAGGCACGGCAGCTTTGCAGAGCTGGAGTCTCACCTCGCTAATGGAGCTATGTTGGCTTCAGGACAAGCAGATAATGGGAAGCAGGAATGCTGATTTACAACTTAAATACTTTTTGCCCAGTGTCACAGTTAGATGTAGCTCCCAAGTTGGCACTTCATCCGCATTATTGGGGAAGGAAGGGTACAGTGGTGGAGTACTAGGACCATGAGGGACAGTTTCCCCTTCACCTGAGTTTGTGTGTGTGTGGTGTGTGTGTGTGAATGTGTGTGAGTTTGTGCTTGCCTGTTCATGCGGGTGCTTGTGGGTGCTTGTGGCTCTGTGTCCGTATGTGCAGACAGAGGCGATGAGACAAGTTTGGGTATCATTCTGCAGGTCTCTCCACCTTTTCCTGGTGCTTGCCTGGGCGAGGCTGTCTTTCCCGTATTCCTGGGATCTATAGTCTCTTCCCCCCAGCACTGGGATTACAAGTGTCTCGCTTTTCGATGTGGATTCTGGAATTGAGCGTTCGCCTCCATGCTTGCTAGTGAGGAAAGGTTGGAGTTGCTTGCTGGCCCTTTCTGGAAACTCTGAAATCATACTGAGGTCAGCCCTCTTGTTTACACTTGAACTGATCGGCCACATAACTTTCTCTGTACATCATTATGGCATAACTGAAAAAAGAAACTCAGTATGATGTCATTGAGCAGCAGCTTGGAAGTGGAGGGCAGATTAATGGTGAAGAAGATGGTTGCTTTGGGGAAAGATTTTGTTTTGATGGGAATGTCCTTGGTGATAAGGATGGAAGAAAAACACAGGAAACGTACAACACGCTGTGAAAGCAGATTCAATTCTGATGGAATATTTCTCAATATTTTCCGTGAAATATGAATCATAAGTGTTGGAGGGGTCACCAAAGGGCACAACATTCTGTCACTTGGAGACCGTACTGTACCTGTTACAGCAGAGACCGAAGGGTTTTTCTTCTTTGGCCAGACAAAATTGTATAACAGTTGTCAGGGGAAAGGGTCTTAGTAATCAATATGAATTCTGGCCTTTGCTCCCAGGCAGGAATTAATAGAGGGCAGTATGGATCTTGTTATGTTCGAGTCCCTGTCTGAGCCGAGGCCCTGGCAGGGTAGCTTTTCTTCCTGCCCACACATGCCATCTCTTTATCTGGGCCATTTCTCTGCTCTGTGCAGAATCCTCCTGCCAAAACAAACACTCCACTTCCTGGAAGGCCTTAGGTCTGTCTGTTCCTAGAGCCAGGCTTCTGGACCACTGCCAGGCAGTCCACCTTGACATTGCTCTGGGCTAGCGAAGAGCAGGTAGAGGGAGCACAGCGCTGTCTGGTTTGGAGCCAAAGCTTTCCCTAGCCCGTAGATTAGACTAGGAAGTCAGCAGAGACAGGAAACAGGTCTCCGCCACCCTGCTCCCGGTCAGACAGTGCAGCATGACTACCGAGTGGACTCGTGGCTAGTTTATGTTATGCCGAGTGTGAGTCCTTTAACTTTTACTGTTTAGTAAGAGTTGGATTACATCAAGTTACCGTGCTTTCTACGCTCTCAGAAATCTCCCCGAAACTTTTAATGACACTGATATTCGAAGTGTTGCTTTGGAGAAATTCTTTGTCACTTCTTCCTCTTCCTGACTTGCTCCTGTGCATATTCATCCTCCTCTCTCCTGTTCCCTCTGCTCCTCCCTCACCCGTCACCTCTCCACAACCACTGGGCGATTGGGGCTTGAACCTAGTGTTTTACACAAGCACTGTGCCATTGACCAACGTACCCAGTGAACCATCTTTAAATTTTGAAGGACTATCATAATGACCCTCTGTTCTGATGAATTTTTCACGTTTTAAGGCCTGAAAAAAACCAAAAAACCAAAAAACAAAAAACGGACTATCGTGACAGTTTGAGCAAAACCAGATTGAATTGCTTAAAAAAAAAAAAACCATCATTATTTCAATAAATACACTGTCCAAAGGTGCTCCATTGCTAGTGATTTTGTCCAGAATAATTTTAATCTCTTCTCACAGTGGCATTATTCTGCTAACTTGTGTTAAGTGGCTCAAGACCTTGAATTGACAGCAGCAGCCTGTGGAAGGAAACAGGAGAAGTGACTAGAGCTACACAGAGGTACCAAAGCTCCGAGGCCCTGACAGTGTCCAACTCTCCTTCTCTCGTCTTCCCTTCCTCGGCCAGCTCTGCGTCATTCTCCGCCAGTGCAGAGTGTGGGAACGGTGTCAGTGATGGACACTGCTCTCGCTCCATGGCTCTGTGAATGACACCATTGAGCGGGATTCATGTTTGTCCTTCCCCCAGCCCGTGGCTCAGCGTGCAGCACCTACCTGTTCCTTCAAAAGCATTTGACCTTTCAGAGTATGTGTTAGGTATGGACAGACGGAAACAGTGGCTGCCATCTCTTCTCAGCGACTTCATGGCAGGTTCCAGGGAACTTGGGCTGCCTCTTGCTGTGAACAGCATCGTAGCGGGGGTTCACGGACGGAGGGAGACTGTAATGTCAATTTCTTCAGCGTAAACTGGGCATTGACAAGAAATTGTTCTCTGACTAACTTAAAACCTGGGAAAGAGACCCCCCTCCTTTCAGTGCTTCAAAAGCAAACTTTGCCTGAGCCCAAATAAAACCAGATTTGGATGGGGAAAAACCATTAGGTGGTTTGACAGTGAAGTTGCTGGAGCCTGAATTGGCTTCGTCTTTTTTTACCCATCTCATTGAGTATGGAGTCAGCTGTTTGATGTTTTTTATTATTTATGAACTACCCATATTAGAAGTCATCCTTTCTAGCCAGGGTTAGGGTGTGGGGGCTCATTTTTCTACACAAGAAGTTGCTTTGTGACTTTGTAAGAGATTTCTGATCAGCTGAAGTGATTCTGTGGTTTTAAAATCTTAACATTGAAACAGGTAGTTCTTTTTGCCCAGGCTAGCCCCATGCCTTGCCATCTTTCCGAATGACCCAGAGCTGTTGTGAGAATTTCATTCGGTCAGGGAGACTCCAAACCAAGAGGAACCAAGCTTTTAAGAGGATCTGGAGTATGCTGGGTCTCAGACACATGTCTCATGTGAGCTAGGTAAATACTCTACCACTCAGCTGTATCTTCACAGCTCAAGGGACTCAGATGGTAGCTTCCCAACAGATAATTTTGTTTGTGTGTGTGTTTGCTTTTTTCGTTTCTTTTGAGCTTCTCCATTCTTAGATTTTAATGTTCTCATGAAAGACAGAAAAAAGACTTAAGCGTTGAAGTACACTACCTCCCTGAGAGGCTCTACTTTATAGTTGATGGGGTCTTTGTGTCACATCTGTCCCCCACATGCTGACCTGATTGAGCACCCCTGCAGAGCAAGCTGCATACTGCCCTGCAGCTGGGAATGAACTAGCAGGGTCTTTTCACTTGGCCCGTAGACACTGAGACACAGAGCCTCTAGTCCAGTGTACAGATTGGGAGACAGGAGAGGCATGGTTGTGCACATTGCCTTAGTCACATGGGGGCTGAGTGGCTCTGTCGGGGCTGGGCTCCGTCAGTGCCTGATACCTTCCCCAGCGGATGCTCAGTCCTCTTCCAGTAGAGTACCCAGTATGTATTGTTTTAACCTGGGGCCAATGACTGTGACTTTCTGATAGGACTGTGAAAGAATTACTTGTAAATGCTATTATCAGGGTCATGATTCTTGACATATCATCAGCATCATCTAGTCATGTAAACACTGTTAATTGTATCTTTAAAATAGCTGTATGACTTACTGTTGGGAGTGACTTGCTGTCCTACTGTGGAAATCAATTGCTGTTCCAGCCTCCAGGTCACCACTTATTTACAATAGGCTTGCTAATCATGGCACTTGCTGAAACCTTTCAGCGGAGCCTCCTGGGAATGGCACACAGCACAGCTATAGGCTTGCACAGAGCACAAAGAGCTCACTGTTGTCCTTTTTCAAAGTAAGTCTCCTCGTAGCCCAAGCCTTGGATGTTGCTTTTTTTTTTCTGGACATAGCTGTTCAGTCTCACCCAAAGCCTGGGCAGGCATCCCCACACAGGCTTTTAGAACCTCCTGTGCTCAGGTACATCTTCTTGAGTGGATCCCATGCCTGGCACTACCCTCGAAGTCTTTTTCCTCCCAGACACTGCACCTCCTATCTCCTGCCTAAGCCATAGGCCTCAGATTGACTATTGGCAGGTGCCACACATACACACAGACGATATTCTGTCTACAGAAACTTTTGCATGGGGGCCTGAGAGATGGCTCAGCAGGTAAGGGACCTTGCTGCTTTTCCAGCACCCATGTCAGGGGGTTCACAGTTTATAACCCCAGCTTCTGGGAATCTCACATGCTCCTCTCATATACCTACCTGTGTGCATATGTGCATGTAATTAAAAATAAAAGAGATATTAACAGGAAATCTCTGTTGCAGGTTGTACAGTGCATCAGCTCACACTCTATCCTCTGTTTCTGTTCTCTAGAACTAGGGTATTGTCTATCCAGAGGACTGCTGTTTGACTAAAGAAGATGCTGCATAGAAAGCACTAAGAGTTTCCCAGCGACTGGGGAGATGGCTCAGTGGGTAGTGCTTGCTGTACAAACAAGGATAGTGATGTATAGATTCCCGGCCCCCACGGAAATGCTAGGCTTGGTGATGCATACCTGTTATCCCAGTACCCTGGCGATGGAGTCAGATGCTCCTTGGAGCTTGCTGGCTGGTTCAATGGGATACGCTGCCTCTAAAAGACAGAGGAAAGGCCCAATGTCAACCTCTGACTTCCTCAAGTTGCATGGCACATATCACATGTGCACATGCATGAGAAAGAAAAGAAAAGAGCACCTTCCCAGGCATAGTGGAGCCCCAGAAATAAGGAAGGGTAAACTCCAGGGCACGGGCAGATGTTGGACAAGCCTTCCTCTGTATTACCCTCGATGTCTAACACTACAGAAAACACACTTGCATTACCATATTTTTTTAAATTAATGTTTTAACATTTTAGTCCCAACACTTCAAAATGATATGCCTAGAAATTGTGCAGCAGGAACGCACCTTCTGAACCTCTTGCTTTTCATGCTTGTTAATCAGCGATTAAAATGTCACCTGTGAAGGCGGCACTACTGTTTGCAGTTCCTTAAATGTCACAGATCCTCCATGTCAGGCAACTCATAAGAGCAAACAGGCTTACACAGCCCAGCTGTCTCTCACGTTTGACTTCACAGCTTATAGTGTTTTAGTTTTTGCTTAATTTTTTTCTTTTTAAATATAAAATACTTAACCTCCTGTCCATACAGTTTGAAATACAGAAGCCAGGCTTACTGGCACATCCACATGCTTATAATCCCAGCTGTGAGAGACCAACCTAGGAGGTTCCTTGGACCCCAATGGCCAGCCAGTCTAGTTGATGGGCAAGCCTCAGATTCGTGAGAGACCATGTCTCCAAAATAGGTAGGGGCCGGAGGGATGGCTCAGCAGTTAAGAGTGCTTGCTATTTTTCACAGAGGACTAGAGTTAAGTTCCTAGTACCTTTGTTGGGATGCTCGCAGACACCTGTAACGCCAGCTGTAGGCGATCAGATGCCTTCTACTTGACTTCATGCACATACACCATTCGCTCTTCGTGGGGACCCTTTGCCCCATGTGGCACATATAGCTCGCTCTCTCTCTCTCTCTCTCTCTCTCTCTCTCTCTCTTTTTCTCTCTCTCACACACACACACAAATAAAAATAAGAGTAAATCTTAAAATACAGTGAAGAGCTAATGAGGAAAACACACAGTGTGGACTCTGACCTCCACATGCACACACATGCTTGTACACTTGCATGCACCTGCACATACAGAAACACATGCACATGCATACGCCACACTTACACACACCCAGCTTTCTTAAGGTTTGTTGAATTGGTTTCTTTTGTGTGTCTGGATTTTTCCTCTGTCTTATTTAGTTGTGGTGAACTGAAGTTCGAAGCAGGATTCTGGGTTGGAAGGCTTGGTGGTGCCATTTCTTTAGTTTGATCTTTGTTGACTCTTTGGGGATTTACTTCTCTTCTCTGCCTCAGTTCCCACTTAATGCGAACACATAGGATTAGAAAAGACATTCTAGTGATATTGTAAAGCCAAGTGTTTGGAGATTTCTGCACTAGGGAATTTATACAGATGTGAAACACATTCTGAATGCTGTAAGAAGCGAGTGAGTTTCTCAGTCAGCTGCTTGCATGCAGGAAACCCCTGGAGGGGAGGCTCAGGAGGAGGAGGTCTGACATGGAAAATCACCTCAAGAAACAGGAAAGGGCTCAAACATAAAAGTAGGGAAAGGAAGTGAGTCAGATTTCAGAAGGGACAGGACCTGCATCCCAGAGCACTGGCTGAAGGAGAGGGGAGCAGCCTGTGAGGGTCGCATCGTTGGGAGGGGGCGCCATGGCAACCTGGGTCAGGCTAGAGACAGAGGGCCATTGTAGGAATGTAGAACTTTGAACCTGCTTTTAAAGCCCTTTTTCAGGCTCCAATTGTTTATTCCCAGAGCAGATGGCTACAGTAGTCACACCTCCAGGTAGTGTTCCCAGAGACAGGTGAGTGCAGGGGTGGGGGATGCAAGGAGTGGGGGAGGGGGAGTGGGGGGGAAAGCAGGGGTGTTCTGTGGCTCTTTTCTGAGCCGAGTCTATGGATCATTCTCGACTTCTTCTTGTACCTGCCGTGCTGGTATCTGCAATTAACATTCTTCAGAAGCACAGAAAATGCCAGCCTGCAGCTCAGACATAACTCAAGAACAACAGGTACATTCTACCTGCCTCTTGGCGCTCCCCAGAGCAGTCAGAAGGCAAGTAATTCACCAGAGGACAGACTTTGAGGGAATTAGAGTTTGGGCCAGAGTGCTGGAGAGCCACTCTGGGAATGATATCAAGGAAGTGGCTCAGCCGGAAAGCAAAACAGCCCGCCCGCTCCCCTTCACTGGCACAAATCCTGCTAACCATGGACCTTCCAGCTTCTTTAAAAGTCAGATTTACATCAAAGCTCACTGGACTTGAACTCATGCAAAAAAAAAAAAAAAAATCAATTGATTAGAGTTGTGATTTTTCTCTTTTCTTTTAAATAAGAAAACCCAACAAAAACTTGTAGCTTCCCAAGAGCAGTAAAGGGTCTCTGGGTGCAGAGCTGACTTCTGTTCTGTCTAGCCTGGTCCTGGACAGTTCCCCACCACACAGTGAGGGGGCAGCCAGTTGATTTCACATAATCTGCCCACCGCCCCTTTATTTTTCTACTCTCACTTTTTATATTTGTATTTTTATAAGAATCCTACAGTAGATAAATCCTAACATGGGCATATTTCAAGAGCTTAAAAGGGTTTTTTTTTTTCCTGTTTGAAGGTGAGGTATTCAATTATGGCTTGAGACTCCTACTCTCAGTGATATGTGAATTCCTCTGAAATCTTATTAATGTATTTAACCCAGACTGCTAACAAAAGTAAAGCAACCCAGGATCTGTCTTCACTGTTTAGCTGTTAGTTCGCTTACAGATTTACAAGTTTCTTCGGATGTTCTTACCACCCTAGCCCCTATCACTGCTTATGCTGCCTTCATCCATTCCGGCTGCAGGTTGAATCACTCAGTTTAAAAGATGGGTGTAGTGGATAGCTTAGTAGGTCGTGAATAGAACCTGGGGAGGCAGGTGTAGGTGGATCTCGGGGGCTCACTGGCCGGCCAGCCAGCTAGCCATTCGAGCCTTTTAGGAGGATTCCTGGACAGTGAGAGACTGTATCAAAAGATAATGAGGTCAGCCCTGAAGAAGAATCACACCAGATGTTGACCTTTGGCATCCAAATATGTACATACATGTATCACATATTCTCTCTCTCTCTTCTCTCTCTCTCTCTCTGTCTCCCTCTCCCTCTCAAATACAAAAACAAGACAAAATACCCAATGTTTGAGGCTCACTGTCTGAGAAATTGCATGTAGTTCACAACTAGTATGTATGTATGTATGTATATTATTCTAAATTTATCTATATTTTATTTTCATTTTCTTCTTTTCCTGTCTTGATGTGTGTGATGTGTGTGATGTGTGGGGTGTGTACTTGGTGATGAAGCCCACCTGGTATTTATGTGGGTTATGGGATCCAAATCCTGCTCTTTCTCCTTGCCCAGCGGATACTGTATTCCCTGAGCCATCTTTCTGTCCCCTGCCCACATGTATTTTTAAAGATCATGTTATCACAAGTATTTAGTTTTTATTGTACCTCAAAAAAAATTAGTGGATTTCATTTTGATGTCTTTAATAAATATGGAATTAAATTATTTCTCATTGATCAAAACCTTTTTTTAAAAAAAAAAAAAAAGGCTCTTTCTGTCCTAGGTGCTCAGGTGAGGAGCTTGTGTCCTTGTGTCGTCCCCCTTGTCTTGATGATGTCTTTGCTGTCTGGGCCTAGTGGAATGGGGCACACTACTGGACCTTTCCAGTTTGGTTTTCTTTTGATTGTCTCAGCAAATCCACTATGCCACTGATTTAAAATCCTTTTAATTTAAAAACCATCAAGGAAAACAGACCATCTATCGAATTGGCCAACTATTGTCCATAGCAAGGCCCTCTTCCCTCGAAAGATGTTTAACAGAGAAAGATATTCCTTGGCATCAAGAAAAGAAACTAAATTGGTTTTCCGTCTCTCATCTAGATTTGATTAGACTTCAAAATCACAAACTGGTGTGTGTCTTTTCTAATTTGGTATTTGCATAATCATTTTATATGTTTGTAAAAAAAAATCAGAATTGTTTTGGATTGTTTCTACATCCCAGTTGCAGAAATATGACTGGTTTGTTTGTGTATCACCACTTTTGAACACATGCTAGAAGCTCATATTCTATGGCACCCAAGGTCAATATTGTCTTCCTTTACTGCTTTCTACCTTGTTTCTTGAGGTAGAGTCTCACTAAAGAAACCAGAGAGCCAAGGAATATATCCCCGCCTGTGTCCCCCGCCATCCTGCTCTGGAGCTAGACAAGCACTGCCAAGCCCAGCTTTTTATGTGAGCGCTATGGATCTGAACACAGGTCCTCATGCTTGCAGATTCACTGAGTCATCTCCCCAGTCTCAAGAGGCCTCTGTTTTCATAAGTCTATGAGAGTATGCGTGTTGACAAGTAGTCACATTTATACTTAATGGGCATTCTGTGTGAGTGTGCATGTTTGTCAGTATTACAGGCTATGTCTAGGTTTTGCCTAGCCTCTTTGTCAGATCTGTCTTTTGTGTTATAAAACTTCCAGAGACTTCCATCATTCATTCATCTTTGTGTTAGCACATATTGGCTCATTCTTGTTGGTTGCCACAGACGGGTTTGATTTGGATTTTAGTGAGGCAGCTTCATGAATACAGGACTGTCTTCATTCAGTGTGTCTGAACAGGGTGGCTTGTCATGAATCCATCCTGTGAGGTATCCCCTGGCATCTGACATGGCTTCTTTGTATACAGTATTTACTGTGTGAGTTCAGAAGAAAGAAAGAAAATGACCCGCACTGACCACTGTTCTGCGTCAGCTCCTTAGGTCAAGTTTTCCACCCTGACTCATGCCTATCAGGGCTGCTAAGATTGGTTGGTTGGGTTTGTAGAATTTCCTCTGTCGGGCTCAGGAGCCAGAAAGCCACGATGAAGTTTGACTTGGCTTGTGGAAGTCTTTTCCAAATACGAATTTGGAAGTAGTACAGTGAGTGCTCTGAGAAAAGAAAAGGGGGGGGGGGGTATTACTGTAACTGCAGCTATTTGGGGAACATTTAGAAACGGGGAGACAGAACCAAGGTGTTCCGTGTCTCCCTTAAGTTCTTGTCGCTGTAATGTTCAGAGGCCGCCTTCCTCTAGGCTGGAGAAAAGCCACAGAGGCCGCCTCTGTCTTAGGCTGCAGGCTGCCCTGCTCCAGACAGCCTTGAATGTGACCTGGCAGCCAGTGCTGCTTCCTGCTGACGTGGCCTCCTGCCACTGAGCAGAACAGAGCACCTCAGTGTGCTGAGCAGGGAGCCAGGAAGGTGGGCGTCTCCAGCCAGAGAAGGAGCAAACAGGGAGGAGAAAGTGCCTAAGTGTTCAGGTTTTCCTGTAGATAGACTTGAAACACACCCTTCTTATAGGAAGGGAGGAGGAGGGAGACTCTGGAGAGAAGTGAAGACTGCCACAAGAATCTGTCATTTGTTTGGCTCTAGGGAGAGGTGCTTATCAGTAGGCGTGAACTGCTGGGATGGGATGATACCCAGTCTGCCCTGAGAGATGCTGGAGAAAGCTAGACTGCATGCTGTAGCCTTCCCAGGCCACACACACTTGCTGAGGCTGGGGGAGTCTGTCTGAGCTCCTAGACATCCCCTGTAGACAATGTGCAGACAGATTGAGGAGGGGAGGAAGAAAAGCCGAACACCATAGATACTAGAAAGCTAACAAGTGGAGTTTATGTCTTGGTGGAAGAAGCCTGGTCAGATCTCAAGCAGAGGATTCAGAAACTGTGCAGGCACTGGTCACTTGGAAGATTCATTAACTGCTCAGGGCTCCTGGTGTGGCTTTTCCACACAAGGCAGCAGCTACCAATTAGATATTTCTTATGCCTTTATTTCTCAGCTGCCCTTCAATACCAACATGTTCATTTGAACAAATCCAGTGATAATTCTTTGCTTTCCTCTGCTTTAAGAGAGTTAATACTGACTGTTTCTTCCATTGTTCTCACCCTGATGCCCACGGAAGGTGAAGTGTGGAGGTTGGGGGCCCTGAGGTTAACCTGCCTCTCTCTTGCTCCTGTGGTGACCTGTGGCATCTCTCTCCTGACCGCCCTGGACTCACAGGCTACAATACTGAGAAATCACTGATATGAGCCGCCCTTTTCATCTCGTGGGCGAAACTGTTGCCTTGGGCAGGGTCACATTCTATAACAGTGGCTTTTGTGGCACCTCAGACTGAAAGCATTGTAGCTTTTTCTGGCACAGCTTTGGGGCAGTGTTGTGGTCACAGGCCAGAGAGAACTGTCCAGGTGTTTTCAGGAGGTCAGGTGACGAGGCAGGAAGACCAGAGATGAAGAGACCAGGGAGATAGCCCAACCATTAAAGAACTTGCTGTGCTAACGTCAGGATGAGGACACGGGATCAGTGCTCGTGGGAAAAGCCAGTGCAGCAGAGTGCCTGTAACTCTAGCACTGGGGCTGAGGTAGAATGCCAGGGCGGGCTAGGTGTCATTCCTGAAGATCACTAACTGGCCAGGCTTGCTGATACAGTGAGCTCCAGGTTCACTGAGAGACCCTGCCTTAAAAATAGGATGGAAAATGGGACTGTGGGACAGCCTGCTGTCAGCCTCTGGCCTCCACATGCATATGTATACACCAACATCAGACACACACACAGACACAGAGATACACACACACACGCACACACACACACACACGGACAGACACACACACACACGCACACACACACACACGGACAGACACACACACAGACACAGAGACACACACACACGGACACGGACACAGAGACACACACACACACACACACGGACAGACACATACACACACACACACACGGACAGACACACACACACAGACACACACACGGACAGACACACACACAGAGACACACACACACACTCACACGA
This sequence comes from Rhynchomys soricoides, assembly GCA_019843965.1. Taxonomy (NCBI): domain Eukaryota; kingdom Metazoa; phylum Chordata; class Mammalia; order Rodentia; family Muridae; genus Rhynchomys; species Rhynchomys soricoides. The sequence goes on from JADRCH010000012.1 coordinate 8,352,025, forward strand.
ACAGACACACACACAGAGACACACATACACACGCACACACACACAGACATACACACATACACACACACACAAACACACACACACACACTCACTCACATTGAAGGGGAAGGAGAACATTTGAAAGGAAGAGCCATCAGTACTGTGAGCTTTGATGACTGCTGGATGTGGTGGAGCATGTCTGCAATCTCAGCACTCAAGAGGCAGAAACAGGAGGATGTCTCCAAGTTTCAGACAAGCAAAGGCTGCATAGTGAAACCCTGCCTCCAAACCAACCAACCAACCAACCAACCAAACACAAATAACAGAGATTGGTTGGAATTGGAAGTTTTCTAGGAAAATGTAACTAAGTTCTTATGTTAAGTTAGTCAAGAGAGGAGAATAGAGAAGAGGTTAAGAGAGATTGATTGTGAAACCATCTCTCATTCCAGTCTTCCTGTGTTGACACAGACAGACTTTAGAAATGTTCATATTGACCGGGGTTTTTAGGACTTCTCCCTGACCATCAGCCATTTCCCATTTCCGTTACATTCCACACTGCACCCAACCTTGGGCTACAGAAAGAAGCCTGTTTGTAGAAATCAAATTCCAGGGCTCGGGAGAAGACTCAGTTCATAAACTGCCTTGTTGTAGGCAAGAGGACCTGACTAGAACCCATGTAAAAAGGGTGGGCATTGGGCCAACTGTTTTGGCACATATTTTTAATGCTAGCACTCACAGGCAGAAGGGGATGGGTCTCTGTGAGTTCTGGGCCAGCTGGGTCTTCAGAGTGAATTTTAGGCTAGCTTGGGGGGCAGAGGGAGGAGGAGGGAGGGGGAGGGAGGGACAGAGAGAGAGGGAAGGAGGGAGATCCCAGCCAGAGACAAATTGATCCTCGAGGTTCGATGGCCAGCCAGTCTAACCTACTTGCTTAGCTTTAGACCTTCCCTCAGACAAACGAAACCAAGGTTAGTGTCACCAGAGGAACAGCCCTCCTCAAGGTTGTCCTCTACATGTAGAAGGCCACACCTGTCACGCATCTACAACACATACGTGCGTATCAGATTCTCAGCCAAGTCATGAAAGCTAGGAATGGGATGGAGGGGGGGGCTTGGGAGTGGGCATAGCGTGTCTAATTAGATTTTCAGTAAGCCGTTTACTAACTCACATGTGCACATCGCCCAAGTCTTTGTCGTTACTGTTCTCATTGCTGGGCTGTAGATGAGGTTATACTTTGTGATGGGTGGAGATAGCTTCCTTTCTCAGTGCAGAGGTGCTGTGCTCCCCCTCCCTCTTCTGAACTCATGCCCTGAAGAAGACTCTAATGAATCTCCCTTCCAGTACAGCTGTGAGTAGGAAGCCGCGCAGTCGGGGGGGGGGGGCAGTCATTCTTTTGAGTGATGGCAATCAGATAATTTCAGCATTACAGATTTTTCAGGAGACTCTTTGTTTAAATGAAACTTCCGAGCCCTTGCTAAGCCGCGTTACTGCATCTCTTGGCTTTATGGTTTTTTGTTTGTTTGTTTGTTTAAGAAAGCAAAATAAAGCTTTACTTTTCCCACTAGACATAATTATTGTCAGCGTCTTGTGAGGTTTTTTGCTGTTTTCCATGTGTGAGTACAATTTTTAAAAAGCAACTGGTTTTCCTTTAAAACTTATTATATTGCTAATAGCTTTTCAAGTCACTAAAATGTATTTACCACATATATTTTAGTGGAAAAATAATATTTTATTGTATGATTAAACTGAAATTTATTTAACAAAGTCCCAATTGTCTGGCACTTAGGTTTTTTTCCCCAAGAAACCAGCATTGAGATAAGAATTTCTGAACATAAATCTTTTTTTTTTTTTTTTTAAAAAAGAGGTTTTATTGGTTTCATATGTTTTCCCGTCATCAATTGAATAAACGAATGGAATTGTTTTGCATAAGGGAACTTAAAGCATCATTAGTTTGGGGTGTTTGAAAATCATTTTCTTTTTCCCCAATGCAGTTTGACCAAGGCTGGCCCAGAAATACTGTTCTCAACATTAGGTGCAGCTTTTTCCAAGTGCTACCCTCCAGCTGCCAAGCAGCAGCTCATCCTGGTATTGGTTGCAGGCAAGCCAGAAGTTAGAGCTAAGGGCAAAATATAACTGGGCAAGTCACTGCCCCCAAGGCCAGGTGGCCTCCTGGTGGCTGGCAAGAATTGGACACAGGAGTTTCCACCAATATGCAAGAGGATAGATACCAGGTGAGCCTGAGGGTGTCAGATTGCCAACCAGACGAAGCTTTCTTTGTCTTCTTTTTCCACTTACGGGACTTCGAAAGCCAGACTGAGGAAAAGATCTACAGAGAAGTAGCTGAGGTAGCCTTTTGAAGTTTTTTCCTGATGTGCTCATTGCAAACTGGAATTTATTTGGTTAAAAAGGCAGTTAATTGCTCTGTTTGATCTTGATGGGGAAATGAACCCTATCAAAATCCGGGTCAAAGCACTTTCCCTAGTAGAGAGTTTGCTTAACCTTTTAGGTGTGCTTCATCAGATTATAAACTATAACGAGCTCCCTTGTGCTCAGTAGTCTCCACGGTGGCTTAGCCGTTGCTCTCATAACAGTGCTTTTACGTATCGATGACATTTAGTCCACAAATAAGAAAAGTCAGTTTACATGTAGCTTGCAAATAGTTGCCGAGTAGGTAAGTGCTTCGTATCTGTGCTGGTCCCCAAGGCACCTGTGCTGGCCTACTCAAGCTACCAGTGAATAGTCTTGTTTTAAATGTGAGGAAAGAGTATCAAAGCCAGCAAGAGGGCTCAGTGGGTATGGGTGCTTCCTGCCAAGATTAACAACCTGAGTCTGATCCCTGGGACCCACATAGTGAAAGGGGGAGAACTGACTCCTGCAAGTTGTCCTTTGGCTTCCACACACACAACTGTGGCATTCATGTTCGTGCATGCGCACGCGCACACACACGCACACACGGGCACACACGGGCGCACACAGGCACGCACACGCGCGCGCGAACACACACATGCACACAGGCGCGCACACACAGGCGCACGCTGTTTCTTAAAGAAACTTACTTTCTTCCCATCGTCCTTTTCCTGCCGTCTTCCCCTCCCCACCTTGAACCTAAAGGTGGACCTTTTCTAAGCAGAGGTTCTACCGTTGAGCTGTATCCCCAGCCTAAAGGGGACCGGGGAGGTGAGCAGCCCTGCGCAGACATTGCTGGCCTTCTGCTTTCTTACGAGATGGTCCAAGGTGGGCAGTGTGCATCTCTTATACTCAGTCCTGTACTTCACAGAACTGCACCCCGTGAGTTCTCCTGTTTAAGACTTTGTAGCAGTAGACCCATGCTGGGGTCCTGTGGGATGGAATCACTGGGTCTGGAGTTAGCCATCTGATGGAGAAGGGTTGCCCCTTCCTGACTCCCACCCAGGGGCTGACTTCTGCACTTAAGGCTCTGTCTCTCCTCAGCACCACCAACGGGCTCTTTGCCACAGTTTGTTGTACCTTCTTGAATTCAGATCCCACCTCTAACAAACCAGACAAGATCTATAGAAGAGATACCAAAAACAGGAGACACGGAAGCTGCCTTCCAAATTTGCTAGTATTGGTCATCTTGTTGCTCATGGCAGGAAATGGAAGGGCAATGGAAGATCAGAATCCCTGTCCCCTCTCAGGTGGCCGAAGCAGATCATACTCCTGGATTGACTGAGGAGTCTACCGCATTGTCTAAAACTAGTCTCATTACCTGTAAAGAATAGGGTCAAACTTTTGATTTTTTTCTTTTTATCATGTTTGCTCTGGGATATTTTTATTTGGTTTTAAAAGAAGCCACGTAATAAAATTATTACTTAAACATTTTACTGATTATAACTAGTATAGATCCAAATAATTAAAGGTAGCCCTATTTTCACATTTGGATTCATATATTCATTTATGTCTCTGCCCCTTATTTACTTATTCATTCATTTGTTGCACGGAGGATCAATCCCTTCTTGCTAGGTGAGCCCTTGCCTTTGAATTAACCCTAACCCACTATTGTAATAAGTTTTGCTAAATTTCATTTTTTTCCCTAGTGATTTATATGATGTTTTAAGAGATAAGGATGAGCAGAGCACTCAGTGCCTTCACCTTTGGTTCTGACTCAGCTGCTGGAGAGCTGGGCTGGGCTGGGCTCTCTGTCTCCCGAGAGTAGTACCCATCCATTAGAGTTTCCGGCTAGTAGGAACTGCTCCCCTTCCTCTTGCTAGTTAGGCAGCTATTGATCTCTCAGGACCATTTACTCTTTAATTGCTGTAAGGAAATCGTACCTCGGAGTGAATTCTGTGTTTGAATTGTTTTCTTAGAGGTGAGTGATCTCAAAGACAAGTAAGGCAAGAGATTCTCTTGTTGATACTGGAAATCTAAATGAGCCCGTTGATAGCTTCACATTGTTTTGGTTTTGTATTTGAATGCTTGACATCAAATTGTGGCTTATTTCCTTATAAAAACAATTGCAGTATCTTATAAACTTAATTCCGGACTGGGATTTATTGTGTCATAATGTGTTGTGTAGGAAGGCAAATATTTTATTTTTGTTATACTGAGTTCTAGTTTGGGGCCAGCAAGTTCTGACCTGCATACATGTGTCATGACACATGCCCTCCCTCACTACCTCCATGTAGTAGGTAGGTAGATAGGTAGGTAGATACATACATACATACATACATACATACAGTTTGGTTGTAAGAACATACAAACCTTTCTTGTGTCTTCTCCAGCCACAATCTCATATTGATAATGATCTCTTACAGTTGTCCATATTGAACACAGTTGGAAATGACAAGAAGCTTCGGTGCTGTTTCCTTATCTAGATGGTTGTCATCCTAAGTTTTATTGTACCTTTCATGAATCAATGAGGTTCAGAAACCCAGGAGTCTCCACCATACAAGTGCATCTATTCGAAAGCCCTTGGCTAGCAGGAGAGATTGTTTTATTCAGCCCCTGTAAGGAGGGCTGATTTCTATCTTTTTAGGGCTCTTTTTGTAAGGTAGGTGTGTCAAGAATACTGGTTTCAGGAGAGACATAAGCAGATGCCTTTGATTTGTCTTGATTACCATATTGACACCAGGACACTCAAAGTCACTCGTGCATTCTAGCATCAAGAACCATCTTTCCTGAGGTTTCACCTTGGAAGAAAACCGTCATCATTTCAGACCTGCCCACTTCCTTCTGACATCTCACTCTGTGCATCTTTGGGACCCCCAGCGTATTCTGGGTAGCTCCATTTCATGTTATAATTCTGAATGCCTTAAATAATATCTGCACTCTAAATTTGGGGGAACCGTTACCAGCAATATTGGAATTGCCTCTCAGAGTGCTTAGTCTCATAATCTAATTTCATAACAGACTCAGAAGAAAGCTCAAAGACAGTTGTTTTAAAGTTTAAAAGAAAAATTCCAGAGCAGCAGAGCTGTAAATCTTGGCAGCTGCCCAGAGGAGGAAGATGGAGAGGAGGAAGATGGAGACCACGTTGTGTGAAGCCAGCATGTTCCTCTGTAGAGGTCATCGCATGACAGGCAAACAGTTGATCGGCAAAGGGTGAGGGAGGTGGGGTGGGAACCTCCAGGGAAAGCGTGAGGAAGCCCAGTATTAGGAAGGCATGCTTAAGAAAGAGGAAAAAATGAAGTTACCCTGTAGTGGGCAGGCTTAGCACAGCTGCAGTGCTGGCTGCCATAAGCTCTTGCACAGAGGAGAGGGAGGCTCAGAGGAAACCTGTAAACATTTCAGAATATTCCTCCCAATTATTAGCACACCACGAGGTGTGACCTTCTGCCGTTGACCATTGTCGTTGTGTTCATAAGTGACACGTGTGAAATGACATATGCTGCCTTTACCCACCCTCTCTGGAACCTTGGTCCCTAGGATCTGGGTCTGTTTTTCTTGTAACAATAAGAACAGCTGTGTACGGTAGTAGCTTAGGAATGGGAATCCAAAACTCCCAGTGGTCCCAGTAGACGTCTGTGTTTCAGGTGGTTCAGCACTCAGGTTCATCTTCTTTACAAATCTGTCATTTAAAGACGGATTGAAGATGTCACTGTCACTTGCTTTCTTATTGTGTTCAGTGATGTCGTGCTGATGGTATGAAGTGGCTCAAGTGGAAATGTTCATACAGAGTAAACCAGGGAATGCTTCTCCCATGGCCTCCACTTCATCTCCATCTCCTGAAGGGTGGTTTTATCACCATGTGCTCAGTGGGATGCCTAGAAGTGGGGGAGGGTTGAATAGCGTCCTCTTTTGTATTGTTTCTAATGTCTGTGTAGTGTGGAGGGATGAGATAGCCAGGAGGTAGGAAGCCAACAGCGAGGGAGGAACTTGAAGTGCTTTAGTGAAGAACCAATCAGAACTCAGTGTGGGAAGCCATATTGAGTTACAAGAGTTGAGCATTTACTACTTTCAGAAGATTTTTTTTTCAAGATTATACAGCTTAATAAACTGGTAATCACCCCGTACATATTTTTACTGCCTTAAAACGTGATTTGTAATAATCTGGTTTCTGGGTACAAGCAGTTGTAGGATAAATTTGTGAACCTTATGTTGTTTATTCTAGCATAATTTTTTTTCTATAATTTTACTGTTCTGTAAGTCAGGGTTTCTTTAGAGAGTGCAACTTTGGACCCCTGCTTCTGTTCTGGTTGCTTGGGTACTGTTTGTCCATGTGTGTAGCTGATACCTTAGCATTTCATAACTTAGGTTCCCTTGGAGCTATGGCTCGGTGGTTTTCACACTGGAGCAGCCAGGTTAGAGTGCTCAGCTTTCCCCATTCTGTCTTGGTTTAGTGGTTTATGTCAACCCTATTCTCTCTCACAAACAACCTGGTTGGCATCCTGGTTGGCAAGCCTGGCACAAACCCAGGTTGTTCCTCCCACTGTTACTTTACAACCTCATACTTTATGAAGTACTCTGCTGATGCCCCAGAGGTGTACTGCAGGCCTTAGGGGCAGGAGCAATGGGATCGACCGCGCAAAGCTTGGCATACCGTGTGGTGATCTGCTGGAGGGTCAGTACTCAGACCTGAGCTGCCCGTGGAGCCAAGCTTTCTGGTAGGTTTGCAGTGGCAGTACAGGGAAGCAGTTGTTAAGATGACTGGGGGTTAACTGGTTCTAAGGGGCTGTCTTCCAGCAGGCCCATTCTGTTTACCTCAGGGACTGGGTAACTAAGCTGAGAACAACACTGAGAACAGTGGAGATGACTCATAAGTTTCCTGGCTGCTGAGCCAATATCAAATAATTAGAAAACATTACATAGATAAGACTGTCAGCCAGAAAAGCTCTCTGCAGGGGCTGACTTTATGAAGACTGGTTCCTCAGAGCTTGTGCCACCCAGCAGTAGATAAGGGACACAACATGTGTGCAGTGGGTCACCCTGGCTCAGTCCCTCTGCTGGGTGACTAACTGTATCAGTTACTTCTATCATTGCTGTGATAAATGCCCAGCTGACCCAGCTGCTGGGAAGCTGTGGCTCACAGTTGCAGGGGAAACAGTCTGTTGTGGTGGGGGTGGGGTGTGATGATGGAAGTGATGTACTGCTCTGGTGGCAGCTTGCTCAAAGTTCAGTGGATCAGGAAGTGGACCATTGCCCAGAGCCCTATTTCCTCCCTATTTCCTCCAGCGAATCTCCACCTAAGTGGTTCATGGCTTTGCAAAGCAGCACCGCCATCCCGAGACCAAGCCTGTAGGGGTTGAGCCTGTAGGGGCAGTTTACACTCAAACCTTAAAAATGACCCACCCTGTTCTCCCACTGAAAGTTCACTTAAAGTGAGTCTCTTACAGAACCCAGAGCTCACCTATTGATGAGCTGGAGTGTGAGCTGGCCAGCAAGCCCTCGGTCCCCACCTGTGTCTGCCCCCTAGCACTAGTCCCCCTGTGTCTACAAGGGTCCTGGGATTCCAAACTCAGATTCCTGTTTTTACCCACTGAACCTCCTGGCCACCTGTTTGGGTTTTGCTAAAGAGCTAGTTTTGAATTCAAACAAAGACAGTAAGGATTTTGTTATGCAAATTTTGGGGCCACAGTTTACAGCAACTGCTGTAGAGTTACTGTAATGTTAAATGTCCTCTCTGTTCCCTGTGAGAACAGTGGTGGGCAGCCGGAGAAGAAAGGAGGTCCTGGGAGGACTTAGGTGTATCTCTGTCACCCTGCAGAGGCTGTTACCCTGCAGAGGCTGTGACGGGATGTTACAGAAACAGACCATGGAGATCCCTGTGTACACAAGCTCACTCACAACAAAGCCCCCTTTATTAAGAAATAACCACACCAGACAAGAACATAAACATTTTGGCTAACTATATTAAGATACACTTAGAATGTGCTGATGGACAGACACCTCCGAAACACCTGGTTCAGAATCATCGCAGACTTATTTTCTATGACACTGAGCATTGTCACATTTCTGACTCGACAGAGCTTTCTCCCCCATTATTTTTGGCTCTAGATGTGACATGCACTGGGAATGGAAACTTAGTTGTCCACAGCCTTCCTCACCTCACTCTTTTCATCGAAGATTAGGATGGCTTTGTCACAGTCTGTTCACGCACTGCCATGGATACCGTGGGGGGTGGGGCTGGCCTGGGGGAGGCTGGCAGGCAGGGATTGGCAGTTGGGTTCTTTTGACATTCCTAAAGGAAAACAGCTGTAGTAATTTTTTTTTTTTTTTTTTTCAGAGTACAGGGCATCTTCCCTGACTCACAATTCCTGTTCTTGCAGCCCAGTAAACAGAAAGCAGCTTATTACTAACGGAAGGACTTGGAAATTAAAAAAAACAAAATAAAGAAAAGAAAACCCCATAGACAGATTTTACCCATGAATACCAGGTGTGTGGAGTGGCATTAACCATGTCTGCCTGGTGCTGCAGTGCCTTTTACCCAGATGTTAATGAAAGCCAGGGCCTGAGAGGTGGACTCTGGCAAAAGTAGGTCTGTTTGTAACATACTAGGTGTGCTGTGGTCAACAAGAAGCATTGATGGTTTATTATTTTTAGAGAGCGTTTATGCTCTGTTGGTCATCGAGTGCCTTGTCCTTCTCATAAAAGGAAACTTCATGTGCTCAAACATGTAGTCCGCTCTCAGAGTTCAGACTCTGGGCTACCCAAGCCACTGAGTAGATCTTAATGCCGTCTTCCTTTTGTTGCTCAGGGATGAGTTTGTTTTTCTCTTTCTTGAGTGTATTTATCATGACCCCAAATCACATAGGTGCTAAGTTCTAGATTTTTCTTTTTATGGAGACAATGTAAAGACCGTCTAATATTAGAAGTAGGGATATCTGGATGGGGAGGTGACTCATTTGTTAGAGTGCACAGGACCTGAGTTCAGTTCCCAGCACCTGCATAAGAAACCAGACTGGAGGCTCCTAGGGTCATGGCCAGCTAGTTTAACAAGATTCGTGAATTCCAGGTTCCGTTACAGACCCTGTCCCCAAAAGAAGGTAGAGAGTGATTGAGGAAGATACATACACACACACACACACACACACACACACACACACACACAGATCTAGAGTTAGCTGTCTGTCAGTTTCTGAAGTATTTTTTTGTTCGTGAGGCTTTCCTCTTGTAGATGCTGAACCAAAGACGTTTTCGCTGTTGTTGACGTTGTCTAAAGCCAAACATTTATTAGGGGAAGGAACATTTCTGACTGATCCTGGATTAGGGGAAGGAACATTTCTGACTGATCCTGGGGAAGAATGAGATAGGACCTGTGTGGAGGAAAACTGAAAATTTGTTTCCAAGAACTCTGGAGAATTCCCAGATCCTTTGGACCTTGTGGGTGGAGCAGCTTGCTGTGAATGTAAGGTCATGTGCCCTGGCTGCATGTTACAGCCTGTAGTCTGCATCACAAGGATGACATGGTATCAACTGGTCACAATTTAAATGGAAGGAACCCACATTTACCCCTTTCAACAACAAAAGACAAAGCTCAGGAGTTGCTAAGGATGTTTTCTATTCCGAGTAATATCATTTTAACTATGAGTATATTTCATCGTTGTGTGTACGTGCGGTATGTATGTACATGGGCTGCACACGCATGTGCACACACCTGTGTATGAAAGCTGCATGTGTATGTGCCCCTGTATGCTTGTGGATGTCAGAAGGTGTCCTCAAGCCAGTCCCCACAGTCCACCTCATTTGAGAGGGGACATCTTTGTTCTGCCTCCCCCTCCCCCCAGCTTTCGACTTTATTCTCTTCTGCCTAGTAAATTTAGTCTTAGTTCCACGTTTCTCTATCTAACAGTGTGTAACTGTATAACTGTTAACACGGGTACTAAAGTGATTCTTTAGGCTGTTCAGGGAGAATTCCATTAAGACCATTTATAGGAAAGTTTTTTGGTTTTTTGTTTTGTTTTTTGACTGAGTTTAAGAATTTTCCATTCTCCTTTTCAGAAGTCAGAGAAAAGGAAGATGAATTATTGTATGATGTCAGGGATAGAACGGGTGGGAGAGGGCGCTTACTGTGCTGGGGGAGGTGAAGGGACCTTAGAGAACTCTCTTTTCTGCATGACACGTTATCCACTGTTGTCTTCTAGAGACAAGCCTCTTTCTCCTGTTGTTTTAATCACGGGGATCCTAAATTTGCCCTGTTTCAAGTTAAGATCCACAGGTGACATAAGAGTTATGGGCTACACGTGGTGGCACACAACTTTAAGCCCAGCAATGGGGAGGCAGACACAGGTAGATCTCCGAGTTTCAGACCAGCCAGGGCTGCAGGTTAAGACTGTCTCAAAAATTCCTAAGAGGTAAACATCCGTGCTGTGTTCTGATGAGCTATTTCACTGCCTCTGGGAGGGCATGCTTCGTTGTTTGGTGGAGCTGCCCTTTGGGTCATCTTAGCAAGGTTTAAACCGCCTGCTGGTTGCTCTAGGATAGAAGGCCCTGGCTGTGGCCAGACGTGTGAAACAGTTTGGTAGGAGCCTCCAGTGAGGCCTGTTCAGTGTTGATATAGTATGTCTCAGGAATGTGTTATTTACCAGCAAAACTTAGTGCGCAGCAGTGAACTGAGGAGCCATTCATGGTGCAGTAAAAGATGCCCATTGGGGAAATGTTTCCACATGTTGGCACCTCCTCAGACCAGAGGAATGCGGGCGCCTCTGGATGGGAGCTATGAGCACGGTGCCACTTTCATGGCCATGGGTGCAGAATGGCTCCCTGTCTCCTCAGCCACAGCCCATTCATCTTCTGCCCCACAAGCATTCAGAGCCCCAGAGTGTGTCTCCTGGGAAAACTCTCAATTTTAGAGGTTCCCGAACACTGAGCCTTCTCCCAGAAATAGTCCTCTTGTAGCTTTGATTTCTGCTGCCTGCTCAGAACCCCACATGGTTGAGTCTTGTGAATTGAATCTTATTTATGCAGCGTGGAGCTTAATGTGCAGACTATTATTTTTAGCCCGAGAAACACAAAACCCATCTATTTTAAAACTCCCAAATCTGAATGGCAGTTTCGTCTTGCTTGAAATTCCTTCTAGTATTTTTGAAGCCAAAGGGAAAGAAAAATCTAAACACGTTGCTAATTGCAACAGCTGGTTCCCGTGTGTGTGCGCGTATGGATGCTCCGAATCTGTGAATATGAAGAACTTTTAGGGAAAACACATGGACTTATCAAGCCGTATCTGGTTCAGGCTTCAGTCTTGAGATGTGAGATTGGCTTCATCAGCACAAACAAACAAACAAGCAAACAAACAAACATGCAGACACCTTGAACAGATGGGGAGGGCGCCGGCTTTCTGGAGTTTCTGTTCTGTTATTGAGGAATAGACTTGGGCCCGGTGTGGCTCAGCAGTCTCTTAAGCCGGTGGTGTTTAGCTAGCTGTTGTGGGGAGGGGTGAGCTCTTTTGAGTTTGTAGTTAATTCCTAACCATTCATCCTGTGCTTTAGCCAAATTGCTGATCCTTTCTGGACCCCAAGAACCTCCCCCGTTCCTCTCCAACTGCCCTCAGGTCCCATGGCCTAATCTACCTCTCTGCCCATCCTTTCTCACAGAGGGAGGTCGGGGTAATGTCCAGCTGCTAAGCTTCCGTTTTGTTTTGTTTTGTTTTTGTTTTTGCTGGCTTTTCCACCATATGTTGCTTTCTCTGTGTGTTCACCATTTTACCCAATAGCCCAGAGTTCTTGTCACATGCTGCCACTTGTCACATGTCTCATGCTGCCATTTATGCTCACATGGATGATGATCCTAGCAAAGAGAAGAGGTCGCCTACTGACCCTTGGGCCCCAGACTGTGGAGTGTAAGGGTTCCTTCTCGGAAACTTTTCCAAGCTGCTCTTTTAAACGACTTCCTCAGGACTCGGCAGCCCTGCGCATCTTGGGAGGTAGTGGGCATATTACAGGGAAATGCCTAATTTTTCTTCTCATCCTTGTGTCTTGGTTTTGTTTGCAGCTTGGGCTCTGTTCTCTGTTTCTGAAAGGCAAATTATTAGAACAGGGGCCATTGAGAGCCTTGTGTATCTGAGGAAGCCCAGCCCTGGAAAGCCACCATAGCCGTAGCAGTAAGAGCACCTTCAGCCTCTTCTTTTAACCAATATTTAGTTTACTGAGTTTCTTCTGTTCTCGAGGAAAAACTGTGCTAGTCTTTATTGTCCTATGTTTGCCTTGTGGCTAAACATTCATACCATATTGACCAGAGACTTGGTTTGCCTTCTAGTGAATGGGTTTGAAAGTTTCCCCTTTGTATTACGCTCTTCTGTAGAGTTAGTTCACGCAGAAGCGCCCCAAAACCATGTGATCAAGGTAAATAGAGAATGTGAAGGCTGTGCAGAAAGTACAGTGAATTAAACCATCCACTTGAAGGGGACAGTGAGGGCCTTAGTGGGTAAGGTGCCTGCTGCCAGTGCTGGAAGCAGAGACCTAACTTCTGCAACATGTCCTTGGGCCTACATGAGTGCACTGTTACGTATACGCGCGAGTGTGTACATGCAGACACATGAAATAAATTATAAACACAATGAAAGGTCTGTATTAAAAAGCAAAATGTTCCTTTCAGGTTTATATTTATTTATTTTCAAGGTAGGATCTCACTTTACAGTCC
>JADRCH010000012.1:8365042-8382141 GCA_019843965.1 Rhynchomys soricoides
CCGTCATCTGTGTTTTTAAATTATTTTGAGTATATAGATTTTCATAGTCTATATTGAGCAGATAATAGCAAAAATAGGAGAAAACAATAGGCACCATGTGACTCTGTATACCTTATGCATCCCCACTTGGAGCTGACTAGTCAACTATAAAGTCTTCATGAACACTAAGCTTCGGCTTCTGTTGTTGAGTCTTTACTCCTTTGTTCATTTTAATGAGTTATTCAGACCAGGAACCAGGTTGCAGTAAATAGTCTTTAGAAACTTAGCTTGAAACCCTCATTGTTAAATTTGCATCAGAGGATTAAGGCTCACGCACCAGGGTGGGATTCTCTAGGAACAGGCTCTAACACAGAGAGTCAAGTACGGGTAGTTATTTAGGGAGGCCTAGAGAGCCTCAGGTAAAGGGGCAGCTGAGGCCTGGCAGTGATGGAAGCCAAGGCTAGACCTGTTTTAAAATGAGCAGGCTGGAGCTATGGCAGCAGGGAGCATCCAGAGGTGCCTGAGAAGATCGTGTAGCTAGAGCAGACTCAGCAGTGGTGAGTGGAGAGTCCTTGCTCTCCCAGGTCCTTTGTTCAGGTGAAGTCTTAAGCAGAGGCTACAGTAATGGGATAAGACAGTGGGGAAGAGAAAGCTTCTGTCAGCCTGATCCTTGCCTCTGTTTTTCTCCTGGGGATCTACAGGACCATGGGTCTCTATGGAGCTGGTGTTTCCTTCATAGAATAATTCAACACACAACTAAGCTGTAAGGCTTCTAGAAAGTACCTTTGTTTACCTGAAATTGTAAGGCACAAGGAGGAATGCAGGTGGACACTTTTTAACACATGCCACCCTTCCTTTCTCAGGTGTCTAATATCCAGGCAAGAGCAGTTGTGCTGTCTTGGGCACCCCCTGTCGGACTGTCCTGTGGGCCCCATGGTGGTCTCCCCTTTCCTTACAGCTATGAGGTGGCCTTATCGGACAAAGGACGAGACGGGAAATACAAGATCATTTACAGGTAAAGTGTAAACATGTTTTGGGTTTTTTTTTCCTGCTAAATTGTATCACTGAAGAGAAAAAAATGGGAAATTCATATGGTGCAAATTTCTTTTAAACATTAGTAATCACAGGACTGGGGAGCCAGTTCATGAGCCCTAGCATGTACGAAACCCTGGATTCAATTCTCCATCCTGGAGAAAGTTAGTAATTATAATGTCAGGAACTAATTAATTTTGTCCAAGTAATTATTAATCAGAAATTAGTAACACGGGGCTGTATGGTGAAGTGAATCTCTTGATTATATGCTAGTTGTCAATACAGTATTAATAAAAATTTTCTACCAAGGTCTTTCAGGACAAAAAGTGTCTAAAATGGTTCTAAGTTCAGTGCACAGAGGAAGAGATTAGCCCCAGTTTTATGGAGTCCCACATATTAGCTGGTCTGGAGATTTATACCTGTTTTCTAAATGTGATAAAACACAGCAAACCACGCTCGAGTCAAGGCCTTTTTTTTTTTTTTTTGTACACCTCACGTTTGCACTGCTTGTTGGCCCTCTCTGTGAGTGGCCTTGATGGACTGTTCACAGCAGGGTCACTCGCTCCCTCAGACCCCACTCTGATTGTCTTCCTGGTCTACATCTCATCAATACAAGCTCTCTTGCCATCTTCCTGTCTACACTCATGGTGTGCTACCCCAGTGAGTGAATTTGTGGACTAGTAAAGAGAAAACGAGATAAGAAAAGAACTGCTCCCGAGCGACCCTTCCTTCACATCTTTCCCTCCCTCTCTGCTCTGCTGACTCTGCCCTGGTCCCTGCAGTGTCCCCAAAGTTTCTAGCACCTGCTCTTACCCTGGCCCATCAAACTTCTTCCCTACAAAGCTACACCAAAGCACACCAGAGACCATGTCATCACCCCTTTGCAAGAGATCGCCTTCTGTGCTTGGAGTAAGAGCCCAACTTGGTGCTTAGGCTCTTAATAGTTTTATTTGATTTTGGAAAAAAAAATACAATTAGAGACAGATTGGAAAAATATAGAGCCTCCACCTTTCACTCAGAAATTAGAGACAGGGAGGGTGTGTGGCTTTGCTACCCAGGCTGGTCAAGAATTCTTGTACTTAGGAATCCTTGTCCCTCGACTTCAGTATAGGTGTGCACCACTACCCCAAGGAGCTAGAGAGGCAGCACCATGCAGCCTGCTGCTGAAGGTTGGAAGCCTGGCTCTGCTGACGGGAGCACTGGCCCCTCAACTTCAGCTGACATGATTTGTTCATATTCTTTATGGTACTCTTCTCCAAGAAATGCTAAAACTCTTAATGACTGCTGTTTTTCTGTTCGCCTAGTTTAGCAGATAACAAAATACTTTAAGTTGTAATGCAGCTCAAGCTGCACGGCTGAACACTAGGTGTGGACATAGCTTCGGGTTTGACATTTACAATCACTTTAATTGGGAGAAGTTCAGACACGCCAAGCTGTGGGTGTAGTGATGAGTGTGTGCAGGTCTTTCTGTCACTGACCCTTTACCCTGTACGTTGCTAGCTGTGTATTTTTGGCTCTCTGTATATTTCTTTTTATAAGACTATAAGACTTTACAGTCCTTTCCCACCAAGTGTTTCAGGATGTTTTCTGAGCCCAAGGATGTTTTCATAGATAACCACATTGCAGTTATCAGCGTTGTAAACATAGAGTTACCACAGAATGCTCATGTAACTTGTCCTGACGTCAGTTTTGCCAGCTGACTAGATGAATCTCTATTGTGAAGACTGTGTCTCTTATTTTGAAAACCATGGCAGTATCTTTTATCCCTCAGGCTAGGGTCGGATAATGAACTTTCTTTGGTCTCTTTAGTTGTGCCATTCGATCATTTTGAAGAATGAAAAAATAAGTTATGGACACAAGCATAATCTCCATCTTTAAAAGGAACTTAAGGGAGGGTTTCTCCGTGTGGTCCTCTTGGCTGTCCTTGAATGTATGGTAATCCCCAGTGTCCAGAGTTCTGGTTTTCAGCTCTGAGCCACCACGCCTAGTCTTTGTGTCATGACTAAAAGAGCCTGTCTTACTTCCTATAGGTTGTTTCTTCATCATTTAGGTTGAGGCTCAGTTTCCCTTTGGCTCACAGAAGTGGTTTAACTTTATGTCGGAGAGCTATTTCTTGGGGGCCTGGGATGGCCTTCGAGGTCACTCAGATAGTCCTGTGCTGAGGGCTTCCTGCCAGGAGAAGATTGGGATCCCTCTGCCATACAGATGGCATGTTGACCTACAGATCTATCTGTTTGCCTATGCATTTGCTTTTATGTCTTGGAAGTCATAAGATAGTGTAAATTTTTAAAAATTTAAACAACTTTGTTGTTTCTTAGATCTGAGGGGTGTCGTCAAAGGAGTCTGGTTTTCAATTTAAAAACACAGCAGAAGCAAAAACCAACTAAATCAGGTTGACATCTGAGTTTAGGTGAATGCTGACACAGTAGTATTTAAGTAATTGTGAATGACTGTAAAGCCCAGTGCCAAAGCTGCTTTGCCATCGAGACCAGTATTAAACTAACAAAGGCTTTGTTTTCCAGTGGAGAAGAATTGGAGTGTAACCTGAAAGATCTCAGGCCTGCCACGGATTACCACGTTAGGTGAGTTAGTGGCACTGCCAGGGTCGCTGCTGCGCATCCCATGTCTTCTTTCAAAAGCTGGTGTTGAATGCCTCTTCCCTCATGGAAGATGTGGACCCCAAGTCATGGTCATTCGTTCACCTTCTGTACACAGAGCATAGCAATTCTAAGGACCCAGGACTGCTTCTGCGACCAAAACAGAGGTGTCCTGAACAGCGTTTTTATTTTAAAATATAAATTTAGGGCTGAGGAGATGGCTTCGTCAGTAAAGTGACATGAATGTATGAGCTCAGTGTCCAGCAGCAGTGCGCAGGCTCTGCAGCAGGCACCTGTGATCCCAATGCTGGAGAGGCGGGGAAGGAGGAGCCCTAGGGCTCACTGACTAGCCAGTCTACACAGATCAGTGTACTTCAGGCTCAGTAGGTCTGTTCCAGGTTCAGTGAACTACCGTGTCTCAGGTGGAGAGTGATGAAGGCACCCAACACCTATCCCTGGGAAACACACACACGGACACAGACACACACACGCTCACACACACAAACACACACACACTCACACACACACACACACACACACACACCAAGTACTAATAATTATATAAGACCTTCTAAGGTCTATTGGATGGTGTGGCTTAGCATATATTTCCTTTGTGGTGGTGGTGGTGTGTGTGTGTGTGTGTGCGTACATACATATATACATATATGCATACATACATACCCATCAAGCATGTCTTTTTTTAACCATAGAGGAATCAGTTGCTCATCATAATGAAACCTCTGTGTTCAGTCCCCATGACAGGAGCAAGCCTTCCTTGTGAGAACAGTTCTGAGTCTTAAAAGCCAGTAGGTTGTGAAATAGTCAAATAACACAGATATGGAATTATTATCTCTGATGTGAGTAAGCCCACTCTCAGCAAACAGTAGCCTTTGCAGAGTGCCCTGTCGCTGGAATTCCTCCATGGTTTTTCTGAGACCCATGCTGTGACCCCTACAAGCAGGCCTACCTGACTCAGGAGAAGCCCAGCCGTCCTGTTAGAGCATCCTGTCACCCAGATTGCTGTGGAGCCCATCTCAGTGTTAATGGTACATCCATCCGTTCCAACTGGGTAGACATCTAAATGTGGTTTATTTTATCTAGTTTTCAAGTTCAGCAGCAAGTGGTGTTTGTGTTTATGGCTGTGTTTTAAAGGTGCAGCTTGAAGTACACTTGTATCCTTTCCAGAGGTTGACCCTGAGCACAGAAGCCCTCATGGTAGGGTGAAGGCAACGTAGCCTAGTCAGAGGCTGGAGTCCCAGTGTAGTTCCACCATAAATTGGCTATTTTCACTTCAACGTCAGTAAAAGTTCTGTGGCGGCTTTCTCTTTACCAGACGCCATGTGAATGTGATGGCTCAGGGTATAGCACTTGCTGCCAGGCCTGCCAACCTGGATTCATCCCACATGCTGGAAGGAGAAACCTGACTCCCACAAGGAGTCCTCTGATTGCATGTGTGTGCATCCCTGCACAAGCACACGCACACCCACAGGAGTCGATCTATTAGTCAATCGAGTGTGAAGACGTAGAGAGGGGGAAGCATGCAATCCCAGCACTTGAGAGGTGTAAAGATGAGGAGACACAGGAGGTCAGGGTCCTCCTGGGCTATGTGGGGAGCTGGCCTCCAACCTGGCAATTCCAAGACCCTATTTCAAATTGAAAAAGGAGGAGAACAGGAGTTGAGGTTGCAGTGTGCTCTAAACTTGGCTGATTTCTGTCACCGTAGTGAACATCTGCCTAGCAGTTGCACCGTGCTGATGCACTCTACTGCAAGAAGCTTAAACCAAGACCTTGTGAAGTGATCATTTGGCTTCCACGCAGATACTTTAAACATCACACAAGTCATATCATTTGTAAAGCTAAGATGATAACAGAAACTATTAAAAGATTCTTCTCACAGTCAGATGAACAAACGGGAAGCGTTGACCCACGAAACAGCCATGGAAGTGCGGTCCGTCTCTTGGCTAGCACACATTTCCTTTGCTGTGTGTTCCAAGGTTAATTGTCAGTGCCTACTAAAGGGTTAAGTTGTTCATTTCCTGTTCCTTGATGTCTTACAATGTTCTTCTCAAGATGCTTTGAATGTCATGACGAATCTGCCCTTTTCCACCATCCTGTTCCTTGTTTCTCTCAATACAGAGGAAGCTTGGAGAATATTTGATGTCTGGATCTTTTTATAAGAGTAGGGTCTGGTTTTTTGAAATTATAATCACATCATCTCTCCCTTCCCTTTTCCAAGCCCTCCCAAATGCCTCTCTTATGTATCAAACATGCATATACACGCATACACACAAACCCTGCTTAGTCCATGTAATGCTCTGTGTGTGTGTGTTCAGAGCCGACTGTTTAGATAACCATGTGAAAAGTTCTTTCCTAAGGAAGACTATTTCCCCATCTCTCAGTGTCCCTTATGTGCCTGTAGGTCTTTGTCTAGGGTTGACTTGTCTAGAGCTTTCTACTTCTCTTCCACGTTAGCATGTCATCCTTGCTGAAGACTTGTTTAGGCCGCCATGCTCTGAATCTGTATGGGCATAGCTTCCTTGACATTTCTAGGAGACATTCTCCTGGGAAACGTCCTGTCCCTGTGGCTCTAACAGTCTCTCCAACCCTGCCCTTCTGAGCAGATCCCTACCCTCAGGTGCGTGAACTGTGCTGTAGCTGTTTCTGTTGGGCCTGGACATCACATGGTCTCTTGTTCTCTGCATTCTGATCAAGTGTGGGTGTCGGTAATGTTCTACAATGATACCAAGGACTTTGAAAGTTCCAGAACTGTGAGTGTTCGTCCTAAATTCAGCAGTCACCTGTTAGCCCGCGGTGGGCTATGTGGAAATACCATTTGCTGTGGAAGATCTGTATCATCCATCCAGCAGCCACAAAAGAAGCAGCTAAGCCCACCGCCGCTTTTCCTAAGGACTTAGATATGTCACCCTGGTCCAAGCCCACAGAGCTAAGACCATCAGGATATTTCTCGTAACAGCATTTTCCCCTTCCTGTGATACTTTTTGTTTGTCTCATTCTTTGGAGAAAGGATGTCTGAAGCTAGAGATGACCCTGAATTCTGCTCTTTCAGCCTCCACCTCCCATGTGCTGGGACTGCAGGTGTGTGCCTCCATACCTAGCCGATGCAGTGCTGGGCAAGCACTCGACCAGTGAGGGGCTACACCACAGTCCCCTTCCAGTTCTTAATAGTCGACATTTGGATTGAGACCTTCAGAAGTCTCGGCACATAAATATTCCGTTGTTAAATTGTGTACTGAAGTGGCATTAGGCTTTCTAGTTCCTTTGTTCTAATCACAATGTTTCCTGTAGTTTCTGTGGACAATGCTGGGCTTTGTTTGGATCGTTTCCTCTTCCACCATTGTGCTTTGCTCCTGTCAGCCTGTTACCTTTCCCAGTTCCCATCGCCTCCCAGCATCCCTCAGCCTCAGATTTCCTTTGATTTTTCTGCTCAGGTTTTATCCTGTCCACAGATTGATATCCTTGCCTGATACCTCACTTTCCGCTCCCTCCCCCAGTGTGTGGGTAGTCCTTGAGTCTGCTGGTATAATGTCTGTCCTTAGAAGTAGTGCGCTCCCTCAGTGGAATCTTAGCATGAGCTGCCTGGTGCTTGCCTTGGTTGCCTGGGCAGAAACAGCTCCTGACTTCTTTGCCCTTACCTCAGATCAGTGGAGTTTACTGAGACCAGGGTGTCTTCAGACAGTGCTATTGATCATGTGCCTGTAGCTATTTTTATTGACACCTGCCATCTGAACCACCAGCCATGTGGAAAATTGTGCCCAAAGTCATTTCAAGTTTTAAAAATGTTTCCTCCTCCTCTTTTTTCCTGAAGCATATATATGGTATTTCTGTTCCACACCACATTGTTATTGTTGGTGGTGGTGCGTGATTGAAGAAAAAAAGACTTTTACATGGAATGTATTCATTGATTTGTAAAATTGAGGTCTTTTTTTAGATTTTTGTTGACGTAATCGTTTTTAATTAACTGACAGAATGTTTTAAAAAGTCAGTTTATACTTATTAAAGTATGATTAGTGCTTCCACCAGAGAAATAATGTTTGGTGTTGTATAAAACCAGTAAAGTGAGCCGGGCAGTGGTGGCCCACGCCTTTAACCCCAGCACTCGGGAGGCAGCGGCAGGCGGATTTCTGAGTTCGAGGCCAGCCTGGTCTACAGAGTGAGTTCCAGGACAGCCAGGGCTACACAGAGAAACCCTGTCTCAAAACAAACAAACAGACAAGCAGTGAAGTGAAATCTGGTCTGTTGTTGAGGGAGGCTGAAGGGAAGGGAAACAAAGAACTGAGTTACGTGCTAGAGTGTGTGGGAGAAAACCTCGTTTTTTCTAGATAGTCAGTCCAGAGAACAAGGGCATCAGCAGGATCCTCAGAGCACGTGTTAAAAAGCCAGCCACCATCGCACATGCTTGCCAGCCCAGTGCTAAGGCCCTGACAGCAGATCCCTGGGTCTCACTACCAGCCAGCCCAGCCTGATGGCTGAGCTCCAGGCCAATGAGAGACTCCCTCTCAAAGATAAGGTAGATAGATTCTGAAGGAAAAACACCCAGGCTTGTCCTGGTCTCTGCACACACGCTCACACACATGTATGTACAGCTAGCCTCTGCACACACTCACACACATGTATGTACAGCTAGCCTCTGCACACACGCTCACACATGTATGTGCAGCTGGCCTCTGCACACACGCTCACACACATGTATGTGCAGCTGGCCTCTGTACATATGCTCACACACATGTGCAGTGCACATACATGTACATACCTCACTTACACACTAAATATTTTAAAGGAAAGAGGTAAATCACATTAATAAATGTTTCTTAAAATACTTATGCTTAGCTAGATATAGATATAGATTTACATATCTACAAATGTCTCTCCCCAGGCATTTCTCAGAAAGTATCTTCCCCCTTTTGCTGACAGTTTTATGAGGTTAACAATGGTATTAAGATGATTCTTACTATGGGCAGCCAGGACTGAGACCGACTCGTGAGAAGCCTGTGCCCACTGTAGGGCATGGACAGCTGCCATCACCGTCCGTGACCCTTCATTCCTGTGCTTCAAGGTCTATTAAAGCCTTTTTTAGAAAACAAAAAACAAAAAAGAAAAAAGAAAAGAATACGTGGGAACGTTGCTTTACAAAACAGAAGAGCCGCTGTCTCTGTCAGCTTAGCCTGTCAGGAATTTAAGTGATGAAGTGCACAGCAAGCCCATGACCAACTTAGCGGCACTTTTCCAGTTGCCACCATGAGCACTTTGTCCCAGAAGCTGCCCAGAAGTGACATCATGCAAAGACATTTCCCAGAAAACTGATATTCTGAGCCATTTCCAAAAGCCTAGTTGACCAGCCCAGAGCACAGTTATGAAATAGCTCTTGCTTCCTGGAGACTGGCTCCTGGGATGTCCCAGACATCTGGGAAGTTGCTGCAAGCCTGTGGGTGAAATTCTTGGAGCACCTGCTTCCTAAGTTTGGCTGGTATTGACATGGAAACCAAGTAGAACCCCAACTTACAGTTCATTATGCACGAAATGTTCTGGTTGAGGAGATTAGTGCAGAAGAAAACCCAGGAGGTTATTTAACCCGAGAAAATGGCCCTATGCTATAGATCTTCCTGTTGGAGGGTCTTAGGGAAATCCATCACCCTCATGTGGAAACCTCTGGATTATTTAATTAATTTAGTTATTTGGAGAAAGTTAAGTATGGAGACCAGAGGACAACTTGTAGGTATGAGTTCTCTCTTTCTACCATGTGAGTTCCAGGTATCAAACGCAGGTCTTCAGACTTGGCAGCCAGTGCCTTTAACCACTGAGCCATCTTCCTGGTCCCTGGAATATTTAACATATAAATCGTTTTCAAATATTTCATATTTTTGCAGACATCATGGGTAGGAATGTGCTTGCTACTGTTATAAGTAGTTACTATTTGCTTATTGAACAGTTTTGATTAATAAGTAATCCTGACGTGATTGGGTAAGGTATCCGATTTTACTGTCTATAGCACGTTTATAGTGTGCTTTAAAATTAACATAGTTTTCCTTGCTGACCAACTTGCTGGAGAGGGGTTTTCTGGAGATTAAACCCAGGGCCTCATGTATGCTGAGTCTATGCTCTACTACCAAGTATGTACCCCCAAATTCTTAACAGTTTCCAGAATTCAAGATGAGCAAAATGGCTGCACGTGGTTCGTATACCCACCTCAGACATTTACACCTGCCCTGGCGTTCTTTCTCCACCAAACTCTGTCCTGTCAAAGATCCCGAAGTCAGATTTAGATGATATATATTTCACTTTTAGAGAACATTATCATTATTACATGCCACTTAAAACACAATAGTAGTTCTTACTGTCTTCAAAACTAGAAGACTGTTCTCTTTTCCTTGGTTGTCTGGAAAGTGAAGGTTGATTTTCTTCTTTGGTTTGTTGTTATAAAACTTCAAATGTAGCCTGAATATGCTAGTTGGTTAATGTTAAATTCCCTTAGCTCCATGGATTCTCCTTTAGCTCTTCATGGTTTTATTGGGGTCATTTTTCTGTCCCGTGGAGTGTCCTGCACTTGTCAGTTTCGCTGACTGGACCTTGTTGGATTGTTTAGTATGCTTCCCTGTCCTCCAGATTTCTAGGAACAGGGCAGTGACATATAATCAGATTGGCACATAGATTCATATATAATGGCATGGTTCTTTTTATTTATTTTCATTTGTATATCAGCACAGGCTGGCCTAGGACTTGTTTTATAATTCTTAGTTAGGGTTTCTATCGATAGCATGAAACATCATGACCCAACCAACTTGGAAATAAAAGAGTTTGTTTCAGTTGAAAACTCTTGGGAGTGGGGGAGAATAGGGACAGGGTTTCTTTTCTTTGTGTAGTCCCAGCTGACCTAGAACTTGGCCTTGAACTAAAAACATCTGCCTACCTCTACCTCTGGGATTAAAGGTGTGCACCACCACACCTGCTTCAAGCTCACAACTCTTAGGACACTCTCCATCACTGAGGAAAGTCAAGGCAGGAACTCAAGGCAACAACCTGGAGGTAGGAATGGAAGCAGAAGCCACGGATGAAGGCTGCTTATGGTTTGTGCCTCCTGGCTTGCTCAACCTGTTTTCTTACACCGTCTAGGAACCACCTTCCCTAGAATGGCACTGCCCATAGTGAGCTTTTATTAATTAATGGGATAGTCCCACATTAATCATCAGTCTAGCAAATACCCCACAGGCTTGTCTGCAGGCCAGTCTGATGGTAGGATTTTCTCTATGAGGTTCCCTCTTTTCAAATGGCTTTAGCTTGTGCTAAGTTAGCAAGAAACATCACTAGGACAGTAGCCCAAGGCACCTTCAAACTCAGAGCTGTCCTGCTTCCTTTATGGTGGAATCAGAGGCATGCCCTACCGTGCTAAGGTGCATTGACCACTGGGAAAGCACAGCATCTCATTGTCTCCCCTTGTGATGATCTTAGTCGAATCCCAAAATGGATAAGTGGCTCTGATATTTAAAGACACCAGGTCTCTGTACCACAGCACATGTGTATCCTGGTCTAGGTGTAAACCATAAGACGTCAGTTGGGGAATTCTGATATTATGTAATGTAAGCTTGAGCCTGTCTGTGTCTGGAGCAATGTCTGATTCATTTGAGTCTATCCTGACACACAGCAGTGATCTTGCCAGATCACTGCCATGCAGGTTTGGCTCTTCCCCTTCCTCCTCATGCTGTGTGCACAGGGCAGCCTTTGCTCAACTGGGTTGGCCAGGGAGCATCTTCACAATCAGTGTCATTTGTTTGCCTCATACTGTGATGTCCTCCCATAAGGCAGATGACACAAATACAAGATGCACTCTTCTGTTGCCCTTTAGGATAAGGTCAACATTTGGGCTTACCTTTTGGGACTTACATACTCTAAAGTCAGGCATGTGTGAATGCTGAGCCAAGTGCATCAGAGTGCAGAGAGAAAATCATTAATCTTGGTGCTGTGTCTGGGTATTAAATATGCATGCGGATGGACTGTGTTGGAAGCCTGGCTTTGTTGAATTGGAGAGAGATGTATTTGGCAGTAGCTGGCAGGTTTCTAGGGTCCAGAACCCGTATTTTCAGCTCAGTATACACCATGCCTGAGCAGTTCTGAGGTGTCACCTACTGTGTTGTTCTTCTATATGCTCTCTGCAGCCTGTGAGCCGCTGGTCACTCCTAGCTAGTGTACTGCTTACCTTTTCCCAGACAACCAAGTCAAGCCTGTTGGTTTTCAGAATTTATATATGGAGGTTCTTGTAGGACTGAAGGTCACTTTCTTACGTAGAATGTTCTTCTCCAGTCAGGAGAGAGCCCCATTGCAGTGGGGCTGAGCGGGCACTCACTGAACAGAATACCTAATGAGGTGGTTGTCCCTGTAATGGCCCAGGGCTAGGTCAGGGCAAGGCCACAGTGTGCTTGCTCTTGGGTAAGGAGTTTAGCTCAGCCGTGAAGCCCATGGATGAGGCAGAGGTGAGAAGCTTGTTCGCGGATCCCAGCTGCTGATGCTTACCCTGTCTGTCTGTTTCCTTTGCAGGGTGTATGCCATGTACAATTCTGTCAAGGGATCCTGCTCCGAGCCAGTCAGCTTCACCACCCACAGCTGCGCACCAGAAAGTCCCTTCCCTCCCAAGCTGGCGCATAGGAGCAAAAGTTCACTAACCTTGCAGTGGAAGGTGGGTAGCTCAGAGTGCCAGGAATAATGCTCAAGGCAATCAGTGGCTATTTCAAATATTCCGTTTTGCAATGATTTCCTGTCATCACTGTGTGAACCCGGTTGTGATACGTCAGAAGTTGCTATTTCCATACAAGTCAAGCAGAGGGGGTAGAAGGGTCTGCCCCATCTAGTGTGAGCACCTTCTCAGGACCTTGGCAAATCTCCCAATGTATCATAAATGATATAAATACTTGAAGTACCTCAATTTCATCCCTTTCTACTACTTTAGTTCATTTTTGCAAACATTTGTAAACTTCAGCATGTAGTTTGAAGGTTTAGAAAATAAAGTAGGTTTGAGTTCTTTTGCCTTCACCCTAAGTAAAGCTGAAATACTTAAGAGTTAAAGCTTCCCAGAATATATTGTGTCCTATACTCTATTAAGGCTTCATTAATTTTCACTAATTAGTCATTAGCTCAATCAGGACTTCTATTTTTAACAGCCTGAACTCTATGTAGTGATTTTCATAAAATTCAGTATACTGTCTAAAAATAACCATCGCCCAGTGTGCAGTCCTAGGGTGGGCACCTTTAACGTATGGTTTTAACCTGTTATTCCCCAGGTCCTGTTCTCAAGAAAATAGGTCGTCATCGCCCTTTAGAATCCTTATCTCTATGTCTTGGTGTCTTAAAATGTAGAGGCTTGTGGTTCCAGAGTGCGGAGGGGTGAGGGGTTTGGGAGAGAGGAGCGGGCTACAGGAGCAATGGAGCCAGGCTTCTCTGCAGCCCTGTGTGTGGCCGTGTGCTCGGCGTCAGTGGCTGACGTTGACTTTGTTAGTGGGACAAGGAAGAACTTTGAACTGGCTTAGAGTCTGAACTTTTTTATTTTCCTTCCTGGCTTCCAGGGATAATACAGGTCAGTGATCTCCCACCTTTTCAGAGTTTTAGCACCCAACTGGTCATCATCATTGGTTAATTCCTTGGCAAATAGATACCCGTTTAAAAATGAGTTCACCTAAGCTGATATAAATCTGTCTTTTCCAAAGGAAAGAACTAAAATCTATTCCTTTTGATAAAATACAAGAAATCTGAAGATTACCAGAGGGACCCCGGGGTCTTACAAACTTAAAGTTGGGAATCACTGATATGTCTGTGCTCTCTGCTTGGGTGGCATTCGGGTCTCAGGGGGACCAGCAGCTTCCAGAGAGGTCACTTGGGAACAGAGATACCCTCTCGTTCCATTCAGTTGTCTGAAAACATACCATGGTCCTGGATTCGACTCAGCTTCTATTTAAATGTACTCCCAGGGAACTGGGTAAAGGCGTGTGCA
The DNA here is from genome assembly GCA_019843965.1 of Rhynchomys soricoides. Classification (NCBI taxonomy): domain Eukaryota; kingdom Metazoa; phylum Chordata; class Mammalia; order Rodentia; family Muridae; genus Rhynchomys; species Rhynchomys soricoides. The sequence continues at coordinate 8,378,645 of JADRCH010000012.1, forward strand.
CCAGAGACCTTCTTGGTGCTGCCTGTTCTGGACTCAACAGAAAACTGAGATCCCAAGAACTTCTGGTGTCCTGTGAGTCAGCAATGACATGGGAGAAGACTTTGACCCAAAGATCCCACCCTAGGGATTGTGAGAACAGCAGTGGGCAAGATATTACCAGGTCGTCTAATGTAGGACAGGCATTCACGAACTGTGGTTCATGTAGCTCTTTTCAGAGAATTGGATTCTTCTGAAAGTTTTGCCAGTTAAAAGTTCACGTGCATCTGTACCCTGACCTCCAGGCCAGACCAACCAAAACTCAAAACTTCTGGACTCAGTAGTCTGCAAGCCGGCCTAGCAGGAAGGAGGATGGGAGGGAGACAGGGACTGTGGCACTTACAGAGCCATGATGAGGTTTGATTGTAATAGATATAATAGATGATTTTGCTGAGTGCTTCTTATAAAACAGGGTAGTTTAGTGGGTGATTTATAGTCTCCCAGTTACCCATCATGTGTCTTCGTTCTTAGAACAAGAAAGTCCATGTTGATAATTAAACGGCCAACAGCAGACCATTGGCAAGCAGACAGTTAAGCTGGGGTTCACTTGCAGCAGAGAGAATGTGGGTCTCTGTCTGTCTATAAGAGCTCCCTGTGGTTCACTCGCCTCTTCTCTCTCTGAGGAAGTACCCAACCCAAGCATGTTTTGAGACAAGATAGGCTCTTATTGTTTGCCTCTTACTTCCTCTGTCTTTCTAGACCTTGCCAGAGACCCCACCAGGTCACCCCTTCTAATAGCTCAGGTTCTGTAAAGTGCTCTTTTCTAGAAAGTTCCTACTTACCTTGTTGACCCTTACCTGCTCAGTGACCTTGGTATCAGCTTTCCTGTATGAGCACAGGAAATGACGACACCTCCTTTGCTAACACGTAAATGGCAGTACCCTCCTGCAATCTACCCAGAGGATGTAATTGTAATTTTTTTTCTTTCTTTCTTTTTTAATTCTTTTTTTTTTTTTTTTTTTTTTTTTTGGCGCATGTAGGGTGGGGCGGAGGGAATGAAGGGGTGCTTAACGCCACAGCTGGCTTTCTAATTCTAAGTACTTGAAGAAAAAAGTAGAACTAAACAAACCCCCAAAGCTTTGAGGGGAAGTTCCAGGCATGATTGTGCCTGCTCACAGCCCCCAGCAGCATCTGTGTAGCACAGTGGGCCTTTTGTCTCTTGCTACACCTGAACTTAAAGTGACCGGTCAAAGTTTTATCCCAGAGGAAGCAGGGCACACAGGACAGGAGTGTGGGTAGAGGCGGAAGTGGGTGTATTTTACTATCCAGGGAGGCCTGGCAGTGGGGAGGCCTTTCTTGCAGGTAACTTAAATAAAATTAATAGGTAATTGTTTTTCCCAAGGCCCTGCGGCAGCTGCTGGTTCCCCTTCTGAGGGGACACCCGCTGTCTTAAGTTGCTAGCTTGTCTCTGAACGGCTTTCTCCAGTCTCATTTCGTTATTTTCTTTTTTTAGGCTCCAATTGACAATGGTTCAAAAATCACCAGCTACCTTTTAGAATGGGATGAGGTAAGCCTCTTTCCACGCTCGTCCATGTCACACGCCATTTCGACGAAGTGCAACGTCAATACACACACTTAAGTCTGTAGCTGTTGACTACGGAGAAGCAGGGGGATTGCTGTGGTACAGGGAACTGTGTGCTAAGTACCTGCTTACATACGAGCAGTACTACAGAGAGTAGGCAGGTCTTATCTACCACGAATTCCCACTGCCTCCCAGGCGTCAGTTTATATTAGCAGCTGGGCCGTTTCATCTCCACTGCATAGGTGATTTTGATAAGGCAAAGTCTAGTGGTTTGGAAGCACGTTTTGCTTTGCTTTTTTGGAGTGGTACATGGTGGCCTGCTTTGTGTCTGTCCGAGTAGAACAGCACATGGAGTCTCATTCGTGCCATGCATGAGTCCCTGTGGATTAGACCATCCTGTGACAGGGACACTGCCCACGATGGAGTGTGCCTGCCCTCAAAGCTGCTCTGCCAGCCAAGGCCCAAGGCCTCTCTGTACACACATGCACACACACACACACACACACACACACAAAACCCAGAATCTCACACAGGAGACGCTAGGTGCAGCGGACTCTTGCTTCTGAAAGGCTCCCGTGCCTTCTGTCCCCACCAATCTCTGTGTATTGATTCAGTCATTGCTTTATCCTACCTGTTTGTGCTTGGGTACAAGGGGCTAATGACTTAAAAAATACAAAATGTGAAAAAAAATGGAAAATTTTTAACTAATCTCTGTGATGTAAATTTGAAGAGATTAAAAATTCAGAATGTTTGCATAAGCAAAGACATGACTTATCAGGTACAGAGAACTGTTACCGTCGAGAGTGTTACATGGGTGAAATAGTTAACGATGACATTTAAAGTGATAGACGGGACCTTCTTTGCTTTCTGCAGAGTGTATTTCCATCCGAGTTGCACCTCAATGTTGAGTAACAAAAGACAGCTCCCACAGATAGCCCCGGAATCCCTACAGATAGCCCAAAGGTACAGTTAGGTAAAATCTCTGCCTTTCCAGATTTTTCCATTATAAAGTGGTTTTATTGGACAATGGAACCACTGGTGTAGCCCTTGGCTGACCCCTGAACATTCAGGAACATCATCACTCCTCCGTCCTCCCTCTCCCTCCTCCCTCCTCTGTGAGGAAGAATAGGAGGAGTTTAATGAAGGTCATTTAAGATCTCAGAAGGCTTGTACCTGTATGTATGTGACTGCATTTGTGTATATATCTAATTTGGGCATATGTGTGTGCACATGTATGCATACATGTTCATGTGTATGTGCACTGGACACCAACCTCAGGTACTGTTCCTTGGGAACCATCAACCTGCTTTTAGAGACAGGGTATCTCACTGTCTTGGGCTGGCCATCAGAGCCCAGGGAGCTGGCTGGCTGCCTCTCCAGTGCTGACATCACACCAGGCATCCGGCTGTCTGCCTCCTCAGTGCTGACATCACAAGCATGTATACTACACCTGGCTTTATGCGAGAGCTGCTGATCACACCCAGGTCTTCACCATTACATTGTAAGCACGTTAGCAGCCAAGCCACCTCCTTACCCCCACGTGTGGCCTCTGCCCTGTGCTTTTTGCTGCTTGTCTTCTTAGGTCTGTCAGGAAGTTCAGAGAAGCAGAGTGCTTGGGTGGGAAGTCTCCTAGGCAGGCTCCCTGTAGGCCCCTGCAGAGTCAGGGCACTTCACCCTTCCTGTGAGATAAACTTAGGAGTGTGCTGCCCTGATACCCACCCTGGATCCGGCAACATTAGCACTCTGTGGTTAGCCTGGGGCCTTGTGCTCTCGGCTGCATGGTCCCCTTCTGTCTTTCTCCTTAATTGTTCTTCCTTCTTTGTGCTGCTTCATCTTTACTCTCCCACCTTCAGTCTCCTGCTGGACCTGAGGCTTCATCTTTCCTCTCCCACCTTCAGTCTCCTGCTGGACCTGAGGCTTCATCTTTCCTCTCCCATCT
>JADRCH010000012.1:8387759-8424254 GCA_019843965.1 Rhynchomys soricoides
CCCGGGATGAAAGGTACGCTGTGTTTACTCCCGGTATGCAACCCCGGACCACCCCACCCTACATCTTGTCTTGGGAAGATTTACGGTTCCTGTGAGAGTAGAGTGGGGCTTGGCGCTAGAAACTACAAATCCATCCAGATGTGGAGTGTCCCCAGCTCCCCCTTGTGAGCCTCACCTACTATATAGCTTGCTGAGCACATCTCAAGCCAGTATTTATCTTTGATGTTGCCTAGAGTCTGCCAGTACTGGAACAACGTCTAAATATAGATGCATGAGCAGACTAAACCATAGCATAGAACCTGGCAGGGTTCACTTGGCCAGTTCAGCCTTATTCCTTTTGGTTTTCAGTTGAGTTTCTATCACATTAAACTCTCGTGCTGCAGAAGGTGCCTGGCTCAGTTACTTGGTGCATGTCTGCACCCCATGGCCATGGCCCACCATAGGTGACGCTCCACAACCAGCTTCATGTAACTTCTGTAGCAGGCAGTTAGTCACCCTGGAGAGTGCAGTCAGAACAGTAGGGAGAGAAAGGATGCAAACGTGTGGTCAGAGAGAGCTCCTCACCGTGGGACCCAGCACCCTCAGCTCAGCCATTCTTGGATGTATGTGTTCATATGGGTGTGTGGGGAGGCAGGTGTCATTCCTCAGGCACCGTCGCCTTCTTGTTTTGTTTCGTGTTTGAGACAAGTAGGGCAGGCAGCCCTGGGAACCTGTGTGCCTTTGCATCCCCAGCTCTGGGATCGCAAGCATGTGCCACTGCACCCTGTTTTCTTGTATGGATTCTGAGATACAGCTTTAGTCTTCCTGCTTCCATGGCAAGTATTTGCCAACCCAGCCATCCACCCCATTCCTGTGTGCCAAGAATGAAGATGTTGTGCAAAATAAACAAGGGGGCATTTCTCATCTATTAATTTCAAGGCAATTGAAAATACCAGCCAACTTCAGTGGTCGCTGCCAGTTTTGTTGGACATACCCTCTTCCAGCACTGGTGGTGCCAAGCTAATTGGGAATGTTAGCCAGGGCATCACAGCCCCCACAGTGCACAGAATTATTCTGGCAGGCAAACACAAGCCAGAATTAATTGGGATGCTCGTGAGTTATGTGTGTAGAATTAGCCCAGAAGTGTTAAGTTCCTGAAACAGAGGCCAGCCCTTATAGAAAGTCCATCTTCCCATGTACTGAAGACAGCTGCTCAGAGGATAGTCAGTAGAGGAGAAGCTACTGGAAAAAGTATTTCTTACTGTTTTCAATCTTTTTGTTACATTCTTTGTCAAATTAACACAAACAGAGGCATGCTGTTTTTAAACCCATTTTTAAGCTTAAAAATTAGTCAGGTCAACAGAACAGAACAGAATCAAGCACTTTTAATGAAACTCCCTTCCAGCTTTCAAGCAGGCTGCCATTTCTATAAATTGGCCTTTCTCCTGGATCTCTTTCCCATCATTTCCTCTCAGAGAACCAGAGGCCTGCCTAGGAGTGGAGGTCCTGGGAAAAGCTGTTTTATACTTGCTCAAACCTTGTAATGGCATGCTGAAAAGTCTTAGCCCAGGGACTGGGAATGTAGCTCAGTGGTACAGTGCTCATCTATCTTGTACAAGCCTCTGGGTTCCATCCTCAGTATTGTTGAGAGAGAGAGAGAGAGAGAGAGAGAGAGAGAGAGAGAGAGAGAGAACACAAAATTTTTGCTTGGCCTACATTGCAATTCTGTAACATGAAGTAACTACATTGCCCCCAAGAGGCAGTGTGGATTAATCACTGTTATCTAGACTACAACTTTAGCAACTGCAGTACTTTGTGAAAGCCATTTGGAAGGTCCTTTACTCTATTGGATGGCTTTGAGAGCCATCTCAAATGGGCGTGGCTTAGGGTCCAGGAAAGTGGGAGCGTTTGTTCAAGCACTTAGTAAGCGAGGCCCGAGGTCTTCTTCAGGCCTCTGTCTCTGTAGTACAGACACAGGATAGAAGGCTAGACATGCGGAGTATGGACTGGCAGAGCAAGTTACCACAGTAATGGCTTCCAATCATCACATTTTTAACGTGGTTAAAAGAGAGCCTCAGCTTTGCCTGGTAGACTGGTTTGCCTTTAAACTCCTGATCCTCCTGCCCTCGCCTCCATGTGCAGGGATCAAGGGTGAGTGAGCACCTCGTTTGTGTATCGAATTTGTGGGCATCAAATCCGGGTCTTTTAAACACTCAGTCACTTACTTTCATGGAGATTGGAAGTGGGCTTGGGGAATGGCTGGTCAGCACTGTGAATCCTGAGTGTCAGTTGGAAGGGATCATTGATCCAGTGTGAGTCTGGAAGCAGTTTCATTGTTATTATAGAGGCTTTGGGATTCCTCAGAGCACATGCTCAGCGTGGTCATCATCACAAAGTGAATGTCCAAGCACAGAGGCAGACACTCTGTCAGGAGTGCAGAAGCCCTGTGTGTCACTCCTGTACCGTGCTTCTGGGAGACAGTAGCCTATGTGCATTTAAGGCCTGAAGAGTGACTATTTTTCCACAGATAGGAATGAAAAAATTCCATGTCCAAAGTCATTCCCTGTGTCCTAGGCTTCTTCTGACTGCTGAGTCTTGATTAAACGACCAGATTCTTAGGTGCTGTGCCCCCTCAGACTGTTAGATACAAAAAATGTGGAGTTTTCAACACAACATGGTTTTCCTGTTGTGTGTTCAGGTGAGAAGGAAGAGCGAGAGAAAGAAAAAAAAGAGAACCCAAGAGTCAGGGAGGGTACCCCATGCTGACACAGAGGCAGAGAGGGAGGGAGGGAGGAAGGGAAGGAGGGAGGGAGGGAGGGAGGGAGGGAGGGAGGGAGGGCGGGCCAGAGGGAAGGAGGAAGGAAGGGAGGAAGGGAGGGAGGATTTAGTAAGAGGCAGGACCCAGATGTCATCCTCAGCACAGCTCAGCAAGCTGGAGGACCAGGACTGTGCGTGGTGCTGTGCACGGATGCCGTACATGGATGCCGTACATGGGTGCTTTGTCTCAGTCCCCAGGGAGCACAGTCCCGTGTCTCCTCTCTGCCACTGTCTGCTGCCCCTGAGAAGCAGGATTGCTTTGCATTCCTCCTCAGGATGCTCACCACAGTTCAATAGAGTGGGTTTTTTTTTTTTTTTGTTGGTTTGTTTGTGTTTTGTTTTTTTTTTTTAATTTGGTGGAAGAATAAATTGCTTTTCTAAAGTTATAAACTTTCATCATAACCACCTTTAGTTTTCAACTATAGATCAGGAAGAAATATTTAAATAGGCAGAAAGGATAAGAAAGAAATTAGTACAAGGCTTAAAATCTTTTACACGTGTGATTTATTTCATTTGAAGATAAACTGTAAAAAAAAAGTAAGGCGTCTGTACTCTTTGGGGAGAAAGATCATTGTCCCTAGAGTGACCATTGCTTCTTAAAAGTATTTTAGAAGTAGGTCCTTCTCTGCCATGAAGCTCCAGTCTCTCACCCCAACTTTCCGTGCTTGGACCATTTTATAGACCAGAAGAAAGTGCAGCTTCTTGCCATTCCCCAGAGAGCAGACACCCCATAGAACATAGTGTAACGTGCACAGTATCACCAAGACTGCAACCAAATGTGAGCTGTGCACTGTGCTTCCTGAATATGCTGGTCCCCTTAGGCTGTGGGGGCAGAAATAGAAGCAATTGCTTGCCCAGATCAGATAGTGAGGTGTGCACCATAGGCCCGATGAGCCATGGCAGATACCCTTGTGGTGACCAGGCTTCCAAAAACACACTACAGGGTTGAGGGGGTGAGCTGAGTGTCTTGTTCCTTCTACAAGAAGAGGAAGGGGGAGCAGGAACGGGATCTTGGGATTGGGAAGGTCTGTAGATCATCAGGAGCCAGTTGGCTGGCAAGTCCAAGTCTTTTTCTTCGAGAGCAGTTTTGACCAGGAGTTTGAGGGTCGGGGGCAGCACCTGAACTGGCACCATCTGGCTAGAAGTGGGCGGGATCGTAGAACTTGGAAAAGGAAGCAGGCCAGGCTTGGAATGTCTGACCCCAAACCAAGTGAAGCATCTCAAGGCTGGCCTGCACAATTTGTACTCCAAGACTGTCTCACGTTCTAATAAAGATTAGCACTGCCCTCAGATGAACTCAGAGTGAGCTGTGAAACAAGCAGGGGCATGCCCAAGTTGATAGACGGAAGCAGCCAGTGAACCTGAAAGGCGGCCTTTTGTCTTGACTCACAGGCTCAAGAAGTTGGGTCAGAACATGGCAGGGGTTATTTCAGTTCATGTCAAAGTAGGTCAGTAGCCTAGGAGCCAGGTCTGCCTCAAAATATCCAGGGGTGTGGGCTTGGCTCCTCCTATTCATTTCTCCAGTTGGGATAAACTTATCTTTCATTTTCTACCAAGAATAGGGCAGAGCCTGTCTTCACATCTGCTGCTCCAGATTGCTTGTGTTTGGCATGGCTGGTGCACCATGTCACAGTCCTGGTGCTGCTGTGGACTCTGCTAGTCTCCTGTGCGCCACAGGAAGGATGGCCCAGGTCAGAGCCAGGCCTGACCACAGCTGTCCTGCTGCCTGGGGCTGAGCAGATTGTTAGTAAGGGCAGGACAGAAATACGGAGGGATGTTACCCATTTCTTTTAAGTCATTTTAGCAGACAACTTTGCCCAGCCTGACTTTAGTTATGAAAACAAAAGAAAACAAAAGAAAGGAAAGGAGGGAGGAAGGGAAGGGAGGGAGGGGAGGAGAGGGAAGGGAGGGGAGGGGAGGAGAGGGAAGGGAGGGGAGGGAGGGAGGGAGGGAGGGAGGGAGGGAGGGAAAGGAAGGGAGGGAGGGAGGGAGGGAGAGAAGGGAAGGGAGGAAAAGTTCCCTTGGCCACGGAGGTGAAATCGTTACCACGCAAGTGTAGAAACCTGAAATCAACTCCCAAAACCAGGTTAAAAAAATGCGGTTTTCAGGTCTCAAGGGTCGGGAGGTAAGAGAGCCTAGCCAGATTGGCGAGAAACTCTGTCTTAAAAACAGGTGGACATTGCCTAAGGATCACTATCCAAGGCTGTCCTCAGGCTGCGTACTCACACTCACACACAGATATGTGCAACTGTACATATATGAACACAAACACACACAAAAATAAGGTTTGCAAGTAAAACACAGCCCAGCAAACCTCCCTCACCTTAGTTAGATTTTGTTGGAAGAGAGAACAGGCCGTAGCTTATATCACTCAGAATCGTCTGGAGACACACTTCTATTACATGTGAAAGCCATGATCCATACTGTATAAACCTTCACTGCCTGGGAAACCCTGAACATATTTAATTTCTAATTCATAAGCATATATCATTCCATCGATTTGTGGGAATCTGTCAATCTTCTATCTAAAGCATTAGCTTTTTTAAATCCTTTCTGCTTCTGTCAGTATAGAATAGTATTCCATTTGTAGGTTTTGTTACTAACCAGGATTCTACTTGACTTATAAACAGTCCCCAAACTTTCTATGTACTTTTGGAGGGGGAGGTCTTTTGCAAATGCTATTTCTTGTGTTTTGTTGTTGTTGTTGCTTTCCTGCTTTTTACTTACTCCACCTCTGCTGCACTCAAGCCAAGTGGAAGGCAGGCAGGGTGGGCTGCCTAGCCGGATGCATGTCCCTGAACTTGGTCACTAGGCCAATGACTTGCTGCATCTCTACCCCCTAACATCTCAGCTGATGGCCCCTTTTGGAACTGCAGTGGCTTTTGTGAATGTCATTGTTTTTCTTTCTGATACCTCTTTAATATGAAGCCTTTCGTGTATGAATGCTTTCTTTCATTCAGAAACTTTTCTCTTGCGTGAAATATTTTGATGGCCTGCCTGCTCTTGGATTTGCTTTATACTCTGTGACTTCTAAAAAGCTTTCATTCTTGATCTCTGAAAAGCTCAATTACCTGATCAAGCTCAGCAAGCATTGTTTCTAAAATTCAATTCCACGTTCAGTCAGCTCTCAATCTTTCTAAGTTCTCCATACTTCATGGCACATCTCAGGGGGTGTTATTAAAGAAAGCTTGGGGCTAGAGAGAGCTCAGCAGTTAAGAGCATGTACTGTTCTTGCAGAAGACCTAGTTTGAGTGCCAGCACCCCCACCAGGTGCCCTACATCTGCCTGTAACGCCTGTCTCAGGGGATCTGATGCCCTCTTCTGGCCTTAGCAAGAACTGCAGTCACGTCCACAAGCCCACCCTACCTAAAGGAAAGATAAGAGGGATAAAGACGCTGGCTTGCTGCTCTTTAGTGCCAGAGGGAATGTCCCGAGGGATCTGGGACGTTTCCATCTCCAGCTCGCTAGGGACCCCCTTGAAAAGAGAAATCTACCTTCTGTTGATTAACTCTCCTTAAGCTGTAAACTGAATGGCTTTTACATAGCAAAGCAAACCAACTAGTAAGGAAAAGACTGACTTTTATTTACTGGCTATAGTTCTAAGTTCCAGAAATGGGCAATGGAGGCCAAATATAGAAAAATGAGGCACCGAAGGGAAACCCACACAGGTTTGGAAGGGAAAACAGCCTCGTTGGCAGGGTGTGCCTTTCTCGGGCTGTTTACTCTGGGTTCAGAAACAGGGCGGGAAGAAAGGCAGATCTCACTGCCACTAAGATAATTGTGAACACACAGGACCACATGTAGTATAATCGGACCCTGGCTGGAACTATGCTGATATACACGTAAGCAGTTTTCCTGTGAATAAATTTACTATATCAATCTGAGCATTCAGGGTGAAAGTCAGTGCAAGTTAGCAGTGTACCAGCCACACAAGGATTTTTGTCCGATCATGCTGGGAACATGCTCTGCTTTTTACCCTCCACCTGGCCATCCTGCACCTGAAGGCATTTTTGAATCCTTGACAAAATGAACTTTAAATCTTAAAAACTGTCAAGTCTTCCATTGGAGCCAGTGCCCTTGTGCTTGGGGAAGGGATGGGTAGTTGGATATAAATGGATTTATACTGTTGGGGTACTGTGTGTTTATGTTTAGTCTGTCTGCTCTAGTGTGTTTGTTCTTAATTATATGTCACCTGGAATGCGTTTTAGCAGTCTATATTCAGGGCCTGCTTACAGAAAAGAGATTCTTAAATTGGCTTAGAAGAAAAGTGCTGGCTTCCGGCTTTAGGAAGTCATTTGCGAGTTTCAGACATATTCCTGGAATCTCTGGACTTGATGAGAACGGTCATTCTGTTATGGCTTTGTTAGTTAATAATGTAAGGTTGTTTGGTTTTGTTTTAAACAGGGTCTTACCATGTAGCCCTAGCTGGCTTCCAACTCAGTATGTAGACCAGGCTGGTCCAAAATGTATGGTGTTCATCTTGCCTGTGCCTCCTGAGGGCTGGAGTTGCCCGTGTGCACCACCATGACTGGCTAATTCCTTGTTTTCATGATCAACCAATAAGATGATATGCATTGGGAATGGAAATATTGTTCAGAAAACTGCTCATATGAATGTTTATGTCTCTCATGGCTCAGCTTAAAAGGTCTTTTTCCTTAAATGTAGAACTATGAGACCCCAACTGTAGGACTGAGCCTAGAGACTTAAGCTATACTGCAACTACCTCAGGAGACTGGTGAGCAAGAATCACAAGTTCAAGGCCAGCTTGAGGAGCTATGGTGACTCTGTCTTAAAATAAAATGGATTGAGGGGATTGGGAGTGAGTTGGCAATAGAATGCTTCCCTGTCATGTCTGAAACCCTAGGTTCAATCCCCAGGACAAAGACAGACAGACAGACAGGCACCCTGTATGACAGGTTTTCTTTTTACACAGAAGAACCTGAAACCACTTTATAAGAAACTTAGAATGAATGTGCTCGCTCTCTCTCTCTCTCTCTCTCTCTCTCTCTCTCACTCTCTCTGTGTGTATGTGTGTCTGTCTGTCTGTCTGCCTGCCTTTCTGCCTGCATGCCTGTCTGGGGGGTGTGTCTATATATAGGCATTCAACCAATATTCCAAGTCTTATCAAACAATGAAGTTCACGTCCATATGCAGTGGTTGTGCTCTCTTGGGGAGAAAATTGTGGACCGGATGATTCAAACGCTTGTGACCAATATTTAGGAATCCATAAACAGACAGCTCACCATGCCATAATGTATGTATCCAGGGGTTTGGGCCACTGTGACAGAAGAGACAAGAGCCCTGCTGGGAATCCAGCTGCACAGAAGAGGTTGGGGGAGGGGGTGAGAGAGGATTCCTGAGAAAGGCCAGGCCACATCCAAGGTGGCAGTCCTTGGCTCTCTCAGATTCTCCCATGCTTGGTTGGCCATGGCCATCCACACAAGTGAGAAGGATCTTAGCAACCACAGTTGTTAACTGCTATATCGCCCTGTGTCCGAAAAGACCTTTCTTATGCTGTCAGCTAAAACCCTGTTAGAAGCAGAAGTCCAGAGGGCTCTGGGCCTCAGTGGCAGATCTGCATAGCCTCTGTGTTTAGGGTGAGGCTTCCCTGTGGGGTGCTGTATGTCAGCGTCAGCGTGAGTTCCTCTCTAGATGTCTGCCTTCTGTTGTCTTAATGTATCCAATCTGGAAATTTCAGCTTCTGTTTAAAATATTCCTTCATCTCTTTATATATATAGTTTGGGTTTTTCACAGTTGTATGCATTTGGAAATGTCACAGCAAACCCCCATTCATTTGCACAATAATTTTAGGTTTTTAAATGAATAGACCAATAAGCCTACTGATAATAAACAGAAAAATGAAGAATGCCGGTGGTTTTCAGCTAGATGAATAGTCTCTGTGTTCTTCCAGGGGAAGAGAAACAGTGGGTTCAGACAGTGCTTCTTTGGGAGCCAGAAGCACTGCAAACTGACAAAGCTATGTCCAGCCATGGGCTACACGTTCAGGCTTGCTGCTAGGAATGACATCGGCACCAGGTATGGCATCTGCTTTTCTTCTTACCCTTTAACCTTCACAGTGTGGTTCTGGCTATCTGTCACATTGCCTGAAGGTATGAGGAAGCTGCCTCGCACTGAGCACCTCTGAGAGCAAGTCCTAAGGAGGGAGAAGGTCTCTGAAGTGACAGGCCATGCTGAACCTTTCTCCGAGCTGTCTTGTGAAGCGCACTAGAGGTCCTAGGGACTGAGGGAAGGCAGTAGGAGAGCTTTGTCAAGGAAACCTGCCCCCCCCCCCCCCCCCAGCCCCTATTCTGCCTCACTTTTATTGGGCCTGTTCTCCCGAGCCTTTCATTTGTGTGACTGTTGCTGATACAAAGGGATGCTGAGCAGCTATTATCATCAAGTCACAGAGCCAGAGGAAACCTGGGCTGCCTCTGCATTAGGTGTCTCTAGGCTGCAGAAAGAAAGAAAGAAACCACCCCTAATCAAGGAGCCTGTTGATTAAGGGGCTTTGAAAATAGATGTCTCAGTTCTTGCTAGGTACCTCTTGATCAAGAGAAAAATCTTTTCCTTTCATGACTGCATCTTAAAAACTAGGCCCTGCAGTGGCCCTAGCCTAGAGAACCTCTCTGAAACATCACAGAGTTTTTAGAACTCCCTCCGGGCGCCTGGAAACCAGTATATCCTAAGAGTGTTCTGACTAGAAAAGTTGGAATGATAAAGGCGTCTATGGTTGAGCAATTTTTAAATGAATTAGAAGCACCCTCAGACTTGGAAAACTGTGAAACTCAGGTTCCGTTGGCAGAGTCTCTTGTTGGTATCCATCTTCCTTTGAAGTCTGTCTGCAGCCGCTGCTCTTACCTTGATAAGTATGGTGCCATGGTGTGCTTTTGAGGGAAATCAAATCACAAGCCTACTCTCTCATGACTGGGCCTGCTTTTGTAAGTGCAGACTATAGGGCCCCATGGGGCATGCGGAAGCTTTGGTGGGACAACTTCTGTGTATAGGATCCTTTGCCACCACACTCCAGTGGGGCTGGGGAGAAGCACACCTTCCCTCTTTTAAAATGCCAGGTCTCCTGACACGGTCCTCAGATGTGTCCTGTGCTCATTTCTCTGCAGTGGTTACAGCCAGGAGGTAGTGTGCTACACTTTGGGCAACATCCCCCAGATGCCTTCGGCACCCCGGCTTGTCCGAGCTGGCGTCACCTGGATCACACTGCAGTGGAGCAGGCCAGAAGGCTGCTCGCCTGAAGAAGTGATTACCTACACCCTGGACATTCAGGAGGATGAGAACGTGAGTCTTGCAGACTGTACTCCTGCCTGCAGAGCGTCAGGACACCTGACTAAGTACCTACACTAAAGGCCACCCTCCATTTCCACCATGGCCATCAACCCTGTTCTGTCCAAACTCAGCAAATCTTAAGCCCTCCTTCAGAATTACCCAGAAAGCTAACAAACTTCTACTGTCACCACAGCTGAGGTAGCCTCTTAGGCCCAGCCTTCCTCTTGCCGTGAGTGAGTGAAGCAGCCCCTCGTTCATGCCCAACATCACATCTGTGCTGTGCTGTGATCCCTGCCACACAGGCCCAATCCATGGCGCCCAGCCACCTTGCAGAGGACACTCGGCTCTCCCAATGCCCTCCCACTCACCCAGGCCTGGGTGCTTATACCTCTGTGCCCTGGCCTCATGGGCTTGCATTTCCTGTGCCCTCTGCGGGGAGGGCCTTGAAGATGCCTTTCTCCCTTCCCCAGGTTTTCCTTGCATCCCCACTCTGTGGAACATCTCTCTCCTGTGGAAGTGTCTGCGGCGGTAGAAATGTCCTGTAGCTTATGCTGGACATATAGCTGTGAGCATTTGAAATATGGCTGCTGACCTATGGGGCTGAGTTTTTAACTGATTAAGTTTGAATCTCAAGAGCCATGTTTAGCTACCGTACTTCATCAGCCCATGCTACTAAGGCAGCACCTCAGTGCCCCCACTATGTGCCTCCCCCTCCTCTCCATGTGCCTCCCCCTCCATGTGCCTCCCCCTCCCGTCCATGTGCCTCCCCCTCCCCTCCATGTGCCTTCACAGCCTGCAGCACCGCACCACATGCCTTCTGTTTGTGTGTAGGGTTTTCTTTCTTAAGTTGCCTCTTTAGCTGACATGTGAGATCTGTGGACCAGGCTCTGAACAACCTTTAGCAGGGATCATTCTCTTGAGCCTGGGGGGGAGCCTGATGCACAGAAGGGGGGGGGAGATGCGAATACTATGGGATGAATTTGGTATATTCATATTCACCTGTATTGGTAAGGTCTACCCTTAAAGGATGGACCTGCCCTTCCGCCTCCAAGCTTGACTTTCTCCCTTAGCCAGAAGGGGGCACCCTGAGCTCAGGAACCTCGCCTGTCCACTGTTGCACAGCCCTGTTGGAACGAGTCAGCTTCCCAATCAACAGGCTTTGCTCATGACAAATTTGTCATTAAATAAAATGTTTAAAGTGCTTTCAACTTTGTCATGATACAGTTGACCAGAGCCAGGCTGAACTGCAACGTGACAAGTGACAGGTGCATTTAGCTTTGATTGCCGCCCCCTGATACTCTCTCAGCAATGGCTGCCAGACTTCTGGCTCACTGCTGAGAAGAGGAAGCCACAGTATCAATACCCTGGACTCTTAGGAATCGAGGCCCTGATGTTATGATTCCGATATCTTTTTCTGGCTTTGCCTTTTCAGGATAACCATTTCCACCCAAAATACACTGGAGAGGACTTAACATGTACTGTGAAAAATCTCAAACGAAGCACACAGTATAAATTCAGGGTGAGTCTGCTCATTTGAGCTCTACCGCCGACTCTTTGATGCTTCTCTACTTATGTTTCAAATGGAGTCTGCAGACCCAAAGGGGGCTACAAAGGACAGCACTTTCGAAGTAGCACGGACACTATCGAGGACCCACCATATTTTAACTTGAAAATAGAGTTTCTAGACAGAAACCCACACAAGAAGATGCTGTCACGGGTTGCCTTAGCCAGGGCCGGCTCGCAGCTGGGAAGACCCTGACCAGACGTTTGTGCCCCTGCACCCACTGGAGTCTGCTCCTTCCCTGTGCTTCACACCACGTGCTCTGGCTCTCCGGAGCCCTCGGATCTTTCCTCTCCTGTTTCTATTTTCTCTTCTGTGTCCCATCCCTTCCTCAGTTTAGGCCAGTGGTTCTCAGACTTCCTGCTGCTGCGTGTGACCTTTTAATACCCCAACCATAAAATTGTTCTCACCGCTATTTCATAACTGTAATTTTGATCCTGTAATCAATCGTGATGTAAACATCTGCAGTTTATGATGGTCTCAGGCGACCCCTGCAAAAGGGCCGTTCGACCCCCAGAGGGGTCGTGCGCCATAGGCTGAGACCTGCTGGCTTGGGCGGCCATTGCTTCTCAACAGAAGCGAAAGCCGAAAGCCGCTGCTTGCATTGCTCCGGACGCTTCCCTTCTACACCACAGCGTCCTTTGTTGATCCTGCGCACAGCGCCCTATTTCCTGTGTGCTCTGAGGATTCTCGCCCTCCTTTCTCTAATTTTAGGGCTAAGTAATTTAATTTGGCATATAGTCACTTCAGCATTTGTCAAATTATCAAGTGGAATGTTGTGACTATTTGAGGAATATAATTGTTTTTTTGGTATGCTAAAAATACTAATCTTGGCTCCCAGAGCGTAGCTGTACTGCTAACCTTGTCCACAAGGTGGCACCATCTGACTCTTCCATAAATAAAGTTCTGCCCAGTTTATCCCCGCGTTTTCTCTTCAGCCAACAGCACTGAATAAATGGGAACTACTGGTTTTATACATAGTACCGCTGCAGCCACCGCTGCCTCCTCCTCCTCATCATCATCTTCCTCCTTCCTGCTCTTCCTCCTCCTCCTCCTCCTCTTCCTCCTCCTCTAGCGAAGCCTGGTCCTACTCTAGTCCAGGAGTGCCTGGCACTTGCTACATAGTCTAGAATGGTTTCAGACTCACGGTCACCTTGCCTCGGCCTCTCTGCCTGTACCACCACCCTAGGCTTATATTTCCTCTTGTAAGGCTCTCTAAATGTCTTTAGCTGAAACCTACCTTTTGGTTTTATTTTTAATTGCTAATAACCAAATTTAAGTAAAATAAGTCATCACCAACACTTAAATCAACAGTCTGAAGAAAGAAAACACGTAACTGGGTAGATACGTGTCAGTCTGTCCATCTCTAACCTTGCAATGGTACAAAGTCCCAGGAGACTTCATAGCTCATAACCAACATGTGCTAATGTCTCCTTGGTTGCTCTGCAGCTGACTGCTTCTAACATGGAAGGGAAGAGCTGTCCAAGTGAAGTCCTGGTTTGTACAACCAGCCCCGACAGACCTGGACCTCCGACCAGACCCCTCATTAAAGGACCCATCACATCGCATGGCTTCAGTGTCAAGTGGGGTATGTCTCCTGCCCTACTACTGCCGTGATAAATCAAACACAAGTAGAAAATATCATCTGTGAAGCTTCATGCATTTATTATACATGTGTGAGAAGCATCCTGATGACTGGCGGGGGCAGCTGAATGTCAATGTATAGTCAATGAAATTCAATATAAAATACTTTTAAATTTGAGATTGGGTTTCAAATCTAGATATGTAATCCTAAGTAGATTTTTTTTTAAAAAAAACATACAGAGTGTTTAAGTTGCAGTAAAATGGGAGGGTCTTGTTTTTGTGCTATTTGATGTATGCCTACTCCTCCAGCACTCCCCGTGAGCTTCAGGGTTTTCACATGGGCTGAGGTAACCTGGGAGGACACTGATATTCAGCTCCGCAGAGCAGGGAAACACATGTCACTGTGCAACTGTAGCACTTGTGATCATGTGTGAAGCTGTTAGGACACGTGTGCTCTGCACCAATATCCTGTGAGAATATGTATGAACAGCAAGAGAAGGGCAGAACAGAAAACTTTAGGGTCGTAAAGGTAGTGTGTGCAGGGCGCAGTTTAAAGCACTGTGCATTGTTGGGGACCAAGCTCAAGCATCTGTGTCAAAGAGCTCTGAGGTCGGTTTACGGAAAGACAAGGATAGATAGAAGTGGAGCCGTCCATCATGGCAGCCTGCCTCCTGGGACATCCCTGGGTCGCCCCCTTAGCTCTGTGCTGGATTTGTCCTTGTCATGATTGCTGAACATGTTATTATTGAAGTGTCTGGTGAGCACACCTGGGAAGTGAGCTTCACAACAAATCCATGTAACATCAAGGCCTTGGAAAGTCCCCGTGCAAGGACACGGAGGTGGTAGCTGCTGCAGACATGAGTTCTTCACTGTTTGGCAAAATCATTCTGCCTGGTGGCTTTATACTCAAAGCAAAGCTCCTGCAGACAGACACGTCTGTAGACCGTTTATCTGAGGTGACATAGGGCTCTGGTAGCAGAGCAGACCGAGCGTCCTCTAGGCTGCCGTTCATGTGCTGATCATTCCGAACTGTATCCAGGACCCTGCTTGGTAGAAAAGTGCAGTGGAGTGAAGTTCCTCCATCCCAACGTTTTATTTATTTTGTCAATGTATTTTTGCTCACTTTTCAAAAGCATCTAGTTCCTCATAAATATATGAAGTGACAATAAAAAAAACAAGATAAATACCTGAATATTTCAACTTTCCATAAAAATCACCAGTTCTTAAAGAGCCACTTCAGAGTTCTCCAGAGTGCTGTCATTTTTAGGAAAATTGTCCCACCTGTCACGTTTTATGCGTGCTTCACTAAATCAGTGCTAACTCTTTCTTTCCATCCTGCATTTCAATAACCTTAAGTAGCAGCCCAATAAAATTCTGATTCTTGACATTGAGGGGGCCAGTGTGGGAGCCTCATAGCTGTAACCTCAGTCCTGGGGTCAGGGTGGGGTACTGAGAGGGAATAGTCCCAAAACTTTGAGGCCAACCTGAGCGGAAGTAGGAGATGCTGTCTCAAGGAAAAACTTTAGGGGCCAGGTTCTTAAAAATGATGAGTTGTGCTTTTTGGTCCACTTCCAGTAGACGGCTATGTAGTGCAGGTTCTTTTGTACCCCATAATGATGCTTACCAGTGGCACCCAGTGCCCTCCTCACTAATGTTCACCTACTCTGCAGATGCTCCAAAGGACAACGGTGGCTCAGAAATCCTGAAGTATCTGCTGGAGATCACGGATGGAACTTCTGAAGGTGACCCTTTAGAAACTGTATTACACAATGCATTCCCGCCCAGGCCTCACCCTAATGTGCTCAGACCCTCTATAGTAGCTGCAGCAGGCAGCCGTCATTCTAATGATAGAGCAAGAGGCCACACCAAGCCTTGGCATGCCTGCCTGTCTGTCTGTCTGTCTCCCTTCCCTCCCTCCCTCCCTCTAACTGGAGTTTGCTCTTCAGCTAGTTTTCCTTCCTAAGCATCCTCAGCAAGCTCTCTACAGCCAACTGTACCTCTGCATGTGATTTTGTCTTTCAGGCACCATGGTTCATTCTGCTTGAGGTACCCATTTTTGACAAGTTGGCATTTTTGTTTCTGTTTTTCTTTCTATTTTCTATGCTGATTTTTAAACAATGTTCACTCACTAATAGAGTAAGTGAACTTGAGGCTTTCTCCCCTAAACTGCCACACACTTTATCTGGCAATTATCAGCAGTATGTCAGCAGTAGCCTGCCTGGCATCCTGGCCATGTCCAGCGACAGCCACATCATAGTGTGGCCAGGGACAAGTGTCAGACTTCCAGAACACATTTGGTCTCTTGTGACTGGACTTAGATTCTCATCAGTTGTCACAAGTATTAAGATAGGGCCGTGGGGCTTGCCACCAAGTCTGATGACCTGCACTGAATCCCTGAAACCCAAGTATAAATGGATAGAGGGAACCAGCCGCAGAACCCCGGTGTGCCGCAACATCCATGAGTGTGCACGTGCACCCTCATTACACATGCAGTCAGAGCTCACACGGGACAGGGTAACAGATGAAAAGCTGTGCAGCCCCTAGAAATAACACACACTCACTGGGCTTCCGTAGAGAAAGATACAGTGCTCAAAACCTTAACACATAACCAAAGTTTACTAATATGGCTGCTGTGATCATTATTTTTTAAAACGTATGCTTACGGCAAAAGAGAGAGTCACTGAGAACAAGTGGCAATTTATCTCTGGCTTTTTCTGACACCACAACCGCCTGGAGGTGGGTTGTTTTTGTTTTCGCTTTTTTGTTTTTGTTTTTTTAGCCTGTTAGGTACTATTTCAGGCCGGAAATAGAATTCTCTGAAATGGCACAGCTGTTCTTTACATAAATCAGTGTCCATACTAGAGACCTTATTTAATGTCTAAATTAAGACAAGGAGAGAAGTCAGCATCTCCACGTTGCCTATTGAGAAAGTGTAAGTCTGCTTCCTGCTGTCCTGGCTCTCCCAGGTACTGACTCAATGCAAGAGTAGGTGCTGTTTCACACTGATAGCCTGGCCGGCGCATGGGGGTAATTCATAGACCCTTTTCATGTGTGGTCATCCCAGTTGTCCTTCAGAATAGGGTGTCTGCCCATCGTACAAGCACCATTGTTCCCACAGGCTGTACCCTAATGCAGACCTAATAAGGCACAGGACCATAGAATAGTAATCAATGTCAACAGGCCACTGAAGGGATCTGTGGAGGTTACTTTATGAATAGGCTAGGGTGAGCATATTGTCCCTAAAACAACTCATGTCGTAAAAGGCTCACATGGAGTGGTCAACTGGGAATGGCCATCAGTGGGAACACAACAGTGAGAGGCATCCCTGAAGCCTGCTGCTGATGCAGACAGTGGCAGACAGCCTCCAGGTGCTTCTCCCAGTGGGCATCAGCCTTGTGGGGCACCCTCCAAGTGTCTGTCACCACCACCACAGCTTCATATGTGGGCTCTCTGGACACAGCAGACCCTTACCAAAGATCTAGGTCTGTAAATAGACTCACTTCTGCCCTCACCAGCACCTTGTACATGAAGCCTGTACCATGTGACAGCCCCTGCATAGCTGGCCCTGTGGCTACCTCAGCATGACGTTTCACAGCTGTGCAACACTGTACCCTCCTCCTGTGCCATCTCCCGTGGGATGTGGTTTCCCACACCCTACTTGGTAGTCAGCAATGTTATAATGATACGGTAGGAACTGCCTCTGTGCATCTTAGTGTCGGGTGATGCCGGGTTGCCGTGGAAACCACTTGGTGTTTCCATCTCAGATGCTGTTTCTAACGGGACTTCCGTGCTGTTACAAAAGCCCTAAACTTACATACATCTCATTTTCCAGCCGGTCAGTGGCAAGTGGCCTACAGTGGATCGGCTACAGAGTATACCTTTACCCGTTTGAAACCAGGCACTTTGTACAAACTGCGAGCATGCTGCATCAGTACCGGTGGGCACAGTCAGGTTGGTTTATCAATGTGTCACAGGGGGCCTCTTGCTCAAATTGGGAAGTGCCATGTCAGTAATGGAAGATGTTGCAGTTTTAAATGTTTCTCGTTGGTGCAGCCAACTTTAGTAGCACATCTGGATATGAAAAACAGTCTTGATTTATAGGTACAGGACAGAAACGGTAGGCCCGAATCCTTCCTCTGCACATTCTGATGCGGTTCTGATGTGTCCAGACTCTTTGTCACTGACTTTACCATTACATGACCTTCATGTAGTTACAGGGGGGGAGATGAAATTAGATAAGATTTGCATTAACTAAGTAAGGGAGATCTCTCTCATTTCAAGGAGGAAAAAGTATAGAATTTAGAGTCAAGATGACCTGCCTGGCTGTGCTGGGATGGTGACACATCTGTGAGGGTCCTTTACTGCCACCTGCTGGGAGACTACTGTAAAAACAGGATAAATCTGATAATCAAGTTAATTCTACTTCTGCAGTTTAGTAATACCCCATGTAGGGCCCTCAGGCAGCAGCCATGGCTTGTCTCTATCAGAATGACTGTAGACCAGCCAGATGGCATGCCAGGAGATTCAGTTTATACCCCACAGTGCTCACAGGCTCAGTATAATCTAAATAAATGCATACAAAGTACTCTGGGGATGAGACCGAGTATCATATTGACATCATGAGAGGCTCTGTGATAGAAGCCTTGTTTAACTGTAGATGATTTGAAACTATTAACGATGAGAGACAGAGAGATGGAACCTAGTGAGCCAGTCGCAGATTGATAACGTTTTCCTGAATTTTACACATACACACACACTCTGCTCTTGTGTATCATAGCAGTCCCTCAGTGTCTAGAGTTCTGTCTAGACAGAAAGACACACACACATACACACACTCCACATGGGATGAGAATCCAGCTAGAGCACTTAGTCCTAGGGCTGCCCGGATGTCTGCCTGTCAGAGTATATCCACACGGAGGCCATAGGGCATCAGTGGTACCTGCCATGTGAGTGGTTGGGCAGGGAAACATATGCATTAGCTGAAGATGTAGTGTCCATTTCCCACACATCATGGAAGGAGTTGGAGCTCCCTGGCCCCACCTTGTTTCCTCAACTCTCATAAGATGGTCAGCAGTCATACCACTAGCTTTGCAGGGCCAGATCCCACAAAGGGGGACTAGGTACTTTACCATCGACAGATCTGCTGTAAGAGCCAGGCTTGGTGGGTAAATGTCCCCTTTACCTGCTGCTCTGCTCTTCCCGTGGCTGCCCAGCCATTTGGAATATCATTCTTAATTTTTCCGGTTGTTTTGTGTTCTCTTGACTCCTCATGAAGGGTCTTTCTTGTGTTGACGAAAAGGAAAAAATGCATGGTTGTGGTAGGCAAATCCTCAGCTCTGGTCATGTGACATCTGAGAGAGCCGCTCTAGGTATAGCCAGCATGGCATACAGTGAGAGCCCACACTTCCACATGCAGACAGGCATGGACCCTCCTGAAGACCTTAGTACATATCAGCACACACGTGTAGTGTGTGACTCCCTTTTGGTCCCTAATGGTGGGATAGAATTAGCCTGGTAGATAAGGTGTGAGCTATTCACAGTAACTAAGCAATGGTCTCTCCGGTGTTTCTCCCACAGTGTTCTGAAAGTCTCCCTGTCCGCACACTAAGCCTTGCGCCAGGTCAGTGCCGACCACCGAGGGTTTTGGGTAGACCAAAGCACAAAGAAGTCCACTTAGAGTGGGGTGAGTGAACAAATCTTCATGTTGGCATCGACCAGGACAGTGGGAGACTGACACAGTGCTTTGTCACTCAGCTCCAGGGCTTCCTTCAGAAGCTGTGTCACCCATTGGCATGTCCGCGTTCTCCATAGCCTGGACCTTGGCTGTCTCTCATCTACAGCCTTCTACTGCTCATGCTCCAATTCCTGACAGTGCTGCACTTGCTGTTGCTACTCTCGCCTTTAGCAGCCATGTTTCTAGAGAAAATTCCAGAATAGCCTGCCTTGTCCAGGGGTTGTTCAACATGTGAAGAAGATGTGCATAATTTAGAGATTAACCAAGAAATGGTTCAACAAGCAGCATCAAGTCCCTCCTCTGCCTAACACCACTTCCAGTTGTGCCAACAGCCTACAAGTGTGCATATAGCAAGTGCAAATGTGTAGAACAGTGGCGGACATTTTGGCCACTACTTACGTCTAAAGTATAATAAAATGGTATGCCCGTTTGGGGTCATGTAGACTTAGGATGTCTGACTTGAGGTTGTAGATATCTTTCCTTTCATCCCTCTTTCCTTCAAACATGTTTAAATGCAGTTGCTTTGGGTAGCTTGAGTCATTCAGGAGCTTTCTCATTTTTTGAACAGGAGGCTCCTTTTGTAATAGAAACTCAAGGACACATCGCCTATATATTTTGAGCAATAACAATAGAAAATCAAATATAACTCAATCAAGTAGAAATCCAAAAGCTGGGGCTGGAGAGATGGGTCAGTGGTTAAGAGCACTTGCTGCTATTGCGAGGGCCCAGGGTCAGTTCCCAGCACCCACGTGGTGTCTCACAACCACTATGGCTCCAGCTTCTGAGGGTTCAAAGCCTTCTTTCTGGCCTCTGCGCGTGGTGCACACTCATGTATGCAGGCCCAAACACTCGTACACCTGAATGAAAAGCAAAGAAAAAAAAATCCAGAAGCGTGTTCAAAGATGAAAACGTTTTCCCTCCTCAGATGTGCCTGCGTCTGCGCGTGGCTGC
This sequence comes from Rhynchomys soricoides, assembly GCA_019843965.1. Classification (NCBI taxonomy): domain Eukaryota; kingdom Metazoa; phylum Chordata; class Mammalia; order Rodentia; family Muridae; genus Rhynchomys; species Rhynchomys soricoides. The sequence continues at coordinate 8,407,667 of JADRCH010000012.1, forward strand.
GAGGTCTCCGAGTACAGCGTAGAGATGACGGAACCCGAGGATGTGGCTTCCGAGGTGTACCACGGGCCCGAGCTGGAGTGCACCGTCGGCAACCTGCTTCCGGGAACTGTGTACCGCTTCAGAGTGCGGGCTCTGAACGACGGAGGGGTGAGCATGAGCTTACCTACCGCCATTAGAGCACAGGGTGCCTTCCTTCGTTCCCCTCCTCGTCCCTCGGTTGTGTGGGAGTGTTTAAACTACATATAACGACACCCTTATTTGCTTCCTGTAGACCCAGCATTACGAAGTTTCTGTCTCTGGTTCTTTCCACGAAGTGTGTTTGTGTGTCTCTGTGTGTGTGCATCTGTGTGCACTTTTGATAATTCACAAAAGGATTTCCTGTTCTCAGTAATTTCATCCCTTGTAAGAACTGGGGCTTCTGATCAGTCCTAGCAAAAGTTCTCCAGGGGACCTGGGCAGAGTGAGTCAGGAAAACATTTGCCATATATCTTTAAAAGCTAGAATAGGGGACCCCCCTTGAAACCTCAGCACTGGGAAGGCAGAGACAGGAGGATCCCTGGGCTTACTGGGCCTCCTAAGTGAGGTCCAACCTTGTCTCAGAAAAAGAGGTGACCAGGGGCTGAGAAGCAGATTGTCTCCTGCCCTCCACACGTACATGTACCTGTACACACAAGCACACACGCACACAACCTTTTGGTTTTATAGCGTATTGTCTATGCCTTGGGTTGCTTCGTTCTAGACAGGGAGGGTGGAGCCTGCGGAGGAGGCTGCTTACTGTTCTGATTTCTATTTATCTGATTCCTCTAACAACTCCCTACTTCTCTGGCCCTTTCTTCTGCTGTGTGGTCCACAGAGGAATTGTTCTTTCATTTTTTCTTGGAAGTGGCAGAGTGATAATGGATTTCTGGGATGTGCGGAGGTTGGAAATGAGGAACAGGCGGCCTTCAAAGAGCGGTGGAGACAGGCAGAAACATAGAACAAGCTAATGCCAGTCTCCGAGAGCCTCAGCGTGTGTGTACATGAGTGCCATGGAAATTGTTACATTTCACTAATTGGTGAAACTTACTTTTAGAAGAAGGAAAAAAAAGCAAGTTGACACTATAAAGAAAAGCATGTCATGTGAGGCCCAAGGGCATTCTGACAATCTGTTACAGCAGCGTTGCTTAGCTAGACACGGTGGGCATCCCTGTACATCCCAGCAGTCAGGAGACTGATGCTGGAGCATCATAGGACGAGGCTAACCTAGGCTACAGGGGAAGACTTTTTCTCAAAGTAGTGGTGGAGATACCAGCAACCAGAACAAATACCCAGAATGTAGTAACCAGTAGTCCCAAGAGGCTCTTATACACTGTGCATAGCTTTCTTAATTTCCTTGACTGAATGATCTTTACTCCTAATGTCACATTAAAGGGAAAACGTGCCAACTTTTTAATCTTTTTGAATAAAAAAAAAATAGACATATACAATAGATGTTTACCTATCAGGGAAAGAGCAGTAGTTTATCCTTATACTTCTTAGAGTAAAAAACATTAGAGAATATTTGTATTCGATTGCATTAATGATACAGCTGACCTTCCCTTTAATAAGTTTTTATATGCACACACATGCAGAGACCATTCTGACATGTGAACATGTGTTCTTCTCTTTCAGTACGGTCCCTACTCTGATGTATCTGAAATCACCACTGCCGCAGGGCCCCCTGGGCAGTGCAGAGCACCATGTGTTTCCTTCACACCTAACGGATGCGTCCTGGTGGGTTGGGAGGTGAGTCTGGTAAATCTGCCCGTCCCTTTCTGTCTCTCCTACCTTTGCCCCCAAGTACAAGCTGTAAAGATGCCACAAAGACAAAGCATGGGGGGAGGGGGTGTGCGTGTGCATACGTGTGCGTACCCACACATGCGCGCGGTCCCTTGTTGTCCATATACAAGGAAATCTCCCTTTAACAATTGACTGTATTATTTCCAGTTGTGGGAGTGGTCAGAGTTGGGAGGAGGCAGAGTGTTGCTCTCTTACCTTTCCTTTGTGGGTGCTGGTTTATACCTGGAGTATGGTGCTCTCATCTCAGTGAAATGACTGACTACACATGTCAACCCTGCAGAGCCCAGAAAGCCCTGGTGCCGACATCTCCGAGTACAGGTTGGAATGGGGAGAAGATGAAGAATCCTTAGAACTCATTTATCACGGTCCAGACACCTGCTTTGAGATACGAGACCTGTTGCCTGCTGCACAGTATTGCTGCAGACTACAGGTAGGTGAACACCCAACTCTACTCCCAAAGACTCACTGACAGGTACTTCAGAAAAGCAGCTGATGGCCATGGAGGAGGGATCACAAGGGATCACCTCTGTAGGTCTAGGCAGATAGCTCCGGAGGAACAGTGCCTGCCACACAACCATGAAGACACGAGTTCAGACTCCCTGCAGACTCATAACCATTGAGTGCTATAGTTCTTGTCTGTGACTCCAGCACTGGGGGTAGGTAGGGTAGATACTGGTCGGATCCAGGGAGCTTGTTGGGCAACCAGTAGCCAAACTGGTGAGCTCCACATTCAGTGAAAGACTTTGTCTCAAGAAATAAGATGGAAAACAGAAAAATATACCTGATGTTGATCTGTGTCCTATACACACACACACACACACACACACACACACACAGTAGGCACATCTGCACATATACATAACTTCTTACACACACAAGGTGTTTTACAGTTAATTTTGTCTCTTCTAGGAGGTCATAACATGTTAGAGAAAACCCAGGATCTTCTCTGCTTGTCTTCTCAGTAGCACTGTGATCCACACTGTTTTCCAGAGCACTGGACAAGCGAGTAGACCCAAGGGGAGGGGCTCCTACTTCCTGAGGAAAGATACAGTCTAATTCCACTTCTGTGGGAATGCAGCTTGGAACTGGCACACAGACAGGAAACTGTTATACCAGCCGTTAAACTGCACTAAAAATGCAAAAACAAATATTTCATTCATCCGAACTAATTGCTGCCTTACTTTCTTTCCTATTGCTCTGAGAGAATAATCTAATAAAAACAACTAATATCAATTTTAAGCCAGTGTAAGGGAGAAAGGGTTTGTTCTGGCTCACAGATTAAAAGGTACAGTGTAGCAGCGTAGCAGACGCTGAAGGCAGCAGGGCCTTGAAGCCGCTGGTCATATCACATCCAGTCAGAAAGCCAAGTGATGAAAGCATGCTGGTAGACAGTTTTCTTCCTCCATTTACACAGACTAGGATCCCACCCAAGGGATAGCTCCACCCAGGCCTTCCACCCCTAAACATAAATCTAGATAGTTCCCGTAGTCATGCCAGGAGGCCACTTCCAGTAAGAGGAAATTTCAAATTGACAATTAACAGTAACCATTGTCTTAAGACTGTTCAGGGCTGCTGCTTACCTTTAAGCTTCTGTTTGGAAGCACAAACTGGGATATCAGGAGCACCGGTTCATAGTCTGACCCTAAGAATGTAAATTATCAGATATCCTTTACATTTTTATTAACTCGGGATTTTCCACTTTATAAACTCTTAAGTATCCTGAGACTCCCGAGTCAGTATCCATTTCTTCCCATGTATTCAAAAGTGGTTTCTAAGCACTGTTTTCTTTGGGGTAAAATGATGCTCAGGAGAGATAGAAGGTCCATTGCTGCAGTTGCTGCCGTGAGGCAGACTGTTGTGGAACACATTCCGATTTCAGTAGATAAGGAAGCTTATGTGGCCATGCTCAGGCCTGCAGGAAGTGGCGTGGTAGAAGTTCACTTAGCATCCTGGCCTCATTACAGAGATATTTCCTTCATAAATTAATTTTCCAGGTTAACCAAAGCCTTTTCTCTTGAGTTTGGGGGCCTGCTTTGTTATAAACATTTCTCATTAGTTGCCTTTGTTGGGCAGTGCCCTCCGTCCCTTTGTGAGTAGACCACGCATGGTGTCATTAGCCCCATGTCAGTGAACCCAGGTCACAGCACATTATCTGATCCTGTGTCAGTGAGGCTGAGTCACTGGAGGAAGGTGGATTCTAATGCAGAGCTGCCTGCTGTCCTTAGAGCCCTGACCTGTGCTTCCAGAGCTGCGCTACCTTGTTGCTGTGCCCTCTGCTTCCCTCTTTCCTGCAGGATACATGTTTTCACTCAGTATTGGCTTCTCCAAGCTATGTTTTAAATGACATTGTGATCAGAATAGAACTTGCAAAATAAATAGCCTTGTCTCTGGTGGGCCATCATGGGTAAAAAGTGTGTTTAAATGCCTATGCTTGTCCTGAATTTAATCAATCCCTACCTATGGCATGAGGTTAGCACTTCTCATATCTCCGTTACTGGGCTGAAAAAACACTGCAGGGAGCAAGTCTCACCCACCTGTTGACTTCTTGGTACCTGTGAACTATATAGAAACTGCAGATTGCAGCTACTTGACATTACTTTGAGGTCAGGCCAACCCTGAATATTCTTTTTAATATTTGACATTTTAAAAAATCATTTTCATAACTATTCAGTTTTGTAAAGGGTGATTTAATCATTTCTTGTTTTGCTCAGGAATTTTTGACTTGTTCCTTGAGGATATTTTAATTAAGAAGTACCATAGGTCAGTGCTAGGCCTTGGGTTTAAGTCCCCAGCCACCCCAACCATGCACACACACAAAAGAATTACCAAAGTAAATATTCACAAGAGGCATTTATACACACGACTATAGCATTGCTTAGTAAAAGCTGCTTTTACATTTCCTATGAACACTTTGAATTAGAATTCTGTAAATCAAGAGTTTTCTGTACAGCCAAGCCTACAAAGGGAAAAAATGCAATAGACAGAACCCTGGGGCGGAGAAGGAACAGGGCTGGAAATGTGGGCAGGTCTGAGTTAGGTCTCCTTAGTTCATAGTGCTGTCCTAAGGCTACTTTCTGCCTTTTAACGTTTTTCTTTTTAGATTTTATTTATTTTTATTTTGTATGCATGAGTGTTGCCTGACTGCTTGTCTGTGTACCATGTGCATGCAGTGCCCACATAGGCCTGAAGAGGGACTATAGTTACAGACAGTTGTGAGCTACTGCCTGGGTCCTGGCAATTGAACACAGGTCCTCTGGAAGTGCAGCCAGTGTGTAACCCACTGAGCCAGCTGTGTTTCCAGCCCCAGTTGCCTGGTTTTTTATCATTATTCTCAAGCAAGTGAAATGTGTGTTCTAGAGGAAGCGTGGTGAGCGCTTTGCAGATGTTCCTTTTCCTGTAGCTCTTCTGTGAGCCTAAAGCTAGCTCAAAATAAGGAGTTTAGAAAAATTGGGGAACTGCTGCTCTGTTTGTGGTTTCCCAGATGGAAGTTAAAATGTCCGGTGTTGGCCTGTGTGGCCTTCCCGTACTTCCCCTACTAACCAGTCCAGTCTGGACAGCCATCCAGTGGCTCAGCACCGCCAACCCATCTGCTCACTGCTCACCAGGCTGCAGAGATGGCTGTAGCTGTTCAGTGATGCCCACTGTGAAAGCCTTCTCCCTCCCCTCCCACTGCCAAGAGCATCCCCGGCTGCCACACAAGGCTTCAGCTGCAATCTTCAGAGCAGCAAAAGAACAGAAATTAAATTAAATCTCAAAATATAGATTCTTAAGATAATGTGTTAGGTTAAGGTTTTGTGGAAAGACTAAGGGGTCGCAATGAAACAACACTGTCTCAGGACATTATCATTCAGCTTTAGTGGGCGTTCATGGAAACAAAGATCCTTAGCCTTCATTTTGGGGTTCTGTTCTGTAATTAACAAATGAAAAAACTGTAAGCTTTGTTGTAGGCCTTAAAAATTAAAATTTGTCTCCCTAGTTTTTCCATTTGTGCTGATATATTCTCGGGTAAACGAGGCTGGTTTTTATCACTTGCATTTCTTTTGAAGGAAATGTTTCCTTTCTCATGTGTATCAGTGCTTTGCTTGTGTGTATGTATAAGTGCATCACTTATCTCCGGTGCCTGCTGAGGCCAGTAGTCAAATCGCCTGAAAGCAGAGCTACAGCAGGTGTGGGAGCCAGGGATCTAACCAGTGCCCTCAGCCACAGTGCCGCCTCTCCAGCCCTGGGTTTCTTAGTATTATAAGAAAGCTGCCAAATATTTTATTTTTGAAAGAGAAAAATATTTCTATAACATTTGTGGAGCATGTCTTCCACATGAGACTCTTGAGTTGTCAGAGACGTTACAGTGAACAAGGCACACAAGTACATAAACTACGTTAGTGGTAAGTGTTGTGATGAACTATGAATGAAGATGGGAAGAGATCATAGAGGCTGGGATAAGAAGTGATTACAAGTAGAAATAGGATGCTCAGCCAGAGTTTGTAGGGACGGCCTGAGATGAACAGTGTCAGGGAGAAAGGCCTCTGGACATGAGAAACAAAGGTATAGGTTCCAAGTGGATATCAGGGGACGCTTGGTGGCCCTGAAGAGCATCCAGGAGCTAGCAGAGCCAATGACAGTAAGAACGGTGGGCGAAGTAGTCCAGGTGCTGTTGGGTGTTTCTGAGGTGCAGTGATGAGCAGCCTATAGCATCCCTCTGTGCTGCTATGATACAGGGCTTGCATCTTCATTCTGAGTAAGGTGGAGTCCATCAAAAGGGCTTAAAGTAAAAGCCCTGCCTCACAGCTAGAGAAGGGAGCTCAGTGGTTAAAAGCACAGTGTTCTTCCAGTGGACCCAAGTTTGATTCCCAGCCTCCATGTCCTGTTACAGCTATCTGTAACTCCAGCTGCAGGGGATTCAACGCCTCCTCTGGCCACATTTGTCACGCTGTACACATGTGACATATACACATAAATAAAAATGAAATTGAAAAACAAAGTAAGTCCTGACTTGCATCTAATCTCTGTGAGCATGAGCTCTCAGGCAGAGCCTGTGCAGATACCAGGGAGGGTCATGACATTAGCCAGAGAGAAGGTAGCTGGGCTAGTGTGACTTCTGATATTTTGAAGGGCAGGGCATGGCTATGAGAGGAAAACAGGTGTCTCCAGGATCCCTGATTGCACCCCAACAGCCTGGAGTATGGGGAAGACGATAGGAGATGCAGTGGGAGAAATGGGGTCCACTGCCAGACACCAGCCTCTGCCCCCGACCCTGTCTCCACTCTGTGTCCTGGAGGAGGAGCCCCTCAGTGCCCTTCTGGACTCACCCTCTGTGTGCCTTGTCCTGAACTGAGAAGAACCATCCAGTAATGGACCTGTGATGCCAACTGTGTGTGCAGAAGAGCTGTCCCCAAGCAACAGGGTACACATATGCCACTCCAAACATTAGAACAGAGCTGGAGAGCAGTTAAGGATGACCTCTGACTTCACATGTATTTGCATGTATACATGAACATGTGCACACATGCACTGCATATTTTTTAAAAAGCCCTTAACATTTGCTAATATGTTAGTCCTAGCATGTGAGATGGTGTGGCATCACTTGGCCACACTCTTCTGTTTTCCAGGCCTTCAATCCAGCAGGCGCAGGGCCATATAGTGAGCTTGTCCACTGCCAGACACCAGCTTCTGCCCCCGACCCCGTGTCCACTCTGTGTGTCCTGGAGGAGGAGCCCCTCAGTGCCCACCTGGACTCACCCTCTGTGTGCCTTGTCCTGAACTGGGAAGAGCCGTGCAATAATGGATCTGAAATCGTTGCTTACAACATCGATCTGGGAGACACCTGCATTACTGTGGGCAACACTACCACACATGTGATGAAGAACCTCCTTCCAGAAACTACATACCGGTGAGTGAAAAGGCTGCTGTCAAAAACTGGTCCCCGGTGTCTCTTGCAGGGCTGAAAACCCTTCCAAAGTTTCAGCCATTCCTATTTAACATATTTAAAAGGACTAAATGAACCTAAGAGCCGATATTGCTTTTTACCTACAGTAAGTGATAGTTTCCCATAATTCATAGCTACTGAGGGAGAATTTCACCTCACACTTGAATCACTTTTCCCTCCTGTGCTCTTGGTCTTCCCTTTTGCTTCATATATTTTCACTGTGATCCATGTCGCTGCAGCCAGCAGGACATCTCACTGGGAAAGATGGAAAAAGCATCTCTTAATAATAGAGTGTGGCCCAGAGGGGCCCTGGCTTTCAGTGTGTGCATCACTGTATGCATGGACTGTCAGCCCGGGCGCGGTACTGGTCTGCAGACCAGATATTCTCTGTGTGCCTTTCCCTGTGAGGAGGGACTGAGATGACCCCCAGGCAGGGAGCTAGTAAGGAGTGAATGAGCCAGTGTTGAGTGCACACAACTGAGCCTCAGCCGCACAGCAGGTTCCCAGCAGTCTGGTCGCGTTGAAATTATCTCCCAAGGAGACTCATGCTTCCTGGGGGCTGGGGATGGCCAAAGGCAAGCAGATGGGGTCGCTGCTTCTGCAAGCCTGTCATTTCATTTATGTTTTCTGCAGTGCTTTCTCATCTTTTAGTCCGAGTGTGTTCATAGGTGCATGTACATGTATGTGCTTGTCTGTGTTTGCGTACATATGTGCGTGTGTGTGTGTGCACGTGCATGTGGATACGTTTGTGTTTATATTTTCACATGTATATACATTTTGTGTATACATGTATGTATGTGTACATGTGTATTCATGCCTGTAGAAACCAGAGGGACCTTTGATGTTGTTCTTCCTTGGGTGGTCTCTGCCTTGTTTCTTCTGGTTTGACTTGGTTCGAGGTGGTTTGGTTTTTTTTGTTTGTTTGTTTTGGTTTTATTTTGGGTTGGTTTTGTTTGAGACTATATCGTTCTGGCTGGCCTAGAACTCAGTATGCAGACCTGGCTGACCTTGAATTCATGGAGAGCCACTTGTCTGTGCCTCAGTACCAGCTCCTGCCCCTGGCCTGGGGCTGGAAGCTTAGTCTAGGCTGTGTGCAAGTCCACTCCTTTCTCTGCCTCCCCACTGCTGGCATGAAAGGGTGCTGCCATACACTTGGCTTCTTTTACATAAGTTCTGAGACTTGAACTCAGAGTTTCATGCCGGCAGAGCAAGCTGTTTGCTTAGTAAGCTCTCTGTCCAGCCCTAGAGTATCTCTGTTGTCCCCAGAAGTTAAAGAAGGAGGCTCCTCAGCAGCTGCAAAGTCTAGAGGCTTATCCCTGGCATCCCCATTCCTCATCTCTCCTTTTCCAAGTACTCCTTTATGAGCACCTTTTACGCCTGTCTGCCTTTTCAGAGCAGCAGCAGGCTTTCCCCGGCTTGCTTCCCACGCTTTCGTTATGCTGAGCCTCTTCTTGGCCACAGTGTGCCTGGCAGGTTTAGAGAGCTCCTGAAGATCTCAAGGACTCATAAGTGACAACTTTGGAGAACAGGTGACCGACCATCGGTGAAAGGACCCGCTGGAGTGTGAAAGAGGAAGCCGATGGTCCCATAGAGTCACAAGAATGGAAATAGGTGGTCAGTGAGATCTGGGGCTGCGGCTCGACAGAGTCTTTGCTTACACACCTGCAACCATGCACTCTGTGCTTAGCCGTCAGACACACACAAGCAGGTCCTCCAGTCAGAACCGAATGAAGAGGACCAGGCCTGCTGAGATGGCTTGGAGGGAAAGGTGCTTGCTTCTGCAGTACACTTGCATACTGTTAGAATAGTCCACTCAACACACAATTCTAGGTTTCAGAAACAATTGTAGCGATTATAGTGAGCCCTGGTAATAACTGTTTCAAAAAATTTAAGGCCTAGTTAACTTTCACCTCACCTTTTTCTGTCCCATAAATTAGCTAAAATACCAGTAAGATGATCACCATGTATAAGACTTAGGTAAAGAACTTGTGAGATTAATTTTTTTTTAATATTCTTATTTAATGTGTGTGTTGCCTGCATGTATGTCTATGTACCATGTACATGCAGTGCCCAAGTATCTCCTGGAGTTTTAGACAGGTGTAACCCTCCATGTAGGTGCTGAGAATAGAACCTGGATCCTCTGGAAGAGCAGCTCTGTGCTCTTAACCACTAAGGCATCTCCTCAGCCCTCTTCATTCTGTTTGTTTAAGTATAGAAGTTCCCCGTTATTCCCCCTGGACTAGATGCCTGTCTGTAGTAAATCTGCTGGCAAGGAGAGATGAGTTTCAACAGATCCATCTCTTCCCCATTGCTGCTGTCAGAACTACCCATTAAGGTTTTGCTGGCAAGACCGGTATTTGGAATTGACTGGAATTAAAAAGCAATTTTTAAAAGTATTACATTTAAGTTTAGAACTGTATCTGAAATTGAATTTGTGTTTTAGATCAAAGAGGAAAAATGGAGACAGCTTTCCTTTGCACATATCCTGCCAAGTAGAGTCACAGACCATGAGCTGAGAGGCTTGGGGTCACCTCCTATCATCACTCCTGTCCAAGGCCTGAGTAGCCCCATGACCAAGCAGTGGTCCATCTGTGGCTCCCCAGGCAGTCCAGACCATCCTGTGAACTTTATCAAAACCTCTCTGTGTGTAAAGCCACTTCATCTGGCCCTGTCTTCTCCAGCAGTGTTCTCAGAGTGCCTTCCCAGGGGTGGCAGTGCTAGGGGCCCCTGGAGGCTTCCATGAGAATGGGCAAAGAATCAGGCCTTGCCCCACGCCCAGAAAGTAAGGGAGGCGACCCAGACTCAGAAAAGTAAATTCATGAAATATGGGACACTCTGGGCTGTGTGTGGATCTTAGCTCTGATTTTCCTGAGGGGTGGGTGGCTCGAGGGCAGCACACTAGAACAGGGAGAAAGCAGCCTCATGGGCAGGGCCTCAAACACATGAGAAAAGGGAGAGGAGACACACCGGAAGGACAGAAGCTTGGGGGACGGAGGCAGGAGGCAGGGTCAAGCAGAAGTGTGTGTGAGTGAAATGTCCCAGGGAACCCGCTGCTGAGTGCAAAAAACAGTAACCTAGATGTGGTGGCACCTGACTTTCATCTCTGCGGTCTAGAGGTAGAGGATCTGTCTGACTTGGGAGGCCAGCCTTTCTATATAGGAAGCTCTGGGCCAGCTAGAACTGCCTTGTGAGTCTCTGCCTAAGAAAAATAAGACTGTTGCTCAAGGGATGGATCAGCAGTTAACAATATATACTATGCTTGCGAAGGACCCAAGTTCGTTTCCAGTACCCCCATCAGGTGGCTCAGAACTATCTATCTGCCCCTATAGCATTCAGCTTTAGAGGGTCCAGCTCCCTCTTCTGTACTCCACAGGTGCCCACGGACATATGCCATACACAGAGGTTAACAAAAAATTAGAACCGGAAAAGAATTTCAAATAAAATTTAGGGCTGGCAGTATGGCTCATCAGGTAAAGGTGCCTGCTGCCATGGCTGCCAACGTGAGCCTAACTCCCAGAACTGATGTGGTGAAAGGGAACTGACTCTAGCGACTGGTCTCTGACCTCTACCGTGGCGTGCTGGTGAACACACACACACACACACAAATTAGTAAAGGTAAAACTTAATTAAATAAAAACTTTTAAGGAGAGAGAAAACCGTGTCTTTGTTATGAAGGTTGGCCCTGAGATAGAGTTCATCACTTGGAGTCTCCTGAGTGGCATTAGTAAGTCCACTGAGGTGCACAAACCCTAGCAGCAGGAAGTAGGGGCAGATTTGGAACTACAGCCCAGACTCCGTTCTTCCATGCACAGACTTTCCTGTTGTACAACTCGTTATGCCAAACTATGACTCTAGAATTCGTGACTGCTTGTTGGTGGCTCATGGGGAAAACTTGATGGCAGTTATTCTCGAAAACAATATCCTGTAAGAATAAACACAAATGTCGAGCTGGACATTAGCCTTCCATGAGAAGCATGTGAGTGTGAAAACCTTTGTCCTGGAGTGTCAGTGCAGGTACAGGTTGAGAGTGTGTATGTCCCAGCTGCACGTCTGTGGCCCGTGACTTAGTGGGCCCCGTGGGGGCAGCTCACCAGCCTTATCATCCCATCTTGCCTATCGTGACTTCTCGTGACCTCCTCCATTATCCTGACAGTCTGTCTCCTTCCTGGTGGCCTCTCTTGGCTCAGCACTGATCTGTCTGGCTTGGGGTGGGAGGGGGCTGCAGCCTTCCTCTCTCCATCCTGAACTGCTAGTGAGGTCACCAAAGATCACAACGTCATTATGTGTCTGACTCACACTGAGCTGCTGAACAACGAAAAATTAAAATAGGTTTGTTACCTCACTTATACCCGTTTCTGCTAAGTAAAAGGGGGGGGTGTAAATAGCATTTATTGAATTCTTACTATGTAATAAGCACCCTGTCCGCTGCTGAAGTGAATCATACGCCACTTTGCCGTAATGAGATGTGGGTGGGTTTTGTGGGAAGAGCCAAGTTCTGAGTCGTGAGCCTCGGTTCAGTCTCTGACTTACATCTCTGCCACCTGAGGAAGTAATTCATGCCTCTCTTGCGTCGCCTGTGAAATGGGGCTAAAACTGCCAATCATCTGGCAGTGGTGCCTGTGTTACATGAGGTTTCAGCTACCTCTTTGGGTTAGACACATATAGATTACTGGCTGTTTTAGGTAGGAAAAAAATTGAGGCAGGAGTCAGGCAGTTTCGATGTTACAGGTAGGTTTAGGTTGGCTTGTCTGGAGATAGTATTGTTGTTTCACTGTGAGGTATCAAGAGGGCCTTGGCTGAGGCTAGCCCAGCCTCTATCAAGAGAGCCCTCTCCAGACAGCTAACCCTAACTTCATTTTTCCTCACAGAAGGAACTTTCTGTATTTACTCTGTTGTCCCTTTCAGAATATTCTCTCTAGCCATGGCTCAGTCTCTTAGTTAGAGGGAAGTGTAGAGCAAGGTCCTTGTGAGAAGCATGTCTTTGCTTCTGGGGTCTGCGCCACCCCAGGCTTCCAGGGCCCTGACCTCAGTCACCCCGACCCAGTCACAGCAGCCTGAGGCCTGGGTGGCTGACCTATTACTAAGGAGTCACTTTCTCCCTGAAGGACAATTTGATTTGAACGTCATTCTTCTTTGAATGTAGTCACTATCGGAAGTTTGACTGTGTATGTACAAAGTACACTGCGGAAGGCTATCTGACCTTCTGAAACAAGAAGATATTTGGCACCTAGAATGATACTGTAATAGTGGATTTTTCAATCCAGGCTGAAATGCATGCTTCTTAATTTGACTTAATCATCAGTATTAGCATACTGATGAATATTACAGACTTGTGGAAAGATAAATTTTTTTCACAGTAACCTGGCAGAGATACTATCAGCTCAGGATTACGTCACTTTCTTAAGTCAGAAGCAATATTCTGCTTCCCTTGTGTTTCCTTTGAATTTCTTTAAATTTCAAAAACTGACATATAATGAATTTTTTTTTTGAAGATTAATCTGTATGGGATTACCATATTACTTCAGCTTAAGAGGAAACTTGTCAATTGAAAATTTGGAACTGATCTTAATACTTTAATAGAACATAAACCTTATTTTTTTTTCCACTCTGTGAAGTGAACTCCTGATTGTTGTCCAAGTTGGTATAATGTGCTAATACTCGTTCACAGGAACTTAGCTGTGAGGAGTTATGTCCACGCCCCCAAAACAATGTGGTGGCTACTCCGTCCTTCCCAGCCTCCTCGTCTGCCCATCCAGCATCCTCCCTGGAGACTAAGACAGCCTCTTTATCAGCTCCTCAGCTACATTTCAACAGCAAGTGTTATTTTGTCATCAGGAAGAATTAATGTTAGCTCAGTGCATCGGTGACACGGACAGCTGTTTGCATGGGCTCACTGAGACACAGAGTGGGTTTGTAAAGGGTTGGAGTGAGCGTTCTCAAGTCCAGGTCGACGGTCTCAGGAGCAAATGCCAAATAAAGGGAATTAGCAGAGAACAATTGGTGTCCTGAATATATGGTTTAAATTAAAATTATCCTTAAACTGGATTCATAGCCATGGTAGGTCCAAATTTTGACAAGAAAGTACAGAGTTGAAGATGCAGGAAGAGTCTGAACCAAAAGAGAACCAGTGCACACTCACATCTGACCACATTCCACGTGTAGGTCAGTGTGAGCCACTGCACACAGCTGTGCCAGCTCTGGTTCCCTCCATTGTCAAATAGACAGAGGTTCTGGCCTTGTGCTTAGGCATGAGACGGCACCGTGATGTGAAGTCCAGGCCTCTGCTTTTGTAACCTGAGTCAAGAACTCCATAAAGCACCTTTTTGGAGTTCACCAGCATCCTTTTGGCCACTTCGAATCCTCTTCTGGTTAAGTGAGACTGAAAAAGATACTAACAGTTAAATGCATGCCCCATTCCCTCATGAGTCCGCTGTCCTGCTCATTTTCCTGGTGAAGAGACTGCTGCTTGAAGGTATTAAATGACTTCTAAAGCGCCTGCAAAAGGATGGGCAGGACTGTCAAAGCAGCTGCATCAGCACAGGATTCTGGGTGGCCCTGGTCGCAGCAGATGTGACCAGTTAGAAATCGTAGGCCTAGAGAGGTCAAGAGCCCCATACTTACCAGAATACTGTAGACAGTGGTTCCCAACCTTCTAATGCTGCGGCCCTTTTATACAGCTCCTCATGCTGTGATGACCCCCAGCCATAACATTCTTTTGATTGCTACTTTATAATTTTGTTTCTATTACGAATCGGAGTATAAAGATCTGATATGCATAATACCTGATGTGTGACCCTTGTAAAAGGGTAATTTTTACCCCCACAGATTGAAAAGGGCTGCTGTAGAGGCTGGGGTGGCGGAAGTGAATTTGATCACAGTAGCTAACGCTTGGACTTTTTAGACCGTTTTTCACTCTTATAAATGACCCCATTGCTGAGGCATTGTTTCGCTTCACCATGTTGTTGAGCACAGCAGAGCATCCGTCCTCAGCAACCCATTGCCTTCCTCCTCGTGTGCATGGAGCACTGCTGGGCTGCATGGAGCACTGTAGGATAAAGGGCAGCCTGGGGCACAAGGTGAGCTGGGCTCCGACAGACTGGGGGCCAGCAATGGCAGGAAATGCCTGGGCCTGGGCTGTGGATGTCCCCTTCCTGAATGAAGGGAAGGAATGGTGGCTTGGACACTGCAAAGACCTTCAAATGCATCTTGTAGGGGAAGATGTCTATTATTGCTAGAAGAGCTAGATTTAATGTCTGGCCTTCTCTGCTCCTGAGATGAGATCGGGCATCGCACCTTCACCTGCTTCATGGCCTGCTTTCAAGGATTTCTCCTCCGTGCTTACAAAAGCATTTGCTGCACATCAGGCCTGGTGTGGAAATGCGGGCAGCTATTCATACTCTGGAACGTTATGAAGAGCTCCTGTTGGAAGCGAAGAAAAGTTTTGACCTTCATTGGTCACTTCTCCTTGTACAATAGAAATAGGAGAAGTAAGGGCCTTGGTGATGGCCTTCCGGTCACCCACTGGGGACACGTGTTTGCTGTATCCTGAACCTCATCTAGTTCCGAGTGTTGTGAATAAGCATCTGTAGGAACTGTTGGCATTCGTTTCTCTAAATACCTGAGAGTGTGACCAGTGTTTGATATATGCTTGGCTTTTTCAAGAACCCAAGTATCTCATTCACTTATGCACACATTTTATATGCATGCAAATATACATGCATATATGCATAAATATACAATTTATAGTGGTATCTTGAGATTTTTAATTTACCTTTTTCAAATGACAAATATGGAACATTTCCTTGTGTATCTATTAGCTGTATGTCGTCTTCGGTGTTTCTTTTAATCTTCTGTCTATTTTGAATTAAGTTTGATAATGCTCGCTCGCTCTGTGTGTGTGTGTGTGGAGAGAGAGAGAGAGAGAGAGAGAGAGAGAGAGAGAGAGATTGAAGAAGTATTGTGGTGCTGTGTTCTGAAGCCCATCGTTCACCTTTCCCTTTGAGCTCTGAGGAGGTTGCTGTGTATTCTGAACGCAGATTCTGTATCACATGTGCAGTGCGGAGTCTTCTCTCCCAGTCCTCAGCTTGTCTTCATCCTCTGAACATAGAGAATGGTTTTAATTTGGATACAGCCCAGCTTTTCCTTCTTTCTCTCTCTCTATTGTCACAAACATGTCATGTGAAAGCCTTTCTTTTTCTAAGTTCTAGGAAATGGAAATGTTCTCCTGTGTTTTCTTGTAACCATTTTATATTCTACATTTAGATCCTCGGTCAGTGTTTAGCTACGTTGGTTTTATTTTATTTTTTAGGTGTGACATTTAAGGTGACATTTTTACTTTTTTTTCTCTTGATATCCAGTTGCTCCCAGAACTGTTGGTTGAAAAGACTGTCCTTCCCCCACTGACTTGCCTTCACACCTTTGCCACAAATCAATCGGCCATATTTGTGTAGGTCTATTTCTGGAGCCTCTGTTCTGTCCCATTGATCTCCCTGTCTACCTCAGTACCACACTGTCTTGGTTACTGTAGCTTTATTAAGTCTTTAAGTCCCGTGCTCCCATTCTTCCACATTTACTCTGCTTTTCACATTTGTGTAGGCTAGTTTACTTCCTTTCCACAGGACTTCTAGAATTAGCTTGTCTCTGTCTCCTAAGAACCCTGCCAGGACTTTTTACTTTATTCTTTTATGTGTTTATTTGATTTTGGAGACAAGGATGTAAGCACTGTAGCCCAGGCTGGCCTTGAATGCTTCATCTTCCTGCTTCAGCATACCCAAATATGGGGATTGATTTTAGTTACGTGGTGTCTATATGGTGAGCCCTCCGTCCCTTCTGTGTCTCTGTGTCTCT
>JADRCH010000012.1:8424264-8437512 GCA_019843965.1 Rhynchomys soricoides
ATAGATAGATAGATAGATAGATAGATAGATAGATAGATGGAAAATAGATGAAATATAAATAAATCTATACTGTGTTATCAAGAAGCAGTAGAGGGTTTTATAGAAATTGATTCAGTTCTTTACGATGTATAAGCTACATAAAACTGTCTCTAAATACATATCAAACACTGCTAGTAACAAAATAGATACAACCCAGACAGCTTCTGGGTGCATAAGCCTCTAATCTAGAAATGAATACACAGTCAGGTAAGCCAGCCTAGCCCAGTTCTGGCAGGTGTATTTAAGAGGCATTTACAAGAAGCCTGTGATAAGGAGAAATGTGTTACACCATGCTTGAGAAAAGATGTCTCAGAGGACGGGGCATCTGAGCTGGATCTTGAAGGAGCTGAGTGCTTTCAGAAAAGCAAAGCTAGTTCAGTTGCTCAGGAAAAGGGCACAAACCACATTGGACCTGAAATGGAGGGAATCTATGTGGGCAGAAGGAGTCATTTCCATCATCTCTGGAGTTTCATAGACTACTACTTTCTGCTGAAATGCCTGTAAATACACGGTGCCTATGTGTGTATTTCATATTCTAGACAGGAATGCAAAATCCTAAATGTAATCACAAAGAATCAAACTCCAAATAAATACTTGATTTAACAATTTCTTAAAGACTGTGACATAAGACAAGGTAAAGCAGGAACCCAGCGTTCCATAAGTGGGAGACACAAAGCAAACAAACATGAGAGGAAGTGGGTGCTCTTGGCATGGTTGTGAATCAGAAAATTCTCAGGATCCAAAAAGGCAAAATGACTAAACGCTGCTCCTTATTTGCCACAGAGTCAAAGCTACGACAAATGACACACTTAGGTGTGAGTAGCAGAATGAGTAGAATTATTAGAGTGACATCAAGTTTCTGAGCTTGATAACATAGAATCATTTGGTGCTTAGAAGGGCACACTCAATTGTGATATATAAAAGTTACTCTCAATCATTTTAAAAAACATTGTGTTGTGAGTGTGAACACGTGCACGTGTGTGTGTGTCCACATTTGTGGACAGGTGGACCAAAAAATAAGGTATAGAGATGTAAAGTGATAGTGGAAATTGAATCTGGGGTTGGGGAAATGGCTCAGGGGACAAGAGTGATTGCTCAGAATTTATGCTTGGTACACCATTCTCATGTCTGTAGCTGATTCCAGCTTTTTTTGGTGGTGGTGGTTGAGAAACAGGCACATCTCAAGAGCTCATTAACCAGCATAAAAGCTAGCATAAAAGGCAGGCTTGTAATTCAGTAAGAGACCGTGTCTCAAGGCAATAGGCAGACAACCTGCTCTGGCCTGCACATTCACACATGGGGACAGATGCACCAACGTGCACATTCATGTGAGTATAATACACACACACACACACACACACACACACACACACACACACATGAAATTAATTTGGAAAATTGTAGAATTAATTGGAAGTCTCACCTGATAATAGGAGATGGCCGGTTCAGACTCCATATCCTCCATTGCTAGGAGTCTTGGCTAGTGTCACCCTCTTAGATTCTGGGAGTTTCCATTGCACTAGGTTTCTAGCTCATCCCTGAGATTCCCCCCAATTCCAGTTGTGTCTCCCAGTGCTCTCCCCCTCCATCCTTCCCCAACATGATCCTTCCTGTCCCTGCCCCCCATGCACTTCTGTTTCCCCTTCATATGCCCACCCTTTCTTAAGGCCTCCTTGTTACTTAGCATCCCTTGGTGTGAGGATTGAAGCAGGGTTGTGCTTTACTTTTACAGCTAATGTCCACTTTTAGGTGAGTACATACAATGTTTGTCTTTCAGGGTCTGGGTTACCTCACTCAGGATGATTTTTTTCCATCCATTTGCCTGCGAATTTCACTTTTTTTTTTTAACAGTTAAGTAATGCTCCAATGTGTAAATGTACCACATTTTCTTTATACATTTTTTTCATTTGAGGGATATCTAAGTTGTTTGCAGTTTCTGGCTATTGTGAACACCGTTGCTATGAACATAGTTAAGCCAATGTCCTTGTGATATGATGGGGTGTCCCTCAGGTATATGCCCAGGAGTGGTATAGCTGGATCTTGTGGTAAATCAATCCCCAATCTTCTGAGGAGCTGTCCTGTTGGTTTCCAACCTGGTTGTAAAAGTTTGTACTCCTATCAGCAATGGAGGGGTGTTCCCTTTGCTCCACAGCCTCAACACCAAGTGCTACCACTTGAGGGTTTTTTTGGTTTTGTTTTTTGATTTTTTATCTTAGCCATTCTGACAGGTTTAAGATGGAATTTCAGAGTTGTTTTAATTTGCATTTCTATGATGACTAACAATGTTGAATTTTTCTTTCTGAGCCATTTCTCCAACCTTGCTCGAATTTCTTTATGAAGGCACTTAGTGCTGTGAACTTTCCTCTTAGCACTGCTTTCATTGCATCCCATAAGTTTAGGTATGGTATACATTCATTTTGATTGAATTCTAGGAAGTTTTTAATTCCTTTCTTTATCTCGTCCTTGACCCAGTGGTCATTCAGTAGAGAGTTGTTCCGTTTCTATGACTTTATAGGCATATTCTGTTGTTTCTGTTGCTGAAATCCATCTTTAATCTGAGGTGGTCTGATAAGATACAAGGGATTATTTCAACTTTCTTGTATCTGAAGAGACTTGCTTTATGCCCTCCCATAAGATTAATTTTGGAGGAGGTTCCATGAGGTGTTAAGAAGAAGGTATATTTTTTGTGTGTTTGGCTGAAATGTTCTGTAGGTATCTGTTAGGTTCCTTTTGAGTCATAACATCTGTTAGGTTTATCATTTTTCTGTTTAGTTTCTGTTTGGATGACCTGTTTGGTGGGGGTAGGGTGCTGAAGTCTCTCCATGTTGATATGTGAGGTTTCACTTTGATTAAGTGTTATTAATAGTTTGTTTTGTTTTTACAAATGTAGGTGCCTTTGCATTTCTGGCATAGATGATCAGAATTGAGACATTATCTTGGTAGATTTTTCTTTTGGTGAATATTAATCTTTGTTGGATGTCTATTTTGTTAGATATTAGAATAGCTACACCAGGTTCCTTATTGGAAAATCTTTTTTCAGTTCTTTATTCTGAGGTAATGTCTATCATTGATGGTGAGGTGCGTTTTTTTATATCCAGCAAAAGGATGAATCCTGTTTTTATATCCAATGTGTTACCTACCCTGTGTCTATTTATTGGGGAATTGAGTCCATTGATATAGAGAAATAGCAATGATCAATGATTGTTAGTTCCTGGAAGTGGTAATAGTGTGTGTGTGTGTGTGTGTGTGTGTGTGTGTGTGTGCATGCTTCCCTTCCTTTGGTTTTACTGGTATGAAAATATTTATTTCCTATATTTTCTTGGGTGTAATTAACCTATCTGCATTGAAGTTTTTCTTCTAGTGCCTTCTGTAGGGCTGGATTTGTGGATAGATATTGTTTAATTTTGACTTTGTATTGGAATATCTTGTTTTCTCCATCTATGGTGATTGAAAGCTTTGCTTGGGTCTTGTAGTCTGGGCTGGAATCCATGTCTCTTAGAGTCTGGCTTTTAGCATCTCCATTGAGAAGTTGTGTATAATTCTAGTAGGTTTGTCTTTTTCCCTTGTAGCTTTTTAATCTTCTTTCTTTGTTCTCTACACTAGTGTTTTGATTATTATGTGTCAGGGAGACTTTCTTTTTTAGTCCAATCTATTTGGTGTTCTGTAATCTTCTTGAATCTTTATAGACATCCCCTTTAGGTTAGGAAATTTTTCTTCTACGGTTTTTATTGAAAATATTTTCTGGCCTTTGAGTTGGGAATCTTCTCTTTCTTCTATTCCTATTATTCTTAGGTTTGGTCTTTTTATACTGTCCCAGATTTTTTGGATGTTTTGTGTCAGGAAGTTTTTTTAGATTTAAAGTTATCTTTGAACAATGTATCAATTTCTTTTATCGCATCTTCTACACCCAAGATTCTCTCTTCCATCTCTTGTATTCTATTAGCAATGCTTGCATCTGTAGTTCCTGTTAGGTTACCTAGGTTTTACATCTCTAGGATTCCCTCAGTTTTTGTTTTCTTTATTGCTTCTATTTTCATTTTCAGGTCGTGAACAGTTTTATTTCATTACCTTCACCTTTTTGTTTATATTTTCCTGGATTTCTTTTAAGTTATTTATTCATTTCCTTTTTAAAAGCCTCTATCATCTTCATAAGATTGGATTTAAGCTCATTTTCTTGTCTTCAGCTGTGTTGGAATATCCAGGGCTTGCTGTGGTAGGATAGCTGGGCTCTGGTGGTACCATATTGCCCTGACTGTGGTTGCTTGTATTCTTAAGCTGGCTTCTAACCATCTGAGTTTGCAGTTATTATAGGTTTAGGGGCAAATTTCTGAGTTTGTCTTTGTTGGATGGATTTTTTCCCCTTGGTTTCTGTTTCCTCTCTGGTCTTCTGGCGTGAGTGGCCTGTGGTTCTGGTGACCAGCAAGTCCTCAGGTCCAGTAGGGTTTTTCAGCAGGAGTTTTGGCAGACTGTGTGATCTCTGGGGTTTTGGAAGCTGACATTGCCTCTGAGTTTCTGGCAACTGGCATGACCTCTGGGTCACACCAATGTGGCCTCTGGGATTCCAGGTACCTATGTGGACTCTGGGGTTCCAAGTACTGGCTTGGTTCCTAGTACAGGCTGGCCTCCAATGGAGCAAATGGTCTTCTGCCAGAGTTGAGGGCTGGGATATGAAGCCCAGGGGAGGGGTTATTGTTGGGGACTGTTGAGTGCTCTTTAGGGAGTTTAGAGGATGGTAGAGGAAGGATGGAATATTATCTGGGGTTCCTAGTACCAGTGTGGCCTCTAGTACTCTACTGGGGTTGTGGGCTGGGATATGAAGACATATTTATCAATACATATTAATATAAAACATATTAGTTTATTTCAATCTAATAACATTGAAATCACTGCTAATAAAATTGACAAGGAAGCTTGAGATTTTTTTTAATTCTTTTTGTTCAATGATTAATATACCCCATGTGTGTGCAACTATTGTACTGTAAAGTTATGTTAATGCTTTGGTATCTATGATCAATCATCTCTTCAATCCAGTGTATGATATACCCTTCCGGTTGCCTTCAACTTGAGTAGTTATCTTTAACTTTGTTTTCAAATACCTAATACACTTACATAATCAAGAAAAATTTCAAATTATTTGTTTATTTATCTTGTGGAGATGGGTGTTTTTCCTGCATGTATATGTATGCATCACATGCAAGCAGGGTCCATGGAGACCAAAAGAGTGAGTGAGATGCCCTGGACCTGGAGTTAGGGATGGCTGTGAGCTGCCATATGGGTTCTGTAAACAGAGCCCGGGTCCTCTGGAAGAGCAGCCAGAGCTCTTTACTGTTGAGCCATTTCTCCAGCCTCTCAACTAGGTCTTAAACATGGCATAATTTAAATGTAAAACTCTAAAATAAAATATATTCAGGAAAATGTTTCTTTTCATACTCCCTGATAGGTAGAATTAAAAGAACTTTGTACCAGATACGAAGGCACATGCCTTTAATCCCAGCACTCGAGAGACCCAGAATATAACTAAAACAATCCTGAGGAGGAAATAGAAAGCAAAATAGATAAAGCCGAGGGCATCATGATACAAGTCTTTAAATTATACTCTAGGACTGCAGGCATAACCTGTGGTGGAGAGCCTATCTAGCATGCACAAGTCTCTGGATTGACTCTCAGCATCTCAAAACAAATCAAAAACCAAACAAAATTTCTGCAAAATCATAACTCAGGCACAGACACATGAACCAGTGTGTGTGGGGGGGGGACCAGCCAGGAATAGAGAGCAGAGAAAGAGTAGTGTAGTATCTTCTCTGGGGGTCACAATACTGAACATACACAAGCAGAAGAATAAAACCATCTCAGCCTCTTACACACACACACACACACACACACACACACACACACACACAATCAATTCAAAATTCTTTCACATTGGTATAGGTTAAAGTTTTCCCAAAAAAACAAACAAAACAAAAAATAGGCAACAAAAATGAAAATAGTCAAATGAAACTCTATTAAAGAAAGGTGCTTCATATCAAAAATGAGACAGAAAGAGTCTAAGGAGTGAGAAGAAACATGGGCAAACAGTTCACATGCAAAGGATGAATAGCCTGGGGCTGGAGAGATGGCTCAGTGGTTAAGAACACTGTCTGGTCTTCCAGAGGATCTGAGTTCAATCCCCAGCAACCACATGGTGCCTCACAACCATCTGTATTGGGATGATCTGATGCCTTCTTCTGGCATGAATGTGTACTTGCAGATAGAGCACTCCTATCTGCAAGTACACCTATTTAAATCTCCTATTTATAAAATAAATAAATCTTAAAAGATAAATAAAATTAAAAAGATTAATATCCGGAATGGGTAAAGAACACTTTATATCAAAGAAACCTCCCCAGTAATCAAATTAAATCGACTACAGACAGTAGACATTTTTCAAAGGAAGCATGGCCAGGACCACTACCTATATCCTTGCAAATCTGTGTTGTGTCCCAGCAGCTAGGATAGCTATCGTCCACAAACTAACTATGGCAAATGCAGCCAAGGAAAGGAAGGGGAACTGATAGACTGATAGGTTATTGGAGCGACAACTCAAAAGAATTACATGGAAAGTGACAGAACATCTTAGCGCCTTCCTTTAGCTTCTGTGTGCACATAGGCACACACATCACACACGTTCACCATGCCCACACACGTACGGAATCTTCAAAGAGAGCTACCATTTAACCCAGCAGTTGCACAGCAGGCACGTGGCCATATGTAATTCATTCAATAGTATACAATTAAAACAAATAAAATAATTATATCAGAGATACTTGATCTCCCTAGTATTTTTACTTATTACAACACTATTTACAACATTCAAGATGTAAAATCAACCAAGGTATCTATCAGATGATGAATATATAAAGAAAATGTGGTACAAATATCACACAATGGAATAGTACTCATCCACAAAAGAGCTACCTGTTTTTATAAGCAGCAAGATTGATGGAACCAGAGGCAGCCAAAAGAAGAGTCACCACTGGGGACTGGGAAGGGTGAGGAAAGAGGAGGGTCAGAAAAGTCACCACTGAGGTCATTAAAGCACAGATAAGAGGAACTGGTTCATGACTGGTGCAGCAACCTATGATGTATTTTAGTTTTAGTCTTTAAAAATTTAGGTATTGGTAGTATTATTACATGTGTGTTAATGTATGTTTGTGTGAGAGAGTGCAGGTACACACATGCCATGGCGTATGCATGGAGGTCAGAGGTCAACTTTCAGAACTTGGTTTTCTCCTTCTACCAAGGATTCCATTGAACTAATGCAGTCAAGCTTAAGGCTGTGGCCTGCTGAAGAATGTCACCAGCCTGAAGTACTCCAAAATAATTAGAAAAAGACAGATTCCCAACACAAACAAGGGGTTAACATTTGAAGAGGGGGAAATGTGCATTACTCTGATGTGATCATTATATATTGTATATACTTGGAGATTTAGCATACATGATTGTACAGTGCACTTGTAACAACATCAAGTGACAGTAATGAAAAAGAAAGACAATAAATAAAATAAAATTTACCAAAAAAATAAAAATAAAAAAATAACATTTACACAACCTGTGTGTGCTTCTTTGTCTAGATATTTAAGTGTACATTTGTGTGTAACCCACACAAAATGTAGTACATTCAGTCCTCCGTATCTCTGGGTTTTATATGGGTAGATTCAATACATTCTTTAAAATACAATTATATTGATCGTGTAAATTTTTTGTCAATGTTCTCTACATAATACAGTATAGTAAATATTTATATAGTATTAATATTGTATTCATTATTGCAAATAATCTGGAAATTATTTACTATGCACAAAATGGTATGTGTATATTACACACAGATCCTATGCCCATGTAAGGAACTTGAGCATCTACAAGTTTTGGTTGTAGGAGGTTTTGAGAAAAAATTGTATATACATTACATTTTAGCCTTTATGCTATGCTGTCATTTAATCTTAATATTATATCTTGGAATCCTTATGTTACTATCCTTTTTAAAAAGGTTTGTTGCCTTCCATCTTCAGAAAGTTACAGGGCTATTTCTGTAGCAATGGATTATTTACTATTGGCTACAACATCTTTGATGTGTTTTCTTTTCAAAATATTTGCATCAGTTATTAGTGTGTAAGTACCCATGAGTGTCTACGCACACTCATGTGTGCATACGGGTATGTGTGGTGTGTTTTGGTAATCTTTTACTGCTGCATATGATAGTTTATCCATGCACAGATACAGTAAAATCGCATTAAAAGTAAGGGCTTAACAATAATGACAAATGTTGCATGTGATCTTTCAAACTGTACAAATAAGGCCAGGTCAATCATGAGGTGCCTACAGGCTGAAGCATGAGCTTTGAGAACAGTTAAGCCACCTCAGCATAAAGCAACAAGCAGAACCCCATATTATATTCTGAAAAGTGAGACTACTGAATCCCAGGATAAAAGCAAGCTAGCTCCAGCTGTATTGTACATTTCTGTATTTCTCCCCTTGGGTTTGTATTAGATTGTGCCTTTGCTAGTGATGGAACACTGGGTTGTCAACACTTGCACTTTGGCCTGCTTGTTAGATGAAATATGGTTTTTCAGTGTGTTTTAAATGTGTATTCTTTTATTTTGACTGGGACCAAATATAATTTCATATATTGGAGAGAAATTTACCCATTGTCATGTGAACCATTTGGGCGATGACTTCAGTCTGTTTTCCCATGGGGATGTGGTTCTTCTTGGTTAAGTCTTGCTGTGTTGAGGGGCTTCTTGGAAATGTGGATATTAAAAACATTTCCTCACGTTTTTGTTCCATTATATCAGCTCCATGGATACTCTCCTCCGCTCCCTTTTTAATTGACATGTCTACTTCACCGTACCTGCTGTTGCTGCTGGGTTTCATTCACGTTTGTGAAAGCTCTTCTCCTCGGCAGTTCATAAGGAAATCCCTGTGTTTATTATATAATTTTGATGTTCTGCTTTTTGACTCTTACATTTCTGGATCTATTTGCAGTTTATCTTGGTACATGAAGTGTCATATGAACCTAATTTTATTTTTCCCTACCAGCAATCTGATTGTTTCAACATCATTTATTTAAACATTCATTTTCCAATGTTGATTAGAACTGGGTTTTGGTTTTTGTTTTTGTTATTGTTGTTGTTTGTCATGTATCAGATTTCTATACATGTATCAAAGCCCAGACTCAACCCTTGGGCTCTACATTGTCTTTATTTGTGCATTCAATGAACTGTTTGCTCTTGGGTGGCATTCCTTCCACTAAATGCTAATTGTAGACTGGAGAAATAGCTCAGTCAGTAACAGGCTTGCCTTGCAAAAATGAAGATCCAAGTTTGATTCCTAGAACCTACCTTTCAAAAGACGGGCATAGTGGCTCACATTTGTGATACCAGCACTGGGATACAGAGACAGGCAGACTTCTGAGGATGACTAGCTAGCCAGCCCAACTGAATCGGTAACCTCCAGGTTAGTAAAAGACTTTGTTTCGGGCTGGAGAGATGGCTCAGCTGTTAAAGGCTAGTCTCATAACCAAAGCCACAAGACTTTGCTTCAAAATATAAAACAAAAACAAAAAAACAAGCAAATGGAACCTGGGAAATGACACCCAAAGCTGACCTCTGCTCTCCATGTTCATGTGCACAATGCTAATCCCACTTTTAAGTATTTATTTTATTTTTATTTAAGTCTCTCTCTCTCTCTCTCTCTCTCTCTCTCTGTGTGTCTGTGTGTGTGTCTGTGTGTCGGTGTGTGTGTAGGTCTGTGTCTATGTCTGTGTCTGTGAGTCTCTGCATGTGTATACATGCACAGGTGCCTTCAGAAGCCAGAAGAGGGATCTTCTGTACTGGGAATTGCAGACATTGTGAGCCATGCAGTGTGGGAGGTAGGAACCAAAGTTTGGTCTTCTTTAAGAGCAGCCAGCACCCTTAACTGCTGAGCCATCTCTAATACTAATTCTCTTTAATTGAATTTTTCTTACCTTCCTAATCACATATCATATTTTTCATATTAATTAGGAGTAGGATTGAACAAAATACCCAAGAAGTCTAAAAGGAGACATACACAAGACAAGAGTTTAGCAACTAGACTGTAGACTGTTCCTGGCTGGTACTAGGAACTCATGGTCTCCTTGTTTCTGTGCTGCCAGCCTTTAGAGTGGCTTCCAACATCAAAGTTGCTGAATGTCTCAAGGTTGATACTAGGAGATCTAGTCATCCAAATAAATTCTAATCAAAAAGAAACAGAAGAGGAAGTGAAAGATGATGTTCTTAAAGATCCAACTCAAATCTCTCACTTATATTGCATTAGCTGAGCACATATCTAAGAGGGACTAGGGAGCTATTGCATGGCTTCTTCCTGTTAGCATAACAAGATGCCATCCTGGACTTTCTTGTGGCCATGGCAACTAGAGCAGAACAATCAGTGGTAGCCAGGTCTGTAGTAATAGTAATGGTGGTGAAGTTATTGCCCCTCCTAGTGAAGGTCAAGAGACCATCACTTGGGATTCCAGCTATTAGTCTCTCCCCCAGCTGCAAGTGATCTTGGTAGATGCTGGATTATAGAAGATGTAAAAGTTGATTAAAGATGGGATTCTATGATACAGCATTTATGAGGTTGCCATCCATGTGGGGTGGTTTTTTCAGTGATGCAGCTATTTGGGGGGGGGGATGTCCCCCATTCATGTAAATATGACTGTGCTCTGTACACAAGTCTAATAAACTCTTGATCTCACCAAATGAGACTTTGGTGAAATTGGAATCTGGTCTATCCTTGGCACCCACCCTAGGGTGATCAGTCGTTCACAACAGAAGTATACATAGGTTCCCTATGCTGTGACTGGGCATGTGCCTAACAGGGCATAAGATTTCCCCCAGAGTTCCTAAGTTGGAAAAAAAAAAAACAAGTTGCATTCTTTGCTATGTTTCTCCCAGCCAGATTGCAAATGATTTTAAAGCAAAGATATTCTTTGAAATGTATATGCTCTGTGAGACCCAGGACAGTGGGTGTATGTCACCCAAAATAAACATTTACTAATTTGATTGAATTTATATTTCATTTAAATTACATGTTTAAACATAGGAGACAGAAGAGAACTCGGGAAATTTAAGTATTGTGCCGTGTCTCCCATAAAATACATCATTTGCTTTAATGTTTGATTTAAGCTTTGGACATAATGTACCAACACATTTGGCTTTGCCTCTGGTACTCTTCCTACCATGTAGAAACCATATAGCCTCATTTAAATAATCTCACGCACATATTTTACAGTTAAAAAAACCCAAAAAACCACACATCACTCTATCCAGATCATCAAGCTGTAAGAATCCAAATTTAATATCAAGCACATCAATACAAGATGATATTTGTAGAAAATTTTAATTCTATTACACCAAACAAGTGTTTTTATTTGGCAAATGAGATACATTATTATCAGGCAGTACTTTTAATAATTAATTACACAGTTTAGAAATTCATTTCAAATATTTATGATTCTCTAATCAGAGGAGTAGCATATTTCTTAAAAACTCAGCATATTAAAGATTGGGGAGATTGCTCGGTGTTACTTGGTGGTTTTAGCACTTGGCAAGCATGGAGATGAGAGGTGGGATTCCCCAGAACCCAAGGAAATTCAGGGTGAGCATGGCGGTCAACCCATAATTCCAGCTTCAGAAGGTGGAGGACAGGATCCCTAAAGCAAGCTGCCCGGGGACACTGACCAGATTGGTGAACTCGAGGTTTGATTGAGAGACCCTGCCTCAACGAATATGGTGGAAGAGGCGTCAAGAGTGATACCTGACATTAAGGAAGCAGAGATGAATACCAGTTTAGCTTGCTTTTTCTTTTTCCTCTTTTTATTCAGTCCTAGATCCCAGATGCTGTTGTCTCTCATCCACAGAGGTCTTCCATCCTCAGATAAACCTTTCTGGAAAGATCCTCACCAACATGCCTACAAGTGTGAATCTTAGGTGATTCTAAATCCTGTAAATTTACCATGAGGAGTAATCATTATGGTCACTTTGATGAATGACCGTAATTTTCTATTAATATTTATCCATTAAAACCTACATGAAGGGCTGGAGAAATGGCTCACCACTTAAGAATACTTGCTGCTCTCACAGGGGACCTGATTGGTTAACAGCAGCCATGTTAGGTGGCTCACAACCACCTGTGATTCCAACTCCAGGTCATCTGATGCCCTCTCCTGGCCTCCATGGCACTGCCACATACGTGCACACACCCATACACATAAATAAAAAGTAAAGATAAGATATTTAAAATCTGTGAATAGGTTTGCAATTTCACATAGGTATAATAGTTTACTAATTCATGATGAGACTGATTTATTCATTACTATCTCTTGAGAGAAAATACAAGAAGTTTTAGTTCTTTTGCATCTGTGATCCATGCTTCACGATATGAAGGCATACACACATGGATACAGTACCCAGGTCTGCTTCTATCATGTGCCACTGTAACATACTATGACCTAGGCCAAAGTCACCACCAATATTTTATACCACTGTAAGACTCAGTTACAAAATGGGAACATTTTTCTTTCTTGTCTGCTTCTAACTCACTGTCAAGGTTCTTCTATGAACTCCTCAAGCTACTTAAGAATTTGCTGCATCAGGTCGGTGACATGGCTCAGAGGCTAACAGCACTTGCCATCAAGCCTCATGACCTCAATATAATTGTTGGGACTCAGATGGTGGAGGGGGAGAACTGGCTTAAAGATATTGTCCTCTGACTTCCACATGTGTGTTCTGAAATATGCACATGGACACTTGTGCACCACACATATACACACACAGACACACACACACAAAAAAAAAATTAAGCAGATACATAGATGATAGATAGATGATAGATAGATAGATAGATAGATAGATGATAGATAGAGAGAGAGAGATGGATGATTATAGGTAGGTAGACAGATGATTAGTGAAAGATAGATACATAGATACATAGATGCATAGATATATAGATACATAGATACATAGATGCATAGATACATAGATGCATAGATACAGAGATACATAGATACATAGATGTATAGATGCAAAGATACACACATGCATAGATGCATAGATACACAGATGCATAGATACACAGATGCATAGATGCATAGATACACAGATACACAGATGCATAGATACACAGATGCATAGATACACAGATGCA
>JADRCH010000012.1:8447512-8459213 GCA_019843965.1 Rhynchomys soricoides
GGGGAGGGCCCAGCTCCTTGTGGGTAATGCCATCACTGGATGGTGTCCTGGGTTCTATAAGAAAGTAGGCTGAGCAAATCATGAGGAGGAAGCCAATAAGCCACACCCTTCCATGATCTCTGCATCAGCTCCAGCCTCCAGGTTCCAACCCCACTTGAGTTCCTGTCCTCAGTTTCTCCAGTGATCTAGAAGTGTAAGCCAAAAAGCCCTTTCCTCCCAACTTGCTTTTTGATCATGGTGTTTGTCACAGTAATAGAAACCTGACTAAGACAAACATCTTCCCAAGAAAAGACTTGTGGAAGGTCAAATTTTGAGACCCTTTTATGTCCTCACTGTCTTTACGATAAGAGCATGTAGAGTCCGATGTTCATTTGCTTGGCTGTTTTTAAATCATCTTTGTCTATTTGGAATACTGTAAGAGAGCACTATGGACGGGGTGGCTTTCCAGACAATAGGAATTCTTTCCTCACAATTATGAACGCTGTGCATTCTAAGACCAAGGAGAATTTGATGTCAGGTGAGGGTCTACCACCTCATTCCTAGACAGCTCTATTCTTGCCGAGCCCTCAACAGCAGAAGGGGGATGGGAGCTCTTTGGGCCCCTTTTAATGAACTCTGCCTGACAGGGCAAACTCTCACCACCAGCTGAGACCCTCAATTCCTACTATTAATTAATTGTGTGAATGGGTAAAAGTATGTAACAATTACAGAGTTTTAATTTAAATATCATTTTCTTTAGAGAATTCCATCTCCCTTAACCCCCAGCATCAGATATCTTGGAGCTAGAGTTCAGGTGGTTGTAAGCCGCCGAACATGAGTGCTGAAAAATTAAACCTGATCTTCTGCAAGAGAGGTATAGAGTCTTAACTGCTGATCCCTCTCCCTGAACCCCAGACCCTCATGTCCTCCTCCTCTTCCTCCTCCTCCTCTTCCTCTTCCTCTACCTCCTCTTCCTCCTCTTCCTCTTTTAGTTTTTGTATGTTAGAGACTTAGTCTCTTTTCTTGTTGCTGTGACACAGTGCCCTGAAAAATAAAGCAACTTAATGGAAACAGGGTCTGTCTGGTATCACAGTTTAAGAGTGCAGCCCATCATGGGAAGGAAGCCAAGACAGCAGGAGCTTGAAGCAGCTGGTCACCTTGCATCCACAATCAGGAAGCAGGGAGAAATGGATTCTTACTTTTTTCTTTTCTCTCAGCCCAGTACCACAGACCTTAGGAAAGGTGACACCTACCTTTAGGGTATCTTCTCATCTCAGTTAGCTTAATCAACATAATCCCTCACAGATCCCCAGAGACTAGATGATCCCTCACTGGTGTACCTGGAGGTGTGTCTCCTAGGTGACTTCAGAGCCTGTGAAGTTTACCATGAACATGAACTACCCCAGAAGGTAAACAGATGGCTTTTCTTGTAGTGTTCTCAGAGTGTGTCATTATGCTCTGTTCTCGTCTTTTGTGTGCCTCTCCTGCCCAGTCTTTCTCCCCCAAGCATACCCATCCCTGGTTACTACTCTCCTCCTCCTCCTCCTATCCTCCCTGTCCTCTCAGGATTTATGATCTACAACCACATATGGAATACATAATACATACGCACACACACACACTCTTAAATCTAGATTTGGCATGAGAAAAAAAGAAACGTAAGTCTTACCTTCCTGTGTCTGCCTTGTTTTGGTTACCATGATAGCTTTCATTTCTATGTGTTTCCACACAAATACCATGACTTCTCTTTTCTTAGAGATGCATACAATTTCACCATGTATTTCTATCACATTTCCTTTCTCCAGTCATCTGCTAATGGCCACCTAGGCTAGTTAAAGGGTTACACACTTTTTCAGTTCTGGGATTGAATTCAGAACCTCATTCATGCTAAGTAGCCATTAACCACTGAGGGTAAGGGGCCTCAAAGTCAGCACAGAACACACCGAGACACCAAATTCTCAGCCCAAAGGGAATATATAACTCTGGAGGGGCAAGAGTGCAGTGCTGCCTCTGGATCACCTATGATAGGATGAGTGGATAAGTCCTGACTGGACGCTCGGGCCTGTCACTGAGCTGTACACCTAACTGTTAGAATTCTGGGTCCTCTTTGCTTCAGTGTTTACATCTTAGCACCTGATCTCACACACAGTGTGGAGTTTCTCACAAATGCTTCATGTATGTTTTAAAGCTCCTCTAAGTTCTAATAATAGAAAACTATTCAGCACCATTGTTTGCATACCTCAAGGGTACACAGACCACAACCATATCTCAAGCTAAACCAGTGATCTGCATAAACCATAAAGTCATCTGATCCCATGCTGAACTATGATGTATTCCCTACCTCAGTAAGAGCAGCACCAGTTCAGATGGGGGAGCCAAAGATGGGGCACTCATCTTTCATACCTGCCTACTCTTTTCTATCATAATAGTCACACCTGGCATGCCACCAACACATGCTGACTGGGCCCCCCACACACTCTGAATTAACTACTTCACCTCCTTTTCTATTATCCACACCAAAACCCCCAATACCTATCCAGGGCCCTGCATCCACCCTGAACTCTGTTCGTTCTGCACATGAAGGCAGAATGAATTTGATCCTGTCAGGCCTCCCCCCAAGCCAAGCACACTCAGTGGCTCTCTATTACTCTTGTAAGAAAGAATGGACCTTGAATCTTATGGTTCCCTGTAAGAGACGAAGCCTCTGGCATGGTCTTAGTTGTATTTGTGGCCTTATGGCACAGCATGCTGGTTGTTTAATTCCCTGACAAGTTCTTGGCATCGGGCCAAAGCCATTTCCTCTGTCTGGGAAGTCCAATACCCTGCCCCATTGCTTGGTCACTCTCCCCTACTGGCCCCACCCTGCCTTGGCAGCCATTTCCACAAAGAAGCCTCCTCTGACTCAGTTAGGTCAGTCTGTGCTTTCCATGTGACTATTTCGCTCATGTGCCTGCTGCCCTGAGTGATGCCTGTTCTGTAGTTGCTCCTATGAAATGTAGGCTCTGAACTACACCCCATAGAATATGTCCCGAGTACATGTTAGCTGACGGAATCCATGATCAGTATTTGCATTTTTTCTGTAACTCCAACCTGGGCAGTTTAAACTTTAAGCAATATTATGACATATTCTTTAACTGCACTGAGAGGCTGTCAGGAAGAATGTAATTAAGATGCCTGTGTGAGAGAACCTCAGTACAATGTAGTTTGGGGCTGATGAGAGGGCTCAGCAGGTAAAGGAGATTGCTGCCAGACCTGGCTATGTGAGTTTGATCCCCGGAACCCACATAAAGGTGAAAGGAAAAGGAATTCCACAAAATTGTCCCTGACCTCTACACACACACACACACACACACACACACCAATAAATAACGAGAGCCTACAAATCATACTTTTGCAATTTTAGACTCCATTTTCACATGCAAATGAAGCAAATTCCTCATTTTTCAATACATATATGATCACTCTCAAACTCAGTGGTTTTGGGGGCTTACAGATTATGCTATTTTATTTTTTCAATCAATTGATACCATCGTTCCAATTTTTATTGATACCTGTCTGAGAACAGGGTCAAGGAAATGAAAACTTCACTAAAGTACTAAGATGATCATCATACAATTCATAGTGATCCCCGAACCTGTCAACAGATCTGTTAGGCGGGTTTTAGTTCTTATCAAACAATTGTAAGCGAAGCTAATAATCCCAAGAGGAATGTATTTGCCAGCATTTGTGAGGCAGAGGCAGGAGCATCAGGAATCCAAGGCCAGCTCAGGCTACATGTGACAGAAAAAAACAAAGATTAATTAGCTAATTAAAATAAATTAGTACAAAGGACGGCTTGTAGGATTTCCAGAAAAATAAGAAAACCCAGTTTGAAAATGAGGCTTGGGGGAGGAGAGAGGGGGAACACCGTGGTCACATTGGGCCCCTGGAGTCTGTTTGGCATGGCCATCACCACTGTTGTTACCCTGTCTTCCCACACTGATTGTCACCTGGCTGCTCTTGGAAGCTGATGTCACTGCAGATCTGACAGGCTCCCTATCATCAAAGAACTTCGAGCCCTGACACATTCCAGAGAACATGTCTTATAGTGACAGGGGATTTATCTCTTCTCCAGCTTCAAGGAGGCTAGAGAGCAAGCCTTTGGGCTCTTATTTGCCTCAGAGAGAGGAGAGCCTTCCTTCCTTCATGTTGGGAGAGAGAGGGGCTGGATTCCATCCAGGGGTAATTTGGACATGGGGTAGTAGAGGGGGTTGTGATAAAAATACATTTTATGTATTATAAAATTCTCGAAGAATAAATGAAATATAATACTTTAAAATATAAGCAAAGGACAGATGATAAGCTTGACTCCTCCATTCTGAAGAGGAGTTGACAGTGATCCAGAGAGCACTGATGCCCCAACCAAACATGGTGGCCTTTGTCAGGAGAAGGTGGCTGTGTCTTTGCTTCAACCCACCCTACCTTCCCACACAGACACATGTGGCCCGGATCACTAGGCTTGGCAACTGTGCAGAGGAAGGAGTTGACAATTCCACACTGTACACTAACGTTAGATTGTCATGCTCTACTTGAAAACGTGCACAATTTAAAAATAATCCTTAGAAACAAGAATTATGCAGAAGGAAAAATACGCTTGACCAGTGCACAATAGCACAGACTATCATGTATTAAAATAATATAAATATTTAAAACGTGAACTTTACCACCTCTGTATAGTTACTAGTACATGTGCTACACACTAGATGTAACTATGAGCATGTTGTGTCATTATTTATCATGGTATGCAGTCATCTGTCAGAAGACGGAGGGTTGCTTCTTCCTGTGCTTGTGGACACTGTTGTGCAGAATACTGTTAGAAATATCTGTCCTGGTCCATGCTTTGAATTCTTTACTGAGATTTGGAACTGCTGAACCAAATTCTATCTTTTCTTTTCTTTTTTTAACTAGTCACCCTATAGTTTTTTCACAGTGAACAACTTCATAACCCCAACAACAGGTCCAGGGTTCAAATTTCTTTACAACCCAAGTTATTGCCCAACCCAAGTTATTGTTTTTGTTTTTCTCAAAATAACAGCCATTCTAATAACTATGAGATGGTATCACATTGTGGTCTTAATTTTGCATTTCCATAGTGACTGGTGGTTGAGCATCTTTCCGGTACTCACTGGCCATTCATCTGCCTTTCAGAGAATCTCCAGTTTTAAAAGTCAAGTTGCCTGCTTTGTCGTTGAGTTCCTTTGCTGTTCACAATCATATTTTTTTCTCATCAATTTATTTTCTAATGACTTTGAAAACATAATAAATAAATACATGCAAAGAAGACCAGTTAGTCTAAAGTGGTGTTCAGTTTAGTGGATACGGTCGTTACATCTGTCTACATAGGCAGGGCAGTTTCAGACTGCTCAACAGATGGTACAGAGAGCGTGAGTTTCGTTGATAGAATCACAACACATTCCGTTCAATTAAAGCTCCCACGTAGCAGATGTCTCAACAGTTGGTGGCCTCGGAAGCTAATCTGCAGCGTAGACATTAGTCTTTTATAGTCATCTGTAGTATGTTTGGGTCTGTAAAACTTGAGCTGTCTGTCAAAGTACGACTCTGGCACTTCTAGGAAAGTTGAAGAGTTACGAAGGTGGACGAACAGACAAAATTTTCATCTCTAATAATAAGACACAATGGAGAGTAGGTTGTTTATAAACAGAAAAGATTTGGAAATCTATGTTTCCTCGTGGGCATAAACAATGTATCCTTAGATGACTTAGCTGTAGATTGTAACATATTAATATTAATGGAAGTATTATAAAATTATTTTGGTCTCACAATCTCATTAGACTAGAGACCTACTCACCCTTTAAAGAGTGCTGACTCTCAGATCTTCTAAAACTCAGCAGCTGTTAGAGTGGGGACAGAACTCCACATATTTGTGACATATCCTTAAGCGGTTTTATTTTGTTGTGTAAATTATTATTCCGTATTAGAGTGAAGAGGTGTCTCAGAATATCTCACCCCACAAAATCAGACCAAGTGCTTTAGAAATCAGAATTTCCCTTTGTGCAAATCATGGAGCCGTCCGTGTGAGAAGGTTAGAGAGGAAAGACGGCAGGGGCCGCCCGTGGCATGAAGATGCAGACAGGCTGTCTGGTCTGAGTTTCCTGTCTCACGGCTGTTCCTGAAAAACACCTTATCATTGCCAACTCTTCACAAGTCTGAAGCAGATCGTAGACCTACTAACGTCCCTGACATCTGTCTCTCTTCTCCATCCCCAGTGGAGGTCTTACAGTCCAGTCCCTTACTTGATCACCACCGGTAAAGCAAGTTCTCGGCCTATGTAACCACACAGCCTGGTAACAGCTGAATTTTTAAAAATCTTGCTGTCATCTGTATCTTTACTATGTTAAATTATTTTATTTTATTGAGACGTGGTCTCACATCGCCCAGACTGGCCTCAGACTCCCTAGATAGAAAAGATAACTGTGAGTTTTGACCCTCCTGCCTCCATCTCCTGAGTTCTTCGATTACAGACATCATGCTCATTTTATGCAGTACTGGGGATCGAACCCAGAGTTTCAAGCATGCTAAGTAAGCACTTTACCAACTGAGCTACACCTCCAGCCTGGGATCAGTATTGCTTTAAATCATTATTGCCCTCTGTGCTTTGTGGGAAAATGTAACTTATGTTTCTTCAGCACAACTTTGTGAGGCACATCGAGCATAGCTGAGTGTGTCATATCTCTACGCTTAGTCTTCTTCTCGGGACCAAGTCATCGACTGTTCCACGGTAATTAAATATTTCTTGCAGTCCTTGGACACCACGCTTAACATGCACTAATTTTCTCCTTTCAGTATAGGCGGCAATTCACCGTGGTCTTTCAGTTCCTTGACAATATCCAATCCTCCAACAAGACCCCCCTCTCACATAGAGCTGAGGGTGAGTTGGCCACTTTGAGATAATCCCTGAGCCACTCCTTCATCTTCCAGTATATCAAACGTTTCATATTCAATCCCAGTACTCTTCAGTATTTCCAGAATTTGTTTGCTGAGTCCACATTTTGCTTCCTGTTTGTTTCCCTTCATAAAAAGCATCACAGAAGCTTGATTGTCAGCATTTTGAGCCTTTCCTCTAACTTGGGTGCTTTGGGACAAATTATATCTAGCTCTTCTGATGCTTCTAGCTCCTTAATTATGTCAAGTCTTCCTATGAGCTCTCCAGAAACATAGAGCTGAGGCGAGGTGGGCCAATTAGATTGTCTTGAGCTACTGTAGAACTTCCACATCTGAGAAGATATGAAACCTGCTGAACTGAATATTGTGTTTGTGAAGGATTGCCACCATCTGCTTGCTGAAACCACTGCGTGCTTCTTGAGGTGTTCCCTCCATGAACAGCATGCAGGGGGCAGCATGAGTCAGCTTCCTCAGGCGAAGGTTAAAATCTTCTTTAAGATGCTCATTAGTACCAGGAGGACAGGATCCGCTAGACATGTGTCTCTGGACTGTTTTGGTCAACTCTGGGACATGTGCACCATCTAAACAATCGACTTTCTGAGAATTCTTGAAGAACAGGAAGGTGGAAACGTAGTTAATTTCACATTTTTCGGATACTTCAGGAACAGTTTCGGCTTCCAGCTTCACAAACGACACGTGAGGGTGTTCTTTAGCTAACTCTGCCATGATGTCATTCATCTGTACACGCTGTGGCGCCCATGGCGCCCAGAAATGGGCCACAAAGAGTGATTTGGTTTTGAGGTGCAGTAGCTCCTCAAACTGCGGGGCAGAGCCAACCTCCACCACTGCCACGGTCGGCAGCCTGGGCTGTCTCAGCAGCCCCTGGCACCATGCTGCCTCTGCCAGACACCAGCAGTTGAACCCGGGAGGCTCGATAGGGCGAGCTACTTAAAGACTCTTAATAGACACTTGTTAAGTAAGTGAATTCACTTCTGATATCAAAGCTGCCTCTCTCGGTTTTCCTCTTAAATCTCAGGGAACACTGTTTCCCACACCCAAACAACAGGAAAACTCAAAACACTGGAGCCCTGTATAGTACTGAATATGCCTCGCCTTATTAAGACACAGGTGCATTTCACCAATTACATGATACAAACATGCTTGTAGTTCCAGCTAGTAAGGGAAAGACATTTTTCTTTCATTGATTTCACCTCAAAAATCTGAAATAAACAGTTTACCGCTCAAAGAAACTTCAATAACCCCAAAACTGTAGGATCTGAACCATAAATTGGGTTACTTCACAGAAGGATGGATTTCATGGACTGGCCATTTTAGACTGAAAATTTATTTCGAGTCTCAGAAGTGTTTTGGTTATGCCCCGATGATAGACAGACATTATTATGCAGCTAAACGACAGAACAGGTATGCAAGATATATTCATAACCATAGAACTCATGGAGTGCTGGCAAATTAACTGCACCTTCACAGGAAAAGGAAACAAAGCATTATTTTATGATATAACTGCTCCATGCACACTGGTCAATTTCACGGCAGCACTGCAAAGCAGTGTGAACAAGTCTCACGGATGCACTCGGCTCTGCCCTTGCTGGGGCAATAGTAAGCAGCATGAATCTGCTGGAGAAAGAGGAGTGACTTCCAGTCCTATGTAGACTAGGTTTCTTCAGTTTGGAAATTCTTCAGAGATCAGGGAGAAAGTAATCACACACTGATGGTAAAGGTAGAACTGGCTGACTCCAATAATAACAAACCCAAAAGGCCTGACTTTAGAAGGTAATCAAAGGCAAACAAAAGAAGTACTGCAGATGACTCCGAGAGGGAGAGGGAGGTGTGTGTGAGAGAGAGGGGGGGGGAGGAAAAAGAGGGGGAGAGAGAGAGAAGTGTGAGAGAGAGGGTGTGTGTGTGTGTGTGAGAGAGAGAGAGAGAGAGAGAGAGAGAGAAAGAGACAGAGAGGCAGAGAGAGAGAGAGGCAGAGAGAGGTGTGTGTGAGAGAAAGAGGTGTGTGTGTGTGAGAGAGAGATGTGAGAGAGGGTGTGTGTGTGTGTGTGTGTGTGTGTGTGTGTGTGTGTACAACAGGACTATAGGAATTGGGAAAGGCAGGAGAGGAAGCACAATGAACCAACACTGTCCACTTGGATGAAGCACTTTTAACATGATGGAGGATTACTTTGCTGACATCTGATCTCAGTGAGCTAAGCTCAGAGATGAGTAATGGTCGCATTCACACTGACAAGCCTCAGCCAAAACTCTCCCGTTCCAGGTGTTTGCTAAATCACATGTCTTCGCAAAGATGCACTCAAGAATGGACCATAATTCAGAGCAATGAGGGACCTGTGGGGAAGGTCCTTCTGCCCCAATGAGCTGGTGATGTACCTACCCCATTGGGGACAGCCCCTTGAGCGGTTGAGGGAACTGGAGTCACTACAGCCACCAACCAGAAGAGGGAGCCAACTCTGAGGGAGGTGGCGCTGAGGCATGGAAGAACCTAGTCAACCACCCTGGAACCATCCTCTCTCTGGATTTCCTGTGACTAACGATGAATTGTCCTACCACGCGTCCAGCAGAGATGATGCTTCTGTGAATTGAAGCTGAGCACATCGAGTTGCTTTAATTAATTATATTTTCCTCCAAATTGCTTTGAGCTACACATATCATTCCAGAAGCACCGTCTCTTCCGGGTAGCGTTTTCTGTCTCTTTTAAGAAACATCATAACCCTATTTAAGCTTTCCTTGAAAATGTATCAGGACTTGAAGCTGCCTTAGAGAATCAGAAGAAGAAGAAGAAGAAGAAAAGGAACAGCTGTTTTTAATTTGATTCTCTTCTTCCAGGCAGGTGACCGGAAGGGCTGTCGTACTTTGGGAATCGTTTCCTCTTTGGCTTCCACTCTGATTTGTGGAGCACTATTAGGAAAAGACTCCATTTACTCGTCTTTCCAACAACCAGAGCCCTGAGAGTGCTCTTCATTAAGAGAGTGCACACTTGTGATGGTTAGTTTTGTCAGACTGATGTGACCTAGAATTGGGAAGGGGCTCAGTTAAGTACCAAGCACGCATGCGTTCATCTCTCTTGCTTGACTGTGAATCGCGATGTTAAGTTCATTCCACACTGACGTTTCTACTACAGTGCTACATGGAGTTGTGAGCCAAAATAAATGCTCTCATCAATATACTTTGTCACAGCATCAGAAATGCAACCGGGACAGCACTTTAGAAATGCTTGGAACCTCCTCTGCCCACGGAAGGGTCATCTAAGCCCTTGCCAATGAATGATAGGGATGGGCAAGTCTATAATTCCGAATTCCGACTATTGGGGAAATTTCCCTCCTTCACAAAAAGATGTACAAAGAGCAGTGAAGTGTAGTGAAGAGCAGCTGTCATCCCCCTGCCACTAAAACCCAACGGGCAGCGCAAAGTGAGCAGGGAGACGAAGGCGCCTGCCTGGCCTCCACATTGGCAAGGAGCCAGGACACAAAGAAACAGTTGTCCTACCCTGGGCTTTCTGTGCCCTGAGTGCAGGCTGGGTTCGACCTTCTGCTGGTTCTGCTGGAATGACACCAACTCAGCACTATCCTAAGCTGTTGTGGGTCGAGTGCACCTGGGCCTCTCTGCCTGTCCAAGCAGGTTAAGGAGACGTGGCGGGATGCCTTTACTTCCTGTCTTTGTAACCATCTTGGCAGGAATGAAGGTACTCTAAAAGAGACACTTGTGCTTGCCCTTTGGCGATCAGGCTGCAGAGACAATGAACTCCAAGATAGTGGAATTTCCCAAGAAACTTCATGCTGAGGGAGGGAAGAGACTGGGAACCTGGCATTAGCCAGAGGATGAACTTGTGTTTGGGGACAAAATGTCATACCTTCTGACTAGGTGTCAGACCACCTTACAGGAGAGACTGGAGCTCAGATAGCAATGATGGTCAGGGCCTCAGCTTGACCAGGGTTACTTAGTTATGTGTAATTCTTGCTCTCTGGATTAAACACAAGCCTTCTCTCTGGACCCCCAAAACGGACACGTGTTCCTTTTCTCAATGTTGCCACATTGAATAAATAAATAAAATAAATAAATAAATCTTCTTCACCAGTGCCTGCGTCATGGGCTGTTGAGGATGTCTGGGTCTAGCTTGTTAGGATTCCGGGTTAGGGAGGGGGAAGCCTTGACCCTAACAATTCTAATATCAGTCTTTCTCTGTGTACAGTGTGCACAGAAGATTAGCTTTATGGAGTTTTACAGAAGACCAGATGACTACAGACTGACTTTCAGGTATCAGACACCATTAATGACTAGGCCAGATGTTTTATATATCTAGCAAAAATAGCTATAGATTGTTAAGTCAATCAATAATCAGCCAAGGATTATTTAAAAGTCAGGCATGAAGGTGCATATTTACAGTCCCAGACCTTAGGAATTCTGTGGCAGAAGGGTTAGGAGCTTGAACCCAGCCTGGGTTACAAGAGATTTGGTTTCGGTACTCACAACCTACCACACTTATTGGTTTGATTCAATGAAGTAAAATGCCAAGAACTAGTTCTAAGCAAAGCAGCTTATTGTCTGTGCCTCATCTTCACAAACAGAAAATACTTAAAGTATTACTATGTTGTTTTTTTTAAAGTCTCTAATGATGGTGAGCAAAAGTAACTCGCAAGCCAGACAACCTGAGTTCTATCTCTGGAAACCACAGTGAAAGCAGAGAACTGACCCAAGCACACCCATAATAATAGTGATGATGATGATGATGATGACGATGATGATGATGATGATACCCATA
>JADRCH010000012.1:8459223-8481915 GCA_019843965.1 Rhynchomys soricoides
TGATGATGATGATGATGATGACGATGACTTCTTTGAAATCCCATAAGAAGTGTGATAAGACAGAAGCAAGTGAATCACTGTACATTAAAGTCCAGCCTGGTCCACATGAAGAGATTCTATCTCCAAATTAAAAAGTCTCTTTATTAATGTAAGTCAATTTATTGGGTTTTTTTGTTGGAATATAGAATTTGAGACCCCAGAATTATTATATTTACATATGATCCACTATATACATATATTATGTCTGTCTGTATTATCTATAATATATTATCATATATAGAATATTATAATTTTCTATCATTACAATATAGTTATTATGCTTTTCTATTACAAAGAATAATGCGTTTATTATCTTGTTACATGTGAAGAATGTAGAAAGCTATTTTCCAATAGTTACTGTCTACGTTTTATTTATTAATAATTTGTGGACAAAAAAAGAATATGGTATGTTTTTATACTTACTTGGTTTAGCTCTCTAATGAGAGGACACATGGAAGGGCACATGAATAATCCTATATTTCGAAAGCTAAAGAGAATTTTTTGTTATTGCTGTGATGGTCTATCTAGACAATTTTATAGAATTGCTATGGGAACAAATCTCTGAGGACAGCTGAGAGATTTTTCTAGATTAATTGAGGTCATATGAGCTACCCTAAGTAGGCGTGGCCACAGGATGGAATCCCAGAGTGAACAAAAAGACAGAAGGGAGTTGGGTAGGAGCAGCTGTCATTCCCCTCTTCCTGCCTCTGGCAGCAGCACACCCCTTCCCCCATGGAACATCTGGTCAACCAGGAGGCTCCATGGCATCCTCCCCATGGCAGACTCTAGCCTCAGACTCAGAAGAGTCAGCCCTTCCTTTCATCCCTTGCTGTTGTCAGGTGTCCTGTCCTAGCAACAGGAAAGGTCGTTAAGAAAGCATGAAAGAGGCTCGTTTGAAGCTTCTTGCTGGTTTTAAAGACAGCCTGTTCTAGAAAAGATAATGAGGAGAGGAAGGCCCTAGTTATCATCTTCCTAAGGAAGTCTGTGCTCACGCCCAAGTACAGGTAATCTGTATGGCGATGTTCTTCTTGGAGTGTGTCGTCAATGCAACATAAAAGAAGGAAGCACAATCACATGGAGCTTCTCTGGTCCCCAGGCGTTTGTGTTCTATGTTCTTTAGTCCATTTATTTAAAAAAAAAAAAATCAAATTACTTTAAATAGGGAAGGAAGTGAACAAGCTTGCTCTGATGCTTCAGTCATGAATATGACTCTCACCTTAAAGTCCGCCGGCTGAAAAGAGTTCAAAATTGCTATAATGAAATAGTTAACATTTTCTTCTCTCCAAATTTCTTATCCATTTAAAATTTAAGAGCAAAGGACGGACCTCTCTACAATGCATCGCAGACACTTATGTAATGTGGTTTGTTAAAGAACTTGAACATGTAGTCTCTCCTTGAGTCTCCTATTAGGCTTGTGAAGAACACAAATGAGATTGACAATTTCAAGTAAGAGAGCAACTAACACAGATCCCAGACTTTGCCCCCTAAGCTGGTCCCATCCCAGTACTGCCATGCCTCAGGGGTAGTAAAGAGACCGATGATGTCAACCATGTACAGAGAGATGCTCTTCTCGTGTTAGAGGTTGCTCAGGTCTGGGGTGAGAGAGCAGTCTCAAGAGAGCATCCCTGTCACTGATGAGAGGTGGGTTGAAAAAGAACTCTCACTGGGTTGCTTCTTTCCTTCTGAGTTCAGTGAACAACGTCTGCAGTGCTAACTCCATGATGGTATAAGATTGGGACAACGTAGAAATCCATTGCTCTGGCTTGCAAGAATATCTCTCTTATTGAAGTCTAAGTAAGCAATACCCCAAATAGCAGCAGCAACAGTGGTGAAACTGATGGTTTCAACAGCAATATGGAGATACCTCAGTGAAACACAAGAAGCTTGCAGAATTTTCCATTTGTATGGGGTAGGGAGATAAGAGTCAAAAGTTCAAAGATTAATAACATTTAAACTTAGATGAAAAAAATGAACTTAACTATTGGTCTTACAAAAAAACCTTATCAGATATTAAAAACAAACATCCTTCTCCTCTCCCTCCTTGCCCCCTTAGGCAGTCTGGTAGAGCTGGTCCTGTCCCTCACTGGTTTCAGGGTTTGAGAGAGTTAGCCCTGCATTTAACCTGGGCAACACAGTAGAGTTGGGACGGCAAGGACAAGCCAGTACCTAGGATGGGAGAGCTGACCCTGCCCCTTGCCAGCTGCAGCATTGGGGGAACTAGCTAGGACTGTGCTGGAGAGCTCCACCTGGGAGTGTGGGTACAGGACAGTTGGTGGGATCATCAGCTACCACCAGGCCCAGATCCACAGCTTTGAGTTGGCCCACCCAACATCTACCCCATCTGTGAGCTGTTGGAGCACATGAAGGGGCCAGTCCTGCAGATCCAAAGTGGCAGGATCTCCAGAACACAGGGCAACAATGGGATAATAAAGAGGAGTCCCAGTGAGATCCAGTATTGATTAGCATAGCAGGAGCCAGAGGCTGCTGAAGCAGACCAATGACTCATTGCAATGAACATTTGCAAGTAAAGATGTGTGGACAAAAGAGTGTACTGTGGGACACATGTGACACACTACAGCTTCCATAACATGTTTTCTATGTTTTGTTTTGTTTGTTTGATTGCTTGTTTTTTATTTCTTATTCTCTTTTGGCGGGTGGGGGAGGTTGCAAGGGCAGAGGGTAGATACAGAAGAGATGGGAAGATTAGTGGGATTGGGATGCATACTGTGAAATTCACAAGGAATCAATAAAAAGTTTAAAACAAAACCTTAAAGTTGTAAAGTTACCTGTGATAGTTTTAACTGTTGACTGGAAATAATCTAGAATGCCCTGAAAGATGGGCCTCCAAGAATGTGGGAGTGACTGCGAAGGATTATCTTAATTGTGTTAATTAGTGTGGGGTGGCCTGTCCATATGGGTGGCACCATTCCCTGTGCTCTGGATCCTGAACTGTATAAAAACAAGAAAATGAATGAGAACTATCCAGTATGCCTTAATCCACTGTTTTCTGCTCTTAACTGTGGATAGATCCAGTTCTCAAAAGCTCCTCCTCTGTGACATTCCAGCAACGGCAGGCTGTAACCTGGACTACAGACTAAACTCTCTCTCCCTTAAGTTGCTTTTGTCAGGGTGTTTTATTACAGCAACAGGAAATTAGACAAAGATATTACCTTAAAGGCATTAAGTTTATCCCACAGAAGCTAGGAAAGTGAGGAAAAAGTACACAGTAAAAACTAAACAGGAAGCAAAGGTATACAAATGAGCTCCTGCGTTACAGTTTTTACAATAAGTGAAAAT
The DNA here is from genome assembly GCA_019843965.1 of Rhynchomys soricoides. Lineage (NCBI taxonomy): Eukaryota > Metazoa > Chordata > Mammalia > Rodentia > Muridae > Rhynchomys > Rhynchomys soricoides. The sequence continues at coordinate 8,462,560 of JADRCH010000012.1, forward strand.
GGGTTAAATTCACTGATCAAGTGCTGAGACCTTCAGAGGGATGACAAAGTGTGTGTCAGCACTATATAATTCAGAGGAATACTTGAGCCCAAAGGTGTAAAGAGCAGTTCACAAAAATAAAAAAAAAAAGGAAGAGGAAAATAGCAAACAATGGAAATAAGAATCATCAGTCTTAGTGGACAAAGGATGATTGTACCTTACAGGGTAGCTCTACACGGGCTGAAGGGAGAGAGGGAGAAGAAAATGTACTGGATGTATTTGCTTTTATTTTTATTAAAGTAAAATTCGAAAGAAGACTTTGTGTGTTTCAGAGTTTACAAAGTTTAACATTTTCCCAGCCCCCAAAATGGTATCAATACATTTGAAATCATCACCATCACAATTAAATTTCTTTCTGGCTTCACTGCTACCAACTTGGAAGAAAAAAAGAAACGAAAGAACAAGAAAAATTCTCTTTAAGATTTCCATGTCTCACAACTGAAAATATCTATTTAACCCTTTATTTCAAGAATGAGTTAAAAAGCTGGTTAAATAAAATTTCTGACATTGATAATGAAAGTGTTATACGCCAAACTATAGTGAGTAATTTAAATAGCACTTGGAAGAAAACTGGAGAACTGAATTGATTTGCCAGGAAAAAGTAGCAAAAAGTAGATTGGGCTGGGGAGATGGCTCAGGGGTAAGAGCAGTTCGTGCGGAACAAGCATGAGAACCCGTGTTCAAATCCTCAGCGTCCAAGTAAAAAGCCCGAATGGCCACCTGTCGGGAGAATCTCAGGGCACTGTTAGCTGCTAGTAATGGGAGAGACCCTGTCTCCAAGAAAAACATAGGCATCGATGGAGTGGGGAAGGCCACAGTCTATAACAGAACATAGGATAAAAGGCAAGTTCTCAAGACTCCTGGCTTCACAGAACCCTCCCTTGGGAGTAAAGAGAATTTACAAATGTGAACTTAAATTCTGTGTCACTTAAAAACAACAAAACAAAACAAAAACAAAAAAAACAACAACAAAACAAGCAAACAAAAGAACACACCTCAGATTCTCTCTCGCAGGAAACCTGCGGTGAAACTCTCTTCAAATGAAAAATCTAGAGGTTATATTTTGTGATCTCGAGTGTTTTATACATTGATTTGTCACAGAATGGGAAGACTCGGAACCCCGTTCTTTCCTCTGTGTCTATTTATTATAGCTAGATCATCTCCAGTATGGCTTTCTAAGGGCTTTTAGGAAGAAAGACCACCATGACCTAGAACTCAACACTAATGCAATTAGAACAAGCATGGCAGTGCGTGCTTTCAGTTCCTGCGCTTTGGCGCCTAGGCGAATCTCTGAGTTCGAGGTCTCAAATTCCAGGCTAGTCAAAACTACACTGTCTCAAAAACCCAAAAACCAAATAAAACCTCCAGAGTCTGGGATTTTACCATGTGAAACCCCACTCTGTTCCTCACAGAGTCAGCTAAAGCCTGGTGCTCCATCTGTGTACGCAAGCTTATTTCTAGTCTTTAGCTCCAATTGCCTATGGTCCAAAGGCCATAAGCAACTTTTCTTCATTTTTGTTTCTGTTTTTGAACCCGAGAGTTTGAAGCCCTTTATGCTCATACTCCTTTAAAGGACTTGATACTGATGAAATTAAGGGAACCTCGCCACCTGGTGGCACTCATGGTGTGTGACAATAAGGTAGCCCCTTTTGGTCTGAAAAAAAAAAAAACTTTTGCCTAAACACTCCTGCTCCAAAACAGAACTGACCTCTCCCCTCGGATCATTGTCCCCATGCTTGCCCAGGTTCCCAGTCTGATTAAGCCAGAGTGGCAGGTTCGTCTTAGTCTCCAGAGTCAGATGGTTTGTTGGGCTGGAACTCAACATGGAAAGGACCAACCCCTTCCCCACCCAGACTGATTTCCTTTTCAAACAGATAAGTGTTCATGCCTTTTTATCAAGGACTCAAGGTTGCCCAGAAAGTTATCATTCTAGAATATTCTTTCTGCTGTTGCTTCTTGCATCACAGGCTTTAGATTCTAGCAGAAAAAAGAATATTTAGGTGTGGTGTGCTTATTTAAATAAGTCATGGAGTTTAGTGTTGAACACCTAATGATTTGTCTGGGTGTGTTGCGTTCTTAAATATTTAATTTCTAAATCATAGCATTTGACATTTCAGCAAATACATGTCCTGCAGGCTGCTTGCTGATTACTTGAAAAAAATGAAAATGCAGACACAAAAGATCTCTGAGCACCACCCCAAGATTTTGATCCTGTTGGATTGTGGTTGAATCCAGTCATGGGCATTATAAAATGCTCCGCAGGAGATTCCAGTGTAGAGCGACCATATGGGAGCGGCAGACAGAGAATGTGTGGGTTCAACACAAAAATTAGAAATCAGACACCATTTTGCTTGCCAGCCTGGCAGACAAGAGGAAGTGCGATGAATTTTCCCTTTAGTGATGATTTAGGGACCAGGAATTGAAATAGCAGTCAGTTGTTTCTGCCATCTAAAACATTAAGGCTGCGGTGCCTCTCAGTGTGGGGCACATGCCTATTGGGAGCAAGACTCTGGGTTTAGTTCTCAGCCCTGCCGTGTGTGAGTGTGCGTGTGTGTGCGTGTGAGCATGTGCCACTGCGCAGGTGTGGAGGTCAGAGGTCATCATCTAGGAGTGAGGTCTCTCTATGGAAGTCCCAAGGAGCAAATCCAGGTTGTCAAGATTCTTGGCAAATGCTTTTCTCGCCCATCCTGAGCTTTCAAGTGTTCTCCATTACTATTTCGCATAGCCTTTCCCATGTGATCATTATGTCTATTATTAATTAATACATTCATTTGGTTTATGTAGACACAACATGCAAGCACTTTACTAAGTACTGGGGCTCTCATGCTGTGTTTTGGTATTAAGATGCTTCTACTCTAGTGAGAGGAGACAAGCTTTAAAGTGGTAGCTGTGACATCTATTTGCTAGTATATAGGGCCTGGAGTCATAAAAAATAAGACGGGGCATCAGAAGAGACAGCTAGCCATACCCTTACCTTCAAATAAGCTTTTTTAAAGAAAACATATTTATTTTTGTGTATGGATATTTTGTTGGAATGTATGTCTGTGTACCATGTGCATGCATTGCTGCAAAGGCCAGAAAGTCAGATTCCTTGGAACTGGAGTTACAGCTGTTAACGATCACATCAGGGCTGAGAATTGAACCCGGTCCTCTAGAAGGTGCTGTTTTCCTCTGAGTAATCTCTCCAGGCCCCCAATGGGCTTAAAAAATGTTTCATTAAAACTCACCATATAGGCTCATTTGGTGGTGTTATTGTTTGGTTTTAGTCAGTTTTGTGTTACTCTAATGAAATGCCAGGCTCCAACATCTTAAAAAGAACATATATTTGCTCTAATGGCTCTGTGGGCCTCTTTCTTGGGTTGCCCGCATTCATTGCCTGGATATCTCATAATTCTTTGGGCAAGGTACCCTTTGATGATGGGACATAATGTTATCATCTATAGAGTTTGCACTTGAGAAGCAAATAACCGGTTACCATGACAGTCATCCATACATACTCTCTCTCTAACGTCATAGGTGATATATTCTCTGTTATGCTGACCTGCGTTCATAGCTATCCTGGTCTGCACACAGCCCTCGAGCACTGGGTTTTACACCCCTGGACCAAATAACAAAGGTGAAAATTGTCAACTGTTGGATAACTATCTAGAAATGACATCTTCTAGATCTCTGGTGGATCATTGAAAGGCTATAGTGATCTCATTTGGGGGAAGAAAGCAAATCCCTCCATGAAACACTGAAGGTGTCTGTGGCTGGGCTTTTGGCCTGAGGCTGTTGTGTTGCAGCTGCCTATCTGTCATATCTGTCCTGAGGTTTCCACAGCCAGGCCTACCTTAGCCAGTTCAGTCGCTTTCCAGGCATGCCTTAAACCTAGAAGATCACTGGGTATTTTGGGGCTGTGTTTGATCTTTGCAGGTCAATTAGTTAATTAAAAAGGCTCCAAAAAAACTGGCTTCTTGATCCAGGTCCATCAAATGTTCGTTCGTCACAGAAACGAAAATCCTGTCATTCTCTTTGAGCTCGAACAGCCCCCCCTGATAGATGGAGTGCAGTCCGTACTCTGCATCTCTGGACCAGCAGCTGTTCCTGGCGCTTTTCATCAGCATGATGGGGTCGGGGTAGCTGGTGTATTTGTAGATGTACTGCACCATCTGCTTGATTCTCCCTCTGTCCTTTGCGACTGTCTTGGAAGCTTCTTCAGCCTCCTGAAACCGGAAGTACGTCTGGGAGTAGATGTAATACAGGCCCTGCTGCTGGATGACCAGCTCCCCGTTCCTCAAGTGCACGTGGTTGAGAAATGAATGCCCCTTCCGAGAGGACTCCCAGGACTCTATCTTCTGGCCCAAGGTCTTTCCATCCTTGGAGACTGCACGGAAATGAAAGAAACAGTTAGCAGAGGAAGTTTACGTCCAAGTGAGGAGATACCTCAGCTGCTCCGCACTGTCAGTCTTTTCACTGGGCTGGCACACAGTGTCGATCCAAAATCCAACTTCTTACACGTTTCATCCGACATGGACCACAAAAGCTAGTCACGGAAAATTGGGAGGCCCCTGAATCATTTTGACCTGCTTGCTGTCTGTCCCTCTTGCCAGCTATGCCACACCCACATACACCCCCCCCAAAAAGTTCACAGTTCCCTGTGGTTCAAAAGTGTCCCAGTGGTGGGAGGTCCTACTGCCTTGTGCTGAAGACAAATGCTGTGGGTGACATTGTAGTGAGGGCAAATGCTGTGGATTCCAAGTTTTGAGGAGAGAGAGTTGATACAAGAGGAGGAAGAGGAGGAGGAGGAAGAGGAGGAGGAGGAGGAGGAGAGAGAGAGAGAGAGAGAGAGAGAGAGAGAGAGAGAGAGAGAGAGAATATATTACTTCAAAAATTAAAAAAGTCTTAAGTGTGGTGGTGCCTAGCATCCCAGCCCTTGGAAGCTCGAGACAGAAGAGTTTGGGGTTCTGAAGCCACCCTCGACACCATGAACAACTGTTTCAATGAAAAAAGAAGAGAAAGGGACTAGTGGAGAAGGAGGAAGGGAGGAGAAGATGCAATCAGCAGCAGCAGCAGCAGCAGCAGCAGCAGCAGCAGCAGCAGCAGCCGTGGCCCAGTGAGATGCACTGTTCTCTCATGCACACTTTTCCTGAGGCCAGCCAGCTATGGCGGTCAGCAAGCTCCCTGTGCATCTTCTTGCTTCACAAAACAGTCGTCTGAGACTGGATCACTATTGAACACTTACAGTCACAGAAATATTTCAGATAGAGGTTGTACTGGCTAGTTTTGTGTGTCAACTTGACCCAAGCTAGAGTTATCACAGAGAAAGGAGTTTCAGTTGAGAAAATGCCTCCGTGAGATCCAGTTGTAAGGCATTTTCTCAATTAGTGATCAAGGGGGAGGGCCTCTTGTGGGTGGTACCATCCCTGGACTGGTAGTCTTGGGCTCTACAAGAAAGTCAGCTGAACAAGCCAGGAGAAGCAAGCAAGCCATTAAGAAACATCCCTCCATGGCCTCTGCATCAGCTCCTGCTTCCTGACTTGCTTGAGTTCCAGTCCTGACTTCCTTTGGTAATGAACAGCAATGTGGAAGTGTAAGCTCAATAAACCCTTTCCTCCCCAACTTGCTTCTTGGTCATGATGTTTGTGCAGGAATAGAAACTCTGACTAAGACAGAAGTTAAACTACTTTCAGCAATTCCAGAGCCTTCCAAATGCTAGGTGTCATCCACACCCCACCCTGCTGCCAGTCCCCAACCCAGTCCTCATGATCTTACTTGGAATTAAGGCTGAGTTGCTTCTCCGAGTGATCCCGGTGATGTGAGCTGCCGCTCTCTGAGGTCTCCCACCTCTGGGCAAGGGAGGAGTACCTAGCTGCTTTTCTAAAAGACACATGACAGAAAAACATCAGTGCTTGTCAAAATACTTCTCAAACACTGCCCAGTTCACATAGTTGTGTCTGACCAGGCAACCATGAACACAGGGCCTTCCTGAATCCATCCTGTGCCTTCATAAAATCCCAAATAGTGGGGCTGAAGAGGTGGCTGCTCTTCTAGGAGACCAGGGTTTGAACTCTCTACTCACATGACTGCTCACACTGGTCTGTAACTCCAGGACCAGGGCAAACAAGAGGATCTGAGTTTAGATTCTGAGCACCCACCTAAAAACTCAGGCATGGCCACATGTTGAATCCCCAGGAGAAAGCTGTGGGAAAGATTGAACGAAGACAAGAGGAGAGCTGGGATCATCTGGCTGCCATCCTAACCCTGGGTCTCTCTGTGACCATATCTAAAGGGAATGGGCAGAAACTCTTAAAGGAAGACACATGACAACCTCTCTGACCTCCAAAGTGTGCATACAGGCACATACCTATGCATACACATGTGCACATGCATAATGTAAATCTTATACAATAATGTCTCTTAAAAATAGCTTCAAATCCCCATTCCTGCCTACTTTTGGTTAAGATAAATTATACTCTATCAACAAATATTGGCAAGGATAAGAAATTATACCACACTATGCAGAGCTATATTGATTAACCATGGATTCCACTGAGCCCTCAAGGAACTTACTATATTTTTTGAGAGATACCAATTGGAAAATAAAATAATTATTTATGGCAAGGAGAGGTCAGGGGGAACCCTAAGCAGAGGAAGGACAGAGTCCTAGTTATTGGAGAGCTGAGGTCAGGGGAGGGTTGGCTGATGCTGTTAAGAATTTTCCAGTTACTTATCCCTGTAAGGAAAAGTGATCATCACATCTGTCCCAGGCATCCTTCTAGGATCAAAGAGAAAGCTCACAAATAATCAAGAAACAGAGGTGTGCAGATAAGTAAAGCAAAGATGGCCAGGCTTTGGGTCTGTCCTGATGGAAGAGAGATGTTTCCAGAGAGTTGAAGCCAAGACCCAGGGCAAAAGAAAGGAGGTGCAGGTCCAACGTGAAGGAAAGAAAGTACACAAGACTTAGGCTGCCTTCCCAAGACACTGGAAGGGGTAAAGAAATGTTTCATGCTTCCGGTCAACTTATGTCAAGGTCTAGTTTGATGGGCAGAGGGACAAAGGCCAGAGGCTGCTAGGCAAGTTACAAGGTTGAACACAGTGGTCCACCCTCTGGGTCAGGAGCTCTGGAAGCACAAGCCGGCAGTAAGGTTTCATAGGGAGGCAGTGAATGAGAAAGAAGCCATTTCTGTTTATCTGGTATTAGTTATAAATCACTATTAATGTTGTTCTTGTTATTTTAGGAAGGCACGTTTCCTTCTCAAAGCAAAAATTTCTCCTGAGCTTCAAAGAAACCTGATAGACTGTACATGGTTCTGAATGACCATGGTGGGGAGGGGTGAATGAATGGAGGGGTGTCGTGGGTACACGTGGAGGATGCATGCATCATGTGCCTACATGCAGAGGTCAAAGGTGAATGTCAGGTGTCCTACTCTGTCTAACTCTCCACGTTGGAGCCAGAAGCCTTGCTGGTGGCTGCGGATCCCTTCTCTTCCCTCACACCTCTAATAGTACAGATATATGTGTGTCTCATATCACCCTAGTCAAAATGGTACTTAACAGCAAGCACTGGGGAAGTGGGGGCCCTTCTACACTGCAGGTGGAATGGTCCAGCTAATATGGAAACAAACAGGGAGGCCCTGAAAACACTAAACTCTAATCTTCCGTATGGCCATGTGTGTGTGTGTGTGTGTGTGTGTGTGTGTGTGTGTGTGCATGCATGTGTTCTGCAGCATGCTTGTAGAGGCCAGAGGACAACTTTTTGAATTGGTTCATCATGTTCGTTCTATGATTCAACTCAGATTGTCAATTCCTTTACCAACTGAACCACCCTTTTGGCCCTAGATGTAGTGGTCTTGATCAGCAGTTACTTTATGTATTCTGAGACTTGAAAAGCATCAGCCCTGACCTCCTGGCCTTCAGGGTTTCTCCTGAGAGGCCAGCAGTTACTCTAATAGATTGACCTTTGTGAGTAACTTGGCACCTCTTTCTTATGACTTTCAGAATTCTTGAAAATACAGAACATTTCCCAAACTTGTGTGATGTTCAGACAAGAGCCACAGTAAGCTCCGCATCATTCCAACACCAGCATGGCTCCTGAAGCAGCCACATTAGCTGTGAATTTATTAGAGCGGCTGCATGTTGGAAGGCAGCTGTTTGTTGGGAGGATATTGAAGACTAAATGTGAGGAGGAGCTACAGAGTCAATTACAATTAGTCTCAGAATGCCCAGCTGTCAAGGTCGATGTGTCCATTCACCACTGACCGGCACGGTTACATGAGTCGTGCCTGTAGCTAACCCTTTAGCCTTTTGTTCTTAAATAGACAGATCCAGTTTGCCTTTGAGAAAGGTTATGGAGAAGCCTGGATTTGAGAGCAAAAATCTGAACCTTTATTCTTCTTATTGTACATATTTTTTCATGGTCCAATGGCACTGTCTTCCATAAGAACATTGTCATTCAAATACACACTGCACACTGAGCATATCCCACCCTACCTCCTCCTGTTGGTCCCTTCCATCCACAGCTTTACTTCCATTTCCATTTCATATGAACATATGGACATAATTGTGTGTATTTATATAAACTCTGGGATCTATGCATAAGAGAAATGATGCGGAATCACGCAATTGTTGTCTTTCTAAGAGGGGTTCGGTTCACTTAATAGCTCCTCTTGCGTCCATTTTCCCACAAATGATGCCACTTCATTCTTTACAGCTGGGAAAGTCCCACTGTATGTATACCACATTTTGTCTTCCCTTCCTCTCTCATAGGACACATGAATTGGTGCCACGATCACCTATTTTAAATAGGGCCACACTAAGCATCAACATGCAAGTGGCTCTGTGGTATCTTGCTTTAGTGTTCTTTATGCACACTGGGTCATGTGGAAGGTTCAGTTTGGGTGTTCTCAGGGCCGCTATGAAGCATCAGTGCTTTAATTTCATGAGATTCCATCTGTCAGTTAGTGGGAATGCCATGCTTGTTTCCATATTGGCTGGACTGTTCAGCATTTCCACCAGCAGTGTAGAAGGGTTCCTGCTTTCACCAGCGCTTGCTGTAAGTACCATTTTGACAGGGGTGAGATGAAAGGCCAGTGTTTTAATTTATGTTTCTCTAATGGCTAGTGAGGATGAACATGTATTTCCTGTGTTATTGAAAATTGGGGTTTATCTTTGAGAACTGTCTGTTCATTTATTGAGCAGGTCATATGAGTTCTTGAGTGCTCTGAGTTTTTTGGTGCATTCTAGATATTAACCCTCTATCTTATGTATGTATGTGTGTGTGTGTGTATGTACATATACATATGCATATGCATATACATATACATACACACACGTGTGTGTGTATATATATTAAAGATAGATATAGATATAGATATAGATATAGATATAGATATAGATATAGATATGTATAGCTAGCAAAGATTTTTCTGCCATTTTATACGCTGTCTATTCTTTCCATAAATGATGCCCTTTACTGTACTGAAGTGTTTTAATTTCATGAAGTCCCATTTGTCAGTTGGTGGCATCTGTGTGACTGGAGTCCTTGCCTATGTTTATCTTCTTTACTCTGGTAGTTTCGTATTTTATATGAGGGTCTTCAATGCATTCTAAGTTGTTTATCTACTTTCACTCTTCTATGTGTGGATGCATGCATTGTTTGTTGAAGAGACTTTTATCCAAAGTGTATTTTTGATCTCTTTGTCAAAACTCAGCTGTCTTAGTTAGGGTTTTACTGCTGTGAACAGATACCATGACCAAGGCAACTCCTATAAAGACAACATTTAATTGGGGCTGGCTTACAGGTTCAGCGGTTTGGTCCATTATCATCAAGGTGGGAGCATGGCAGCATCCAGGCAGGCATGGTACAGGCAGAGCTGAGAGTTCTACATCTTCATCTGAGGGCTGCTAGTGGAAGACTGATTTCCTGGCAGCTAGGGTGAGGGTCTTAAGCCCATGCCCACAGTGACACACCTACTCCAACAAGGCCACACCTCCTAATAGTGCCACATCCTGGGCCAAGCTTATACAAACCATCACATCAAGTATTTGTAGCTCTGCGGGATATGACTGTTTCCTTTATTCTGGTTCAGTGATCTACCTGTCCATGTTTGCATCTGGTTGTGTGATAGATACCCCCAGCATCATCCTTTAGGCTCAGGATTGCTTTGGGTCTGTGGGGGCCTTACATGCTTCAATATGAATTTTAGGATCATCTGTGCTGTGAAGAATGCCGTTAAGACTTGGCAAATTTTCTTTCACAGTAGTTTCAATGTAGTGGATGAGAAAACAGGACATGGATAAAATTATATATAAAATTTACAACAAGACAATTAAGTAAGTAAGGGTGATAGAAATAACAAGATGCATTCAAGGCCAGCCTGGTCTACAGAGTGAGTTCCAGGACAGCCAGGGCTACACAGAGAAATCTTGACTTGAGAAAAAGAAAAAGAAAAAAAGAAAAAACAAGATGCAGCAGAGCTTACTTACAAATGTGCCAAGAAAAGACTACTGTGAGCCACAGAGCCAGGATGGAGTGAGAGGGACCAGGAGGAGAGCCAATGGCAGGCTAGATAAGCCTGGGTAAAGACACAGTAAGAACTGGGTTTTTGTTTTGTTTTGTTTTTTTTAAAGGTTGCTGAGGGTTAACAGGATGCTGAGCATTAATAGGATGCTGAGCACCTGACCTCCAGTAGGAAGCACAGACGAGATCATGGGTAGGCAGATAATTTGCTGGGGAAGAACTGACAGACTGAGAGGTTTGGGGTGAAGAAAAACATTGTGGTCAGAGGCAGAGAAGATGGGTAGTTTTGGGAGAATTTTATCTATTTTACTTCCTGCCGTGTCCTAGATAATACTTAAGATGGTTTATTTAAAGCAAAATAATTAAATCAGGGAAGAAATTGAAGTAGAAGGAAAGTTTATATGAGAAGAAAATAAAAAGATAAAGAACGAAGTTCTGACCATGAGGAGACTATGAAGTTAATCCCAAGCTTTCCAGGCCTCCGTGCAAAGACAGAAAGAGCGTCAAGGAACAGCTTAAGGCAGTGAGTGAGTAGCGGTCCTGACTGGTGGTATATATGGGCGCAAGGAGAGACTGCAGAGCTAGTCAGCTGTGACATAGACAGTAGCAAATAAAAATAACAAAATATTACTACCTGGAACTGTAGAAATGGTTTCCTCAAAGGTCCTCAAAGTCACCTACAGGTAATATTGAATAAGAGTGTTAATGCCCCTAAAAATGTAACAGAATAAACATGCTTCTAGATTTTCTTTCTGACGTGGAACAGGACACTTCTACAGTGACATCAGTCACTGATAAAAGAAGAAGGACTTCTTTTATCTAAGCTTAGGAGACCTGAACATGCCCACAGATATGCTCACTCTATGAATGTCTGACTTGGTGCCACCATGTTATTCTCTACTTTTGATAATGCTAAGTTCATGTGACTACAAGTCAAGGCTTTCCTCCTCAGCTCGTTAAGAAGGCTTATTACATTCCTTAGCCGATCTGACCTGTGATGACTTTGTCTGAAAATATATGTTTTTAAAGCATAACAATGATTCCTTCCTGGGGAGCTGCTCTCAGAATTCAGATGGGCAGATGTTCAGATGGGCAGATGTTCCCAGGAAATAAAGGGCTCAGTGTGTGCGAGCAGAGTATGAAATGCCTCTCGTGTGTTCACATGCACCTGTTTGATGTCCTCTGCCTCCCAGTTCCTCTCTACCCTGGCTGCCCAGGATGAGTCTGGGAGGATGACAGGGAATTAATGGAAAGTGACATAGAAAAATCGATCACATTAATTCCCTTATACCTTCTTCTTGGTTGGTCCTTGAACCTGCACCTCAGCCTCCAGACTGCTCCCTAGTTCAAGTTTCTCTTCCTGATGGCTCACTGAATCCCTTAAGCCAAAGGCTTTGGAAACCCCAAATCTGAGGTTCCTTCACACCTGTCCAAAGTCTGGGCTTTTCCCAAACCTCCTGTACAATCACCTTACCAACTCACTGTTGGTAATGGCACCCAGCCAGGGAGCGGTCATACAGTTGAAAGACCAGTTCATTAGACATAGAAGTCACATTCCAGGTGCTGTCTGAACTCTATGTGAGTACTGTTCAAGTTACCCACTGGAGCCCCAATCATCAGAACAATACTGTTTCCGTGGAACAAACAATGGACTCCTAAATATGTCTGACATAAAGCATCCATCCTCCCACACTGGGATTTCCCACTCCATCCTTAGACCGTGACCTCATATATGGGACCTTTTAGTTTGCAAAGTATTTTTAATATCAGTGCCTTCATCTGACCTTTTCAGAGGGGCAGAAGGCAAATATTTGTAAATGACATCGTAGAAGAAGGAAGCAGGCAGAGAAGGAACTGATTTGACCTCATCTAAAAGTAAAATCAGTTAACCACATGCAGCGAAATGAACTGTTAGCCACAGGAGCTTTCTGCCAGAGATCCAGCAAAGCAATGTCCATCGACATATGCATTTGCCTAACTTGTCATTTGTTGACAGTGAATTGAGATAACCTCACCTTCAACCTCTCAAAGCATCTCTTGTTCCCCAGTCCCATTTCGTCTTCTTTACGTATGTGCAAAAAAATAAATGTGTATTTAATTTTAGAGATCAGTCATGGGGGAAGAAGAGAAAACACCATCATTTGGGCCTCTTTCATTGTCTGAATGATAACAAAGGAAGAGAGAAACCACTGGAGGACCTTGAGCACATGCCCTGTCTGAGCCAGCGTTCACAGAGTAAATGCAAAGGTTAACCTACAGGAGGCGCTGTCTACAGTCAGCCTGGTCTTTATCTCCTGTTCAGACAGAACACCACGTTGCCGGGGAATCACTTAAGCACCCAGGGACTTGGTTTCTTCGTTTGCCAGATACAGATTCCTAAGCTTGAAGGTCTGCAAATTCTTCCCCTCTGACCTCATGTTCTTGCTGTTGTGAGTACCTACCTCTTCAACGAGCTGATACAGTTGTCTCTTAACGTGCAAACAGGGTCTCTTCAAGCTCTCTTCGTCAGTGGAGTCCCAAAAATCCTCGTCTTCCTTTGAGAAGCAAGCTAGTTCGATTTTGGAGTAATTGTCCTGCAGCTGGGTGGAGATAGGATGTAACTGTGTGGTGAAACGTGCTTTTTCTTTTTACCCATTTGGAAGCTAAAAGAGCAGAAACTGAGAGGTACGTGAGCATCGTGGGCAGTTTGATGTTTAAATAAAAATAGGCATACAACCCGTTGCCCAGGGATACTAACTAAGCAGCTGGATGTTGTAGCGGGGTATAGGAATGGGCCAGGCGTCCTGGACCACAGTGCCCTCCTCTGCCCCATCTCTCGAAGACATGTGTCTTTCCTACTTACCCTCATGTGCACATGTTTCTCATTAGACCTTTGTGGTGATGATGAAGCTTACTTGAGCTCTAAGAGTGGCTCTCCCTCCAAAGCTGGAAACCTGCCTATGTATGACGGGAGGAGTGGAATTAATTTAAATGTCCACATCCTTAATAAAAAACATCCAACCATTTGGTGAATGGTAGGTGTTCTGGCCCTAACCACAGCTCTTGTGACTGAGTAGATTGTAGTTAATGGCATTGTTTCTACTCTGGATGGACCTATGGCACCACTAGGAATCTGTATCCTGACTCCCTGATTGTTCTCAGAGCCTAGGAACTGATCTAAGGAGACTTTAAGCACCACTGAAGGTGTTTTCTCGGGACAGGAAGCCAATATTATAGTAGCCTCATAATTGCCACCAAAGCCTTACTTACCCTTACCAATGATCACTCCTTAATATTATTTATTTATTTATTTATTTATTTTTGGTTTTTTGAGACAGGGTTTCTCTGTGTAGTCCTGGCTGTCCTGGAACTCACTCTGTAGACCAGGCTGGCCTCGAACTCAGAAATCTGCCTGCCTCTGCCTCCCAAGTGCTGGGATTAAAGGCGTGCACCACCACTGCCCGGCTCTCCTAAATATTATAACCCCCATTCCCACCACATGGCTGCCGTGAACCAGCCAGAACATGCTCATTACCTCAGGCTGTTACCAAATCAGGAGGGAGGGGGGAATACAGGGGAAGGAGGAGGAGGAAAAAGTCCTTGTAGTTAGACTGCTTTTTCTTCCTTCCCCTTTGGCTTTGTTTTTCTCACAGCTTGGATATCCACCCTGTTATTTCTCAAGGCCTGTTGACATGCACCTGTGAACCCAGCCAGCTGGGATACTGAAGCGAGAGACTCACAAGTTGAAGGCCTGTCTAAGCTGCAGTGTATGTTCAAGGCCAGCCTGTACAAATCCATAAGACCCTTTCTTAAAACAAAACAGAAGAAGAAAACATGAGTAGAGTTGGGGCGTGGCTCACTGGTAGAGTGCTTGCCCATTATTGGTGAAACGCTTGGTTCTATCCCTATCACTGTTGATTAAAAACATCTGTAGATTTGCCTTTAACTGGAGTAAGTTTTGAAGAAGCTGGGCTCAAACTCACAGATAACCCCTTGCCTCTGCCTTCTGAGTGCTGGGATTTAAGGCATGCCCCTCCATGCCTGGCCTAAGCATAATACTTTTATCTACTATTTAAATTTAGTGTCCTGCAAAGTTTGGGGTGGTGGTAAATTTAAGAACTCACCCTTCCTATAGAAAAACAATCTATTGAGTGAGTGAGTGAGTGAGTGATTGTGAGTCAGGTCCTCATATGATTCAGACCAGCCTCACACTTCCTTGATAACCAAGGATGTCCCTGAGTTTCTGATCTCCCTCCTCCCAAGCTCTAGAATTACCACATCCAGCAGCTGTCCTGGTGGTGTGTGGTGCTATGGATTGAAGCAGAGCTTTGTGCTTGCAGGGCGAGCATTCTGTGATCTGAGCTACGCTCCAGCACCAAACCATCTCATTAAAAAAAAAAAAAAAAAAAAAATCCATTATTCATGCAAGGTCCTGTCCAGAATCACCTAGGTCTACACTCAGCAACATACCTCCAAGCAAAGTATAAACCCAACTCAGTGAATTACCAGCCATTCACTGTTTAAACCAAACGAGCAGCCTCAGCGACCTCGGTGGCTCTCTGGAACACTAATGTCCTCAGAAGGGAAACTTTGTCTCCTTCTTTCCCAGCGATGGGTTATCTCAACCAGAAAGGGTTGAGACCCTGGAGGGTTAGGGCCCAGGGCAGGAAGGAGTTGCTGTGGTCAGTCCAAGAAGTTGTCTAAGTGTTCTCTTGTAACTGCGCTGGAGTCTGAGAAAGACAAAGTCCCCTCGGAGAAGAGTCAGTCAGCCCAGCCCAAATCAAACAGCTGGCTGGTGTCCAGGGAATTTCCAGAAACATTTTCAAGAGGTGGGAGGGGAAATCTGGGTTGGGTCGGCTTCTGAGAAGGTATACAAGTTAATGCGATTATTATACATACCGCAATGAAGGGGGAGGGTGTGTGACTCAGTGGTAGAAGTAAAGATAAACTAGAAGCTTAGGGGTGCCTTAAGAAGACATGGGCAACTCAGACAACACGGGAAAGAAAAGGACATTTTCATAAAGGTAAAATCAAATTCTCTCTCCAGCTAATAATAATCTTTAAAAACAAACACAAACAAACAACAACAAAAACAAACAAACAACAAATACTAAACTGAAAACAGTAGTCCCTCATCCACCTAACCCCTGGCTGACGTTCTGTGCACATCGTTGGGATCAGCCTGTATGCAGGTCTGTGGATAGTTCCAATTATGTGGGAATGGCACGTCTTTGAAATCTAAGGGCCTAGCTCAGTGATGGGGTTCTCGCCTTGCTCGCTCAGATCCTGGACTCTCAGAACTGCAGACTTCTAAGGAAACCATACATAGCAGGTCCACTTATCCTACCGTCTGGAGCTCACAATGGCCAACTCTCTGCTGTTCGTCTTCCTAGATGTTTTTATGCATTAATAATGATTTCTGGACGAAGGGAATGCAGAGGGGAAGCTTCAGCCCCCGCTCCTCCCCTCCGTCACATTTAGCACCCACAGGCGTGAAACCAATGCTAGTCACAGCGTGCTTGCAGGTTTCGCACTGAGGCTATTCTGGGAATACCTTTGCCTCCTCTCTCCCTCCACCTCCTTACCTCACCACATCCTTTCTGCCTCAAGAAACGTGTCCACCTGAAGAGACTCTAAGTTTTATTTGAAATTGCTGGATGTTTTAGCAATTTTGAATTTTGAAAACCTTAATTATACAATAGGACTGAAGGAGTTGACAGAGGATTGGGTGAATCTTAGACTGAGACTACCTTGTCACCTGTGCCAGTTGATGGGCCACCCCTGAATGGAGACACAGACTCACTCTTTTTATGCTATAGAGTTAGCAAACCTTAGGGCGTGCAGCCACAATCTATAAACACAGCTGTGCTCCAGTCTCTTACATAAACTTAGAACTGAAAAGGAGTAGTAGCTATGCCTTTTTTCTCAGGAAATATACAAACTTGGGGCAAGCAAATGACTCAAAGAACCAAAGTATTTATAACCAACCTTATGACCTGAGTTCAATCTCCAGGACCCACACGGTAGAAAAGAAAAAAAATTGACTCTTCCAAGTTGCCCTTTGATACTCCCATATGATGAAACATGTGCCGTCCCAAATACATGCATGCATGCATACATACATACATGCATACATACATACATGCATACATACGTGCATGCATACATACATGCATACATACATACATGCATACATACATGCATGCATACGTACATGCATACATACATACATGCATACATACATGTATACATACATACATGCATACATACATACATACATGCATACATACATGTATGCATACATGCATACATGCATACATACATACATACATGCATACATACATGCATACATACATAAATGCATACATGCATACATGCATACATACATGCATGCATACATGTATACATACATACATGCATACATGCATACATACATACATACATGCATACATACATGCATACATACATGCATGCATGCATACATGCATTCATGCGTACATGCATACATGCATACATGCATACATACGTACATGCATACATACATACATGCATGCATGCGTACATACGTACATGCATACATGCATGCATGCATACATACGTACATGCATACATACATACATGCATACATACATACGTACATGCATACATACATGCATGCATACATACATGCATGCAGCATACATACATACATGCATACATACATACATACGTACATGCATGCATACATACATACATACATGCATACATGCATGCATGCATACATGCATACATGCATACATGCATGCATACATGCGTACATGCATGCATACATGCATGCGTACATGCATACATGCATACATGCGTACATGCATACATGCATGCATACATACATGCATACATACATACATGCATACATACATGTATACATACATACATGCATACATGCATACATGTATACATACATACATACATGCATACATACATACATGCATGCATACATGCATACATACATACATACATGCATACATACATACATGCATACATACATACGTACATGCATACATACATGCATGCATACATACGTACATGCATACATACATACGTACATGCATGCATACATACATACATGCATGCATACATACATGCATACATACATAAACGTAATTTTTAAAGAAAGAAATAACTGGAGGATACAGAGACAACTCCGTCAGGAAAATTCGTGCAGACAAACTTGTGAACTTGAATTCCATCTCCAGAGCCCACAGAAAGAAAATCAGGACTAAGCCAGGTGATGGTGGTGCACAAATCTAATCCCAGCACTTATGAGGCAGAGGTGGGCAGATCTCTGAGTTCAAGGCCAGCCTGGTCTACAGAGCAAGTTCCAGGACAGCCAGGGCTACATATTAAAACCTTGTCTCGAAAGAGAGAGAGAGAGAGAGAGAGAGAGAGAAAGAAAGAAAGAAAGAGGAAGGCAGGATGGCCTGGAGTCCCAGTGCCGAAGAAGAGGAGAGAGGTGGATTCTTGAGGTTGGCCCCTGAGAGACTACGATGTGAGTTCCACGTTAACAAGAGACCCTGTCTCAGAAAATAAAAGGAAGAAAGAAAACAAAAGAAAAAGAAAAAAGGTAGATGGTATCCAAGAAATGACATTAGAGGTCATCCTCTGGCCCCACACATATGCAGAGATTCTTGATCAGCATGCCCTATAATAAAGAAATCATTATTAGCCATAATTCTCATAATTATTTTCAAATAAAAAGAGAGCCTGCCCACTTGGAAAAATTTCCAGCTGATTGGAATTATCAAATTCCTGCTCCACAGGATATACAAACTGCACTGCCCCAGCAGACCATTGTTATCTATAAATTTTGCACAGCCCTGGAAACTCTCCCTCACTGTGCCCTTCCAAACAAGACAGCAGGTCAGATGTTGCACTGTGTACTGGGCAATGTGCACGGTGCAGATTCCGTGAGTGCCATGGGGGACGAGGGGGTAGAGCAGTGCCTGTACCCACAGCCCTGGGATCCAGCCCTACCTTGGCTCCTAAGCCTCATCTGAGCATGGATAATTCATTTCTCCATCAGGTTCTAGACAAGGGAGTAGGGCATTCACCGTCCCTACCACTCCTCAGCTCTCTAGAACGTATGTTTACCCAACGTGGGCACAAGCAACCTGAAGCAGAGTTGGTTTTTGCTCTCATCAGTTTAACATTCCTAGTCCCAGGGGCTTTCCTGCATTTGTATCTAGGTTCCTTCTGGCATAAAGTTCAATTGTTTTCTCATGAGAAATTAAATCCTGATTATAGACCACTAGCCAAGACAAGCCCGATCCAGGGAGTGGCAGAAGTAAAGCCAGGTCATTGTATTCATACTGTTGTCAACACAGGAACTTCACAGTCAAAGCATACTTCTTTAAAAAATAAAATAAAACAAAAGTGTGTGTGTGTGTGTGTGATATGCAGGGCTCTCACAGGGGCCTGGAGTTCACCAGTAAGACTACACAGACCCTCAGCCAGCAAACCCGAGGGATTCTTCAGTCTTCTTCTCCCCAGCATTTGGATTACAGGTGCATGCTGGGTAATCAGGATCAAACTTGGGTTCTCATACTTACATAGGAAGCACTTCCCTGACTGAGGCCCCTCTCCACCCGGAAACATATCTCAAACATCTGGTTTATGTCCACCCCACCCTCAGCCTTGTTGGACTGAGAAATGTGATACTTTGTGTTAGCATTTTGTCTAGGCTCAGCCCAACAGTTACCTGGCAACAGCCAGGTGTGCCTAACAGACTATAAAAGGGGCTGCTCCCCCCTCCTCTCTCTCTCTCTCTCTCTCTCTCTCTCTCTCTCTCTCTCTCTCTC
>JADRCH010000012.1:8481925-8502878 GCA_019843965.1 Rhynchomys soricoides
CTCTCTCTCTCTCTCTCTCTCTCTCTCTCTCTCTCTCTCTCTCTCTCGCCTTCTTGCTCTTGATCTGACCTCTTTTCCCTTCCCCCTCTCTCCCATTACCCTCCCCCTCCTCCTCTCCATGTGTTCCTGGCCAGCCTCCACTTCTCTACTCTCTACTCTCTCCCTCCCTCTCTCTGCCTTTCTCTGCCTCTACTACCCTCTCAGCTCCCCTCCCCATGCCCTGAATAAACTCTATTCTATTCTATTCTATTCTATTCTATTCTATTCTACTCTATACCTTCCTGAGGCTGGTCCCTCAGGGGAAAGGGATGCCTCGACAAGAGCTCGCTGAGACATCCCTTCACCCTCCCCCGCTTTACGTCCACCAAACATATGCCTTCCCCCTATCTTTTTAGAAAACACAACATTTGGTTCCGTGACTCTATTCGAATGAGATTGCTGTGGCCACAATGCAGAGTATTAACCACTGTACGAACATGGCAAGAGACAAAAGGCTAACACTTTGAGCTTTTAGATTTTAGTTCAGATACAAGCTATTCTACCCCCCAGCTTTTCAAAGTATGACTTGTCTATGTGAGAGGTTTTCAGATCCACTTCTTTGTCTGGAGGACAGCGGTTATTACAGACTCACAAGTGGTCAAAGTGCAGACAAAAGAGGTGTCTGTTGAGCTTGGGGTAATCTACGCCACTCCCTCACCTCAAGGTCCAGGCAACTGCAGAGCAGAGGTCTAGAGGATTAGCTCAGTCAGTAAAAGGCAAACAATGAGTTCAAGGTTCAGTGAGAGACCCTGTCTCAGAAAAACAACGTAGAGAGTAAAGGAGAAAGACAACTGACATTTCTCTCTAGCCTCCAAATCACATGCTGTTCTCTCTCTTTCTCTCTCTTTCTCCCTCTCCCTCTCTCCCTCCCTCTTCCTCTCTCTCTCTCTCTCTCCCTCTCTCTCACACACACACACACACACACACTCCCTCTCTTGCTCTGTCTCTCTCACACAAAAGGAACTCACAGAAAGTACTTCACAGAAAACATTTGTGCCAGGTGACAATGCTAACTGCACCACGCACAGACACTTTTGAAATGATAGCAAACTTCCTCGGTGGACAGAGGGTGCTGGTATATCCACTGGTAGCCTTCAGAGCCTGTTCTGTAAGGACAACTGCGTGGAAGTCTGCCAACGTGCAGTTTTATAAAGTCCTCTCATTATTAGCAGTTAGAGTCTGCATCTGGCGAAAGGCATGTTTTAATCCACAGCTAAGGTGGATTTCAAAGGTTTCAAAGAAGAGCAAGCTAAGAGACAAAGCAGAGACAGGTAACCGGCTGCTGCTGAGACCACATGGCTACTAACCTGCTTCATCTCCTTGGTGAAGTACATGTAAGTCACAGCCACAGACAAGGCCTGCAGGAGCACCTGCAGGAGCACTATGCAGATCACCATAATCCTGAAGTGCTGACAGAGGCTAGGGCCCTTCAGGGTCCCTGTGGAGGGCATGCTGCTGTTCAGGTCTGACTTCCCCAGGGCAGCCTTGCAGCCCAGCAGCAATGACTAAGAAGGCCACAGTTAGAAAGCAGAGTGCTCATGTAGTTTCTTTTTACTGTTGTTGATAGCAAAAGTGAAACCAAGTAAGACAGGAAGGCAACTGCATCCACTCTTGTCTCAGAGTGAGAAAGTAGTGCACATAAACCCTCTAGCTCAGAAAACTCACCCTGGTGATGCTGGAAAGCCCAGATCCAGGGCTTTGAGATGGCTCATCCCATCTATGAACTGCTGGAGCAAGTGAAAGGGCCAATCCAAAGGACAATAACAAGACAACTGGGAGGAGTCTCAGTGAGGATCCAGTATTGAAGGTGTCACAGAGGCCAGAAGCCTCCAAGAGTACCAATGACTCATTGCCATGAACATTTGCAAATGGAGATGTGTGGACAGAGAGATACACTGTAGGACACACTGGGACATACCACACCTTCTATGATGGGATGTTTTCTATGCTTTGTTTGGCTTTATTTATTTTGTCTGTTTTGTCTGTTTTTTGGTGGGGGGAGAAGTTACAAGGACAGACAGTGATTACAGGAGGACAGGGAGATGAATGGGACTGGAGTGCATGATATGAAACTCACAACGATTCAATAAAAAAGTTTTTTTTAAAAACAAAACAAAACAAAACAAAAAAAAAAAAAATCCCAGCTGTTCAATTTTACCAATGAAAACTCAAGAGCCAGATGCCGGGATGAAAACCTACTAGCTAAGAGAGGCAGAGAGAGCACCCAGCTTACCTTTCTGTTCCACCCACATCCCAGAAGGAAAAAACTCTTTCTTCAGCTCAAAGACTCCTCCCCCTTTCTATTCATTATGTTCACTCCTGTCAGCTAGTTTCTTGCCCTGCCTCTTGACCTAGAATCAACTTTATTTAGTTCTTGGCTTAAAGAGTGTGCTAGGGCTGAGCCACACCACAACTACTATTTACAGTAAACAGAAAGCTCTAGGATCAAAGGCTGAGCCATATCACAATTAGAAACAGTTCACAATCTCAGGTTCACAATGTGGTCAAATGTCTTGCAACAACCACCTCTAGCTCCCAGCCCAACGGTTGTGACTCTCTGAGACCTATGCAGGTTCTAGCAACAGTGTTGCTCTTTCTAATGATGCCAATTCCTAAGCGCCATATGACATCTTTCTGGCTGGTATCCCATTATGGAGAACAAAAAGGAATCTATTTGAACTCAAATTCTCTCAAGTCTGCAGATGCTTCCCGCCTCACAGAAAGATTCCTTTGGTGGCTACTTAACTACAAAGCTAAGACTCCCTCACAGCAAGAGAGGGTGTCACCTGTTAAAAGGCCTTTAGAAGTAGTGCTCTACTGCAGTGCTGTAATTAAGTTACCATCTTCTTGAGACAGGTTTTCACTGAAACTGAAGCTCACACGGGGATCTTCCTGTCTCTGCCCCCCCAGCACTGGGATCACAACCACAGACCACCAGGCCCACCTGTGAGTGCTGGTGATCCAAGCTAAGGTCCTCAAAGTCACGCAACGATCATGTTACCATCTCCCCAGCCCCAACCATTGCCTCTTTTTTACTGACTTGGGAGTTTAAAATGATGTTTCCATTTTGCTTTTGTTTTTTTACACTTTTTAATTACTGAAATGGAATCAAGAGTAATCTGTGCGACCTGTAAAAATAACATAAACCAAATACTCATATTCCTTTGCCCGTGTGTTAATAGCCACATTTTTGTTTCTCTTTCTTTTATAATAGTTTTTTTTTAAATTTCTTGACATTTTATGCAATGACATAGTCAATTTCAGTTGTCAACTTGACATTCCCAAAAAGGCAGAGCATCAATTAAGGAACTGGTAATATTGCACCAGCCTCTGGGAATATCTGTGAAGTATTTTCTTGATTGTTAATTGACATGGAAGGACCTAGACCACTGTGGGTAGTATCATTCCTGGGCAGGTGAGTCTGGGCTGTATAGCAAAGGAAACTGAACAAGCTAGAGAAGCAAGCCAATAAGCAACGCCCTTCCATGGTCTCTGCTTCAGTTCCTGCCATTGCTCTCCTCAAAGATGGACTTTAACCCATAAGCCAGATAAGTCCTTTTTCCCTCAAGCTAGTTTTGGTCAATATTTTACCACAGCAAAGAAAGCAAACTAGGGCAGACTGTGTATACTGACTTCGTCCACTAGCTCTCTCCAGCTCCCTCTAGTGTCCCGACTCCATCTCCCTTCCAGCTGCATGCCCTCTTTTTATTTTGTATTAATAACCCTCTGAGTTCAATTAGTTATAGCACACGAGTGTGCGGCCAGCTATTGGATCATGGGCAACCTGCTAGCAACCACAAACCCCAAGGAGAATAATTCTCCCTCCCTCAGCAGGCATCGACTGCCAATACTTACCTGATACAGGTGAGACTTTGGGAGCCCCGCCTCCTCTGTGCTGGAATTTTGACTGGCTGATCTTCTGCAGGTAACCATAGCTGCTATGAATTGATGCGTGACAAGCCATGTCACCAAATGACATGTCTCCAAATGACAGCTGTGACAGAGCCCAACTGCAGGCTCGGACGCTCGCTCTGTTCTCTGTTCCTGGAAGTTCTCTCAGCTTTGGAAGATGTGAGGCTGACACAACTAGGTACCTGGAGTCACTGACACTCGGCATTTCAACCATTTACGGGTCTGTGCTTTAACCACTGGTTACAGATTCTATAACCAAAGTTGAGACTAGCACATATGTTGACCGCCATGCTTGCACTATGAAAATCTGCCATTTCTGAAACTGCAGGTCAGAGCTGGTACACATGCCAGCTTCTACTACTCTACAACAAGTCTTAGCAGTGCAGTTATAACTTGCTTTGCTTTGGGTGCCACAAAGTCCATAATATTTAGTACCTGGAGTCGTAGAGAAAGTTTTCCAGCCCCGGATTGGTAGTTACATGCTGTTCATAAAAGCAAGAGGGATGCTTCTAATTTTGTTTGGTCAATACTGTATCTTAAATATCAACAGGCACCATTTATATTTGTTATTGATGATTATTAATTTTAGCAATGTAAATCCAATTGCTGGTTTTTGTTATGTAAATGAGAAAAACCTCCAAGTACAGATGTGTGTGACATAAATAATCAGAAATGTGATGGCTACATCTTAGGGGGTTGGGCTCTCTAATCAGACTCCCAGAGGACACCAGTGGGTATCAATACCTTGTTAGGGGAACCGATGGATACTCTGATACAGAGACTCACATGCACACTGTGTCAGCAATTCTCAATCTAGGCTGCAGTTTCAAATGATCTGGAAGCCTTTCAAAAGGTCTGTGCCTGTCTTACCCTTCTGTTAGATAAATTCCAGGATGTGCCTCCACATGCCACAAGTGTGCTGGCTTCTATAGCCAAGTATAATGGGTCTGCATTTTGGTACATGTAAAGCCAAAAAAAAAGGATGGCCGAGAGCAGAGAATGGTCCATTGCCTGCCACAAAAATAGCATGGAATTTGTTTCCAAAGCAATGTCCTTTTGTCAACATAGAAAGCACGGGGCCTTTATGTAGGGAGGTCATACAAATTCACAGAAAAACCACTTGGAAGGTGGGCACATTCCTGAGCATGTTCAGTTCAAGCCATACAGTCCTGGGAATGCTTAGTTTAAGATCACTGTTTGAAAAGAAAATGTGGGGGCTGGAAAGACAACTCAGCAGTTAAGAATGCTTCGTGTGCAATCATGAAGACTAGAATTTAAATGCCAACCCCTGGATACCAAGCCAGGCATCCCATGCATGCCTGTTACTGTAGGTTTGCTGGGGCTCAATGCTCCCAGACTAGCTGAGAAAATGAATGCTGAGTTTAGGAAGAGACCTTGCCACGCGCACACACACAAACTCACATACACACACACACATACACACACACACAAACACACACACACATACACACACACAAACACACATACACACACAAACACACACACAAACACACATACGCACAAACACACATACATACACACAAACACACATACACACACACAAACATACATACACACACAAACACACATACACACACAAACACACATACACACACAAACACACATACACACACACACACAAACACACACACAAACACACATACGCACAAACACACATACATACACACAAACACACATACACACACACAAACACACATACACATATACAAACACACATACACACACACAAACACACATACACACACAAACACACATACACACACACATACACACACAAACACACATACACAAACACACATACACACATACACACACCCAAACACACATACACACACAAACACACATACACACACACAAACACACACACACATACACACACAAACACACATACACACACACAAACACACATACACACACACAAACACACACACACACACACACACTGTTTTCCTTTGATTTTTTTGTTCTTGAGGCAAGCTCTCACTACACACCCCAGTCTAGGCTCAGACTTACAACCCTCCTACCTCAGCCTCCCTAACTCTGGGATTACAAGCAGGTGTCTGCATGCGTAGGCTCTGTAACTTCTATGTCTTTCCTAAGCACTCAGCTTCCTGGTTTGAGAATCAACCCCCAGTTTCTCTGGCTTATATATTTAATTGAATTATGGAACACCGTCAGTTAGCATATTCAGTGGTGGGAAGCATTTCACTCCTGTTAGACGTGTAGGTAGGAACAGAGAAATATTCTCATACACAGGGTGGGTTCAAGCCATCAGTATTCAGACTTCGGCCTGTACCCTGTGCAAAGGTAAAAACTTACTATTATCAGTCAGCTTACGGGAAGTCAGTTCAGAGTTCTGTCGGCACAGTCCATGCTTTCCTATACCTCTCCTCCCTGGAAACTCTGCCATAAGCATGTAAATGTCATGAAACATTGTCACGTATGTTGTAGGCAGCTGCTGGCACAGAGCCTGGCTCACTGTGCACACTATATAAACTGAGTAGACATAATATTCTCTGGAACATTCGGTCTCCTCCCTGGGCAAGCCAGTGTCACCTGCAGAAGGTCACAACTTGGAGTGGTTAAGCTCCCCTTTCAAAGTGTGAAAA
This sequence comes from Rhynchomys soricoides, assembly GCA_019843965.1. Taxonomy (NCBI): domain Eukaryota; kingdom Metazoa; phylum Chordata; class Mammalia; order Rodentia; family Muridae; genus Rhynchomys; species Rhynchomys soricoides. Next base: position 8,488,507 of record JADRCH010000012.1, read on the forward strand.
GAACTTTCTTACTTGTTTCTCTGTGCATGTCCCTTGTACAGGTGACAGTATTCATTCTACACCTAAGGGTGCTAGCTGAAGTGTAAATTTCGAGATAATTCATTAACTAGAGCCAGGAAGCAAGGTGGTGAAGCAAAGACGACCTCGATGATCTACAGTGAACGGGGAACTCTGTGTGTGATACCTTCAACAAAACCCCAAGGGGAAGTTTCGTGTTAGGTAACCAAGAACAACTCAAGCAAACAGAAACAGAAATAACCAGTTATGAATACGGTTGCTGAGATCTTGGTGGGGAGATTTGGAGCACCACCACAATCTGCCCCAACACTGTTCCGATACGTACGCCCCAACACCACAACAGTAGACACCAGTGTCACCTCTAAGCCTACTCATACTGATTTTCTGGAAACTGAACACAGTGGCTACTGGCCAACCCCCTAGAGCAGAGTCTACTGAGTGTCGACTTCATTGTCATGACTCATGAGCCTTCATAATTCACCACTAGTTTCTGGTTTGTGTGTTTCTGCCCCTTACTGACAGCAATGAATATTTGACATTTTCAGTTGCTCTGGTGGTAAGTAGACAGTGCTTCATAAGGTAAGGAAAACTCAACACAGAAAATAAGTTGCATGGTAGCTACTCCAAGGAGATGCCTACTTGGAGTAGCAAGCAAGAGGTGGAGGGATCTGTGAGTCATGAGGCTGAGGGTCATAGGGACCCAGGCACCTGACGAGGGATGTCCCAGGTTTCTGCCTCCCTCTGGTTATCTAGAAGCAGCTGCTGCAGAAATGGAGGCTCCAGGACACCTTACCCATCTTTAGGCAAGACCTGAGAAACCAGGTAGCCTGCACAACTGGAAGGGATCCAGGACCTAGTAGGAATCCTCTTTTGTATCCTATAGAGATGGTTCAGTCACCAGGAGCACAAAGTTATAATGGTTAAGGTGGGTATGCAGGGAACACAGCCTCTTGGCCAGTTTTACGTGACTGTTCTTGGACATGCGTTCTCTACAACAGGAAGTATTATTGTGAACTATTGATCAGTAGGTCCTACTTCCTGACATGGGGGTGTTGGTGGCCAAGAATCTCTTCTTTCTTCCTGGAATTTTGTTTGGTTTGGTTAGTCCTTATTCCATCTAAATTACCGAATAACATTTTAAGTAGCCAATCATAAGAAAAGAGCAATGAACGTGAATTGCTCACATATGGGCCCTGGCATAAGGCAAATGGTAGCCTGGGAATCCCATGCCATGTAGATCCAGTGCCCTACTCCCTTCTCCCCCAATTCAGCTGTGTCTTCAAGCTGCTCGCTGTAAAGCTGTGCTACAGAGGCCAGAAGCTGGGGTGTGAGTTCATGTCTGGAAGTCAGGACCATGTGCTGCTTCTTTCTCATCTCCCAGCCTTCTCGCTTCCTTCCTCTCAGTCATATTAAGGTGAACACATTCTAAAGTGTGAGAGTTTCAGTATAGGAATTGTGTTAAACTTCTCCAGACACTTGTGTTAGTCTACATTACAACTGTAAAAACCTCAGATAATGAACGTATACAAATTAAGGGGTTGTTCAGGCTCCGTTTGGAAGGTTAGCCCAGTAGTTGACTGCTCTTGCTGCTTCTGCCCAGGTGTGCTAGCAGATCAGGCAGAAGTGCAGAGAGCAACAATCACCCACTTCAGGGTGTGAAACAGAGAGAGGGAGACAGGGAGTCCCCAGAGACCTGTCACCTCCCACGAGCTCCCAAGTCCTAAAGGCTTCCCCACCTCTCCTTAGTGCCATGAACTGGGAATGAAGCCCTTAACTCATGGGCCTCTGGGGGACACTTTAGATCCGAGCACATACCAGGCTGCACCAAGCAGAGGAATGAATTCCTGAACTAGAAGGCAGGACTTTTATTTTACCTACTGAGAGGAGAAACGAGGCAGAATGAAAATGAATGAAGAAGCCTACACAGCCCATGGGGCATCACAAAATCAAATAGTACCTTTATATCAGTTCAGGAGAGATGAAAAGAAGACACAGAAAGTATATTTAATAAAACAGTGTTTGTAAGCTTGCCAAGTACCAGCAATAGCCAGCCAGATCCACAAAAATTAAAAAAATCCCAGTTAGACTCAAGCCAAGAGAACCTTTCCAAGCACGTTATAATCAAGGTGTCAAAGACAGAGACCTCCAGATGTAGAAGGAAAAATGTCACATCACATTTAAGAGAATCCTCGTTAGACTACCAGCAGATTTCTCAGCAGGAAATTATCAAGAAACATGGACTATTATAGTCAAGAGTACTAAAACAATTTTTTAAAAAAATCCCAGCCAAAAACACTGCTGCCCAGCAATCTGTCCTTCAGAAATGAAGATAAAATAAATTCTTTCTCAGAAAAGCAAAACCTGGGTCCAGAGAGGTGGTTCAGTGGTTAGAGCACCTGCTATCCGAGCATAATATTACTGGAGTTCAGATCTTCAGAATCCATGTAAATGCCGGTTGGGCATGGTGGCCCCTGGAATTTCAGCCTCAGAAGTTGTAGACAGACGATCCTCAGAGCAAGTTAGCTAGTGAGACTAGCCATATTGGTGCACTCTGGGTTTGATTGAGAGACCCTGCTTCCATGATTAAGGTGAAAGAGTGATCAGGAATGATTCCTGACACCAGCCTCAGGTCTTCACACACACACACACACACACACACACACACACACACACACACACACGAGAGAGAGAGAGAGAGAGAGACATGCACCCACACCCACACATGTGCTCCCAATGCAAACATGCATATACACACTTGCATGCCACATGTATGTGGGAATAGAAAAACAAGCAAAACCAGGGAATTCATCATCACTAAAGCAGCTGCTCTTGGCTGATTATCTCACCAAGACCAGGTGCATCCGGGCACTGAGAGACAGCTGTCTATGTGAGATTCGTAGTAGGTGGGCAGGACTGTCCCTGGTAAATACTGTGCTGTCCTTGAGTATGTGCCAATGCCTCGGAACAGCAGAAATGATGAACGGAAGACTCTGTGGGGGAATTTGGCTAGCCATCAGCCAGATGCAGGTACTCACTGGTCACTGACTATATGTAAGTCTCAACTCTGTGCAAGACCGCGTGTTCTGGAGGATGAAGCATCCTGTGACTGGAAGCCAGGGTTTTGGACTCTCTGCTAAATCACAGTGACTTAAGTTCACTACAACCCATGTGAACATGGTGGAATAGGCAGCTACATCAGCTCTCTCTGTGAAAGGATGCATTCTTACAGGGGTCCAGCATCAAGCTGGGTAGGCTAGGTCACAGTGCTCTGGTGTGGTAATGGTGAAAGGGAGGCTGAGGCACCCCTGCCTCCACTGCAGAGCAGGGCCCCTCACCTGAGGGATGTTTTCCAACAAAGAACTGTGAGAACAAAATAATTGTGAAGGACTGTTGTCCCAGACACTCTTGTTGACCTTCACCTTAAAAGCTTTTAGTTCCTTCCCATTCAGTTCAGAGAGAAGTGGGCCTGAGTAATTGACCAGGAAATAAAGACACACGAGCTATTTGTGCCCCCGTTAGCTAGCTAATGGTTACTACATCTGATTGGAGTCAGGTTAATCATTCTGATAGCTGTGTTAAGAGGACTGCAGATCATGTTTGTTCACCCAGTAATTACGTGTTGGGCCTTTTTCACTGAAGGTGTGGTCAGTGCCTGTTATTTTCTAAGTGTCTTGCTCTTTCTTGTCCCTTTGTTGAACTCTCTCTAACTTTTCCTGTAGTATTTCTCTGCTGTACAGAGAGCAATGCCGTGGTCACATGGGCAGGCTCACTGAATTGCTCTGCAGACAATGATGTGAAGGCCTTACCTAAGGCCTTACCTACAAGTGACTACTATACATCAAAAACGTCTTCGTTGTCCACAGCGAACTTAACTCAACAAAATCTCTAAAGAGAGCTGACAGTGTAGCTCAGTAGCTAGAGTGCTTATTCACTGAACACAAAACCTAGGCTTGACCCCCACTACTGAACACAAAGCCCAAGCTTGACCCCTCTCACTGCATAAACCAGGAATGGTGTCTCTCAACTATAATCCCATCACTCAGGAGGTAGTAGAAGAATCAAAACTTCAGTCATCCTCAGCTACACAGTGAGCCTGAGGCCGGTCTGAGTTATACAAGCTCCTGATTCCCTGACTCTAAGAAAAAGAAATTTTATATACATGTATACACATATGTATATATGTATATATGTGTATATATGTATATGTATAAATTTTATATACATTTACATACATATATATGACACATATAAAGATAACAGCCCTGGAGCCGCCTGCAGTGCTGTTGCTCCTGGCTGTCACTGTGTTTGCTTGTCACCTGTAGTCTTTGCTGATGAAGATGTTGGAATAGTGTCTTATAGCTCAGCAACCCTGGCCCATTGGACTCAGGTTTCATTAAGAACGTATAGAAATGGAGTTTGTCGGCTGCGGAGTCACCACCCACTGGATTGGACTCTGGGCTCTGTATTTAATGTCCTCTGAGACTTCATTAGGCTATATTGTTCTCATCTCTGAAGTAAGAATAATATTAATATTTAGGTCATACAAGTTGTACAAAAGTTAACTATGACACTGAAGAAAACTGGCTAAACAGGAGGCCTGACAGGGTTTAGGGTTTGCTCACTATCCGTCAGGGCCAACTTTCCCAGTTAAGCACAGCAAGCCAGGAGCCTACGGCTCACAAACCTTTTCGGGGTCTTTAAACATAATTTCTTTTTAATTCTCTTAAACTTGGAAGAAAATGAGTGTGAAATGAGGAGTGCCTAATACTTATTTCAGCCCAAATTATGCTTGTCTTTTAAGCACTGCAGTCATAAAATGTTGTTTTATTTGAAATTAGGGGCCTCCAAAGTGAACATGCTGGGGACCTGGGAAAGCTACCACATGGCTCTGACTTTTAACAGGTATGACTTTTAAAGGTCATCGTAGGAGCTTCAGCAATAGGAGAGAGGTAAAAACCAAAATGTCAACATTGCAACCTGGCCACTCCCCGAACCAGGGTCAGTCAATCTCTCCGTGAAAAAGTAGGAGTAACAAAAGAAGAAAGAAGAAAAAAGCTTTTGTAACAAATGAGTCTGATTTTTCAACCATCCTCATCAAAAATGGAATACAACCCTGTGGGAAAAAATGTTGCTTGAGCCGGGCAGTGGTGGCGCGCGCCTTTAATCCCAGCACTTGGGAGGCAGAGGCAGGCTGATTTCTGAGTTCGAGGCCAACCTGGTCTACAGAGTGAGTTCCAGGACAGCCAGGGCTACACAGAGAAACCCTGTCTCGAAAAAAAAAGAAAAAGAAAAAAGAAAAGAAAAGAATGTTGCTTTAGTTAATTGGTAAGTTAATTTCTATGGCTCTGTGTGTTTGCTATCCCCTGGGTACACATTTGCTTCTAAAGCTTGCTATGACTGTCCAGGGAATGGTGTTGCTCACAGTGGTGGCTCCTCAGCCTCCCAAGTCCTGGGATTACAGATGTGTCCCACACTTCATGATCTAGGCTTTAGACCCCTACCCTTTTCACTCTAACACTTCCAATGACTTTTTTTGTCTAACTTGGTCAGGGTCAGTTTGGGGTTGCAAATTGGGGAATCTGGATAAAAATGTATCCTCTTGGTAGCACTAGTCAAGCTAATCCTTCACAGATTCTTCTCTATGAGGATAGCTTGTTTCAAGTTGACAATTAGAACTGCCACATTCAGCGCCATAGAGAATCTGAGGCCAACTGCCAAAGAAGCAAAAAAGGAGGAAGAGAAAGAGGGAAAGGAGGAGGAGACAAAAGCGCTGTCACCCCTGCCATTTCACCAGTGTTAGGGGTCAGGAATGGTGGCGGGTACAGCATGTAATGATGTGATAGGTTCATGGATTCCGTCATCTTTCCATCAATTCATCTCTTCTATGTCAGAGTTCCTTGATCTGAGATAACATTCTGTGGAATCCCTTTAGGGTAGACTAGCTTTGGGCAGTCCTGTTGATTGACACTACAGACAAAAAAAAGGCAGATTCTTACCCAGCAAGAAAAGAACACTGCCTTTGCCAGGGTGAAGGGATCTCATCCATTCAACTTGCCTGTGCAGTAGCTGGTACCCTCCTTCAAGGAATGGTACTCTATCATTACCATTCACAATGGATATTTGCCATTTTGGCTGCCTTCTGTGCAAAATTCTCCTTATCTGAGATGATTCCAACAACAGTGAGAGATCAGGCTTCTTCTCCTGTTATAGAAGCCAGTGGGGAGAATCACATTGCCCCCTTCCTGGAGAGCTGAACGGTTGACCAGATGCCTCTCCTAGTTCTTCATTCTCAGCATAGGACCAGTAAGCTTTTTATCACTGGACAGGATCTTATGTAGCCCAGGCTGGTCTCAGATTCTACATGAAGGTGAATGTGGCAGTTAATTTTAATTGTCAACTTTACACAATCTATCACTAGAGAGACTGGCCTCTGAGAAGGTCTGTGAGGGATTAGTCACAGAAGTCAAGATACCTGGAATCCAGTGTTAGGAGATTTAGCAATAGCTTAGCAATAGAAAGAACACAGTTGATTATCCATAGGTAACCATGGTGACATCATCTCTGTGAAAAGTCTTGGCTTGGTGGTACTTCCTTTGCTCCTGCTAAGATTGTTGTTGATGATGGGTTTTGTTGTTTGTCTTGTTTGCTATTTCATTTGCTTGTTCTCTTTTGAGACAGGGTTTTACTCTGTAGCTTACACTCACAGCATCCCTCCTGCCTCAGCCTCCCAAGTTCTGGAATTACAGTTGTGCCCCATACTTCATGATATGCAGTTTAGATTCCTATCCTTTTTATTCTAACACTTCCAATGATTCTTTTCTCTTTCTCACTTGGCCAGGGTCAGTTTTTGGTTGTAACATTGGGGATTCTGGATAAAAATGTATCCTTTTAACACCAGTCAAGCAATTGGCATGATAGCACCAGGCAACAGACAAAGCTATTGACCATTGCCCCCAAAAGGCAAATACTCAGGCAAACCAAGAGTAAGCAGTGTGGCAAGTACATTCACAGGACAACATACACATGACCTGAGCAGCTGGGGAAGTGCCTCACTGGAGGAAAGACCTGGAACTACATCAGAGGCAGAGCAGAGGTTATTGTGGTGAACAGAAAAGCACCACATTTGGCCCACATATCTTTGGTTTGTGAACTCCAATGACCAAAATCTACCTAATGTGAGTGATTCACGCTCATCCTGTCACATGATTTGTTCTTCTTCCTCCTGAGAAGAAACAGCTGAAAAGGAGAAATAATCACACCTTCACTACCATATTTTTTCCTAGAATTCCTAGTGTTGGTTAAATACAGCAATATTTACTTCCAAACCATTCTGAAGTCATTCATCTCTCCTTGCCTTTCTTCCCTCCCTCCCTCCTTCCAGTCATCACCTTATCTATCACAACTGTCACTTTAGGAAAGTTAATATGAGTCTCTGAAGAAAGAAATCAAAGAAGACCTCAGAAGATGGAAAGGTCTCCCATGCTCATGGATTGGCAGGATTAATATAGTTAAAATGGCCATCCTGCCGAAAGCAATCTACAGATTCAATACAATACCCATCAAAATCCCAACTCAATTCTTCATAGAGTTAGAAAGAGCAATTTGCAAATTCATTTGGAATAACAAAAAACCCAGAATAGCAAAAACTATTCTCAACAATAAAAGGACTTCTGGGGGAATCAGCCTCCCTGACTTCAAGCTGTACTACAGAGCAGTAGTGATAAAAAATGCATGGTATTGGTACAGTGACAGGCAGGTAGATCAATGGAATAGAATTGAAGACCCAGAAATGAACCCACACACTTATGGTCACTTGATCTTTGACAAAGGAGCTAAAACCATACAGTGGGAAAAAGCATTTTCAACAAATGGTGCTGGTTCATCTGGCAGTCTACATGTAGAAGAATGCAAATTGATCCATTCCTATCTCCTTGTACAAAGCTCAAGTCCAAGTGGATCAAGAACCTCCACATAAAACCAGATACACTGAATCTAATAGAAGAGAAAGTGGGGGAAAGTCTCAGACACATGGGCACAAGGGAAAAGTTCCTGAACAGAACACCAATGGCTTGTGCTCTAAGATCAAGAATCGACAAATGGGACCTCATAAAATTACAAAGCTTCTGTAAGGCAAAGGATCCTGTAAATAGGACAAAACGGCAACCTACAGATTGGGAAAAGATCTTTACCAATCCTACATCTGATAGAGGGCTAATATCCAAGGTATACAAAGAACTCAAGAAGCTAGACTCCAGAGATCCAAATAACCCTATCAAAAAATGGGGAGCAGAACTAAACAGAAATTCTCAACTGAGGAAACTCGAATGGCCAAGAAGCACCTAAAGAAATGTTCAACATTCTTAGTCATCAGGGAAATGCAAATCAAAACAACCCTGAGATTCCACCTCACACCAGTCAGAATGGCTAAGATCAAAAACTCAGGTGACAGCAGATATTGGTGAGGATGTGGAGAAAGAGGAACACTCCTCCATTGCTGGTGGGATTGCAAGCTGATACAACCTCTCTGGAAATCCAGTTTGGAATATCCTCAGAAAAATGAACCTAATACTACCTGATGACCCAGCTATACCACTCCTGGGCATATACCCAGAAGATGCTTCAACATGTAATAAAGACACATGTTCCACTATGTTCATAGCAGCCATATTTATAATAGCCAGAAACTGGAAACAACCCAGATGTCCCTCCACAGAGGAATGGATACAGAAAATGTGGTACATTTACACAATGGAATACTATTCAGCTATTAAAAATAATGACTTCATGAAATTCACAGGCAAATGGATGGATCTTGAAAATATCATCCTGAGCGAGGTAACGCAATCACAAAAGAATGAACATGGTATGTACTCACTGTTAAGTGGTTATTAGCCCAAAAGGTCGAAATACCCAAGAGTCACTTCGCAGCAACCATAGGGCTGAGTGTGAGGTCCCAGATGGAGGACTTGGAGGAGGCACTGAAGGAGCTGAGGGAGTGTGCAGCCCCAGGGAGGTAGCAATAGTGGCAATTGGCCTGACCCCTGGATACTCCCGGAGACTGGATCACCAACCAAAGAATACACATGGAAGGACCCATGGTGCTGGCCACATATGTGGCAGAGGAGGGTCTTGTTAGCCATCAGGGGGAGGAGAGGCCCTTGGGCCTGAGGGTGTTAGATCCCCCAGTAGAGGAGAATGCCACGGAGGGAGGACGAGAGTGGGTGGGTGGGTAGGGGAGTACCCCCATAGTGACAGGCGGGGAGGAAATGTGGAGGTTCCAAAGGGGAGATCTGGAAAGGGGGAAACATTTGAAATGTAAATAAAGTATGAAAAAGAAAAAAAAGGAAAGCTAATATGTACATTTCTTTTTGAGAAATTAATGAGACAGAAATGTAAAAGCCAGAAGCAATGATTGTCGATAATCACATTATGCTCATTGATCATATGCTAACAAATTGATAGGGTGAGAAGTACTAGCACATGTGCATGCACACTTACAGCGTTTGTATTAGATACCCTCCTAATCCATTTCACAGTTTATGACAATCATATCATACCAAATAACATTTATCCATTCTTGTGACATTTAGATTACTTCCAAATAATGCCACAATCGAAGCAAAATTATGGCAAATCTTTCCTCATATACCTAATTGCTCTTTTGACTCAGTAGAACTACTAGGTTTAAAAAAACATAAAATAATTATTAGTTTGGGGACTGGGTTGCTCAGTGGTTAACAGCCCTTGGTACTCTTCCAGAGTAGAGATGTTGGGTGACTCACAGCCACCTATAACTTCAGCTCAGAAGGGATTAACCCCCCTTTTCTGGCCTCATTGAGCACCCCCACACATGTAGTATACCTTCACAAAAACACACACTCATGAAAAAAACCATATTTAAAACTTTAAAAATATCTTTAAAAGCATATTTTGAAGTTAGTTTCAGACATGTTTTGCTAGCTCAGACTTTCAGTTTGATTTTAATAGAAAAGGATGGCCCCTGGTCTGGCGCACACTCTCCGGAGCATTTGCCTGCAAGGTCACTCTCACGGCATGCTTGGAAAACATCTTAGTTGACTTGATGAGTAGAATTTCAGTGTTATTTGACATATTTACATTATAAATCCATGCTGGAGAGATGACTCTGTTGGTAAAGGTGCCCACGGCGAGAGCATGGAAACTTGGCTTCTGCCCTTTAGCACCCATGTGAAAAGCCAGGCAAAATGTAGCCTGCAATAGCTGTGCGGAAGAGGCGGAGACAACCATTCTAGCCAACCAATGAGCTCTGAGTTCAGTGAGAGGACTTGTCTTAAAAACAAACTGAGAGCTACTGAGGAAGCCACCCAGTGTGACCTCTGGCCTACACACACACACACACACACACACACATGCACACATGCACACACGCACACACGCACGCACGCACACATGCATACATGCGCACACGCACACATGCACACACGCACACATGCACACATGCACACACGCACACACGCACGCACACACACATACAAAAGTCCTACTCCTGCTTTGAGAATCATGTTGCCATTCATCTGTGATTTCAAACTTACAAACATACAACTTAGTAAGGAAAGATTCTGGTGCAACTTCATCAGAAAAAATACCTAGTATAACCCCCATCCCACATACCCTCTCCCCCCTCCCCCTTGCCTCCATGAGGGTGCTCCCCACCCACCCACTCCCTCCCCACTGCTCCAACATCCTCCTACACTGGGGCATCAAGCCTCCACAGGACCTTTCCATTGCTGTCAGGCATGGCCATCCTCTGCTACATGTGTATCTGGAGCCATGGATCTCCCCAGGTACACTCCTTGGTTGGTGGTCTAGGCACTGGTGTGCCATTGACTGGGCAGGCAAATGCTTGGTGTACATTTTCTATCCTGTGGTAAACCCATTTCTTCGGGAGTCTCAAAGTTCAATAGTTTTATCTGAGTCTAAATATCATAGCAGCCTTGTCTTGTCTCCACAAAGTAATTTCTTAAAAGCAGTTGCAAGCTATAAAACTAGCAATTACATGATAAGGTTCTACTAGAGAAGCAAGATCTTAGGGGCTGACAGGGCATATAATTTGTGGGGGAAAGGACTTTAGAAGGTGGGGAAGTACCATTGACCCAGACAGTGGGCAGAGGAGAAAGTGATGCTGGTTTTCTCTCTTTACAAAGATGTCTATTCTAAGCTGTCTGGGTAGCCTCACAGGAAAAAGTATTTTGGATAACATTTTTCAAGTCAAGAGCCAACGTGGCACTTGCTTAATTTCCTAAGTACAATGAGGTTTTAAGACAATTGCTGGACCCAGGATTTTTCAGCCAAGTTTATGGCCCATTGTAGCTGAATCATCTTATTTTATTCTTTTTTAAAAAAGGTTTTAGGACTTTGGGCCTTAGGAGGAATGTCATCTTTCTTTGACATTCAGTCATTGCCTACCCAAGAGTGGATTTTTGAATTCCCTTATACCATATACTTGCATAGTCCTGCACACATGTATCCATACTGTGTCTCCCCTTTGCTCTACCCCCCTCTCCATGGTAGCTGGATCACACTTTAATTGAACCTACATTAATTAAGGGTTTATAAAGGCTGTTCACATGCAAAGATGGTGCTTTATGAAATATAAACTGAAGACTTCATTAAGAAGGTAACTCAAAGTCACATGATTTTCTGGTGTAAACACTAGAATTAGCTGAACAGAATAACCGAGTTTAACATCAACAGCAGTGAGGACATGAGGAGGGTTACCAGTCAGCATTATCCAGAAGGGAAATTGGCACCATACATCAAAGCCATAAAAATGTCCATCCTTGTTGGACCAGCAGTTCCGACAACTAGAAATCCATCCTAAAAAAACAATTACTTTTGCAGAAAGATTTATGTGCAAAATACTCACTGTATCCTTGCCCACAAAATTAAAAAATAGAAATAACTCAAGAATCCAATATTAGGAAGATATCAGATTCAAGCCCATAAAACTGATTATATTCAACTACTTCAGTGCCCATGTAGCAAATACATTACATAGATTGGACATAATTTATAAACCAGATTCATGGGTTAAAGAATCATGGGGTGGAAGAATATTTAATGGAGTGAAAAAATCACAATGAATTGGTTAGAAAGAAAAACAGGATATAGCAGGACAGTAAATAAAATGACCTGCAGTGCTGAGTGGGTACATACTATGGGAGGGACTATGAATTTATGTCTATGCAGAGTTGTGTATGTATGACTTTTAATTGGCTATAATTTTGCCTTATTTTTGTGATCATAAACACATTAACCGACACACACACACACACACACACACACCCCACATAAACAATGGTCATTGACCTTCCTCCTTTGCAGCTGAATGCCGGTCACTGAGGGCAAACACTGTATGATCCTTCCCGGGGTTAGCTCTGTGGCTGAACAGTCAAGTGAGGAACAGGGCCTGTAGGGAAGAACATCCCTTGTGCTTCCTAGATGACCAAAACATGCTCAGTGGAGGAAAAAAATTTGATGGTGAGCTCTTTCCCGGGAGAATCTGGGGTTAGAGGGTAGCTTGTACAGGCTGACATGGAACAGGACAGTAAAGGATGAGCCAAGGTTGCTGGAGGAACTAGGGTTCTACATCTTGGAAGGGGTCTGTCTTCTGCAGGCGGCAGGGAGGAGGCTCTGATTCCACACTGGGCAGAGCTTGAGCATAGGAGACCTCAAAGCTCGCCCCCACAGTGATGCACTTCCTCCAACAAGACCACACCTTCTAGTAGGGAGTGCCCTATGGCCAAGCATTCAAACACATGAATCTATGGGGGGGCAAATCTACTCAACCCACCACACAGATATATAATAAAGAAGCCCCAAATCTACTTAGTTTCACTTAACTTGGTGTTTTACAAATGAAAGACATGGCATTGACTCTGAAAACATGTTGATATTTCTAATTTACTTTCAAATAATGTCAGGATAGACTCAGCCTGTGGCCCTAAAGGTAAAGGATAGCTTAGGTGGCCAGCTAGCAGCTTCAACTTCAGAAGTAGTGAATGCAAACACACAAGTTATGGGGATCTCAGAAAGCCCTGCCATTTGAAGTGTTTTTAATAAATACAGAAAGCCTAAGAAATACCCTACAGTTTTCTAACTGGCTTGGTACAAGCATTAGCCATTTTTTTTTTTTTTTTTATTGGTGAAAATGCTGACTACGGAGCAGGGTGAACTATGGAGACAAGCTCTATCTGATAAAGCTAAGCCCACTGAAGGTGGGTGATGGACTGGCTGAGCGGAGCATTTTGGACATTCACCTTTCTCTTCTGAAGAAGGCCCACAGACCAAGCATGCCCTGTCTAGTTTTGCCTGTACAGACAGTGTCAAAGTCTTAATGTTTGTCTTCTATGCATTTTGCTGTTGGGTTTTTGTGTTGCCTGACACTTATTGTAGAAGAAATGGAACTTTTACGTAAGACAGAAGTTTTAGCTGGAGGTGGTGGCACACACCTGCAACCTCAGTCCTCAGGAAGGTTGAATCCAAATTGTTTTAAGTATAAAGCCACAGTAGGACATCTAAAACTAGTCCACTGGGATGTAGAGTGAAATTGCATCTCACTATATACCAACAAAATATTTTTTAAAAATAGAAAGCATGGGCGTCATTGGTCTTTTCAGAACAAAGTTATGTAAGCCATGCTCTGTTCCTTACTTTTCTGTTGCTGTGGCAGATTATTCTGACAACCATATGTTGGAAAGAAAGAGTTTACATTTCCATACAGTTCCAGATCATGTAAAGGCCATTATGGTGGGGAGGGCTCATCAGCAGAAGCCCAAGGCCAGCCTGGCAGTCAAGAACAGACTGATCACATTTCCTTTGTACACTAGAGAGAGAGAGAGACAGAGATAAAGACAGAGACAGATAGACAGACAGATTGAGGGAGAGACACAGAGACAGAGATGGAGGGAGAGACAGGGCAAGAGGAGGAGGAAAAGAAAGAAGAGGAAGAGAGAGAGGGAAGATGAAAAGGAAGAGGAGGAGGAGGAGGAGGAGGAGGAGGAAGAAGAAGAGGAGGAGGAGGAGGAGGAGGAGGAGGAGGAGGAGGAGGAAGAGGAGAGAGGGACCAGGCTATAAAACCTCAAATCTCACCAGTGGTGATGCGCTTCTTCCTGCAAGACTCCTAGAGGTTCTATAAGCTTCCCGGGTGGGGACCAAATATTCAAGCACATGAGCCTATGGAGGACAATTCGTGTTGAAAGCACAGCACATAAGTGTGCACAGATGACTGCTTCTTCGTCAAATACCTGCATGTGTACAGTGATGACTGCTTCTTCGTCAGATACCTGCATGTGTACAGTGATGACTGCTTCTTC
>JADRCH010000012.1:8502888-8522675 GCA_019843965.1 Rhynchomys soricoides
GCTTCTTCGTCAGATACCTGCATGTGTACAGTGATGACTGCTTCTTCATTAGATACCTGTATGTGTACAGTCATGGTCTGACATTTGCTTTGAGCATGCAGCATAGTGAGTAGTTGAACTTCACTGACACCTACCTTAGAAACAGACAAGCTGGGGTGAAGGATGCAGGTCACGTGGAGACCTCTGCCTGGTTCACACGGGGCCCTGGGTCTAATCTCCACCACCACAAAACTAGAAAATAAAAATAGTACTCCACAAGACTCAAGTAGTCTCAGGGTTTTGTTTGCAATAAAAGTCACTTTTCAAAATATAAGCCAGGCATGGTAATGCTAGTCTTTAATCCCAGCACTAGAGAGGCAGAAACAGGAGGATCTTGGTGAGTTCAAGATCAGCCTGGTTTACAGAGCTAGTTACAGGTCAGTTAGGGTCACACAGTGAGACCCTGTTTAAAATAAATAAAGAAAGAACCATTTAGATAAGTAGACTGTAGTCACAGCTCAGTGGTGGAGTGTTTGCCTAGCGCTCAGGTGGTCCTGGGTTCGATCCTGTTAGTGAAAAGCATTAGGGTTAGAGAACATAAGATCTCTAAATGGGGAAATAGCTAAAATAATAATAATAATAATAATTCTAGAAAGTTAAGGGAGCAAATGACTTCTCCCAAATATATAGCCAAGCTTGCTTTTATTTTTCTGACCACATTACCTCTGGCAAGGGAGAATGATGAGGAAATGAACGAACCTATTGAGCATGTGTCTGGAGCATCTGCCTGGAAATAGTCCCAGAGCTGTCCAGTCCTGCCAGCCCTTCAGCTCTGCCCAGAGCAAAACGAAGAGAGAGAAAATAACTTCCCATTGTTATGTCAGTGTGGTGGTCATTCACAGAGCCCAGGAATCAAAACAACACATAAAAACAGCTCGACCATTGAGTGTTTTAATGAGTGTTCTGAGCTAACAAACATAGCTGGACCATTCTAGACACTGAGCTATTTTGGCGTCCCCTGCAATTAAGACTGAACTAAGAAAAGAAATTTCCTCCTCTTCCTACAAGCTGACTTCCTCCTGACAATAAAAACAAGGGTCAGGCAGACTTCTGCCATAAGAACAAATATGTATAGGTAAAGGTCACCTACTCTTGTCAGCATGACAAAAATCCAAATTCTGTGCCTTCATGTACCTATCTTATCCTTTACAAAAATGTCCCTCAGGGAAGCTTAAAGTTCTAGCAGGAAGATTCAGTCAAATTCCCTAAATCAGTTAACAAAATCCTTGTCAATAACCTCTCAACAAGAAGCATTTGTTAGCTGGGCAGGGGTGGCGCACACCTTTAATCCCAGCACTTGGGAGGCAGAGACAGGCAGATTTCTGAGTTCGAGGCCAGCCTGGTCTACAGAGTGAGTTCCAGGACAACCAGGGCTACACAGAGAAAGAAATCCTGTCTTGAAAAAACCAAAAAAAAAAAAAAAAAAAAAAAAAAAAAAAAAAAAAAAAAAAAAAAAGAAAGAAAGAAAGAAAAGAAAAGAAAAGTGGGAGTCAATGGTTTCCTCTGTACTTCTACCATGTAGGGCTGGCATAAAATTCCCTTCCAGGGCCAATGAGAAGAAAGCTTGCCACCAAGGCTAACAACCTAAGTTAAATTCCCAAGATCCCACATTGGTAGAGTCAATTGATTCTCTGACCTTAACATTCACACACACACACACACACACACACACACACACAGAGAGAGAGAGAGAGAGAGAGAGAGAGAACAGAAGCACTTATAGGAAGTCTTTGAAAACACTACACATTCCTGCAGACATCCATTGATATAGCTATAAATAAAGAAGATAAGATTCCTGTGTCCAGTGAAATATTATTCAGTCTTTAGAAAGAGGGGCTGCCAGTTTAGGACTTAAGAGCACTTGCTGCTCTTTCAGGATGGGGGGTTTGGTTTTCTGCTCTACGATCAGGCAGCTCACAGCTCCAGCTCTGGGGAATCGGAACCCTCTGCTAGCACCACAGACAGTTGCATGCACACAGACACAGGCACACAAACATAAACCATAAATCTTAAAAGGAAGACAGGAAAGCAACCCACCAACATGCTATGATGTGGATGAAGCTTTGCGATGGAGTTAAGTGAAAGGCAAACGCCATGATCCTACATAAGGAGGTATTTACAGCAGCAATATAATGTATAGACAGAGGTTGCGGTGAGCTCAAGGAAGGAGGAAAGGGCAGCTGTCAGAGGAGTCGTCTGCTGCATCATCTTTCAGGATGGAAGCCTGAAGACTGGCTGCACCACTGAACTACACAAGGACAAAGGGGGAAGAGGGTCAATGCAGACTTGTGCTGTCTACCACATCTTTTATGTTTTCAGTTAAAAAAATTACAGCATAGGTTCATTTGACCAGATTATGAGCTTTATTCTTAAGTTTTCATATGTGCATACTTTGCTTTATTGTGTACATGTGTGTATTAAAATAATAAAAGCATTAAAATATGGGTGATGGTTTGTTAGAAAACAATCTACTCAGATCTTCTTTAAGACATTTTTATTTTATGTGTAGCTGTGTGAGTGTGTGTCACCTGTGTGCCGGAGAGGCTGTTGGATCCCCTTGGAACTGGAATCACAGGCAGTTGTTAACCATCTGATGTGGGTGCTGGGAACCAAGCTCTGGTCCTCTGCAAGATCGGCAAGTTCTCTTAACTGTGAAGGCATCACTGCAGCTCAGATTGTCTTCCACGGTGTTGAAAGAAATGGAACCACAAGAGGTCAGTTAGTTAGAGGCTTCCACAGGATTCTGAACAGTTAGATATACGCTTCACTTCCTGCCCCAAGAGTTCTAATACCTCAGTACTATTATTATTACTTGGAGTCAAGCCGTGATAGAATCCTGCCATTCTGCTCCCATTGGCGAGTAAGAGAAAGGCAACCAGGCAATGAGCCGCCTGGAGCTCCCTGGCTCTTTTGTCACTCCACTTAGATTGTCTGCCCTTGGCATGTGCTGGCTGGATTGAGTAATGACCAAGAGTGACAGCGGTGGGCCATGGCTGTGACTGAAGTCACGCCAACTTACAGGGAAGAGGCTGGAATGGGATGGAGATGCCCACTGTGCAAATATCTCAGGAGCAGCACCCCAAGAAGGGGAGCCATGGAGAGTGAAAGCCCTAAGGTCGGTGAGCTAGGCACCACAGAAGCACAGCAAGGCCAATGGACTGAAGCAGAGGGAGGACACCGAGCAGGCAGGGGCTGGGTGTGAGGAATCTACACTTGCTACCTTCATGCAAAACCATTGGAGGACCTTACGCGTTATTGGGTAATTGGTTTCTACGCCACTGTTATTGTTTTATGAATGTGGAACCTAGGGTAGCCGACTAGTATGAGCAGAGGTGAGTTAGGAGGCTGCCACTGTGGACAGGGCCCCAGAGAGTGGGCATCTGGGTCTAGGCTAGGGTAATGAGAGATAGTAAGTCAAAGGCTTTGACATAGTTAGGCCCACCCCCACCCACCATGGCCTTGTCTGGTCCCACTGGGATTTCTCACTGATCGCTTTTCCCAGTGTTACCTTTAAAGTTTCATGCTATGTCTCTCTGTGTCTGCCTGTCTGTGTGTCTGTGTGTGCATGTGTGTCTGTGTGTCTGTATCTGTGTCTGTGTGTCTGTGTCTCTGTGTATGTATGCGTATGTGTGTGCGTGTGTGTGTCTCTGTGTGTGTCCTCTATGGGAGAGAAATGTAATATTTATCTTCTGAAGTGCTTATTTTCTAAAACATGATAAACTCCAGATCCATCCAATTTTTCTACAGAAACAATACAGTCTCATTTTTCTTTCTGTCTGAAGAGCACCCCCCCCCCTTGTACCACAATTGCTTAAGAAGGGATTAGCTTATGTGATTCTGAAAGGCTTCTATTGGTTATTTTGTAAAGTAAAATAAGAGCTTGGGAAGTTTTTGAAATTTTAGATTTCAATTATAGTTAAGCAGCCCCGCAAGTCTGAGCTCTGGATGTGGGTGTGCTGAAGGCTTTGCTGACAGGGAGCCCTGATTCCTGTTCTGCAGGCTTTTCCGAGGACAGTGCTTGCACGCTATTTCCTGTTGACAGTGGAGAATTCAGGTTTGGCCTTGACACATCAACTATAGTACACAACACAGGTCAAAACAAGTTAAGAAGAAACAAACACAGGCTAACAAATGTGCGGGGCTGCAGGAGGGCTTACAGCACTAGCAAAAATGAAAAACTGGAGCAGATATCTTGGGCCTCAGATGCACATAGATTTCCCCCACTGTTCCCGGGTCTTCCCTCTTCCCTGCCATTTCTTTATCCAGTCAGGATGCTGGACTGTCTTGCTGCTCACATATGCACAATCACACACAAACACACACACACACACACGCACGCACGCACTCACGCACGCATGCACGCACACACACTGATACACATGACTAAAAATAAACATAAAATCATTTTGCAAGGAAGCGGTGATGGAAGAGAGAGATGACGCACTGATTAAGATCGTGGACCGCCCATGGAGAGAACCACTCAGTGGCCAGTGGCATGGTGGTGCACGCCTTTAATCCCAGCACTCAGGAGGCAGAGGCAGGCGGATCTCTTGAGTTTGAAGCCAGCCTGGTCTACAGAGTGAGTTCCAGGACAACCAGAGATACATAGTGGACCCTGTCTCAAAAATAAAAAGACAAAAGAACCACAAAAGTATTCTGCTTCTTGAACTCGTGAACCCTTAAAAGAATTTTACAAAGCAGGGTATCCCTTCACACATTTTAATTAACATCTGAAGATAAGTGCAAAATCGAAAATATATTAACATTTTAAAATACAGTTGTTGGGGCTAAAGAGGTGGATCGGTAGTTAAGAGCATGTGCTGCTCTTGCTAAGGATGAGTTCAGATCCCCGCGCTATAGCAGACAGCTCACAAAGGCCTGTAACTCCAGCTCCAGGGGATCCAGCGCCCTCTCCTGGCCTTCCCGTGGATCTGCACTCAAAGGTGCTCATACCCACAAACAAAATAACACACATGATTAATTTTTTATTTAAAATATTAAAAAAGAAAATGTATAAAAACCCCACACAGCTTTTAGGGAACATAAATGTTACCAAAACCAAAAACAAGCAAAATAAAACAAAACAAAATCAGAGAAAACAATTCATTTAAGCAGAGCAGCTGTCTTTCCGTGTGCTCCAGCCTCCGGTGAGGCCCCGTTACCTTCCTGCTCAGCTGTCTAACCCTTAACTTTTCTGCAACGCACATGGATACAAGTTTTACTTTTAATGTACAGAGCATTTTCTGAGACTTATTGTTAGTGATTGAGGCACCCCGGGGGCAGTGATATGCTTCACTGGAAAAAGCCATTTACTCAGCTAAATTCCCACAACCCACCAGATGGAAGGAGAGAATCAACTCCTGAAAGTTGCTCTGTGATCTTGATGTGTGCTCTGGCATGTACATACACACACACGCACACACACATATACAAACACACATACACATATACACACACATACATATACACACATACACATACACATACACACAGACACACACAATACACACACACATGCACATGCATGCACACACATACACACATACACATACATACACACATACACACACACATACACACACATGCACACACACATACACACATATACACACACATATACACATACACACACATATACACATATACACACATACACACATACACACACATATACAAATATATACTCACACACATACACACACACATGCACACACATGCACACACACACATACACACACATGCACACACATGCACACACATACAATACACAAACATACACACACATACACACACACATACACACACATGCACACACACATACACACATACACACATACACACATACACATACAAACACACATATACACACACATACACACACATGCACACACGCATACACACACATATACAAATATATACTCACACACACAGACATACATACACACATACGCATATACACACACACATACACATGCATCATACACACACATACACAGATGTAACACACATACACACACACACAAATAAATAAATATAGTAATTAAGATTGGAATAAATGAAGCTGTATTTGCTTCGTCCAGGCATCAAGGGAAATTGGAAAAGCTCTCTCACAAAACATGAAACTCAATGACCAGCAAATTCCCAGAATTCACGGTCTCTCCACCCCTCCCCACCCCCACGCATATTTTGAAAAAGGTATTCACTCCTACGCCATCAAGAAGAAAGATAAACTGGAGTGTGTGGCCAAGTCTAACCGCTGATTTCCCAGCTGCTGCCTAATAAACTGTACCCTTCGGAATAATTCCAAAAAAAGAAAAAAGAAAAAGAAAAGAAAAAGGTGTAACACTACCATTAGAAAACTGAGTGGCAAGAAGCGGATCTCCTGCTCTCCCCGGAGTTGCTGACAGGGTCACACGCTGTCGGTGGGATGAATCATGTATGTTTTCATGGTCACCAGTCAGAACAAAGGTTGCTCTGGGTAAAGAAATCATTTGCATTCTCCCAGCCTGACTGGTGGGAATGCCCCTGAATTAGGATGGGGGAGTGTTTATCCCCAGTGCCTCCAGTAATGACTTATGACTCTACTTTGCTTTTCCACTGGGGTCACCTTTTGTGCTATTGGGAGATAAGAGAACAGAACCGTGGAGCTGATAGGAGGCAGGGGCTGTTATTTGGCTGTTATTGCCCTTCTCCCGGTCATCTCTGGATCTGAGTGAAATCTCTGAGAAAGGTAAACAAAACCGCAGATGCATTTACATTCTCCAATAGAAAAGAACACTTGAGCCGGGGGTGGGGGGGGTGAGGAAGCAAAGAGCTGCTAATCCAGTGACTAGAGGCAGCCGAGCAGCAGAAGCCGGCATGATGTGTGTGATCAGGGAGGCAATTTACAGCTGAAATGGAATTTTTTTCTTTTTTTTTGGTTTTAGTTTTTCGAGACAGGGTTTCTCTGTGTAGCCCTGGCTGTCCTGGAACTCACTCTGTAGACCAGGCTGACCTCCAACTCAGAAATCTGCCTGCCTCTGCCTCCTGAGTGCTGGGATTAAAGGCGTGCGCCACCTCTGCCCGGCTTGAAATGGAAATTATAACTACCCACCTTCCCTACTGTTTCACCAGGATCTGCAGGCGGCTTCCAGTCATTCGCTTTCCCTTCACGGTAACCTTGTAAGCCTTATGCAAAGCACAGTTTATTTTAAATCGAATCTCAAGTATTCTGCCACTGGAGTCTCTCTGTTTCTCTGAGAAATTAAAACTCAGAGATTCTAAGGAATTTACCCAAGGGGCAGTGCTGAGATCGATGAACTGACACGGTCAGACTGAGAAAAATGGAGGTTGTCTTCACAATGCGCTCTGGGAAATTTGGATCTGGACTTAAGATTACCTTAGGTGATTCTTTCCCTCTGACAAAATCCAGATGAAAAAGAATCTTCCTCTTTTCACAGAGTGTGGTCATTTTTCTACTCTGGAGAATGTTAAAGTAGGGGACATTCTTGGAATAAGAATGGCAAGCCCTTATTTCATTTAAAAGTTTCCCCAGTGTAGAGAAAACTTTCTCATCTATGATCTCTGCTGGAAAGCAATATGCCATCAAGAGTGGGCCAAAGGGCTGGTGATGTAAGTCAGCTAGCATGCTTGCCTAACATGCACAAAGTTGTAATTATCATCCTCATCACTACATAAAGCAGGCTAGGGAGCACACGCCTTTCACCCCAGCAATTAGGTAGAAGCAGGAGGTTCAAAATTCCAAGGTCACAACAAGTTCAAGGTCAGCGTAGCACACATTTGATCTTGTCTCATTTAAAAATACGTGTGTGTGTGTGTGTGTGTGTGTGTGTGTGTGTGTGTGTGTGTTGGAAACCGGAGGCATGGCTCAACAGTTAAGAGCACTGGCTGCTCTTCCAAAGGACCCAGGTTCAATTCCTAAGCCCCACATGGTGACCTCCAAACATCTGTAAACCCAGTTCCAGACGATCAAGTGCTCTCTTCTGGCTTCTGCTGGCATTAGGCAAGCACAGGGTACACAGACATGCATGCACCTACGAAATGAAAATGAAAAAGATATTTATAAAAATGGATACGGTTGGCTAGAGAGATGGATCCATTGATAAAATGTTTATCACACAAGCATGAGGGCCTGAGGATCATCCCCAGAACCCACACAAAGCGGGTGACACTCTGGGTAGTCCCAAGGCTTCTGTGGATGGAAGGCAGAAATGGATGGAAGCTTCCATGGATGGAGGCAGAGACAAGAGGATCCCCAGAAGCTTTGGGGACAGCTATCATAGCTTATGCAGTAAATAAGAGACCCTGTCTCCATCAAGGACGATTAGAACCAACACTTCTCTGGCCATGGCATGCACACTTGCTTACACACACAACAAAGATAATAATGCAAAAAAGGATCCCAGACTAGGCTCACAGTTAAGGGAAGATGCTTAGTTAGATGCTCTCAAGTAGCAGGAAGGTTCTTTGACTGGGATGATCCTGATGATGGGCCTGTGATCTCCACGTGCCCACCAGCATCTTCCGGGGATGCAGAGGCAGTGATGCATGCCACTGTCAGAGGAAGGTCATCAATGTGACCCCACCTACCACATTTTAAGAAGACAGGCTTAGGCCCCTACTGGGGACCAATGACCTACATATAAATAGTAGAAGTGAGAGATGTGCTATGCAAATTTTGCTGGCTACCTTGGACACAGGTGCTCAAGTTGCTCTCCTGTGGGTCAAACAGCAAAGGAGCCTCAGAAATTCAGAATCTATGCTGGGGTATCACGTAACCAAGTCCTTTGGCACTTGAGGCAGGCTAGAGACTATGAGTGACTCCTATACACAGAA
This sequence comes from Rhynchomys soricoides, assembly GCA_019843965.1. Taxonomy (NCBI): domain Eukaryota; kingdom Metazoa; phylum Chordata; class Mammalia; order Rodentia; family Muridae; genus Rhynchomys; species Rhynchomys soricoides. The sequence continues at coordinate 8,511,763 of JADRCH010000012.1, forward strand.
CAAACCACTAGTTCTGGTGCATCCTAGATGTGGCTCTATTGAGAAGGTCATCAAGGGCCTATGTCAGAGGAAGTGGTCCAAACTGATACCACATTACACTAGCCCAAAAGGAGATAACTGTTTTAAGAAGCCATGCAGGTTGGGATCTTGTGGCCCACTATTTCCCTGTTTTGTTTTGTTCGTATGAAAGAAAAGTAGAAAATAGTATACACACATACATGTATATATGTATGATAAGTATCATATATAATATACATATACTCATATGCATACTCATATACATATACATTTGTGTGCATGTGTGTCGGTACATGTTTGAATGCACGTATGCCTATGGAGGCCAGAAGAGTGTCTCAGATCCCCAGGAGCTGGAGTTACAGGCTGTTGTGAGTCAACCAATGTAAGAATCTCTCTGAAAGAGATGCGCGTACTCTGGACACCGAGCCGTCTCTCCAGCCCCTTCCATTTCCCAATTTGAAAAGCCCGCTCTATAAGGGATGTGTCCAGGACGTGAAAGTTACAGCAAACCAGCACCAGCTCAGTTCCACGGCACCTCTTGACCCAGGCCTTTCAGATGTGTGTACAAGCAGAACAGTACTTGGCAGGTGACCACTGACCCAGACAGCGCTTCATTCTCCGGTTCCTTAGGGAAACGTGGCCATGACTAATATGCCTTTGTGTGGCTAAGGAAGCATACAGTGAGACAACTTCCATGGGGTTGGACCAGCAGAAGAATGAGCTTCCAAAATAGGTTCTCTGTGATCCATCACCGTGTGACGTCACTGAGATTGGTAGTGATCAGATAAAAACATTTCATTTGAGGGACAATGTGTTCCAGGCAATGACCTTAACCAGGTAGACCATTAATTCTGATAAAAGTCAGGGCCAGCCCAACAAATAACTTTTTGAAAGGAATAATTTAGGTCAGAGTATGCTGTAACAAACCAAGCAAGCTTAAGGAAAACTCCATGACCCGAAGGCTCTTACCATCTAAAACAAAATCACCCTAACCAGTGAGAGCTAGCTACTGAACACAGCACATTCTACTGATGGGCATTTCCTGCTCCCTCTGCTCCCCTCCCCTCCTGTAAATGAAACTACAGAGGAAGAGGGGCACAGTTGTGTGCGGTGACACCTGTAATCCGAACCACTTGGAAGGTGACAGTAGGAGTGTCAGGTGTCCAAAAGCAGCTTCCAAGACATAATGAGTTCAAGGCTAGCTCAGGCCCTGTGAGCCCTTGTCTCAACCCTGCTTAGCCTCTCCCCCCAAAAGAACTCCAGAAAAGTTATAATTCCTGCCTGTGAGATTAAGGTCCTCAATTGTATTCATTTACTTTTGAGACAGTGTCTCATCTCACGTAGCCCAGGCTGGACTCAAATCAATATTCAGCCAAGCATGTGCTACTTTTCCTGATTTGGGGCAGTGCTGGGATAGAGCCATGGCTTCGTAGCTGGTAAGCAACCACTGTGCCAGTTGAGCTGCATCCACAGCTTTCCTTGGTTCTTTTGAACTAGAAATCTGGACAACGTTTGCCTATACCAACTGGGGCTGATAACAGCAAGAGAGCACTGCTGGCCCTGGCTGAGCACTATTCCTGATAACACTATGCCTGTCTTTAAACAGTAGTGATTGGCCTGTCAGTGGACATTAATGGGGTTAGAAAATACCACCTGTGAGCTATCAGGGCTGCTGAGACCTGATCTACCTCTTTTCAACTGGGCCAACAAGAACTGTCCTTAAATAGAAACAGTACACAGGACCATGCCTACTTGGGGCTCCAGAATGTCACACACCTTCATGAGTCAGTAAGCACTTAGTTCACAGAAACTCTAGAAGGTCCACTACCACTACCACTACAACACAAATGCTACTACAAATTAAAGGCCTCTCCCAAAGGAGGTTTCTGTGGGACACAGTCTGGTTGACTGATAGAACAGCCGAAACCACATTCTGCTGAATGGCAGTTCTCTCTGCTCTCCGCGTGGTCAAATCATGACCCATGAAGGGCAAGGCTCAGCACCCTAACGGATAATCTCACTGCAACACATCCAGCCACACAGGCTGCTGCCAACTCCTGCTTCCACTCTCTGTGCTACACCTCAGCCCTCTGGACCGTATCCAGTGACCTCACTACAGAGTCAGGACAATTGCAAACAAACAAAGCCAAGTTAAACCCTCAAGATGCCAACATGGGGAGAAGATCTACAGCAGACACTAACCCCGTGCTAGCAAGGACAGTGGCACATACCTGTAACCCTCCACAGGCAGAGGTGGAGGGTCATCTTGAGTTCTCCAGGTCAGACTAGAAACAGATTATATCTTGAAACAAAAACATAGCCTGGTCAAAAACTAAGATATTTGTTGTTTATGGAAATGGGCATAATAAAGGCCCCTCTACCAAACCATAGCAAATAGATCATACAGGTCAACCCAAGCTACCCCAGACCATTAACCATGAGATTTCCAAGGTTCATAAACAAAACACTAAAGTCAACCTACAGCAAGGCTAACACACACCTGTGACCTTTTGTTTGAAAAATGCTAAAGATACAGAGGGTACCTTGTCCCAGGCATTGTGTGATGGATGATTAGTCTTACGTGTCATCTTGACATGATCTAGAAACCTCCAGGCACACCTGTGAGGGATGACTTAGCCTCTGGCCATGAGTAAGGGGCTGTGCTGTGGGGAGACACAAGGCCAATGTGGACCACACCATTCCCCAAAAGTTGGTCCAGTTATTTCTAAAGTTATGTCTCCCCAAATAGCCATGGATCCATAGACCAAAATTAGTATAATATCGATTGAATGTCCCTAATCCAAAACTCTGAAATCCTAATTATTCCCCATTCTGAAACTGTTCGAGCACTGACATTATGTCACAAGTGGGAAACCCCAGACCTGATCTGATATAATGGGCTGCAGCTAACACAGTCACCAAGAAGTCTAAATAAATCTCCACCAGATTATGTGTGTTATTTGCATATGCCCATATAAACAGACTTCACATCTGGACACAGGTCTTGCCTCAAAGCTCTCATTATGCATATGCAAATTCTCAAACCTTAGAAAGCAATCCAAATCCTACTGCTTCTATATTGTGAGCAAGAGCTACTCAACACGGAGTAGCTTTAAGACTACACCTGCTATTTCTATTTTTCTATTCATTAAGACAGGATGTAGGTTTGAACAAGACTAGCTCCCATAGGCTCGGGTATTTGAATGCTTGATTCTTGGTTGGAGGAACTGTTTGGGAAAATTAAGAGGTGTGACCTTGTTGGAGGAGGTACATCACTAGGGGTGGGCTTTGAGGTTTCAAAAGCCTTAGCCATTATCAGTTAGCTCTCTCTGCCTCACCCCTGAAGACCAAGGTGTGAGCTGTCTGCTACTGCTTTAACACGAGACCAGTCTGCCTGCTGCATGCTCTCCAGCATGGTGGTCAAGACTCTAACCCTCTAGAACCATGAGGCCCAAATCAAATGCTTTCTTTTGTAAGTTGCCCAGATCATGGGTTTTTGTCACAGCAATGGGGAAAAAAATGTAAGACACAGGGTCTCTCTATGTAGTGAGTGACACACACACACAGACACAGACAGAGGGGGAGGGAGAGAGTGAGAGAAGGAGAGAAGGCAAGGGAGAGGAAGAAATCAAAATTTAAAAACTTAACGTGTTTCCTCCTGGCACAGAACTAAAAACAAGGAAATAACCTATCTCTTCTTAGAAATCAGCAGGAGAAAATGATATCAACAAGAACAAAAGCCCGTTAATTAATTTTGGTTGGCAAGGAATTTGACTGTGAAGAGAATAGTTAAGTAATTAGTTTTAGTTGATACTAAAATAATTCCTTCTTCCAATTTCATACTGGAGCAAACATTTTCAAAGTTAAATACTTGGGTAGCCCAGTGGTTCAAACCCCTAGGTACTGAGAGGCTCATGCTAGGAGTAGGTTTTACATTCCATAAGGTCCATCTTTAAATCATCAACTGTACTGAAGACTATGAAACCATCAAATACGGTTTACAGAACATTGTGCCTGTTTTCAGCTGCCATGTAACTTACTATATGAAATTGATTTTTCTAGGGTCCTCAACAAACATAACCACGACTAAACATCTTCCCTCAGTTTACAACAGAGTCTGAAGTTTCTCTGTATGTGGCATTTTATCTAGATGGAATGGGGAAAAGTCTTGGAAGATAGTCAAGAATGGAGAAAATTTGAATGGCTTTTGACCACACCTGCTCACCATGCCTGAAATTCAGCCCAGCTGAGTAAAATGAATCCCCACCTTCTTTACTGATTTTGACTTCATTCTAAGCAAAAAAGGAAAAAAAAAAAAAAAAAAGAAGAAAGAAAGAAAATTTGATATACTAGTTGTCTGTTAACACAGATGAAATTTTACATTGAATTATAAATTCAGAAACCACACAATAGCATGAAGTCAGAGGACAGTTTGTGGAACAAGTCAGAGGACAGCTTCCACTGTGTCCATTCCAGGATTTGAACTCAGGTCCTCAGGCTTGACGGCAAGTGGTTTACACAAAAAGCCATCTCATCGGTTTCTTTTAGATGATTTTGGTTGGTGGAGAATCATCGTACTGTAACTGACTTCCAGAGGGCTTCAAATATAACTGTAAGCTTTAAGCCAATAATGGTGAAGGAGCTGGGCTTGGTCACACAAGCCTGTACTCCCAGTAACTGAAAAGCTGAGGCAGGAGGATCTCCACAAAATGAAGACAAAAAGGCGGTGGGATTTCACGTAACATTGACACCCAAGTGGCTCAGGCAGCACACACCTCTAACCCAGCATCAAGAGGGCTTATGGTCATGTGCCAGCACACTTCATTTACGCAGTTCCAGGGCTCAAACTGAAGTCTGCTGCAGGCTATGCAAGCCCTCAAACAACTGACATACAACCTAGCCCTTGTCTTCGTTTTCGGAATGTGCGACACAAGAGCGGAGTGCTTCCATCTCAAATGTCCGTCATCCTATCTGGAAGGAGATATGTCGATGCACTATGGTGAAAGCACCTCTTACATTCTGAGACTTCAACCTTTGCTGGACCTTACAGCCAGAGTTAATAACCTAACCTGAGGTCATTTAAAACTTCGGAGGCTATTCTACTATGTTTTCAGCCAGTTTCTTTAACCTGCTTTTAAAGAAAAAAAAAAAAAAGTAACAATCAACCTTACTTGCCCGGATTTTCCAGAGTCAACATTTAATGGCGTAAACTAATGTGTAACTGTAATTTTAAATGATGTACTCGTCCATGACCGTGACCCAGATGATGCGTCTATCTCGTTTGCGGAAAGGTGCAAATACAGAGGTTGGAAGCAGCTTCCTACAATCTACCATAAAACTTGAGTGCAATGTTTATGGATGTTGGTTAATTATCAATGATGTTTGTTGTCTGGGACAGTTCAGATCAGTTGGAGTCAGTGATTTAACCCCTTGTAAAACCCTGTGGAAGATTTCTGTAAATCACCGTATTCCTTTCCCAGTATGATGGTTTCTACGCTGTGATTCTGTGCTGTGAGAGAGCAAAGACCTTTCTTATGGACAGACACACCTAGACAGTCACACATGAACAGACACAGAGAGAGAGAGTCACAAGATGACTACCTTCTTCAAGCAGACAAAGATTCTGACTCATAAGACTGAGGACAGGGAGCAGGAAATAGAGAATTCAAATCTAAACTAGATCTTGGTTAAATGCCTCCAAGGGGAAGCAATGTATTCTGGGTGACTCTGGAGTTAATCACTCACTAATTTTAATCCAAGCAGAGACACAAAAGTGAAAGTCTACAAAACTGAAACTTAAGGCTGCCAGGAAACCAGTCTAGCTCTGGGACAAGGCTCACGGTTGGATGCCAGCACACAAACAAGCACCGCCGGCATACCTCCAGAGAAAACAGCTCTCCTGAGAGCCTGTTGTTTTGTAAATATTAGAAAGGCCTGGTAAGCTCAGCTCTGAGAATCCTTGATAGCTTTTCTTGGTCGGTTAGGACTCTGAGCCTTCTCAGACTAAACTGGAATCACCCAAGGCAGATCATGCTAGCTGATGGAGACATGCCTGGATTTGTGTGTTTCTGTTTACTTACTTCAGTATAAGAATATTTGGGAAATGCTTACACATATTGTCAGTACATGTTTGCCTTGCATTTTCTCCTCTGACTCATCTTTTTTCTTCTACCATCAGGAAAACAGAGATGAAAGTAGATGAGTGAAAGAAAAAAATAACAAGACTATATATATATATATATATATATATATGTGTGTGTGTGTGTACATATACATATATGTATATATACACATATATACATATATACGTGTGTATAGACACATATATATTCCATATATATATGTATTTCCAATATCTAGAAGCCTGACCCAGGAAGTGTGCCATGGGCTCGAGGATAGCCTAGTCTATAAAGTAAGTCCCCCATGTCCCTACTGAAAGGAGGCAGGGGAGGAGGAAGGGAGGCAGGAGGAGAAAAGAAAAGGGAAAGAAAAGGAAAAAAAAATGTGGGCTGGAGAGATAGCTCAGTGGTTAAGAGCACTGACTGCTCTTCCAGAGGTCCTGAGTTCAATTCCCAGCAACCACATGGTGGCTCACAACCATCTGTATGGGATCTGGCGCCCTCTTCTGGTGTGCATGAAGACAGCAACAGTGCACTCATAAGTATATTAAATAAATAAATCTTTAAAAGAAAAAAAAAAATGTTTTCTACGATGAGATAGATACCGGTAATCCCAGAGACAGGAAAGTGGAGGCAAGAGGGCTGAGTTAAAGGCTAGCCTGGGCTATGTGTAATGAGTCCCTGACTCAAGTCAGACCAACCACCCTGCAAACAATAAGAGTGAGAAAAAGGAGGGAAAAGAATTTAAATCTAAGCATAAGAAAGAAACCGTTCTGTGTTTGTCAGAAGAAACACTGACAAAAAGAACTGTATTTTAAAAAGACAGAGAGAGAGAGAGAGAGAACATAAAAGTTCTCTCTACTGCTTTTTGTTTATTAAGTTATGTTGAGGTTTGTTCTGTTGCTGTGTATTGTAATGCTAAGTGTGGGTCCCCAAGACCTAGTTGCCCCCAGAGACGAGAGAGTCCACACATAGATCCAAGAGATGCTATGTGAACTTGCTCCCCAGTTATTTCTGATTGGTAAATAAAGATGCCTAAATCTGGGCAGATTTGAGATAGGCGGTGTGTGGTGTTCTCAGCCCGGGGTGGGAGGAGAGGCAGGGAGAGAAGAGGGGAAGAGAGGAGAAAGATCCCATGGGTTAGGTAAGTCGTGGAAATGTGGCCCTGAGGGCTGGCCAGTTCGAGTTAAGAGCAACCCAGATGAAGCACAGTAATGACTCTGGGTTATCAATAGGAAATCAATTTAATAGCAGAGAGGGTAGCTATCTACCCAGCTCTAGTGCTGGTTAAGGCTTACTGTAAATAATACAAGTTGTGTGTCTTTTTTCCAGAAACGGAATGATCAAAGGCAGGGTAAAAAAAAAACCAGATTAGGATGAAATATTTTCAACAACAAAATTACATTCACTAGATTATTTTCTGAATACAATTTTTGTTGTTGTTGTTGTTGTTGTTGTTGTTGAAGACACTTGGAAGTCTTTCATGTAAAAGAAAGGCTCTGTCAAGGTAGACAGAGCATTGAAATAGACAACTTTAGTCTCCAGTGACTGAGGTGGGAAGAAGATAGAGGCACCCTCTTTCTCAGTCCAGCTGCCTCCCGCCCCTGGGGAAGGAACAGGGTGTCTGCCCTGACACTTCCCATTACAGAAGGCAGGTTAGCCTCCGGCTGAGCAGCAGCAGCTACTGGGGGTTTCTCCACTGAAGAAAAATTCTGAAGAGGTAAACTGAAATAGAGAAGGAAAGGAAACATGAGTTTCAAGTCACATCTCAGAGTAGAGCCTTGATCCTGTTGCTGGAGCCTGGAAGTCATACTAACTACCCGTGCCTCCGCTGAAGCAAACCTACAGACAGGGATTGGGGGAGACAACATTGTTCAAGTCCAGGCTTCAGGGCTAAGGACTTCCCCTTTTCAAAAGGAAACAGGCCAGAAGTGTCTGTGCTCAAACCTGACAATTTGACAGAATGATGGCACCAGCCTTGCTCTGGGCACAATAAAAACAAAGGTTTTGGTTTTTTATTTCCCTTTAAGTTTCTGGAAATTCCAGGGCTCACCCCAGGAAGCCTCCTCTGAGAGCTGTCAAGTCTGTGGTTGCAAAACAGGTAGTTGTGACTTTCCAAGGCAGGCCAGACTTGCCAAGTGGCCTTGATTGAATTCAGTGTCTACTACTGCTTCTCCCTGTGCTTCTCCTCAGCTACATCCATAAAGACTATGCAGGAGAGTGTCTGTTGTAACTGTAACAGCTGGCTGTCATGGCAAATGTCAATATATGTGTGTGTATAATGAACGTGTACTATTTGCATATCTACATTCTTTGAAGGGGAAGGCAAACTGTTGTCAAAACCACTCTGTTGCTAAGGAAGACCTTGAATTCCTGATTGTCCTGAGTGCTGGGATTACTGGCCTTAGCCACCACATGTGGCTTGCATACCTGCACTTTTAATCGCCAGCCGACTGTTCTCCCAGTGGAAATCACCCTCCTGGTCCCCTTTCTTCTCCAGGTGTTAGGAATTCTACAGGACTTGAGGTCAGCACTGCAGATTTAGTCCCTTGGAAACTGCTCCTGAGAGATTAATGTGACTTTTTTTTTTTTTTTAAAAATCGTTTAAAAAAATTAAGATGTGTGTGTGTGTCTGTGTGTGTCTATGTGTGTGTGTGTGAGTGTATGCCTTGTGTGTATACATGCCTGACAGGGCCAGAAGAGTAGCAAATACTCTCAACCACTGAGCGCCATCTCTCCAGTCCTGAGATTAATATTGTAGCTGGCAGAAAATTACTTTGCTTACAATTAACAGGAAACTAGTGGAGTGTATCATAGATAAATTTTTAATTGAGTCCAAAATAATAAGGTGGTGTATTCTTTTGGTGGGGGTGGTGTGTGTGTTGTTAGGGTCAGGTCCTGTCACAGGAACACATTCAATTGGCTATAGTCTCAGCTTTAAGTATATTTCTATATTCAACTAATTAAGTGAGCTTAAGCCTATATTAATGTAAAAAGAAAAAATTTGAAAATCTTCCCTGGCATGGAAAAAATTCCAAACTGATTTATTCACAAAGAAGGGGAAAGAAATCAGAAGCAAAACCAAAACAGATTAGTTTTCAAATGACAAGACCCTATTGTTGAAGACACAGGGCACTTCAAAGTGGCAGGAAATAGAAAACCCAAGCTGGATTACCCTGAAAACTTCCTCCCTGCTGACTAGCCTCCACAGTGCTGAGAGGCTAATGGGAAATCAAAGTTACCAATAGACACATATCTTGCATGCTACAAGGCAGGGTTTGCCCACTGGGCCATGACTAGCCAGTTTCTAGTTGAAACTAGTCACAGGATGGAATTCTTGCCAGGCTCTGTAAATCTGACTAAATCCCCAAAGCCGGGAAGCTCATAGGTTGTAGTGGTTTGAATAGGAATGGCCCCGTAGGCTCATATTGTGGTCACTGGGGAGTGGTAGTAGTCGGCAGGGGAAGAGAATCGGAGATCCAGGCATTGTTGGAGTGGCTAGGCCATGTTGGAAAAGGTGTGTCCCTGGGAGTGGGGTTTGAGCATTCGAGTCCAGATGTACACCTCTCAGCTGCTCCAGCACCATGTCTGCCTGAGTGCTGCCATGCTTCCCGCCATGACAATAATGGACTAAGCCTCTGAAACTGTAAGCCAGCTCCCATTAAATGCTTTCTTTTATAAGGGTTGCTGTGGTCATGGTGTCTCTTCACAGAGATAGAACACTGACTAAGCCGTAAGTCCTAATATAGAGGATACTGAAGTTATTTTTGCTATATGTTAAACTGTATATTGTTAAACTGCCTTCTGATTACTTAACGTTTATAGCAGCTCGGTTCTACCTTGGTCAGAGAAGCTCTTTTTGTAGTGGGTAAGTCAGTGCAGAGACTCATAACTGACCAAAGAACTGAGAATGAGTTAACTGTTGAGGAGTGCTTATCCCTAAACAGAAGACTTACATTAACCTCACCAGAGGATGGGAAACAACACTTTAGAGGTAGAAAGAACGGGAGGAGTGCTGTGAAATGGTGTCTTCTGACAAAGCAGAGCTACCGAGCTGTGAACTCATAGCAGCCATGGCTAGGCACATGAGCAGGCGAGTGAACATCCCAGTGTGCTTGGAAGGGAGGCTGGCATGGCTCCACACCCAGCTGAGGAGCTATTGGCAGTTGATGAGTGGCTAGGGAGCTGGTTTTTCTTCCGGGGTGTGGCCACCTTGCTCAGGTGGATATCTATACCCTTTGTTAGCATTTCTTCTAGGCTCCGCCCAACAGTACCTAGCAACAGCCAGGTAGGAGCCCGGCCTACTATAAAAGAGCTGTTTGTGCGTGCAGGCGCTCTCTCTCAGTCCCCCCCCTCCCCTCTTCTCTCCTCTCTCCTCCCTTCCCCTCCCCTCCTCTCCTCTCTCCGTCCTCTCCCCCCTCCTCCATCCCCCTCCCCACTTGTTCCTGGCCAGCCTCTTCCCTTCCTTCTTCTCCCCCTTTCTGTCCCCTTTCTTTCCCATACTCCCTTCTCACCCTGCCCTGTCTCATGCTCCCAAATACACTTCATTTTATACTAGACCCGTCTATGGCTGGTACCGCAGAGGGCATGCCTCAGCACGGGCCCGCTAAGGCACCCCCTCCCACCACATCACGCCCTTGCTTACAGAGGTAGCTCTGATTGGACCCAGTAGGTTATGAGGAGGAGGAGGCAGAGAAGGAGGAGGAGGAGGAGGAGGCAGAGGAGGAGGAGGAGGAGGAGGAGGAGGAGGAGGAGGAGGAGGAGGAGGAGGAGGAG
>JADRCH010000012.1:8522685-8563629 GCA_019843965.1 Rhynchomys soricoides
AGGAGGAGGAGGAGGAGGAGGAGGAGGAGGAGGAGGAGGAGGAGGAGACATAAAAGTGCTTAAATCTATGGCTTAAAAAATGAATAATAAATAAACTCTTCTAATAAACACAACTAGCGTCATAGCTGCTGTTCCTAACATTATTCTCTGCTGTGAAGTTTAGAATCTTGACTTCCCCCGAGTGGGGTCTCTGAGGGAGCCCCCTTGGGAAGCTGTGCCTCTGTCCCACGTCCTGGCTGCCATTCTCCATATTGTTGCTGTGGTTTTAACCTTCCTCTGACATAGATGACAACATAAAACCAGCAATGTCCATCGAGAGAAAATAACCCATCCATTGTTCATTTTTACAGGATCTGTGTTCCCCCATGTTATGAAATGTAATGGGGAGAAAGGATACCTGGCAGGCCCACGCCAAGGTGTCTCCCTGAGAAGTCACACCACAAAACGGATCTGGAGTAAGGGGGGTTATCTGTGGGCGTAGAGGAAAATGAGAACCCGGAAAGGGGGTAGAGGCAGGCGAATAGACATGTAGACAAGCAAACAGACAAACAGGAGCAGAGCCGTGAGGCTGGAGAAGATGGAGCACAGAGAAGGGGAGAAAGGTGGAGAGAGAGACCAGCCAGGAATACCTGGGAGCAGAGAGCTGGAGTGACTGAGCGGAGCACTGTTATAAGCAGCACACTCTTAGGTTCCTGGGAGGAAGGAGCCTAGCAGTCTCCTAAGCTAACACCACAGTCATCCACCAGTGGTCCTGCTTATAGCACACTGGGTTGGACAAAAGAATCCTGAAAGATATTTTTGCTGAGTTTCTTAGTGATGCAGAGTTTTTGAGCCAAGCTTTCTTCAGACTCCACAGTGAGAAGAACTATGATTTCAGAGCCTCTTGTCGGGACTATGAGAACCACTTTCCGAAAGGAAATACCAAGCGGTACCTGGATGAACCGCTAGCGACTGCTAGGCAGCAGACAGTGGTAGACACCCAGGCACAGGCTGGCACACACAGACTACACACAGGTAGGCATAAGCACACAGATTGGCACCCAAGCCACACATAAGTCTATTTAGACAAATACACATAGACGGGCTGCCAAAGGGGAAGGGGAAAAGGAAAAGGAATTTGCATGCTAAGGTCAGATTTACACAAAATCATACAAAAGCGGCATCCTGCCAAAGTAGTTACCGAGCAGATTGTATCAGTGTTTACTTTCAGAATCTAAGACATCCTGAAACAGTGTCCCCACCTCCTTTTATTTTGCTCATCCCCTCGCCCTCACCCCTGTAATGGCTATTCCTGGTTGTCAACTTGACTCTATCTAGAATGAACTATAGTCCAGAATTGGAGTGGCTCACCTGTGATCCCAGATCTTAAGGCTGGAAGACACAAGTTTCTGACTTGGATCTCAGCATGGAGATCTTGAGGCATAGTGGCCATGAAAAGCTTAGGCTCAGGCAAGGTAGTACATGCCTTTAATCCCAGGAGACTGAGGCAAGGAGATCTCTTGAGTTCAAGGTCAGCCTGGGACAAAGCAAGTCCCAGATCCAGGCGTGGAGGTTTAATCTGGGCCACACCTTCTGCTGGAGGCCTACATAAGGACATTGGAAGAAGGAAGACTCACTCTTCTTCGCCTGCTTGCACTTCCTTGCCAGCACATCTGTTGGAACCTACTCCTACAGATGACCATCTGAAACAATTAGCCTTGTGGGACTGAGCAACTACTAGATCTTGGACTCCCCATTCACAGCTGCCCATTGTTGGGGTAGTTGGACTACAGACTAAGTCATCACAATAGATACCCTCAATATAGAGAGGCATTCCATACGTTCTGCAACTCTAGAGAACCCTGCCTAAGACACCCCCATATCCATCACTAGCCATCTTGGCCTGTGCTGTATCTTTATCAGTTCAGTGCTGTCTAAACAAACACCAGTCCTCATGGCTCTGTTTTCTACAATGACTTCCAGACATAGCACTGCAGCTTCTGAGCACTGTGTCTTTGCAAAGGCCATTTTAGCTTTCTGAGAGTCAGCTTCTTTACTGCCCCACCCCCACCCCCAATGTGGAAGAGAATGAGGCAAGAGACCAGTCCGGGCTGGAAATTAGCATATGAGAAAAATAACTGGTCAAAAGGAAGCCTGGAACCACCCCCCTACAGATGCAGAGCCACTCCGGAGTATCTGGAATAATCAATGGTAACATTAAAACACACACTCATGGCTCAGTGGTTCAGAGCACTTGCTGCACTTACAGGGTACCTAGAGTGGGTTTCCAGTGCCCAACTCAGGCAGCTCACTACAGTCAATAACTTCAGCTCTGATAAATCCCCTGCCCTATTGTGGCCTTTATAGGCACCTGGAATCAGCATGGTACATGGACTGACACACACTACCCAATTACTTAATTACACTTTTGAGTGGTGATTTTAGGTGCTAAGGAGCCTTGGAAGGTGCAAACCTGAATATAAGAGCTACAGGTAACAGGGCATTTCTAGAAAAGTCAAAACATGCAGATGAGTCAAAAGGCCTGCGTTCAGCATATCCAATCCACTGGCATTGTATGACATAAAGTCCTCATCTTTTTTGTATGGTAGGGCAGTTTGAGCTACCAACTGCTTCTTAACTGCTTCCTCCTTTGGAAGTGTATCTTCTCTCAATAAACCAGCTTTACTTCTACTGTACTTGTGAGCCTTTGATCTATTCCTTCTTCATGGCCGTAAGAATGTAGGACCATTTTGGAAGTACCCTCTGAGCCCTGGGATGTTCTGATATCAGAGATGTTCACACAGAATCCGAGTGAAGGAACCTTGCCACGTGTATTCTGTGCACACATGAGCCATGCTCCCACTGTGGTGCTTACTTACCTAGGAAGAGTGAGCATGCAGATACCAGAGTCTCATTCAATGAGCATAGATAGGCATAGAGTTTAAGGAAACATCTTGGATTTGAAGTCCTGGGAGGCATTCTGACCTGAAAATCATAGACTGTGGAGGCAGACAGATGTGGATTTAGCAGAGCCGCCGTGACCTTTTGGATCACTTAGCTGCTCTGTGTGATGTTACACTCTTTGCAAAGTGAAGAGCTTCCTTGCAAAATGCCAGAGACAGTGTGGATACAGTGAATAATTCCATCTCTACAGACCTTCCGAAAAACAATGATAAATGGTACCAACACAGGGCCGAAGTTAGTAAATCCTTTTATAATTAGGACCGTATTTCAAGGTCAAGAATGAAACTAACTTAGTTAATAAATCCTCCATGATGAATTGCATGAGATACTCATTATTTTTTATTATTATTTTGCCTGTGTGTGCACATGAGTGTACTGTGTATGAGTGTGCAAACGTGCAGGTGCCTCTCCTGTTCTTCCAAAGGACCTAAGGTACTTGCAACCAGCTGTTCTACAGCTCCGGGGATCTGAGGTCCTTTTATAGCTCTGAGGGCCCATGAATATGCATGGTACACTTACACACACACACACACACACACACACACGCACGCACAAGAATAAAAATACTTAAAAATAAATAAGAATGAGGTGGAGAGTGATAGAGATACTGATGTTGACCTCTGGCCTCCATGTGTGTGTTCGAAGAAGACCATCTACATTTATAATTTATTCCACTTCATCATAGTTAGGCCTCCGTTTGCTCAACCCATGAACTAAACTCTATTATAGATACGTAGTATAGGAAAAATAGTGTATTGGGTTTTGGTACTACTGGTGGTTTCCGGCATCCATGTGGGTATTTAAAATATGTCCCTGTGCACAAGGACCTACCACTACAAGGGCTTGTGCCCAAACAGAAGGACAATACTCATAAGATGTGTGTTTTTATTTAGAAGCAGCACATGGCCCTATCGGACATTAGATGACAGTCAAGAGACTCCTGAAGGCCAGAAGAGCTCCTGGTCAGCGGGTGTAGAGCCTCACTATAGACACGGAGACAAAAGCTGAGCACCAATCTCTCCAGAACAGAAAGCAAACACGTACATCAGAAACAGTGGCAAGCAGACTGGAAGTGGAGCTCAGTCAGCAGAGTGCTTGCTCAGAGCATCTGTAGCCCTGTGTTAGATCCTCAGCACTGAATAAACTGGAGGCGGAAGCAGGAGAAGCCGAGTTCAAGGATAGATCCATTTTATGAGGCGTATGTACTAGAACACCCATGGAAGTAAAAGAACAACGTACCGAATGGTAAAGAAGCCAGACATTGGAAATACATGACTTGTACAATATTTAAAAGCTGACAAACCAGCTATCACAACAGTTTTTCTAGGTGAGGATGTATTGGGCGAAGCACCTGGGGTGTTAGGGACACTCTGTAGATTACTCTTAAGAGTACTCATATACCTTGTATGCAAATTATATGCAAATTCTGTCTTATCACAGGATGCATAAGAATCAATACAAGTTACATAGTATATGAAATGTATATAATAAAATATAAAAAGCTAACAGTGACTGGGAATGCTGTTGCCAAGCAACCTAAAACTTCAAATGTAAATGTATTCTTCTGGCGTGTAGGGGAAGGGGGCTTAAGAATGGGTCTTACTTATGGAGCCCAAGCTGGCTTCAAACTCTACATCCTCCTGCCTTTCACTGTGCTGAGATTACAGGGCTCTGGGGGCTGGCTCAGTGGTTAAGGCCTCCTTCTGCTCGGAGTTCAGCTCCCAGCACACACGTCAATCAGGCAGCTCACCACTGCCTGTAATTCCAGCTCAAGGAGTTCTAACACCCTCTTCCGGTTTTCAAAAGCATGCTTCCACACATGGCGCATACACACATGCACACGCATACACACATGAGCATGCGTGCACACGCACACAAAGTAAGTAAAAACAATTTTTAAAAATTAGTTGAAGAGATTTTTTTAGTTCCTGAATCTCTTTATAGTACTAAGTGTAAATGTGTGTTAATTGTGCTAACAGGGAAGTCAGGGGTTGTATGTGGGGGGGGGGGGATGATCTATTACTGGAGTTGAGTGTATCAAAGGCTTGACTGGCTGGTTTCAGAAACCTTGGTATGATGGCTTATCCAGAGTCTTTTCCCAGGCATGGTTACAGCTCTTGTGTGACAAATGCTCTCAGATGATGGAGTAATTCTCACATATCTTTATTCCTTCTGGATAGGATGTTATATACAGTTTTGAGGTAGGTTGAGTCTGACGGCAGGTGCTTCCTATTGGTTTGGCCTGAGATGCCTCATCTACATGAGGAGGGACTTGTGGGTGCTGCCCCTACATGACTGATGGCCACAATTCTCTCTATGGAGGGCTGTGGCTACATGGCAGGTGCCTGGAGTCAGGAGCAGATGAAGCTCCTACCATCCCTTCTGGGTCTCCGTGGTTTCAAGCCCTAGCATGACCTGACCAGACTTCCTTTCATGGTTCACCACCCCTCACACTTATAAGTACAGAATAACCACACTGCAATCCACACACCCAAAGAAGTCAAAAACAAGGAAGACCCAAGCGAGGATACTTGACTCTCACTCAGAAGGGGAGATAAAATAGACATTAGAGGTGAATGGAGGAATGGAACTGGGGGGGGGGAGAGGGAATGGGAAGAGATGGAAACTGGCCAGGCAGGGGTCAGAGTGGAGAGGGGAGGAGGGCATCTCTATGTCCTGTGACAGAGACCAGGGATGGGGAAGGCTTCCGGGTGTCGGGGGTCTCTAGACTCCTAGCAGTAGGGGCTATGAACCTGAAGAGTGGCCACCTCCTGTAACCAGGCAGGACCCCCAGTGGAGGGATAAGTACACCAACTCCACCCCAAAATTGTACTGTCCACAATAAGTGTAGGGACAAAGACAGAGCAGAGACTGGGGAATGGCCAACCAATGGACAAGAACCAGTCCCTGATGCTATTAACGATACTGGGTTATGCTTGCAAATAGAAGTCTATTGCAACTGTCCTGTGAGAGGCTCCACCCAGATGCCAATGGAAACAGAGGCAGAGACCCATAGATAAACATTAGATGGAGCTAGAGAAGTCTTGTGGAAGAGTGGGGGAAGGACCAAGGAACTTAGTGGGGATAGGGACTCCACAGGAAGACCAACAGAGACAATTGACCTGGACCCTTGGGGGTTCCTAGAGACTGAACCACCAACCAAATAGCAAGTATGGGCTGGACCCAGAGCCCCCTCACATATGTAGCAGACTGTAGCTCCTCACCAACTGGAGTTGGGCTGTTGCTATCTGTGACTCCTGTTCCCCTAACTGGGCTGTCTTGTCTAGCCTCAGGGGGAGAGGATAAACATGGTCCTGCAGTGACTTGAGATGCTGGGGTGGGTTGGCACCCAAAGGGGACCTCCCCTTTCTCAGAGATGAAGGAAAGGGGGTTGGGGACAGGGGTCATGTGAGGGAGGACTGGGAGGAGGGGATCTGCAATTGGGATGTAAAGAAAATGAACGGATGAATGAATGAATGAATGAATGAATGTAAGAAATGTTTTCCTTTATAAGAGTTGTCATGGTCATGGTATCTCTTCACAGCACTAGAAACCCGAACTAAGACACCAAGTGATCTGACACTGTTCTCTGGCCTCTCTGGATACCCAAACACAAGTGCCATATGCTTTCACAGATACTTAGACATGAAAGTTAATAAAAATTAAAAATTTAAAATAGATATATACATATCTTAAAATACATTTATTTAGAAAAAAATTATACATTCCAATTTCTCTAAAGAGCCAAAATCAAAACATGTGCTCTTGAATAAACTAATTAACTTATTAATTTCCTGACTCATAAAGTACAAAATATTAAAGATCATTGGAGGAAATATTTGTGATGTAATTGTCACAAATAGGAGCTTTTGGTATATCCTGTTTCTTATTGCCAGTGTTTCACTCTAGATTTTATGCCATTTTTTTTTTAAATTGTTTTGCACTTACAATTTCAGGTAACGTAGAAAACAGTTTATAAATAGAAAATGATTCAGAGTAACTTACAAGTCATTTTGATCCATTTTGGGTTTGGTTTTGAGACAGGGTCTGGCTGGGCTTGAATTTCATACACAGTGGAAGGTGGCCTTGAACTTGTGGCCCTCCTGCCTCTACATTCAGCACGTTGGGATTGTGTGAATATGATATTAGTCTAGGGTAAATATGTGTATCTGGTGGTTTTTAATGTCATTGAAATGTATCTACCATCTGACATGAAAGCTAAACCACACACTGTGACAGTGGTCTTTCTTGAGCTCATTCGCTTCCGTTCTATGCTTTGAAATTAACATATCCTACAACTCCGTTTGTCTCTGATGTACCAAGCATAGCAGCCAAGCCAAGGAAGAAGAAGGGCACATCACTCCATCAACAGTGACCATGTTCCCTCTGGCTGACAGCAATTTTTCTCTATTACATCATGCCAATTTCAGAACTAGAAAAACATAAATAAAAGCAACTGTGTCATTGAGGCTTAGAGGTCGCTTTAATTTGGCTGCATGGAACTTTGTGTGCTGTTTGGGACACAAATTTATTATGGGACCAGTGAAAAGAACAAATGTTGACTGTGAGGGCAGATAGAACATTGTTCGTTACATTATCTTTGTTATTCGGCTCCGACTCAGCAGAACTGGAACAAATAATCCAAGCTTGACTATAACTGACCTGTCTATAGTCTCAATCCTACGAATGAACTGGGGGCAGAATTGTAGAACCCATGTGGATGATGGGGTCAAACCCCAGGGAAGTCTTGAAATAGGGAACACTGCCTAGGGGTGAACTTCATCTCCTGCTTCTTCACCATTTCCTTCCTCCCTGCCCATGCTTATCCCAGGCTTCCTGTTTCTATGGTTTCCCAAAAGCTTTGTTCTTCTCATTCTTAACTGGCAAAATCAACTTAAGGAAGGATGGCTTATCGTGGATCAGAGTTTGGGGGTTCAGTCCATCCTGGTGGAGAAGTCATGGCAGTAGAAGTGTGGGGTATCTGCTTACAGAATATCAGCGGTCAGGGAGTGGAGAGAGACGAACCGCTGGTGCTCACTTGCTCTTATTTTTTTTTTGTCTTCAGCTGTGGAGCCAGACCCTGAGACTTCATGTAAGGTTGGTCTTCCCACTCAATTAAACCTAATCTAAAAAGACACGCAGGCACACCCAGGAGATGTCTTCTAGGGGATCTAGAGTCTGCTTAGTTGACAATATCAACCATCTTCTCCAGTTCACAGTCTGTCACTGAGGCAAGTCGGGGCAAGAACCAGAGGAAAGATGACCAGTGGTTTGTTCTCTCTAGCTTGCTCAGTGTGCTTCTTTATATAGGCCAGGACCACCTGCCCATGGATGGCATTGCCCACAGTAGCCTGGGTACTACCTTATTAAAATTAATTTTAAAAAATGTATCACAGACTTTCTTATAAGTCATTCTGATGAAGGTATTATCTCCGTTGAAGTTTCCATCTTCCTAAATGACTTGTGTCAAGTAGACAAAAAACAAAACAAACAAAAAAACAACACAAACACACACATACACACAAACAACCCAAGAAATCTAACTAGCAAAGTAGCCCTTCTTCCAAGTGCCTGGTCTGGAAGTGAATATGGGAGTTGTCACTTTATACCAATAGGTGAAGAAGAGCAACACGTTTAAAATTCAACTAATTCAGGTCCCAAGATGGTGCAAAGATATCTGCCACACTAGTCTGGTTATCAGAGTTCAATCCCTGCAACCCACATAAAGGCTGAAAGAGAGAATCAACTCCACAAAGTTGTCTTCTGACCTACACACACACACACACACACACACACACACACACACTACATTTTAAATTCTTTAATTCAACTATTCCTCTCAAATACATTAAAGAAGTAAAGTCACAGGGAAATTTCCAAGTAGGAGGAACCAGCAGGGACGTGCAGAGGATAACAGCTTACTAGACAGGAATTCCTGGGGAGTCACCTCCCTGGGAAGAGGGCCAGAGTAGGAAACCCAATCCTGACTGGCAAACTGTACAGACTCGGTGAAGACAAATTCACAAGAGTTAAAACTCCTGGAAACCTCTATGACTACCAAGCATAAACTGTACAAACATCTGTAAACACGACTCTCTGTCTCTGTCTCTGTCTCTCTGTCTCTCTGTCTCAGACACACACACACACACACACACACACACACACACACAGCCAGTATAGTATAGTGCTGGGTTTAGTATTCACAGGGAGCTCTCGTCCAGGGCCTAGTAATCAGGGAAAGAATAAATTCCTCACTCTTGACATCAGCCACGTCCCTTCATGGTCCAGCATTGGAGGAAAGAGAGGGGTGTGGTCTCTGGACTTCACCCTTCTGCCTATGCCTCACACCTTCTAAACTAGAATCAACAGAGACCCTCATGTCATCTGCATTGGTTAGACTTTCTGGTCCATAGCCAAGAAAAGAAGGGTCATGATTGATCTGGAAGGAGGACATCAAGTGTGTAAGGTCTGGATGCTAAATCTTGTGCCTGGTAGTTTTGCAGGACAGATGCTGAAGGAAGGTAAATGTTCTGTTTCACACGGGCAAACTAGTCTCTTCTACTGCAGGAGCGATTGCTCATCAATGTCAGTGGCACTTAGCAGAAATAAGAAGTGTAGTTCCAGTCCAATATCTATGTCCATCTTGGCTCAGATGGATAAAAGCAGCAACTAAAAATATACTGCTGGCCTATTTGTTTCTGAGACATGATCTCATGTAGGTAAGGCTGGCCTTGAACCCCTTGTACAGCTGAGGATGACCTTGAACTTCTGGTCTGCCTGTCTACATTCCCCCAGGCACTTGGATTAGAGGTGTGCATTATCACACTTGATCCCTGGGGTTCTGGGGATCCAACAAACGCAGGCCTTCTGTTCTCTATCACTGAGCCACACCCTTGACCTACATCATTTTTTACCGCGTTGGTCTTACCCCAGAAACATTTTTTTTATTGTTGTTTGTGTTTTAAACTTTATTTAGACATTCAGAGAAAATCTGCTATGGCACAATTTTCCTCAAATCCAATCTGAGTATATTTGCTTTTCCATTAAAAACAAAAAATACAATTTACTTCTCTTTCCACACCAAAAACGTTAACAAGCCACTGGTAATCTCTCAGAAAATTGCTTCCTATCTTTTGCCACTCTTTCCTGAACATCAGTTGTATACATATGTGCTATAAAAGGTCCCTGATGCTCAGCGTGTGCTCTGCTGATGCTCAGTACCAGGCTTGCCTTTCCAGAGAAGAAAATCTCTAGGCTACTTCCACCTTCTGAACAGGAATCTGCATCCTGACTAGATGCTGGACTGACTCCCATATGCAAGGCAACATTTAAGAAATATTGGCTTGGGGGGAGGGGGGATTGGAGATGACTCGCTGATTGAGAGAGCACTGGTTGCTCTTCCCAAGGCCCCTGTGTGGTTTTCAGTAGCCACATGGTGGCACACAGCAAGCACTCCATAGCTTCTGAGTCCATGGTTGCTGGGGCTGTGTCTTGCCCAGCAAGGTCCAGGTAAGAGTGAAGCTGCTCCAAACTGATCTTTGGCCTACAGAACTGGAGCTAAGACATGTTCTACACATTTAGTTCCTGCCATGTCTTCTGTTCCATGTGAGCCAAGGGCTTTTCCCGGAACATACTATACCTGTTTTTTAAAAATGTGGCCATCTCTAGCTGAGCAGTGGTGGTACACGCCTTTAATCCCAGCACTAGGGAGGCAGAGGCAGGCGGATTTCTGAGTTCAAGGCCAGCCTGGTCTACAGAGTGAGTTCCAGGACAGCCAGGGCTATACAGGGAAACCCTATCTTGAAAAACCAAAAAAATAAAATAAAATAAAATAAAATTGTGGCCACCTCACAGAAATCCCTGCTGAGCTTTGCTGGAACAGACCTGGTATTTTGACTTTGGAAGGCCACACAGTCCCGTCTCACTTGATATTTTCTGAGGTGGTTCCTTCACATCTGAGGAAGCATGATGCAGGACATGGGGTCTTCCAACAACACAACAAAGCCAGAAAGGCCCTCTTCTCTCTCGCTACAATGAATAGGCTTTCAAATCACAGAATGACATTTCCCCCCTCCCCCGAGTGGATAGCAAATATATCTACCTTGAATACAACCATGGAAATAATATAAAATTTAACAAGCTGAAACCCTTTGGTGGGCAGAGGGATGAGTCATGATTTAACAAAGGATCAGTGTGAATCCTGGTTTGTTTGTTTGGAAAACTCATTTTCTTTCAGATAGTCAGGAGAATTCAAAATTTTCCTCTACAAAACTGTAACATAATTTAATTTATTCTGTGACAAAATATGACATGGCTTCTTGTTCATCTTCTGTAAATAAAAGAAAACTACCAGGAAATGTTTTCTTTTCAGTTTTAAGGAAAATAGTGTATGCAGGAGGTGGCTAGCAACATCTACATTCACGGGCGCCCTCTGCTGGCAACTGCTGGAGACATTTTTATTTTTATACATCTATTGTGGTCTTCAGTGTTTTGTTTTGTTTTCACTAAATAAAATTTAAAGCACTGTGTAGAAAGAAAACATCTGCAAAAAAGAAAAAAAAAAGAAAAAGAAAAAGAAAAAGAAAAAGAAAGTCCCATGACCCAAGCATGACAGGACACATACCTAAACGACAGCAGCTAGTTGACTCAGGCAGGGGGCTTACAGGGAGTTTCAGGCTAGCCTGAGCTAGCACACAGTGCGTTTGAGTTAGTATAAGACACAAAGTGAAACCCTGTCTTACACAACAACAAGGGAGAGGAGGTACCGGGTAACTTGGTTGAGCACTTGCCTAGCACGCAGGAAGCTAGCTGGTTTGGTTTGGTTTGGTTTGGTAGAGACCATGGCTGGGAGCACTGGGAGGCCTTCTGTGGAAGACTGGACGAGGCTCTTTAGATGAAGGCCTGTTCCATCGTTCCCCACAGTGGATCCCGATGGAGAGAGACAGTCCATGTTTTTAGGGCATTTATTGTCATGGTGGAGAATGGTGATGAGTGAATCTGTACTCCCCCCTCCACCCCCCCATCTTAAGGCAGGCCTAAGGTTAAAATACCTTTTGCAGGGAAGAGTGGCTGGAAAGGGGAGTTTATTGGCTAAGCCTCTATGTGCCTCATTAACAAAGGAATGTCTTGAGGCTACGTGATCACACTTCTACCTGTGGAGGGGCTGGGGACATTGCCCTTAGGTGACTGATGGTCACAGACCTATGGAGAGCTGTGGCCTCGTGTCAGGAGCCTGGGCCCTAGGAGCATGGCAAAACATCTACTGTCCCTTGTAAGGTTATCCCCTGCTGGGAAACCCTTACTGGGGCTCCAGGATTTCAAACCTTAGCTCAACCAGAAACCAGGCTGCCTTCCATGGTCATACATGGAAGGAGAGAACTGACTGCCAACATCTGACCTCCATATGTGCCACAGCATGGTGGAGACTAGAAACACACAAAAATGAATTTAAAAAGTACAATAAAAACAATTTTTAAAACAATAACAAAGTAAACAGAAGAAGACTTAGAAGACAGCTCAGTGGCAGAGACTTGCAAACATGGACAGGCCTGGGCTTGAGGCCCAGCCATTGAAAAAGAAAAAAAACCTCGCTCAGGTTATATTTTAAAGTCCCAAAGAAAAAAGGTTAGAACTATTAGTGATCTTAATTTTGTTGTTACTGTTGTTTTGGTTCTTTCTGAGATAGGGCCATATGTAGCCCAGGCTGGCCTCAAACTCCTTATGCATGCTCAAGGATGACCCTGAATTTCTGAGCATCCTGCCTGGATCTCCAAGTGCTGAGAACACAGGCAGGTACTACCAGGCTGGGTTTATGGGGAGCCCAGAATTAAATCCAAGGCCCTGAGTGATGTCAGACAGGCACTCTATGAGCCCACTAGCATCCCTAGTGCCCCACTGGAAGCTTGCCAGCAAAATAGAACACACACCAGAGGTCTTATTGGACAGCATGAGAATAACTATAAATTAACCAGAGAGCTTAATTTGTATACTTGTGTGAGCCTCTTTTTCATGTGTGCCAAGGTCTCAAACCCACGATCCTCCTGCCTTACCCCTGCACAGTGAAGGCTAGTACTACAGGCATATGTCAAGTGTTATGTGACCATTTGATATGGTCTTAGTTAGGGTTTTATTGCAGTAAAGAGACACCATGACCAAGGCAACTCTTACAAAGGAAAACATTTAATTGGGGCTGCCTTACAGGTTCAGAGGTTTCATCCATTATCATCATGGCAGGAAGCATGACAGCAGGCAGCAGGCAGCAGGCAGGCAGGCAGCAGGCAGCAGACAGCAGGCAGCAGGCAGCAGGCAGCAGGCAGCAGGCAGCAGGCAGCAGGCAGCAGGCAGGCAGGCAGGCAGCAGGCAGCAGGCAGCAGGCAGCAGGCAGCAGGCAGGCAGGCAGGCAGGCAGGCAGCAGGCAGCAGGCAGCAGGCAGCAGGCAGCAGGCAGCAGGCAGCAGGCAGCAGGCAGCAGGCAGCAGGCAGGCAGGCAGCAGGCAGGCAGGCAGCAGGCAGCAGGCAGGCTTGGTGCTGGAGAAAGCAGAGAGTTCTACATCTGGATCTGCCGGCAGGAGGCAGAGAACTGGCTTGAGATTCTGAGACCTCAAACCCCATCCCCTGGTGACATACCTCCTCCAACAAAACCATACCTACTCTAACAAGGCCACACTATAGACCAAGTATTCAAACACATGAGTCTATGGGGCCATTCCTATTCAAACCACCACTGTTACCAATACAGACAAATCAGTCCAGAGAGAAAGCTTTCTCAATTCTTGTATTTGCTGTGGATTGAGTAAGAACAGCTTCCATAAATTCATATATTTGGTTACCAGGAAGTGGCACTATGTGAAAGGATTAGGATTAAGAGGTGTAGCTCATTAGAGGAAGTGTGTCTGAGGGGTGGAGGAGCTGGAAGTTTCAAAACCCCATGTCAAGCCCTGAGTCAGTCATATATTCTCTCTCTGCCTATGGATCAAAATATAGATCTCAGCTGATGCTCTAGCACCTATGTGCCTCCAGCCATGCTACTGAACTAAACCTCTGAAACTGCAAGCAAGCAACCAATTAAATACTTTATCTTGCAACAGTTGCCTTGGTCATGGTGTCTCTTCAGAGCAATAGAACAGTGACTGCAACAGAAGTTGGTACCAGAAGTAGGGTATTTCTATGCCATGCCTGACCATGCTGTTTGTTCTAGAAATATAAACTTTTGAGACTTGGGACTAGAATGGCAGTTGAACACTTTCAATGGGCATCCTAATAGGAGTGCAGAAGACCGTGGTGCTCAGAGAAATACAGATATTATGGCAGTCCAGATCAAGAGGCGTCAGAGGGAAAGAATATTAGTAATTTGTTTAGAGAGCTATTCTTGTGGTATTTTGGGAAGAATGTGGCTTTTTGCCCTTGCCCTGCCCCCAAAAATCTACCTGAGGTTAGAGAGTTCTCAGTCAATGGCACTGGCAGAGGAGATTTCAAGATACTCTAGTACTGATTATGTTGTGTGGTTATTAGTGGCCAGATCTCTAATGAAAAGGGACAAGCTGGACAATGAGAAATAAAAGATACGTATAGTTTGAGGAAAGGAATACCAAAAAGTATGAAGGAGCTAAGTCCAGTGGACAGAGGAAAAAAAGTTTAAAGAAAAGACTGATGCTAAATGAAATAGAGTGGTGGCATCATGGAGAAAAGCTGATGCCAAGGGAACTGAACAAGAGGCCAAGTCCAACACCAGCAAGCAGCAGAATTTGGCAGCTTCAGCCATGCGGCTCTGGCTTTAGAGTCAAAGCTAGAAGAGATTATGAAATCTCCTTCTCCATTTAAGGAAAGCTGCTGAGGCCAGGCATATGTCAGGGCATATACATGAGAGGCCATGTGTGAAGAATGAAGGCAAAACCTGAACTTCCTTCACTGGAAACCCCAAGATGATGGAAATGCCACAGCCATGAGACAACTGCCCAGGAAAGCTGTAAACAAGGTGTGGAACCAGTCTGAGAGAGAGAGAGAGAGGAGGGAGATGTGTGTTGCTGTCAACAAGGCTGAAAGGAGATGGAGATCTGAAGAGTGCACTGACATCAGACATGAATAGAGAATTTGAAGATTGCCCAGCTGGTTTTCAGTCTTGCTTTGGTCCAGTATTGCCTTCCCTCCCTTTTGGAATGGTAATGTATATCCTGTGCCATATGTTGGAAGCATGTGATCTGATTTTTGATTTTAATTTTACAGGGGGTTTCAGTTAAGAGATTGCCACAAGTTCAGAAGAGGCTTTGGGCTTTGAAACAGTATTGAGACTGAAAGGCGTTGGGGACGTGTTGAAGGTGGACTGAATGCATTTTTACAATACGATATGGCTACAAGCCTATGGGGGCCAGAGAGTGGAATGTATCATGCTGATAATGGACTAAAGCTCTGAGACTGTAAGCAGGCCCCCAGTTACTTTGTCTTGTACCAGCTGCCTTGGTCATGGCTCTTCCCATTCAAGGCTAACAGAATGAAATGGGGAACACAGCCAGCTTTAGAACTTGTTTTCATTACTCATACTTCCCTGCTGAGATGGTTCAAGTCCACACTCATCTTTTCTAATATCAGCACTGAGGACAGACATGGGACTCTATAGCCTGTCTACAGACGGCTTCACTGGGACAGGGGAAAATAGTGTCATCCAGAAGGCCACAGAACCACAAAATTACAGTTAGTCTACAGGAAGATTTGAGCTGTGACCTGGATACAAAGAAAGGAAGGGGTCAGTGGTTCCAGTTGGAACCTGTCAGTGAAGGCAAGGGAAGGTCCAGAGGCATGCTTTCAGATGGACTCATTTTATTTCGAAACAAGATTGCAAGCATAAATAAACTTCCCCAGTACCATACTGGGTTTTCATTCTATAAAATGTATTTATTCCTAAAACTCTTCATAAAATCTGCCTTCCCCTTTGCAGTGGGGAACTGGCAAAAGTCAAGGGTTAAAAGGTCATGCACAAAACATTCCATTCGGCATCATTCTCAAAGTCTTTGAGTCCCTCATAAATGACTGTGAAAACACTATGAGGTCTCCACAGCACCTCAAGATCTTCCTTCAGTATTCCAACGTGTGACCTTTTCATAACACAGGAAAGCGAAGCCAACCTGTCTTAGATGGAAGAGATCAGGCCGCAGAGCATAACATACCTGTAAGAATTAAATTCCAAATAACAACAAAACTCAAGTATGTCATCAGATGTGGTGGGTGGCCCCCTTTCCCCTATGCTCTCTTTGCATCTTTGAGACCTCTTCAGACATCTGCTACCATTTACTGTCTATGTTCTCTGCAGAATTTGGCTCATAATTTGGGAAGAGAAATGCCATTTTGAGAAAATTCTGTGAATAATTACATTTTCCTCTTTCTCAGAGGTAGATAAAGTCAAAATATAGTTCCCACCTTTAAACAGTGCCAAAGAGACCAGGAATGGTGCTTCAGGCATGGCTCAGGGGTAAAGCACTTGCCAAGCATGTAAGGCCCGGGGTTCCATGCCCCCTTGAAAAGATGGCTGTCACTCAAACAGGAATGAAAATATCAGGCTTAAAAACACTCCGTGATTTTCCACTCCCAGCCCCCATAGCAACCCTAGCTGAAGATGGGCATCCATTTATATCCTAAATGCGAATAACCCTATGGAGGCATTTATGCTAGGTGGCCAATTTAAAAAAAAAACAAATTATAAGCAAAGTCAGAGATGAGTAGATTAGTGTATACCAAATTATGACCAACTAAAAATTACCTTAGAAAAAGACTAATATTGGAAGAGGCCTCAAAGATCAGGTTATTCTACTCTCAGATTCTAGATAAAAGAGAGACCAGTGCCATGGACACATCAGCAAGGTAACCTGTGCAAATATTTCTATATGCATAGAGCACACATGAGCAAGGTAGCCTGTGGAGTTACTTTCATATGCACACACACACACAAACACACACACATTCTCTGTTACATTTGTTTTGTACATAAAGGTGCTACTAGCTTTTACAATAACTGAAAAGTCAGTGTGCAGATTTTCACTTGTTATCTTGTTGCTGGAAACTGGAAAACCAGAAACACCCTTCATGGAGTAGAAAGGTCCTGCTCTCTTCATGGCAAACTGGATCATGACTTGGCTGAGTGTTCTCTGTACAGTCCCTTAATGGAACATGGATTATCAGCAGAAGCTGGGGTGATAGGAAGAAGTGCAGGGTGCTCAACTCACATCTAATCTGGAATCCCTTACTATGCCCAAGATGCTCATACTGGCAGTGAAGACCTTCTGTGAAGGTAAGGCTCGGCAGTTAGAACTTCAAGACAGGAATGGAAGGAGAACTAAGAGGAACGGGCAGTGCTAGCATCTGCCCTTCACCCAGAGGATTCCCCCAAGGGTTCCCTGGGCCATCGTGGGCAGAGATGTGCAGGTGAGTCTTACCTAAGCTGTTAAAACCTCAGGTTGGCTATTCCTTATCTGAAGAGCTGGGCACCAGAGTATCCAGGGTTTTAATTTTCTAGACATTAGAATATTTGAATATACTAATAAAATATCTTGAGAATGGAACCCAAATCTAATTGAGACATTCATTTGTGTTTTTTATACATCTGATCTACATAGCCTGAGGATAGCGTCACACAATAGGTTTAATAATTTTATACACAAAATAAACGTTCGCTGGAATTTCCCACTTGTTTCATCGTAAGACCTGACACAACATTCTGGATTGTGGGATAGTTCAGACTTGGATTAAGGATGGCCAACCAGGATTGTGTACCTAGCACAACATGACTTACCAATTAAAAAGTTTCTAATTATTTTAATTTACATATGCATATAAATATCAAAGTATTTGACCCTTACTTACATGTGGTACTATTATTATCAATTTCCTCACAAAACTACATGGGGATATAACTTTATAGTTTTCTTTTTAAAATACTTTTATCTTAAGTTTTTTTTTTAATAATGTTTTTTCAGAAAAACCCTGTTTAGCTATATATATAGCTAACTATGTATATATAGTTAACATTAAATAACTTAAAAAATAAACAACCGCTATACCAAAATAAACCCATTTTCAGCTTTGAGTGAAAAGGTTGAGTGAGTTTTCAATGCATTAGGCCTTTTGCCAAAAAACGGACAAAGCCTTCTACGGGCATTTCTCATCATTTTAAGCTATTATTAAACATAATTTATTCCCTTACTATCCCAAATATATACACACCACTTTTAGTAATTTATGCCAGGAGTAGTCTTAAGTAACAACAGGCTGTTATTTTTCTACCTTTACTTATTTCATAATAGGAAACTTACTCTACAGTTAAATACGTTTGTTCCCAAAAGATTTTCCCAAGGAAATAGCCAGTACTTGCAGCCTCACGTTTTTCTTAGCAGTAGAAAGTAACTTTCAAATATCCCCTTCGCCTCACTGAATTCACAGCATGCACCTCAGAAAATTAATACTCCTGAGGAAGCTTTTGAGAAGAAATCTGTCTTGCTAGAAATCCTGTCAAAATCCCCACAGGAAACATAACCATCCTGGGAGGCAGAGACTATGTAGTCCCAGGGGCTAGCCTCAGAGTGTCCACTAGCCTCTGCTCTGCAGCCCACGTCAACCTGAGCAAACTGAAGAAAAACTCATGGTTGTGTTGTTGTTCCTCAGAATTTACTACTTCACCCACAGCTGTAAAAACTACTTCTGGAAAGAACACAATAGAGGCAGGACCTAAGGCTTTTTCTATCTCCTCAAACTGTGGCCATTCCTACCCAGCACTTGGGCTTCAAAGAAGAACAGCAAAAACCAGCCATTTGGGAAACCAAGTTCAGATGTTTTTAACCACGTTAGTCAGAGCCACTGGGTAAGTTATTATAAGGTCTGTAGGGGGCAGATTTCGGTTCTAATGCGCAACGAGGAAAAGGTGCAGATGATTGAAACGCGCAGGTTTTTCCAAAGCAAACGGCGGTCAAGAGCTTCGTGCTCCTGAGGCATTTCCTTCATCACAGGTTTTGATCCAGCCATTTGATGTAACTATTCCTAGTCCGGATTCCCACGGAGAAGTTGGTCGGCCAGCTCGTGAAAATCATACAGCCATGGAAGCCGTCCTCAAAGTGGTCCAAGGTCACGTTCACACCCGCACTCTCCAAGCGCTTGGCGTACATGATCCCGTCATCCCGCAAGACGTCATGCTCACACGTGAGGATGTAGGTCTTCGGGAGGGCCTGAAGCACTTCCTGCTCCGCGATGAGCGGAGAAGCAGCAGCATCCAGCAGCTGAGGGATCTCCTTGACGATCCTGGCATCCCCTGTGGTCTGCATGACAGGCTTGTAGTGCTTTTTGATGGATGAGGGCAACAGGGATGTCCAGTCCAGACGGGCCCTGAGGGCTGCAGCCCTTTCCACATCAAGTGAAGTGTGATTGTTCACAATCATTGCCTCTACAAAGCTGTAGTTGCCCTTGAAGTAGTCTACCCAGTACCTAACCATGACGTGGCGCGGCAGGATGGGAGTGTTCACGCTCTGCTGGTAAGAGGGCGTGTTGAAGTCCAAAGCCTGCAGGACCGGGTAGATCAAAGCCTGTAGTTTGAGCTTATTCTTCAGGCTTGCAACATAGGTAAACTAAAATAGAATAGAAGAAACATATTATTGCATTTTCTATAGATCCTTTTCCAGAATGCTTTAAATAAATAAACAATCCCCCCCACCCCCCACCCCCGACTTAAAGCACACCAAGCTACTGAACAATCCCTAAGGAATGGTTACTGACTGACGCACAGATTCGAATCAATTCATGGTTATGTGACCTCTGAGATCGCTAAACCCCCAACAACATTCTACTGGTCTCTTTTCTTTTGTACTTAACATGCCTTGTTGCAAATTACCTGAGTACAGTGTGGGCCACATTTAATATTTTATTCCCTGTAAGATGTCAAATGGCCAGGCAGTGGTGGCACACGCCTTTAATCCCAGCACTCGGGAGGCAGAAGCAGGCAGGTTTCTGAGTTCGAGGCCAGCCTGGTCTACAGAGTGAGTTCCAGGACAGCCAGGGCTACACAGAGAAACCAGGTCTTGAAAAACCAAAAAAAAAAAAAAAAAGTCAAATGGCCATGGCTTCTGGAATAGGGGGAAAAAAATCACAAATCTTCCTCTTCTAGGGAAGGATAGGAAACAGTGAAAGCATGGGACTCCAGGGTTTACAGGTGCTCGGTGACTAGCTGGGACCTTAGCCTCTATGCTGGGACAGGCAGGCAGTAAGCACATGCCCAGAATGAGCTTGAAGTGGAAGGGACATGCCTTTCCTTGCCAGCAACCTCAGCTTACTGGTGACTCCACAGGGTGACTATGGAATTCTAGCATTTAGAATACTACCTGTGGACGCTGAATCTAAACAGAAGGTAGTGTGTGTTTCACAGTAATGAACAACCATCACTTTAGAAGTCCATCTCCTGGTAAGATGTATGTAGCAACCATGTGCATATGGTCTCCCTACATCCCTGTAACAGTCCTGAAGTTGGATGACATTATCTTCACATTTCCAAGGCTCATAGAACAAAGGGATTTAGCCATGAACTTACAGCTCTCCAATATGAAGCAGAAAGTCTGTCTTTGAGGCCTATGAGCCAGGCACGGTGGTATGCACCATCAATCCCAGCACTCTAGATGGCTAAGCCAACAGGATCACAAGTTTTAGGTTAGCCTGAGCTACACCGTAAGATCTTGTCTCAAAACAAAAAAAAAAATTAAAACAGAAAGGAGCAATAGAAACTGAGAGTGAGGTAGAACAGGCCCATAATCTCAAGCAGTGAGATTGAACCAGAAGTACAAAGTCATCTGAATTACCGAAAGAATTTGAAACTAACCAGGGCTACATGATACCCTACCTCAAATAAACAAACAAAACAAAAACAAAAAAACGAATAATAAATACAACTTTGGAAAATGGCTTAGTATTTTAATTTCTCTTAAAACTCTAAGAAAACAGTTATAAGAACTGAAATTTAAGCCAAAATATTCCATTGTCCAAGTCAAACAGTGTGAAGCCGATGGGCTTCATGTCCACACAGCTTCCTGAGGAACATGAATAGTTTCTGAGACACTCCTCAGTGCCCACTTCAAAAAAGTCCTGTGAGAAAGATCCTGGGACAGTCACATGAGGGTGCTAGCTAGCCACATGGCAGGTAGCTCAACACCATGTGTGAAGAACGTGAGTCAGCTGCGCATGCTCACCCCACCCCGCCTATCATAAGGACCCTGAGGCAGTGCAGTTGTTACCTGCTGTCCAAGGACAGCAGCCAGATTCCCACCAGCACTGTCTCCAGAAATGCCAACTCTTCCAGGGTCGACCTTGTACTTGTCTAAGACTTCTGGCTGCAGGAAATATTTAGTGGCACGGATGACATCATAAATTTGCTCCGGAAAATAAACCTGTGGAACTAGCCTGTATCTGTGAAGACAAAATTAGTGTTCATGTTAGGACGTCACCACATTGTAATGGCCTCTGGACATTTAAGAGAGGAAAAATGCAAAAGCCAGAAATAGACAAGAAATTTAAATAATATAAGATATAAAAATAAACCATTTGTTTTCTTGTAAAGTAGGCGGAGGTGGTAACTTGGTACTGACAAAGTTCTTTAAAATGTTCAAGCTGGCTCTCCTAGTTAGAGTCAGCTGTTAACTGGGACCAGCCCAGCGTTAGCTAAGGGAGTCTCAGTCTGGGAACTGCCTTCATCAGACTGGCCTGGGAGCTGTCTATGAGGCATTTTCATGCTTATTGAAGTGCATGAGAGGGCCCAGAACACGGTGAGTGGTACCCCCCGGGCAGATGTCCTGGGTTATTATGGAAACAGGTTGAGCCCCAGCCAGAGGGAACAAGCTAGTGAGCTGAGATGCTCTAGGGCTTCTGCTTCATTTCCTGCCCAGACCTCTCCCCAGCCTCCCCACAATGCAGACTTGAAACAGGGTGTGTAGTGGCCTCTTCTTATTTGGCCACGTTGCTTTTTGTCACTTTTTAAAAAAGTTTATGTATTTATTTTATGTACATGAGTACACTGTAGCTGTCTTCAGACACACCAGAAGAAGGCATCAGATCCCACTACAGATGGTCGTGAGCCACCATGTGGTTGCTGGGAATTGAACTCAGGACCTCTAGAAGAGCGGTCAGTGCTCTTAACCGCTGAGCCATCTCTCCAGCCCTTTTGGTCACGTTTTATCACAGCAACAGAAAAGCAAACTATGACACCAACCATGGTGGGTGAACACGGATACTGCGGGGGGAGGCTGAGGAAGAAGACTGGGGTTTGATTTGTGTGTATGTGGGTGGGCATGTCTCTGTGACCATAAAGGTCAGCAGAGTGTCCATCTGTGTGAGGCAAGAAGGAAGTATCATTCAAGACGACTCAGTGGCTGGTGTGGGTTCAAACTCAAGAGTCTGACACTGGGCAGGTTATTTCAGGTAAGCAGAGCGCAATTTGGAAAGAGTTTCCTGGTAATAGTTAATCTCCATTCCATTTACCAATAAAGCTTAAGGCTTGACTACATCAAAACTCTTTGTAATGTACATGTGGCCTCTTCCATAAAGATGGGTTCTATAGATTGACTACATGGGGCATCTTAAGGGTCTGGGGGCGGATCTGGTGTGGTCTTGGTCCTACAGGTAGCAAAAGGTCACCAGGTTATTAACTACATCCATTCTCAGCCTTCTGGGAAGAAAACAGGCTACACATCTCTTTCTTTGAAGAGACTAGCCCTTGTGTTTAACATTCCTGGTTCCCCTAGTGCTCATGCATGAGCACAAGGACCTATGTGCCCTCTACAGGCTGAGGCTAGCTGGGGTCACATAAAACAGCTTTTCAGACACCAAACTGTCCACGGCCAAAAGCTCAAGGCTCGAGTGTGCAGGTGCTCGTCATTAGGATCCTGATGAGGACACAAGTGGCTCCATAATGAACTTCGAGGATTTATTTCGGAAAGTCTACCTACCACTCTTGGCGGCTCTGGGTTAAACGCTAACAGTATCAGACAGTTCACTGGTCTCAATTTACCACACTTCACTCAATAACTACAATAAAGCTGTCTGCTGGAGAGGCCCATGCCAGGAGCCATTAAATCCAAGGAACGCACGCTGGAACTACAAAGGGAAAACTAAGTTAGCACACAGCCTCATCCAGATCCTCTGGGGTCTCTTCCTGAGGCACACTTGGTGACACCAGAGGTTGCTGTCATCTTATTCTGTAAAAAGTGTCAGAACTCTGATCTTGACAAGGGTCCATGCTCAAGATGGGTTCCACGTGTCTCCACAGTTAGGCCTGGCTCTCACACTTTCCCATCTTCCTCCTGTGCTTAACTGACTTATCCGCGGAGTCTTAACTGGGAAGTCTGATTGTGATTCCACTTGCTTCTGGGGCTGAGTTGGCTATTCAAGGAATGCCTTGGGCTGTACTCCCAGTCTCTTAGAAGTTGAGGAAGAATCCTGAATTGAAAATTCCTGCTGGTTTATACACTGTAAATTCAAGTCTAGCCTGGATCACTTAGTGAGACTTTGTCATAAAAATGGAGGGGGGAGGGAGACAGAGAGAGAGAGAGAGAGAGAGAGAGAGAGAGAGAGAGAGAGCTCGAGCACAGAGCGAGCGCCTGGGGATACAGCTCAGTATAGCGTGCAATACTACACTCTAGACAGGAGGGGGTACACTATTCCACTAGGTGGCGACATCTCTCAAGATTACATTTATTCCTGCTCCTCCATGTAATTTCTAATTTCAAACAAAACAAAGATAAAACAGATGCACTTCAGGAGTCCAGACATGAAAATTTCATTTTTTTTCTCCTTTTTCTCATCCCATCACCATCTTAGTTAGCGTTTCCGTTGCTGTGACGGCGAAACACCATGAGCAAAAAGCAAGTTGGTGAGGAAAGGTTTCTACTCAAGCAGAGCAGGATCCTGGAGACAGGAGCTGAAGCAGAGGCCATGGAGGGTGCTGCTTACTGGCTTGCTTCCCATGGCTTGCTTAGCCTGATTTCTTCTAGAACCCAATGGGCTAGGCTCTCTCCCATCAATCACTAAGAAAACACCCTGCAGCTAGATCTTATGGAGACATTTCCTAAATTAAGGTCCCCCCACCCCCCGATAAGTTGGGTTTATATGTCAAGTTAACATAAGACCAATGAGCATGGTCACTACCCCATATACCATGATCAACAGTATTCCTAGTTGCACAAGAGGTCAGTACAAATTTGTACCAGGATATACATATACATTAAACTGAGTTTCCAGGCACTGATTTACAAAAGGCCTCTGAGCCTTTGGGTTAAGGGAAATAAAATCTGGGCAAACCAGTCACCCATTGACTCATCCCGTCAGTTAATAGCTTACTGAACTAATACGACAGTCCTGACGCCTATGGTCCCATTGAAGATGCACAGTCTAGTCCAGCCTGGTGGTACTAGCCTGTGCTCAACTACCAGAGACCAGGGGAGGAAGCCCAAAAGTTCAAGACTGGGCTATAAAGTGAGTTCAAGGTCAGACTGGGAAACTTATTAAGACTCCATGTAGGGGAAGAACAGTGGCCTAGCATGTGTGACTCCAAATTCAATCACCAGTCCCCGTGGTGCTACTGTACCCATAATCATTTGATCTCCATGCAACCCTTTTCTTAAAGACCATTTCTAACCGTGTAGCCTTGGCTGCTCAGAACTCACGAAGATCCGCGGGCTATCTCTGCCTCCCAGGCGGCAGGACTGCGAGTGTGCGCCACCATACCCGGCACCTTTGCTCAGGCTGAAATATTCCTGAAATTTTCCTAAGAAAAGGAGCTCCTTTTGTAGAGCAGAGAATGAATGCACTGCAGGCAGTGGGGTTCCAGTCACTTCAACATGGTAACCTCTACCGGAGAGAGCCACCAATGTTTGCGACGTATTTATAGACACAGGGAACTTCAGAGTCAGGAGGAAATTCATGGGTGGCTTATCTAAAGAAAGGAAACAGCCTGGCCTAGTGGCAGAGTAATACCACTGAGTTAAGACTGGAGTGAGTCCCAAGAGTGAGTTCAAAGTCAACCTGGGTAACTGCAGACGATCGGCTCTCAAACTACGAAACAGAGCAAAAGCCTGAATACACGGCTCAGTGGTACAGTGTTTGCCTAGTATGTATGAGCCCTGAGAGAGAGGAAGGGAAGGACGGAGGGAGAGAGTGCCTGCTGTCTGCTGCTCAAGCTCCAAGTTATGTCTCTGGAAAGCACCGAGAAGCATGTGCCACCACACCCAACCCAGAGCTAGAATTGTGTGTGTTCAAGTATGTATGTGAGCATGTGTATGTGAGTGTGAGCATGTATGTGTGAGAGGGTGTATGTTGGTGAGTATGTATTTTTTGCCACACACTGAACCTTCACATGACCTCATTTGCGCAGTAAATCCTCAAGCTAGGTTTTGGTGTCTCAGAACAAACATCATGATTTATGAGGATTAGCAATATTCTTGATACAAAATTACCACCATGCCTTGTCGAGACAGGCGGCACACACCAATGATCCTGGCACTCAGGGTTTAGAGGCAGGAAGATCAGAAACTCAAGGTCACTTTCGGCTCTGTAGTGAGCTTGAGACAAGCCTGAGCTGCATGTCATAAACAGCAAAGAGCCTTACCAAAAGTAAACCCGGATTCTCTTTCACCAGATGTGCTAATCTGCATACAGATGTGACTCTAGCCCTGTGCTAATCTACACATCTGTAATTCCAGCACTGATGAGATTGGGGAGGACTAGCTGAGCTCCCTAGCAAGTACAGGCCAGCCAGAGCTGCAGTCGCAGGTCAGCGTCTCAAACAAACAAACAAACAAGCGTGATAAATATAGCAAGGACTTTCCCTTCTAAACTCTGCCTGCACTTCACCTAATGCTAGCAGTTTCTCAAAAACACTGACGGGTGAGCCCTGTCCCCCAGCCTTTCCAATTCCAGTATTGTTGGATCGATCCAACATCTAGCTAGCTAGCTTTCTTTCTTTCTTTCTTTCTTTCTTTCTTTCTTTCTTTCTTTCTTTCTTTTTTTTCCTTTTTTTCTGAGACAGGGTTTCTCTGTGTAGCCCTGGCTGTCCTGGAACTCACTCTGTAGACCAGCCTGGCCTCGAACTCAGAAATCCGCTCACCTCTGCCTCTAGAGTGCTGGGATTAAAGGCGTGCACCACCACTGTCCGGCTCCAACTTCTATCTTAAAAGAAAAATCCCCAAGAAATCCCAGTGTTGCACCAGGTCAGACAAGTCAGAACCCCATCGCCTGCTCTCCTTTCTCTCCCCTCCCCCCAGGACACTTCCTGTTTCCACTGCAGGATACTGGTCCATATCATTTCCTCATCAAAAGTCCCCCACCTTCCATTCCAAATGACACTTCCTTCAATAACTTTCTGAGTCCCTCCTTTCTAGCCGCCAAACTCTCTGACAACACACTGTAACTCAGACACCTCGAATTGCTTGAGAGAAGAAAGGTTAAGAAGAGTGGAATGTCAGAGAGCTCTACTGAGCAGTGGCCCTGTAAGCCAATGCTTAGTTTTGCTGAGGCAAAGTCTCCTGGAGCCCAGACTACCCTCCAGCCATGACACTGAGGATGACCTTGAACTCCTCCCCCTGAGTGCCGAAATTACAGACATGGGTTAAATGGTGCTGGCGTAAAAACCAGATTTTTATGCAATGAGACACTCTACCTCCAGCTCCCAACAACTTTAACTAAGGTGACCAGGGAAAGGAGGCAAGGCAGAGAGACTGGTAATCTGGCATCCGGAATCTCACTAGTGTCCAACATGGCTGGAACAAGCATTGTCTCTCAAAACTAACATAACCTGGAAGCCGTGCCTCCTGCTGTCTGCAGTAAGACAAAGTTTGCCTCGGGGTGTGCCAGGTGGGTGAAATCATCTTCCTGTTAGCTTCGGGGCAACAGATCCAGAAACTACTACCTACTACTTCTTCTTTTGTTTCTTCTCCCAAGGAGATTTCAATCAGTTCACCATGGAAACCATAAAAGCCTCACCATCCTCCAAACATTTAGAGACCCCAGATCTTCAGTAGGGGGAATCCAAAATCAATTAATAATTCTACACAGCTCAAGCTCTCTATCGGATAGAGACGACCCCAGAGGAACAATCTAAGCATTACTTCATCAATGCCTTTTTATTAAAAGTAGGGGCTGGGAACGGAGCTCACTTGGTAGAGTGTTTGCCAACTATGAAGCCCTGCGTTCCACCCGAAGCACCGCTTAAAAGCTGGCTTGGTGCCATATGCCTACAAACCCGGCTACTCAAGAAGTGCAGGCAGGCCAGGCAGTGGTGGCGCACACCTTTAATCCCAGCACTTGGGAGGCAGAGGCAGGTGGATTTCTGAGTTCGAGGCCAGCCTGGTCTACAGAGTGAGTTCCAGGGCTACACAGAGAAACCCTGTCTAGAGAAAACAACAACAACAACAACAACAATAAGTAGTAGTACAAGGTCACCCTTAACAACATAGCAAGTTCAAAGCTAGCTTTGACTACATGAGACCCTGGTTCAAAAAAAAGGGGGGGGGAGGGGGAGGAAGAGAGGGAAAGAAGTCGTCCAGACAGCAGCGCTGGACTGGGAATCGAGCTGCCTGTCTTCTGTTGGAAGGGCGTTTGGGTATGAACACTGGAGACCAGTCTTCCCTGCTCTTTCCACTTTGAACACTAGACTCTTGAGGACGAGAAGCATTCACACCGCCCCGACCACCAATCCTTCAGCAAAGAGGGGTGGCCATGGAGCAAAGCCTTGACTGACTTGACAGACAAACAATAAAGCAGGTATGGCGCCTCCTCTCTCCCCAGCACTTCAGTGGCAGAGACAAAGAAGGCTTCTGTGAGTAGGAGGCCAGCCTGGCCCATATGCTGAGCTATAGGACAGCCTTGGCTACAGAATGAGATCCTGGTCTCAAAAAGGTGGCGGACGACAGATAGCTCAGTGGGCCAAGCACTTGCCCTGAACACTCAAAGAGAGCCTGCTTTCAATCCCCAGAACCCACGTAACAAGCCAGGTATGTGATATGTCATACTAATCCAAGTATAGGAAAGGCGGAGACCGGTAACAGTCCTTGGGCTTGCTGGCCAGCCAGCCTAGTCGGCTTGGTGAGTTCCAGGCCAGTGACAGACCTGGTCTGGGGCGGGTGGAGGATTGGGGGAGAGGGGTTGGGGAGGAGTGGACAGTTCCTGAGGAAGGGCACCTGTGGTTGTTCTTTGGTCTCTAGATGCTTGTCACATGGCTTGTCACATGGCTTGTCACATGGCTTGTCACATGCATCCACAAACACACAAACACACCCCACGGGAATTCAAATATTAGGTCGATATTGGAAGGCTCCACAAAAAGTCTTTGAGGTTGACTGCTGGAGCCTAGATGTGAAGTCTTTTTAAACAGTGTCACTCTCCCAATGTGCTGGTCCCAGCTTCCGACTTCTAGAGGCTCACAAAAGCTCATTGGCAAAACACTTGCTTAGAATGCCTCAGGTCCTAAGTTTGCCTCAGTCTCAAAACTGTGAGAAGGAAGTGCCTTCCCGAGACTTATCGGTAAAGGCGAGACACTTCAGTTCCAGGAGACTTATCGGTAAAGGCGGAGACACTTCAGTTCCAGGTGCTTATCTCGACTCCTTCCCCCTGCACAGAAGCAAACCTCACTCTTAACCTCAGCCGAGAGACTCTGGCAGCACTACAGAAGGAACCTAACCTAGGCTATCCAGGAGACTGTGTGCTTCTAGCTTCCTCTCTTGGTGCAGCTACAGAGGTTAAAGAGAGATCCACAAGGCCCAGTGTGAACCAGTGGATCCAGACTTCCCAGCTAAAAAGATTTTTCAGTAATCAGTGGAATGTGAACGCAGCATAGCTGTGTGTGTGTGTGTACATGTGTCTCATGGTACAAGTGTGTGCACATACACACAGAGGCCACAGGCCAACCCTGGCTGGCACTTCTCAAGATGTCACCCACTTTCTTTTTGAGACAGTCTCTCACTGGGCCTGGCACTCACAGGGTAGACTAGGCTGGCAGGCAAGTGAGCCCTGGAAGCTATTCTTCCACCACCACCACCACCCCTCCGTACCTGGATTACAAATTGGCACTTTTCTCTGGTTTAAGTGAGCTCCGGGGTTGGGATTTAGGCCTCCATTCCTGCACAGTGAACATTTTGCCAAATGAGCTATCTCTCTGGACCACTCCCTCCCATCTAAAGGACCTCACATTTGCTACTTAGCTTCAGCAAAGAAAATCAAACAGTCTATCTTCTGGAAGCAGACACAGGATCTTCTCTCCATAGAATTAGATTGTGTGATGCTATCTGATGCTGGCTGGGGCAGACGTGGCCAAGTAGGCATGTGTTGAGCTGATCTCTGTTCGTGTTGTTTTGTTTGGTTTGTGCTCGGGAGGCTCAAGTTGGGCTGATCTCCCCAGGTTTTGCTGCTGTTGTTGTTGTGTGTGGAGAGAGGGGGGTGAGGGACCCAGAGCCTCACACATTTGAAAAGAACAGTCTACCCCTGCGTCACCTCACCATGGCGCCACTCCAGGAAGAGAAGAACACGGCGAGAACACCACAGTGAGGTAGGTGTCCTTGTGGTTTTCAGATGGCCACATACCTAAAGCTACTGAAGCATGCGGACATTGCACAGTGTCCCATAAAAGCACTGTGACCTTGGAAGCTCGTAGCCCCAGATTTTATGAACAATAAGAACAAGACCTTCAAGTGTCCAGTGCTTATACCAGGACAACCATCAAAGCTCAAGCACATCAGCATCTTGTGTAACTGAACTAGCAGTAGGAACCTACAGCTGAGCAAAGCCTCATGCTCTCCTGACATTTGCTGGAATGTTATGTGGTTTAAGACGTCCATGCAGAATAGCGAATAAACGTACAAGAAATTATTTATTTAATTAAAAGCAAAAACTTGAACACTTTTCATAACAACAAAAAGGAATATATGATGATGAATCCCTTAGAGAATTTAATATTATCCAACATCCTATGTGTATTGACAACCAAGAATAGCCAGGTTTATTATTGTGGTGGCTAATCTTGGTGGGCACAGCCAATGTTGGACTACCTGATCAC
Source organism: Rhynchomys soricoides (assembly GCA_019843965.1). Lineage (NCBI taxonomy): Eukaryota > Metazoa > Chordata > Mammalia > Rodentia > Muridae > Rhynchomys > Rhynchomys soricoides. Next base: position 8,552,686 of record JADRCH010000012.1, read on the forward strand.
AGCCTGTGAGCCACTGTAATAAATTCTCTTTACATACATACTCATTCCTATAGACATACACACACTCATCCAGACATATCCACTCTACTGACCTGTTCCTTTAGAGAACCCCAACTAACAAATTATCTCATACTGCACCTTTGAAAAGAAGGTACGAATCTCTCTTGTCCCTTATGTCCTATGGTCCAAGCAAAGGCTAAAAGGCAGTGTGTTAGAAATACCCTACTTTGTGAATGTAAAACAAGATGGTCCTAGGTTATATAAATAACAATATTACTATGTAAATTAGATATGATGCCTTTATTTACCAGACACATACTGCACAATTAGTACGTGACACCTGCACAGTGCCCTGGATGGCCCTAAAAGTAAGGAGGCAGCCCTGGCTTTACTTACGTTCTACAATAAATAAAGGCCTGTCTGTGAGTTAGCTGCCAGGCCTGTCCCTGACTCCTGCAGACCAGCACAGGCAGGGTATGTACAGGAATCCCAATTCTAACTGCTTATGACATGAAGTGATTTCATTTCCAGGCTGCCTCAGCCCCGACTCTCCAGCTCCTAGAGATAGAGTCTTCACCAAAGGCCCGATCCATATGGAGCAAAGCCACCTTCAGGGCAGCCGGTCTCTCTGCTGAGGGGAGGGGAGGCTATGGGAGAACCAGCACCTCACACAATGCTGGAGACTCCTGGGATCCTCTGCCCTCGATCTTGTTATCATTGGTGGGAGCATGTGCCCTGAACAGTCTGTCTCTGTCTGTCTCTGTCTCTGTCTCCCCTCCCTCTCTAAAAGCCCTCTCCTCCTATCACCCCAGACTTCATACCCATGGTCCTCTGTCTACTTAGTTCTCATTTTTCTTTAAGGGGCTCTGTTCTGACAGCAGTTTTTGTATTTTTTTTTCTTTTAAAGTTTGTTTTGTTCTTTTGTTTCTTGAAGACAGGGTCTTACCAGTAGCCCAGGCTGACCTCAAACTCATTATATAAACAAGGATGACCTGAACTTCGGATCTTCCCATTTCTACGGTTCCACGGCTGGCATCACAGGCATACACCACCATGCAGGCCTAGGGACCAAATCCAGGGCTTCTTGCAAGCTGGGCAAGCAGCTGAGCTACACTGCCAGCCCCAAATACCCCCTTAAAGGTGTCTTTTCTGACCCTTCAAACATCAGACAGTCTTGCCCATGGGTGGCTCAATCCCTGCTCATCTCCTGCTTCATCTCTCCTCACACTTAAACTTCTGGGTCAAGGCTTTTAGACTGTGAGGGCGGGGACTAAATCTCACTCTGCGATATCAGGACTTAACACTGCAATTGGCCCAGGAGAGAAAGCAAATCAACATTCAGGGGAAAGAAAGAAAAGGAAAGAAGTGAGCCAGTGAGAGCAAATATACTCCCAGGTTAGACCTCTGCACGTTCTCTTTGGGGAGAATACAACGGTCATGTGATGTTGGCTATCCTTCTGCTACACCATTGGGATATAAGGCTTTCTGTGGCCAGCCTGGGCCTGAACCCCCTTATCTCATAATTACTGTCCACAGTAAGTGTGCACTGAATAATTTGTCATTTGGCCACAGCGCTACTCATGAAGACTTACCTGCTCAAGGCTGTAAGAGGTGTCCACCTGTTTGACATTGTGACACAATGTTATCTATAAACACATTTGAATACATTCATAACTACCCTGGCACAGATGTAACCCATGGGCTGGCCACAGGTTGGAAAGGCCTATGAGAACACTAGAAGCCCTTTTATTCCAACTGTCTAAACTGATCCCTAGACATGTCTGAGAGGTCCTTATCCCAAGTCAGCATGATCTCCTTGGTGTTCAGACTGCAGCCTTACAAAAGGTAAAGAACTTGCTACCAGCCAGGCAGTGGTGGCGCATGCCTTTAATCCCAGCACTCGGGAGGCAGAGGCAGACGGATTTCTGAGTTCGAGGCCAGCCTGGTCTACAGGCTGAGTTCCTGGACAGCCAGGGCTACACAGAGAAACCCTGTCTCAAAAACAATAACAAAAAACAAGCAAACAAACAAACAAACAAACAAAAAACAAAAAAAGAACTTGCTACTGGGAACCCAGGTAAGCCTGCCTGTTTTCTGTTCCCAGGAAGGATTCCTAATCGAATTTTGCTTATGGGTTTCAGTGAGCTGCCTACGGGTGCCCCTGTGCTGGGTCCCTCCAAGTGGTGAACATCTAGATGCCCATTATCCGGAGTCAGCACAATGGGAAGGTAATCTGAGCTTTAGCTCTTTCTAAAAATCTTGAACATATCTACCTTTCTAGGTGCCTAAGCTCAAAAGTGACACCCGTGTCACTGGAGTCAAGAGACCGAGAGGTCGAGAAGGAGTGTAGCAAGGGCTCAGGGTGTGCTGCCCACTGTTGCTACTGAAGTCTTGAGGCCAGGTAAACAAGATCCTGCTGAGGCTAGATCCTCAGGGTACCAAGTGAAGCAAGCCTGATTCCCTTCCTTTTCTAGGCCTTTGAGACTAGGTAGCAGAAGCTGCTGGATTCCCCCCTTTTCCAGGCCTTTGAGACTAGGTAGCAGAAGCTGCTGGATTTCCCCCCTTTTCCAGGCCTTTAAGACTAGGAAGCAGAAGCTGCTGAAGAGCCCCTGAAGCTTCTTTAACACCACATTCCAGGGCCTTGTTCTAAGGGCTTGGCTTTTTCAATGTCCTTCTGTCCCCTGGCCAGTGGCCCAGGCATGAATACACAGTTGTTTACGGAATGATTCCTGCTTTGTTGAACTTCACTCAAGAGTCCTCAGAGATCTGAAAGGTTGGCTGCAGGTTCAGAGAAGCCCGGAGCTGTGCAGGGCAACGACAATGAAATCTTCTTGGTGTTCACACCACAGCCTTACAGAAGGTGCTGGAAACCCAGGTTCCCGTTTTCTGTTCCGGGGAAGGATCTGTAATCCCACCTCAGGTCTAGGGTAGGGTAAGAGGGTTGAAAGCCACGAATGGAAGGAAGGCAGAGGACAGGGAGAACTGGATGAGCCTGGGTCATACAAGCAGTTGGTGCCTTCCCTGTCTGGTCCAGTGACGTTTTCAGTTTCTTCCGATCTAGGCTTGATAATTAGTAAGGCATGGGAACCTGTAAAGCTTCTAGCCTGGAGTCAGTCTCTCACACAACCTATGTGTCTACGTAGCCAGCTGACCTCCTGTGGATGACTCAATTTTTTTTTTTCCTGTGTAGAAAATAGTAAAACACATACTGTGTGGGGGTGGGAGAGTGGGGGGGGGTGTGAGTGCACATGTGGGGGGGGGGGGGGGGGGGTGTTTATTATACACATGTGCTGCTTCATGCTCCTGTAAATGTGTGTAAGAAGGCCAGAGGTTAACTTTGGGTATTTTCTCTATTGCTCTTTACCTGTCTTTTTTTTTTTTTTTTTTTTTTTTAAGACAAGGTCTTTCGGTGAACTTGGAGCCCAGAAATTCAGCTAGCCTGGCTTACCAGCAAACCTCCAGGAGCCTCCTCTGCCTTGAAGTTATAGCATGTGCTACCACGCCTGTTTTTTTGGGTTAGTTTGTTTTTTTGTTTTGTTTTGCTTTTGTTGTTGTTGTTGCTGCTGCTGCTGCTGCTATTTGGGGTTTTTTTATGGTGGGGCGTGCTAGAGACATGAAGCCAGGTCCTTACGCTTGCACAGAAACACTTAATCTACCGAGTCAGCTTCCCTATTGGTTTTGGTATTTTTTGCTGCTGCTGTTGTTGTTTTGAAACAAAGGGTCTTACCTTACAGCCCCGATTGCCCTAGAGAAATTATTACATAGACTAGACTGGCCTAGAACTCACAGCAGCTCTCCTGTCTCTAGCCAAATGCTCGGACTGCATGAATAAGCCACCATGCTATACGACCCTGGATCATTCATATGAGAATTTAGAAATTCAGACTCTTCACGCACCCATCCTAACTGAATTCCCTGTGTATGCTGGGAAGTTTGTGAGCACAACTGATTCAGCAACAAACAAAAATCCCCACTACGGCCATGTGCATTACTTCCTACTGCAAACATGTGAGAAATTAAATGTATGGCCCATCAAACATGGAAGAGGGCTTCAGAGACATAATAAAACAGAGGGAAGTGGTTGGAGTTTCCCACGGAGCTGTCAAGGAGGGCCTGAGTCAAGGGACCGAAAGCATTAGGACCATGCTAGCATGAGAGGAGATGTGTCATTGCCATGGCAATGGCTGCCAACTTACTCAGCTACTTCATAGTTGCTCAAGAAAACAGCGTGGAAGAGAGCCAGCAGAGACCAGTCCACCACAAGGTTTACTAAATAGTTACCCGTCTAATGTTTGCTGAGCATACTGCTATCTCTAAGAGTTACAATAAGACCACATTTCAAAAAGCTTGGGAATACAGCCCAGTAGCAGGCACTTGCTGAGTGTATATGAGGTGCTGGGTTGAGTCCCTAGCACTGCAGACAAACAACAAATACACAAATATTTAAAGTAAAGTAAATCAATGTATTATTAAACCCAGTTCAAAAACTATGAAGTAGATGGATACATCTGTAATCCTAACATTTGATGCTATACTTTATTTTTATTACCAAGTTACTACTGTTACTTAGAATTTCTTCTTAATAACAATTTTGACTGTTGGAGACTGGAGAGATGGCTCATCAGTTAAGAGGGCTTGGTACCCTTTCAAAGGACCAGAGTTTTGCCCATACTGGGCAGCTTATAAACACCTGCAACTGCAGTTCCAGGGATCTGACACACTCTTCTAGCTTCTGTGGGCACCAGCATTTATGTGCACATACTCACACACAGACATGGACACATAAAAAAAAAAATCTTGTAAGAGTTGTGACTCGTGGTAGCTACTCACTCGATAGAAACGATGACAGCGTTCAGCTCCTCGGCCATTGCTGTGCACAGCTGGTCATAGTAGCTGATTTCTAAGAGAGAAGAATTAATCACTACAAAGGTGTCCAGTCGGGCTGTCCACTCTCACACACTGTTGAGTATAGATTGTTTTCAGACCAAGATAAATAATAGCAACAAACACTGAAAAATGCATGTGAGCCAGATGTATAGTACTTGCTTCTGATCTCAGTACCTGAGAGGCAGAGGCAGAAGCAGGAGGATCGGGGTTCAAGGCTTCCATGGACATTACTCTGGGATACGTGAGACTGCTCAACCCCTCCCCCCCCTCAAAAAAAACCCCAAAACCAAAAACCAGGAAGGGGTTGGGGGAGAGGAAGGAGGGAGGAGAAGGTAAGGGGAGGGACGGAGGGAGGGAGGGAGGGAGGGAGGGACGGAGGGACAGAGGGACGGAGGGAGGGTTAAAAAGAGAGGGAAGAACGAAAGGTAAACAGACACACTCAACTGCAAAAACTAAATCTGTTTTATAATAAAATGTAATTACTATAACAAGAAATCAGTACTGAGTGAGTTCTGAATATGTTTTTCACTTACTAAACATTTATTTCATCCTGGGCTACTATATAAAACACACCACATAGATTCTGATGTTGAAGCTCTCCAACTATACACTATCAAGACAAATCACAGAAAATTAGCAATTTCCCCCTTAGGATTAAACGATTTTACACTTTTAACATCCTCATTTGCTGTGATTCAGGAAAATTGCCAATGTGAAGAATAGGGTAGTTTCTTTAAGTCAACAAAGAAGATGGCGAGTTTTAGAAGTTTTAGCGTTTCCTAGAAAGGGGACTCAAAGGTACTCAGGAACAGTATCATTTTAACAGGTAAGGACTGACTTCTTGTATGCTTTCTTCTGATACTTTACAACCCACCAGACTGGGATGTAGTGCAGTCGGCAGAACACCTGCCTATCAGATACGAAGCTTAAGGTTTGAACCTAACTTAACTGGGGGAGATAGCAGACACCAGTCATCCCAGCATTCAGGAGGTGAAGGCTGGAGAATCAGAAGTTTGATGTCATTCGTGGCTACACAGTGAGGCTAGCCTAAGTACACAAAACCCTGCCCCGAACCAACAAGGAAACAACCAAAAAGATGCACTGTTTCAGCAGAGGGCCTAATACACCCTTCCTTAGTAACTTGGAAAGTAAGTCCTTAGAAGCAGAAGGTTAAGGTATGCCAGCCTGCACACGCTTACCAGCCGAGCTCTCCCTTGGGCACGCCAGCCAAAACTAAGGTGCAGTGGCCAGGCTGACTCTCATCACCACACCATTCTGCCATCCATACTTCCTGTCTTGGTTAGGACATCTCACCCAACACGTGTCCGGTGCCAGAGACTCCATCTGTCCAAGGCAGTGACCCCGTCTTATTCATTTTGGGATCACTGTCTCTAGCACACCAGAGGGGCTATAACGCTTAACACTGGTTGCCAATTTTCTGAGATGTAGAATCATGTCTGGGCATGTCTGTGACAAGTTTCTAGACTTGTTCAGTGGGGAAGGAAGACCCATCCTGACTGAGGGTGGCAGGATTCCATGGGTCCTGATCCTGGACTGAGGATGCCCACTCTATTTTCTAAGAAGACGCCTTCAAAGTCAAGTTGATAAGGGCTACAGATAATCATCTCACATGCTGGTAGGTATGGTAACTTCTGGTAAAATAAAGTGGAGCTTATTTTCATACAGAAAGCTAGTATCACTGGATTACAGTAAGTCTATGATTTAGATCACGGGAGCTTGTGTGTCCTGCACAGCACTCTGCCATCTAAGCTACATTCTTAGCCCAGAAAAACCTTTCAAAGCAATCTACACTAAGAAGTAAATCAATGCCAGGCAGTGGTGGCGCAAACCTTTAATCCCAGCACTAGGGAGGCAGAGGCAGGCGGATTTCTGAGTTCGAGGCCAGCCTGGTCTACAGAGTGAGTTCCAGGACAGCCAGGGCTACACAGAGAAACCCTGTCTCGGAAAGAAAGAAAGAAAGAAAGAAAGGAAGGAAGGAAGGAAGGAAGGAAGGAAGGAAGGAAATCAACAGGGGCTGGGGCTGGCGCTCAGCTGTAGAGATATTATCTCACATGCACGAGCCATGCTTTCAACCCCCAGTGCTATAGAAGAGAAGGAAGACAGGAAGAAAACAAGAAAGGAAGGAAGGAGAAACCTCTCTAGACCATAACCATATAAACAAAGAAAAAGGTATGGATAACGTGGGAGACATAGGAACCAGGAGAACCAAGGGTCCCATTCTTAAACATTACTCACACCCCTCCCAGAGCCAAGCACACTGAGCCCCCTGAAGGTGACAGGGACTTACTTGCACTAGCCAAGGCCCAGCCTCCTCCATGGATGTAGACCACGCTGCGTCGCAGCGGCTCATCTGGTTTCGGAGAGCCTTCGAATACTCGGACTTCTACCCCATCGAAGTCAGTGTCTGTCACCTTCACTTTCGGAGAAGACCTTGCGCTTTTCTTGCCAAAAGAGATGATGATGAAATTCAGTGTGATCAGATGGTGGCTCAGTCCAAGGGAATGGATCAGGTTACTCTGCAGGTTGTGGAGAAGGGGTTATGAGGTCAACTGTTAGCATCAGGGCAGGTACACAGAGCGGTGCTCACTAACACATGTGGGGGTGTTTAGCTTGCTTTTATTTTTTGAGAGTGAGCATGTACATGTGTACATGCGTGTGTGCATGTGTGGGGGGGGGAGAAGAGAGTCAGAGAGAGACAGAGACAAAGGGAGAGGGAGAGGGCACACTAGAGAGCAAAGATCTCACTATGTGGCCCCCTCAGACCCTGAAACTTGCTATGGTAGACCTGGCTGGCCTCAGACTCACAGAGATCTGCCTGCCTTTGCCAACCAAGTGCTGAGATCAAAGGCAGGCATGCACCAACACACCTGGCTCATTTTGTTGATTTGAAACAGGGTTTTTACTCAGTATTCCAGGCTTGCTGGCTGGTGACAATTGAGTTCCTGCAAACAACTGTTCCTGGCCCTGAGTGAGTGCCACTGGACACTTACAACATGACAACAAACTATTTACCCTTGGATCTCAGACCTAACAGCATTTCCCCCTCGCCCTCCGCTTCCCCCTCCCACCCCCATCCCCATCTCCACCTCCTCTTATTTAACAGTAGTGTTTACAAAGAACCTATGCGGATGCTTCCAAATGCTAACATTTATTTTTGCACTGCTGGGAATCACTGGGGCTCACCCAGGGCCTTGAGAATGCTAGACAAGTGCTCTCCCAGCCCTGACAAAATATGTTCAGCCCCTTTAAAACTAACACTCAGTCTCCTTCTCCCTCTCCCTCCCTCCCTCCCTCCCTCCCCCCCCACCCCCCCTACCCCCACCCACCCCCGTCAGGGTCTCACTAAATAACCTGGAACTCTTTCTTGAAGAGCTGAAATTTCAGACATGCACCACCAGGCTTGATTGCTGCTTTGTAAATAACTGTGATATGTTTATTTTCTAAAGCCAGTCTAACTTTCCAAATAAACAAACTACAGTGTCAATAAAACACCAAGACTGGAGGAAGAATACTTAAGTGTAGATAAAAGAAAGGAGAGCTTTATATTAAGTGTTTTTCAAGTGTTTTAAAGCTTCTGTGTTTAGATGTGTCTGATCTCTTGAGAAGTGGAAGAAGTCATGCACACTTACGAGGAGAAACAACATAACCAGAAGCTTTGCCCAAATAGCTAAGGACTGCCCAAGCGAGGAGGTATGGTTTAAGCCCCTGAACCCAGATGCAAGAAGCAGAGGGATTGCTGCAAGTGAGAATCTGTATGGGCTAGTCTGAGCTATACAGTAAAACCTTGTCTCAAAAACAAACAAAGGGATATCTGCACTGAGGCCTCATAGAAAGTACAGTTAGAGAAGAGCCCTGAATCCCAGCAAAGTCCTTTCAGAATTATGCCTCGTGGTGTAAGAACATGGCCGCTCAATCATGAAGACCAGAGTTCAGAGCCGAGAACTCACGTAAAAGCCTGGCGTCCTATAGATTCCCATAGCCTCACTGAGGGGTCAGATACCCTCTTCTGGACTGTATCCCCTGACACACACACACACACACACACACACACACACACACTTACTTAAACAAAACCACAAGTAAACAAACCATTTTTAAAAAAATTCTTTCAGCAAACGGCACAGCTGGAGAGTACTGGTGCTTTATTAAACCAGGATCTGATAAGGTAAGCTACTTCAAGGTAGGCCACATTCATCCCTCCATTTCTAGATACCAGGCTCCTGGCTCCAACTAAGATAAGCAAACCCACCTGGGCTTCCTTTGGAATATGTGCTGAGTCATGATCACTTGACTCAGTTTACCCAGCCTACCCAGAAAAAGCTGGAAAGCATTCCTCATAAACCCACCTGAAAACTAAGAGCAGGAGGTGAATGACCTAACCATGAACAGCATTTTGGGAATATTCATTTACCATAACAATGGGAAAGTAGATATTGATAAGATAATTCAATCTCTATATATGCTCTGACATAACTGTCCAGTTTACTGAACGGCTTGAAATAATTGTTAATCTCCATCACATTAAAGAAATGGAGGAGCTGGGCAGTGGTGGCACACGCCTTTAATCCCAGTACTTGGGAGGCAGAGACAAGTGGATTTCTGAGTTCGAGGCCAGCCTGGTCTACAGAGTGAGTTCCAGGACAGCCAGGGCTATACAGAGAAACCCTGTCTCGAAAAAACCAAAAAAAAGGCATTTGATTTGCATAGTGAAAATTACCGTAGTTCTGACAACAACACTGACCAGGGCATCGTCATAGTCATCCATCCAGATTCCAGAGTAGGCACAGCATGCTGTCCCTACACATGGTTCAGTTTACCCAGGCCTTCCAGAAACACTTCTGCTTCTTGGCTTGCATTCACATACAAGACAGTGTGCTTTGTTTACAACGGGCAGGGAGTGGAGGTGGCACTGAGAAGAGACTGTGTGTTAAGGACAGAAAGCAAGAGAGAGGGGTAAAATCGGGTGGTAGAGAACGCACCCAGAAAGCTTCCACGAGAACTGTGACATTTAAAATTACCGATAAATTAGAGAAGTGAGCAAGCAGTTGTCCCAGCACCCGATGTGATAGTGCAAGCCCACAGTGCAAGCCCATGATCTCAGCATCTGGTAGAAGTGGCTCCTGATCACACCAGCTACAGTGAGGGCCAGACCAGCCTGGGATATGAGGGTTCCTATCCCAACAAAACAATTAGCGACCCCATAGCCAGTATGATATAATCGTTCAAATTTGAAAATTGGGTCTGGAATTCGGGCAGTGGTGGCGCACGCCTTTAATCCCAGCACTTGGGAGGCAGAGGCAGGCAGATTTCTGAGTTCGGGGCCAGCCTGGTCTACAGAGTGAGTTCCAGGACAGCCAGGGCTACACAGAGAAACCCTATCTCAAAAAACAACAACAACAACAACAACAACAAATTGGGTCTGGGCCTGCAGAGCCTTTAGGGCAGGGCTTGTCTATCAAGTGCAAAGCCCTGGGTTCAGTCCTCAGCACTAGGTGAACCAGGTGCAGGGGTGTACATCTGGAATCCAGGAGAGGTGATGGAAGCAGGCAGATGGGCAGCTCTAGGTCATCCTTAGCTATGTAGCATGTATAGGCTAGGCTGTGCTGAGACCCTGATGCAAATGTGTCTACCTCTCCAGGTCTGACGGCCAAAGAGCAAGTGATAGATTATGACCAGAAACCGTATTCGGCTTGTTAGTACACAAACTGTTTAGTTTTTGAAGTGGGCCAATCTCCGGTGGCTAATTCAATGCAGAAATTATGGACAATTCCATGGGTATGAAGAACTCGGAGAGGAAGGAAGAGACAGTCTTTGGAAATAAAAAGAAGTAGAGGAGCCGGGCAGTGGTGGCGCACCCCTTTAATCCCAGCACTTGGGAGGCAGAGGCAGGCGGATTTCTGAGTTCGAGGCCAGCCTGGTCTACAGAGTGAGTTCCAGGACAGCCAGGGCTACACAGAGAAACCCTATCTTGAAAAACCAAAAAAAAAAGAAGGAGGAGGAGGAGGAGGAGGAGGAGGAGGAGGAGGAGGAGGAGGA
>JADRCH010000012.1:8563729-8575718 GCA_019843965.1 Rhynchomys soricoides
AGAAGAAGAAGAAGAAGAAGAAGAAGAAGAAGAAGAAGAAGAAGAAAAGGAGGAGGAGGAGGAGGATGAAGTTGGATGGTAAGCCAGCAGCTAAGGAGTGAGCATGGTGTACTCACTACGTGAAGCTGACAGAAGCTTCCGACACAGCCCAACACACAGTGGTGGACTCACTTAAAACATTAGATTTTGGCTTGGCCTTTTAATAACTCCACTGCATAGTTATCAAGTGTGATCTTTACAGATGATAATGCCATGGCACAATGTCAGGAGGTTGGACACCCCTGGATCCAGACAAAGGTTTGCAGGGCTCTGCACGAACAGAGGGATGAAATCTTGCCAAGGTCCCCAGCCTGAACCAAGCTGGACCGAAGATGAGATATGAGCAACTAGGAAAAGTGCTGAAGTCGGGTTCGAAAGGGCTGGGCAGGAATCTTAATCAAATGCCTACAGGTAGAAAAGGCAAAGCAGCAGAGGAGGCAAAGAGGCACATGGGGGCGGGGTGGAAATAAACCCCTCCTCAATCTGGTGCTCAGCCTTAAAGGAATATCTGTATCATGCTCCCCAATCCCATCCTGCACTTCCTAACTCCCCAAGGAAGACTAAAGGAACATCACAAAGATGAGGGCAGAAAGAAAGAAGATCGAAGGCCAGGGGGCTGGGCTATGAAGTGCTATCTTTCAGACATAACATGGTCACTGCACCTATGAACTCACTGCAGCTATGACTACCTACATATCAGTCACCATTCCAACAGGCAGAACTACGTTAAAGATTCAGTAAGGTGTTGGAAGTGCCTTAAAGGAGTAGGTGAGAAATTTGGGGTGGATATAATCACAATAGAGTGTGAACATGTATGAAATTATCAGTAATAAACTGACAACACATATTTATATACAGTCAATTTGAAAAAGACAAAAACAGTGTCCAGAAACCAGCAGTGTCAGCTGCAGAGCCACTGTGTTAAAATCCCAGCTCCCCTCTTACCAGTCCTGGGACTCTGGGTCAGTCACTAAAGCCCTCAGTACCACGACTTCCCATCTATAAAATAATGCTAGCTACTATGGCAAAAGTTAGTGGTGGCCATGTGTAATCCCAGCCCTTGGGAGGTGAAATAAGAGATCAGCAGTCCAAGGACATTCTCTGCTACATAGTCTATCTAAGGCCAGCCTGGGTTGCATGAGACTCTCAAAAATAAAACAAAATGCAAAGCAAAATGATGATAACCATGTTCTGAAACTGTTGGCTAAACGCTGTAAACAAATTACCTCCAGAAAACCTTTATGTATGTAGCTTGCTAGTTTTTATGTCAGCCAGAGTCACTTCATAAGAGAGAACCTCAATTGATTCACTTGCCCCTACGAGACTGGACTGGGATACCTTTTCTCAATTGATGATCGGCGTAAGAGGTCCCAGGTCACTGTGGGCAGTGCTATCCTGGGCAGTGGTCCTGGGTGCTAAATGAAAGTGGGTTGATCAAGCCAAGAGGAGCAAGCCAGTAAGCAGCACTCCTCCATGGCCTCTGCATCAGCTCCTGCCCTTACTTCCCTGGATGACGAACTACAAACTAGGAACCTTTTCCTCAAGTTGCTTTTGGTCATGATGTTTTATCATAGGAATAGAGGAGCCTGTTGTAGGATGCTCAACCACATAAATATCTTAGTAAGGTGCAACACAAGCCACTGCTCTGAAGACTCCATTGCAGCTCGTAGCCTGCTCCACTTCTCGCATCTGATGGTCTAGGTTCTACGTCAGCAGTGCTTCAGTTTTCCTAGTGTGTTCGTTTCTTTCTGTGTACCATCTTAATTCCCCTCTTCACATCCTGCTTTCCTGTGCCAATTACAGCACAATACATTCTTGAACAAAAGAATAATCTTTCTGCATTACAATCTGGTCATGTTTTTTGAACACTGTAAGGCTTGAGCGGACTTTATTACGGCTATTACTCGGGCTGGGTCTGTTTTGAGACGGTCTTGTGTCTAAGTCTATTTTTAAGTACAGATCTGGGGAAGAGAAGGTTGAAACAGGGTTTCACTGTGGAGCCCTTGGCTGTCCTGTAACGTGCTGTGTAGAACCGGCTGGTCTTGAATTTATAGAGATTTCCCCTGCTTCTGCCTCCCAAGGGCTGGGATTAAAGGCTACAGTGATCAGCTTGAAGGGCAGATTTCATTTCAGTTGTTAGCACTCAACTTCCATGCCTACTGTAGGCTGGAGACGGAGCAGGGAACAGTGGTGTAGAGATGTGTCTCTGGTTTGGGGTAGGGCCCCACATTTCAACCACAGCAAGGATAGAAAGAGGATGTGAAGAAATCGAAAGTCCTCAAGAAGACCCAACTGTGCTGAAATCCCCACACGCCACCCATCTGTCTCTGTCCCGCCCTCAGGACAGCTGCAAGCCTCCCTTGCTGGACCTGCCCCATCTTGAGTTCCAAGTCAGCAAAGGGCACTTTCGTCCCTTTCCACGTCCGTCACCACAGCAGCTGCTGAGAACCCATGTCCTCATGTTTCTTCTCTCTTAGTCTATCAGTGTCTCACTTAAGGTCCCTTTCATGCTTTGTTTTTTAAGAATTAATTAATTATTTTTGTTGCTGTTGTTGTTTTGTTTTGTTTTTCGAGACAGGGTTTCTCTGTGTAGCCCTGGCTGTCCTGGAACTCACTCTGTAGACCAGGCTGGCCCCGAACTCAGAAATCTGCCTGCCTCTGCCTCCCAAATGCTGGGATTAAAGGTGTGCACCACCACTGCCTGGCTAATTATTTTATTTATATGAGTACACTGTAGCTGTTTTCAGACACACTAGAAGAGGTCATCAGATCCCATTACAGATGGTTGTGAGCCACCATGTGTTTGCTAGGAAATGAACTCAGGACCTCTAGAAGAACAGTCCTGGCTTTTAACTGCTGAGCCATCTCTCCAGTCCCCCCCCCACCCCCCATTCTTTATACACAATACTAAGTACCTACAAAAGGGATTCTGTGTCCATGGTGGCACAAACATTCAGGATGCTGAGGCAAGAGAGTCAAACAGGAGTTTGGATTGCATAGTGGAACTCTATCTCAAAACAAACTAGAACCTTGGAGAACAACGTAATTTAAGTGACCAGTTGGTATGAGACAAAAGACAGACAGACAGACAATGCTGCCTGTTAGCAATCCTTCCTCTGGTAACTTCTCAGGAATACAACGGCAAGATGAGGCCACTGCAGTCCATAGCACACAGCCAAGACTTACTGGTGTAAAGGTACCCAGAAGCTATTTTTAGGGTCTGTGACAGGGCCAGGCTCCCTTTCCCTTCTTGAACTGGATGGCCAAGATGCTCTTTGTGGATTGGGTCATATTAAATGACAGCAGACCAGATGGAAGTGGACTTCTGAAATACCCATGGAGGAAAAAAAAGCCTGTGCCTAGACAGGAATAAACCCCGCCAGGCAAGAACTGGGAATTAGGTCACGTTGGATGAAATGGAAAGTATTCAGGGATCACCCTGATCTAGTCCCGGGCCTCTTTCTTTAGCTACCTACCTACTCAAGAATAACTATCTCCTGCCTTCCCTCGGATGGATGGATGGATGGATGGATGGGTGGGTAGATGGACAGACTGACGCATGGACGGGTGGATGGATGGGTGGGTGGATGGGTGGGTGGGTGGGTGGATGGATGGATGGGTGGATGGATGGTTGGATGGATGCATGGATGGATGGTTGGGTGGATGGATGGATGGATGGATGGGTGGATGGGTGGATGGACAGACTGACGGATGGACAGGTGGATGGGTGGGTGGGTGGGTGGATGGTTGGGTGGATGGTTGGGTGGATGGATGGGTGGATGGTTGGGTGGATGGTTGGGTGGATGGATGGGTGGATGGACAGACTGACGGATGGACGGGTGGATGGGTGGGTGGGTGGATGGATGGGTAGGTAGATGGATGGATGGATGGGTGGGTAGGTGGATGGGTGGGTGGATAGGTGGGTGGATGGACAGATTCACGAAAGACTATAATTCCAATCTGCAAGAGTCAAAAAGATCACCAGTTTCAGAGCAGTGTGGACTATAGAGACAAAAGAAAAGGTGCAGGGACAGGGGCAGGGAGGACAAAGAAGGATTAAGGTAGAACTTCCCCAGTAGACACCACATTCTCCTTGGCTGGATCCTGGTAAATTACTTGTATGAACTCTCCAGAGACCAACCCATCGCTGCATTTCCCATTTCTTCCTTCTTTTTCTAGGACCACTACTCATACCGTTCTTTTCTGTGATCTTATCTGTCCAAAGCTTTCTTGAGATGCATACCCAGGTATTTCTATACATAAGGTCTTCTTCTCTTTCTCTCTCTTCCGACCATGCGATCTACAACATTCTGACTTTCAGCCCCACAAATCCAAAACTAAGTTCACCAATGGCTTACTCAGTCATCTACCAACCTGCTCCCCAAAGTCTCTTCCCCTTTAACTTCTCCAGGTTCTGGTGTATTGTGGGTCCACATTCCGCCCCACTGCTAGAGTGCTGGGCTTTAGGGAACTGCCAAGACAGTCTAAGATGGGGAAGGCCAAAGTTGGGGTTCCCTGACTCCCAGATATCCGGTCACCACTAGGGGGCTGCACAGAGGAGTTGGGAATGAAAGATCAGAGGTCTGTGGGCCCTCGACAAGGCTGGGATCACTGGGGACCCACAGGCTGAGGACAACAACAAACCTGGGACCAGGGAAAATGGGGAACTCCGGTTTAGCTCATCAGTGAAAGTCCTTAGCTTAATGCGGTTGTCTAGAAGCACAGAGAGGCCTTCTCCATGCTCCTCACAGTGGTTCTGGATGAGAGAGACAGTCCATGTTTATCCATACCATTTACTGACTGTTCAGTATGGAAAATGAACGCATACCAACTGCTCAGGGTGGACCAGAGGTTAAATACCTTTTGCAGGGAGGAATGTCTGGGGAGGGAAGGGAAGTTTATTGGCTAAACCCTTAGGGCCTCTAGATACCTCATTAGCATAGAGAACTCTGTTCTGGGCTATGTGACCAACTGATGTGGGGTGTGTGGACACATGTTTTAGGCCAGGAATCTAGTAGGGAGCAGGGAGGCGCCTACCATCTCAGGTGGGTACTAGGGTATCGGGGTGTCAGACCTGCTCTACCTTACCAAGTTTCTTGCCGTGGTTCACTGTCTATTATGCCACAAAACTCTATTTATCACTTGGGAGGCAGCTGCTACCTTCTTTTTAAAAGAAGGTCTCATAGAGCTCAGATTGACCCCAAGCTACCATGTAGTAAAGCGTAGCCTTGAACTTCTGAACTTCTGATCCTCTGGCCTCTACCTCCCAAGTGCTAGAATTACAGGCATGTACACCAAGCTAGGGATCCCGTGGCCTCTGGTATGTTATGTACGTTGGCCACATACTCAGACTTTGGTTTGTTTCTTGAGACAAAGTCTAACTAAATAGCCTAAGTTGGTCTCAAACTCAGGATCTTTCTGCCTCAGCCTCCCAAGTGCCAGGATTCCAGGTGTGGCCAATGTGACCAATGCCTGTCTTTCTGTATGTGTGTGTATCTTAGAGATTAGTTCTATCTCTGGCCCAGAAGTTTTTTGGGTTTTATTTTTTTTGGAGGGGGGGGTGCTGTTGAGACAGGGTTTCTCTGTGTAGCCCTGGCTGTCCTGGAACTCACTCTGTAGACCAGGCTGGCCTCAAACTCAGAGATCCGCCTGCCTCTGCCTCCCAAGTGCTGGGATAAAAGGCGTGCTCCACTGTCACCTGGCTCAGAGTTTTCTTAAATAATGATGTCTCCAAAGTTCTACCTTTTCTTGTTTTATTTTGTTGTGGTACTAGGAGCTGATCCTAAGGCTTCTCAAACACGAGGTAAATGCTCTACCACTGAGTCATCTCCATCCTCAACCCCTTTAAATTCTTCTGTTTTGAAGCAGGGTCTCACCAAGTTTCCCAGAGGAGGAGTCTTGAACTTTTAGAACTTTTATTTTAAATTCTGTACATACAGCAGCGTGTGTGTGTGTGTGTGTGTGTGTGTGTGTGTGTGTGTGTGTAGGGTTACATGCACATGTAAGAGCAGCCGCTCTCTGATTCCAGAAAAGAACAGTGGTGAGCCGCCCAACCCAGATGCTAGGAACGGAACACAGGTCCTCTGCGAATACTCTAGCCCTGAACTTTTTAATTTTAAACCCCTTGCTGGATAGTTTTATGTCAACTTGACACAAACTATAAGTCATCTGAGAGGAGGGAACCTCAATTAAGAAAACACCTTCATAAGATTGAGGTATAGGTAAGCTTACAGGGCATTTTCTTAATTAGTGATTGATGGGGGGAGGACCCAGCCCATTGTGGGTGGTGCTATCCCTGAGCTGGTGGCCTTGGGTTCCATAAGAAAGCAGACAGAGCAAGCCATGAGGAGCAAGTCAGTAAGCAGCACCTCTTCCTGGACTATGCATCAGCTCCCACCTACCAGGTTCCTGCCCTGTTTGAGTTTCTGCCCAATGATTTTGATGATGAACTGTTATATGGAACTGTGAGTGAAATAAACCCTTCTCTCCACGCCCTGCTTCTGACAAGATATTGCATCACAGCAATAGTAAGACTAACTAAGACAAGGTCAAAGGACAACTTTCAGGAATCAGTTCTTTCCTTCCACCATGGGTTCCAAGAGTTGAGCTCAGTCATCATGCATGCGTAGGAAGGCTTTTGAACCTGCTGAGCAACCTTGCTAGCTCTCAATCCTCCTGCCTCAGTCTCCTGGATAGCTAGATTTATAAGCCTGCATTAGACAAAGCTCAAAGTTCATTATTTGATTTCATTCACAGTGTCTGCTTGCCTTACAAAACAATGAGCTTCATAATGGCACGGTGACTGGCACACAGGAGAGACTCACCGGCTGCTCACTAACTTGAGTTGAAGTGACTCTATTTGAATACTGATCATTTTGGCACTGTCTCTGGCCCCTCATCTGTCTTTTTCAAACTCTGGATCCACATTACCAACCATCTCCAGGAGCTAGCTTATAAATTCCTCAAAATTTACACAAACAGGGCTGGAAAGTAGAGTGCCGTGCATCCTGTGATGGTTAATCTTTATTGCCGACCTGACTGACACACCTCTGACATACTGCTGAGGTCATTTAGGGAGGTTAACTGAGCACACAAGATCCACCCTGATTATGGGCAGCAACTCCCATGGGCTGAGTTCCCAAACAGGTCAAAAGGGGAAAGGTGAATGAAAGCTAGCATCAGGGTTTCTCCGTCTCTGCTTCCTGACAACAGATCCAACGTGGCCAGCTGCCTTGTGCTCTTACCTACCACCATGCCTTCACCACTAGGACAGACTGTATCCCCAAACCATAGAAAACAACAAAACTATTAGCCAAAACAAATCCTCAATTAAAGTGCTTCAGATATTTTGTGGCAGTAATGAAATAAGTAACTAATAATCCCAAGCACCACAAAAAAACAAAACAAAACAACAACAACAAAAAAAAAACCACTTAGGCCTCAGTGCTGTGGTTCTCAACCTGTGAGTCATGACCCCTCTGGGGGGTCAAATGACCGTGTCACAGGTGTTACCTGAGACCACTGGAAAACACAGATGTTTACATTACGATTCATAACAGTGGCAAAATTACAGTTATAAAGTAGCAATGAAAATAATGTTATGGTTTGGGTCAACACAACATGGAGAACTGGCTTAAAGGGTCACAGCACTAGGAAGGTTGGGAACTGCTGTTTTAGTGACTCACACCTTAAATTCTAGCACTTGGAAGACAGAGGCAGCCAGATGACTGTAAGTTCAAGACCAGCCTACATAGCAAGTTCCAGGGCAGCCGGGGCCATATGATGAGACCTCTGTTTAAATAAACAAACAAACAAACAAATAAATAAATAAATAAAATTAACAGGGTCTACTTTTCCTTCTTCTCCTCACAACAGTAACTTACTATGCTCTTGGTAGACTGCCTGGCCATCTAGCTTCTAAGGCAGACAAACCTTGATTCTTTGCTCACCTCATTCCTTGTTTCTCATAGTTTCCAAGCAGCCATCAGTTCATCTCTCTACTCCACCTGCCAACATTTTCTGAAGGTCGCTCTACTGAGCCTCGGCTATCACAATGACCCTGTGCTGAAGCCCTGAAGGAAGGAGACAGTCTAAAGAGAAACACTCTGCTCTCTGTTCAGCTATCAGACTACTGAACCATGGCCCCAGAGAATGCCATGCTGGGGGTACTTAAAAACCCTGGTGTCGCCAGGCAGTGGTGGCACACGCCTTTAATCCCAGCACTTGGGAGGCAGAGGCAGGCGGATTTCTGAGTTCGAGGCCAGCCTGGTCTACAGAGTGAGTTCCAGGACAGCAAGGGCTACACAGAAAAACCCATCTCGAAAAAACAACAACAGCAAAAAACAAAACAAAAAACAATCCTGGTGTCAGAACACAACCAGATGAAAAACTTGCCTGGCAGGAAGTGATGTCACACTTTTGCCTCAAGAGCCTCCACCATCAGATCAGCTCAAACCCCAACATCTTACAAGTTACAGCATTCTGCACACCCTCAGATTCTTTGCATCCCTATCAGCTCCTCCACTTCTGCCTCTGGTAGGTCTTTTTGAAACTCCTCAAATTCTGCAGAGGCCAATTTAACGTTCCGTAGCCAGCTGTCAGGGAATGCAGAGACACTTGGCAATTGCTGCCAACAAAACCACTGTACCTTGTGAGTTTATTGTTATTCGGTAAATTCTGACATCAAGGAAAGACACATGTCTGTTTCTGGCATAAAGTGCTCCCTGCAACTACCATGGGGAAGATGGAGAGAAACTAACAGCCTTTCTCCCCAGCTTAGCCAAACTTATAAAGAAATCACTTTCCTTTAAAATTAGTCCATGGATTCATGGACCTGTAGCCTGGTAACACCACCACTAACACCAATGCTACCTGGATGAAGATGCAGGGGATTACCGGAGCTTGCCCTACTAACCTGAACTGTAGGTAACACCCTAACAACCTGTTACCCTAAAGCTGCAGTTGGACTTCTCATTCCCTAGGGCAGAGGTTATGTGTGCCTTCTAAGCATTCCAGCTTGGTCCCCAATCTACATAACAGCCTCATTTCTCAGCACCCCACCCTTTGTATTCATTATCTTTCACATGCTATTTTATTTTGCAGTGCCCTTTGGAAGCAAGCAGACTCAGCACCTGCAAGCACATAAAAAAAAAAAAAGCAGCCGGTAACTTTACAGAGACTCTGTCCGTCAGTTGACAGTAGTCAGGAACCTGAGCCTCGCCATAATATGGGTGTTTTGACCCTGGAAATCAGCACCCACTACAAATCAGGGTAACCTTCTCAGACTCCTGACCATTGGTGGAGGCTCCAGACTTTCAAATCATCCCTGTATCTTTCCTTGCTCTGTTTTGTTCAGTATTATTTTGTCAAATAAGCCTTTTCTTCCAACA
The DNA here is from genome assembly GCA_019843965.1 of Rhynchomys soricoides. Lineage (NCBI taxonomy): Eukaryota > Metazoa > Chordata > Mammalia > Rodentia > Muridae > Rhynchomys > Rhynchomys soricoides. Next base: position 8,573,158 of record JADRCH010000012.1, read on the forward strand.
CTGAGATTATGTTGGATCCAAAGTTCTCTATGGTCCCTAGATTTATAGACATCACAGAAAAGCATTGGCCACCCTGGGGCTGGGGCTGTATCTCAGTTGGTAAAGTGCTTTCCTTGCAAAACTGGATTTGATTCGCTGCACTGCATAAACTAGGTGTGCTTGTGCGTGCCTCTAATCCTGGCATTTGGAAGGTAGAGGCAGGAAGAAGAGAAGTTCAAGGCTATCCTCAGCTACACAGCAAGTTTAATGCCAGCCTAACACACAAGAGAAATTGTCTCCAAAAATAACTAAATAAAAATAGCCCCCTAGTGGTGGTGCACACCTTTAATCCCAGCATTCAGGAGGCAGGGGTGGGTAGATCTCTTGAGTTCTGAGCTTGAGGCCAGCCTGGTCTACAGAGCAAGTTCTAAGACAGCCAACCCTACACAAAGAAGCCCCTGAATCAAAAAAAAATTAAAATATAGATAGATAGATAGATAGAGTCACCCTCTGATACTATAGCTCCTTAATAACAAGGCCGTCATGAGGCCGCTCTATTACACAGCTGTTCAATTTGTTTCAGATTGTTAATCTGCACATTCAAGAATTCTATTTCAAAGCAAACCTGAGAACCTTAACTCCCCAAGAAACTCTAGGCCGAAGACAGAGGGTTCCAACACACCCAAACTTTTCCCTCTAAATGCTGTCTGTTGTCTCCCTCTGAGGAGAATACCTCAAAGGCTGTAGCTTCATCTCAGAGAAGCAAAGAGGCTGTGCTAGCCTCTTCAGCTCCTTTATCTGTAGCTTGTTTGTTTGTCAGTGTTATCTTTCCACTATCACCAGAAATTAAGGAGATTCCATAAGGCTAGTCCAGGTACATACGGCTATGTACTAGCTAAATTCCAAAAGCCTCCTGTATTCTAAAAGAAGACCCGATAGAACAGATCAGATCGTGATCGTGCGTTGCCACCGGCTGCGAAGCACTCTTCTCATTACGGAGGAAGCTTAGACAAAGGCAACCTGAGGTAATAACTGGGGAACTGAATCTGCCCTACCTATCCTGTTCCCGAATGTAAAACCACTACTACCTACTGTACAAGCATATCTACGCTCAAAAACCAACAGATCAGTGACAGTCAGATCTCCATCATGCGCCATTTGGAACATCTAGCCTGTCATAGTCACACACCACGAGGCTGGGGCAGCAAAGGATGACACAGGACTCTCCCAGGCTCAGCAGTGACAGAAGAGCAGCTCCAGACTTGACTGGTCAGGACCAAGGAGCCAGTGTCCCTCACCCCCAAGCCCCCAGCCCTTCTCCTGCCCAGTGACACTCTCAGCCCCGTTCATGTCTTGCTCTTCCTTACCTCCCAAGCACTGTGTGAGTTAGAACAAAAAGACAGAGCTCTCAGTGGGGAAGACTAACGCAGGCTCAGCACCGCCAAAGGAGACAGACAAGAATTAACCTCTTTTCCTTTTTCATATTGAAATACCCTGGCAGGGGCAGTGGTGGCACACACCTTTAATCCCAGCACTTGGGAGGCAGAAGCAGGCCGATTTCTGTGTTCGAGGCCAGCCTGGTCTACAGAGTGAGTTCCAGGACAGCCAGGGCTAGACAGAGAAACCTTGTCTTGAAAAAAAAAAAAAAAACCCTGGCAAGAATGAAGATATTCTAAAGACACACGTACCATTCCCCTAGGCCTCAGATTACGATTCAGTTGTTCCCCCCCCAAAATGGGTTATCCTCAGGAATGTTACTTTAAAAGAAGGAAAGGCCTGAAGCCTGATGCTGGGCGCTGGTGGAACCTGTCTCTTAGGAGTTAATTTCACAGTCTGACTTGTCAGAGGCCAGGCAGGAAAGACCAGACAAAGCTGACCAGTGGAACCACACCGTAGCCAGGCCTGCTTAGCTCTGCAGACCGCTTGGCCTCCTGTAAAGCCGAAACCTCCTATCAAGACCTTGAAGATGGCCGTGGAAGGCTATGGGCCTATTTCTTCAACCCTCTGCCTGGCGTGGCCTCAGTCGGGCCTCCTTTCTCCACTACGGTTTCTTCGTTGAGTTGGTCCACTGTGGACAGGTGGCTAAGTCAAGGCTGTGAAGGTGCCGAGGGACAGCCTGTGACCTTAACAACTCTGGAAATAAACTCCTTTCTACTTTTTACAATGCAAATTTTATCATGAGTCCAGTCCATTAAGGTCTTAGTCTGAGGGCCCAGACCTTCCTGGGGCTGGGCCTGTAGTTCAATAGAGACCTAGCCTGTGAGAGACCCTACGTTCTTCCTAGTAGGGTCAAAAGGCAAAAGACTCTAATGGCTAACGTGATGCTAAGCACTTTGTATGTGATTATTATTGAGTTTTAAGAGTTCTGGATATAAGTCCCTTTTTAAACACATTATTTGGAAATATTTCGTTTTATTGGGTGGGTTTATGTTCTTTCTTTCTGTGTAGGTATGTGTGTTTTGTGGCACATGCATGTTAGTGTGGGGTGTTCTCATGTATCCATGTATATGTGCGTGTACATGGAGGCCAGAAGTCAACTTCCAGTGAGTGTTTAACCTGTGTGTATGTATATATGTGTGTGT
>JADRCH010000012.1:8576309-8592143 GCA_019843965.1 Rhynchomys soricoides
GCATTCTGGCAATCTAGCTTTAGGTTCTTATGCTTGCCTGGCAGACACCTAACCATGAGCCTTCATGTTCACCTTCTGTACATTGATTATTTTTTTAATAACCATTAAAGTTTCTTTTTGTTATTGCTCCCTCCCCCACAAAAAAATTAAAAAGAAAAGAAAAAAAAATGTATTCTACTGCCTTGGATTCTGATCGTCATCAAAAGACCCCCTGAGGCCGTGTCCTGTTCAGAGTCTCTTCTGCATGCCAGGACAAAGGGCTCTTGTTTTCATTTCATTGTTCCAAACAGCAGCCGATTCAACCTGCAGCATTAATGAAGGGAGATTGCAAACAAAGCCTTCCCAACTACCTTCTGGAATACAGCAACCCATGAGCGGGCAGCTCATGCCCTCCGCCTGGCTTCACACACAAGCTCCGGAGCCCACAGAGGACTGCACAAGCTGGACTCGGCTGCTTTCTGCAAAGTTCAGGAAGCAGACAATCAGACGAGGTCTTTGACGAAAGGCTTCCTGTTTTTACATCGAGGACTCTCTACAGTATAAAATCTGACTAACCTCTTATGTGGTGGGATATGCATTATTCCTCAAATGGTACACAAAGTCTAAACATGCAAGGAAAATGATTTATAGATATTTATAGATGATAATCCGTTCGTGTATATCCACAATGATAATAGTCAACTAATGCATTCTATGTAAAATATTTTTTTCCTTCGGTTTTTCAAGACAAGGTTTCTCTGTATAGCCCTGGATGTCCTGGAACTCACTCTGTAGACCAGGCTGGCCTCGAACTCAGAAATCCGCCTGCCTCTGCCTCCCGAGTGCTGGGATTAAAGGCGTGCGCCACCACTGCCTGGCTTAAGAAAGTGCTTATTGTAGTAGAGACTGGCCTATATAAAATATTTTTAAAACATATCATGCACCCTTTTGTATGGCTTTAGAACCATTTGAACTTTCTCTCTCTGGGTTCTCTGAAAGTCTTACGAATAGGAACGGTGAGCAGCCCACTCCTTTGATGCTCATTTGAGGCTGAGATGTTAATTGTCTAGCCCAGATCCACAACCTGAGTGTCTGACTCAGTAGCTCACCTGATTCTGACTCATCGCTCTGAATATTACTGCTCAGAGCTAGAAGGCAGCCAGGACCCCAACAGGTTGGCCTCAACCTTGCCTTTAAATTATTGCTTGAGTTACAGTAGTACACCACAGAGTTTATGTGTGCTAAGCACTGAAGCCAGGGCTTTGTGCCTGCTGTGAAAGTACCTCCACCAACTGAGCTGCCCCAGCCCTGGGGCAAAACATTTAGACTTCAACTCACTGCCAACAGACCCCACACAAATACTGAAGCCATAGTCTTTTTAGATGTCCCAAAAAGATTTGGTGGGGTCAAACCTCGTCTGTACAGAAATATGAATGAAGGGCCATTATGTCATATGATGCTGCACACCTATAAAACGGGACCGTAGGTGCAAGCGAAGCAGGTTTCCAAGCCCACACTGAGCTATTCACCAAGTGTGAGACCACCCTGGATTACATGGGACCCTATTTCAAACACAGAGACAGAGATTTTATTTTTAATTATATGTGAATGTCTGTGAAGGACAGTAGGTTCGAGCACCAATCCAGTGCATGGGCACTTGGGTACAATGCCCATGGAGGCGCTGGAGAGATGCCAGCATCAGATCCCCTAGACCTGTAAGTACTAACCATTGTGAGCTGACTCATGTGGGTGCTAGGAACCCAATTCCGTTCCTTTGCAAGAGCAGTGTGCAGTTTTCACCCCTGAACCATCTTTCCAGCCTTGATCTATAAATGATAGGAGAGAGAGACATAGACAACACTAAGGATGTATTCCTTCTCAGCCCTGGTACCAAGTTCCCACTAAGCTACCAGATTCTATACAAAGAGAAGTAAGCATGCCCTGAAAATTACCCCAATCCCTTGACCCCTCAAGCAATAAGGACATCTTCAGACCACCTTGCTAGACTGGAGCTGAGAAAATGATGGGTGAGACCACACCCTGATCAGGACTGTTTAACTGTGCTATCTTCTGCCCAGTGCCCAAGTCTTCCATTGAACCTTAAGGTTATATGAGGACCCCATAAGATGGACTTGGGGACCCCTTTATGGACCACTTCTTCCCAGTGTAGTCACATCAACCAAACCTCCTCCTCACTCTGCTCTTCACTGTTCCCTGTCCTTAATGGGCATGATGGGGAAAGTGGCCAAGCCTAGCCCGTTGGGGCTGCCTGTTTCCAGAGTTTTGTCCTAAAAGCTCCAGTTACAGCAACTGTGTGCTGATAACAAAGAACGAAGAACCCCGTGACTCTAATCAGGGATCAGTTCCCCTCTCAGGCTCACAACAGAGCAGCCTTTTAAAGACCCTGGAAAATCCCAGTCGTAAAGAAGACAGTTACTAAGCTCCGTTTAATCTTTTCACACCTACGAACTTCTCTTAAAACTAGCTGACTGAGCAGAAGGAAGAGATGGTTCAGTGGTTTAGAGCACTAGCTACTCTTGGAGAGGACCCAGGCTCAATGCCCAGCACCCACCTGCTGGCTCACGACCCATCGATAACTACAGTCCCAGAACACCTCAGACCCTCTTCTGGCCTCTGCAGGTACCACGCATGCGTGTGATGCATGTACATACATGCTGGCAAAGCATTCACATAAAACTAAACCGATCTAAAAACCAAGTTTTAAACACTAGTTTGGACCCACAGCCAGGCAGTGGTGGTGCACGCCTTTAACCCCAGCACTCAGGAGGCAGAGGAAGGCAGATTTCTGAGTTCGAGGCCAGCCTGGTCTACAGAGTGAGTTCCAGGACAGCCAGGGCTACACAGAGAAACCCTGTCTTGAAAATCAAAAACAAAATAAAATAAAATAAAAAAACAAAAACTAGTTTGGAGCTAGTTCAGCACATTTGTTTTACAAATGAAACCCAATTCCTACTGGACAGAGGACAAGTCCAAAGCTCCAGGCAACCGGAGTGAAGACTGGGTTCTTACCTGTGAAGCACTGTTTGTCTACCAAACACTGACACCCACCTTTCACCTGGAAAGATCACAAGTGCGTACTATGCCTGTCAGGGAAGGAACAGGATAGGTCAACACTTACTCCTGCCTGATCCAAACTCCTAAGGGCTGTGCTGCTGGTGCCGGCCCGTGGGACTTCTTCACATTCCTAAATGCTGCACCATGGAGGAGCAAAGCCAACCAAGGACTCTTCTCACGGGTTCCACGAACAAGAGGGACAATCCCAGAAGAAAGGGTCCCAGAGAAGGCGTGCACTTGAGACTCCTTCACAAAGCGGAGAATGAGCCAAGGCAAGCACAGACAGAGCCCTCTACAGTGGGGTGCATATCAGATAACCTTCCCCCACTCTCTCACCAAAGTCTTCCAGTTGACTCTAGAAACCTTAGCATGAGAGAAACAGAGAGGCTTCACTTACCCCCACCACTCAGGGTAAAGAAGAAAGAAAAGGGAGCATGAAGAAGGGGCTTTAATGGGAAATGGGAAGACACACATGCTGCTCCCGCATGACCCAGTTAAGGGACAAAGTCAGTATAAGAAAGAACAGAGCATTCCAAAGAGAGAAAGGAGAAAGGCTCTGGGTATCTGTTTTCTGCTGGCAGCGTGAACCTGGGAGAGTGGGGCCTAAGAACGAGGCAGACTAAAGTCTCTTGCAATAGTCAACTTTATTCAGAGCATCAGACGATTTACACTCTGAGGGTTAATTAAGATCACATAACTAAGGTATTCCATCACAAGGACAAGCCACATGTGGCAGAACCATTTTCCATAGAGGCATGTGAATGAGAACAACTGAAGTAAACTCACTCCTATCCCACACACCTGGGAGGAGCACGAAAACACATTCCAAGAACAAACTCTGTGTTTTGAAGAAACTGATTCTCACAAGCACTCAGAATTCTCACATGACTCCATCTTGGACTACGTTCCAACAGAACTGGCAATAGCAGCTGTCCTATTTTGCTTTCTGTTACTGTGACAAACACTGACTGTGATGGTTTGTATACGCTTGGCCCAGGGAGTGGCACTGTTAAGAGGTGTGGCCTTGCTGAAGTAGGTATGGCCTTGTGGGGGTGGGCTTTAATACCCTTGTCCTAGCTGACTGGGAGCCAGTATTCTGCTAGCAGCCCTCAAATGAAGGTGTAGAACTCTCAGCTCCTCCTGCACCATGCCTGCCTGGATGCTGCCATGTTCCTACCTTGATGATAATGGACTGAATCTCTGAACCTGTAAGCCAGCCCCAATTAAATGTTGTCCTTATAAGAGTTGTCTTGGTCATGGTGTCTCTTCACAGCAGTAAAATCCTAAGTAAGATACTGCTCACTTTCAGCTGCCTTTCTTACCCTCCCAGGACCACAGTGGGCTGGGCCTTCTCACATCAGTCATTCATCAAGGAAATAGCCCCACAGACAAGGCTACAGGCAATCTGTTGGAGGCCATTCCTCAGTGGATTCCCTCTTCCCAGATAGGTTTGGGTCGAGCTGACTAACACTCGCCAGCATGCAAGCAGGCAGTGAGAGAAGAGCCAGAAAGTGTGAAGAAAGACAAAAGGGAGTGCACTGAAGAGAAGCAAACCAAGTCACAGTGCCCCAGCCCTGTTGAACGGAAGCTCGACCCTCACCCCAAAGACTAGGAAGGCAGTCCTGGAGAAGTGAGTCTGCAAGTCTTTCCCTCAGGATGGGCATCAGTGATTTCTCTGGTGAACACACTAGCAATGGAGAAAAACCCCATCTGTCACTGAATGACTCAGAAGGCAGTGCTGGGGGCTCATCTTGGGAGACGGCCTATTGTTTAACACTGGGTGACACTGAGGATCTGAGAGCAGGGAACAATTAGAAGTCAGTGGGTGGGAAAACAGTGAGCGCAAGCAGGCAGGCCAGCTGCAGGCCAGCTGCAGGCCAGCGGCAGAGTAGCTCAGGAAGTTCAGCTCGGGCAGAAAAGAACACAGGGTTTTCCCTAACCTTTAATGGTGGCATGGGCAATAGCAGATTTCAACTGGGAATAACCAGAGCCTGAGGTCAACAGGTGGACTGGCCTTGGAGGCCAGAGCTGCAGAACTCTGAAGGCCAGTGGCCACACTGACATGCACAGCTGTGTCCCTCCAAGGTGGTGATCAATACTACAGAGGTCTTGATGTTGCTCCACACACCCCAGTGTTACTTCCCAGCTAGAACATCAGACATCCCAGGAGTCGTCCAAGGAGAGTGAGACCTGCCCAACACCCTTACACTTCCACACAAGGTATTTTTTTCTTTTAGGATTTGTGTGTGTGTGTGATGTGTGTATGTGTGTCAGTGTGTGTGAGTAATGTGTGTGCATGCTTGTGTTGTGTGTGATGTGCGTATGTATGTCAGTGTATGTGTGTGTGTGTGTGTGTGTGTGTGTGTGTGTGTGTGTTACCCCTCAACTTACATAGCACCTGAGACCTGACCCCAGGGACCTACATGACTGGAGGAGAAAACAATTCCTACAGGTTGCCTCTTAACTTACAAGCCTGTATGTAATCCAGGCACTTCAGAGGCTGAGGCAGAAGGAGGTTGAGTTCAGGGCCCTTTTATATGGTGCAACCCTGTCTCATTAAACAGGAAAGGAAGAAGGGAGAGGAACTCTGACTACAATCTGGAGAGAGAAGGCTAGACCACCTCCATGTGAAGATGCAAGCTTGCCAGCCATCTCCAAAGAAGATGGCCTAAACTTACAGCTAGTATTTAGCTTTTAAAAAGCCTGTACTTAATTAATTCCAAAGTAAAAAAAAAAAAGCATAAATCTTTAAAAATATCATGAGGAAGTTGGAAACTCAGAAAACAGCAGACTTGCGCACACACACACACACAAAGGCCGCTTTCAGCCAAGTTCAGTCAGAAGCACGTGAACACTGAGGTCAGCTCCTTGAGGCAGTTAGAAACTCCTCCAGCTTCGCTGTTGTAAATGACTGTCAAAACCAAAACCAGTCAGAGGGAAATCGGCCTGGTAGATGAAAACACTGTGAATGGGCTACTGGCCAAAGCAAGGGGGTCTGACTGGAGGTAAAGTCAGAACGGAGGGAAAGGCGCATTTTACAGCCATAACACACGGGCCTTTGACCGACAGCAAATGAACGTAGTGCAAGCACCCATCTAGGTTTGTCCAGGAATAACTGTGTTTAACATGTTGTCCTTGATGCAGCAAGACGGCTCAGCTGGAAGAGGCACTTGCCAAGCCTGACCACCTGAGACCCTGACCCCAAAGACCTGCATGACCGAAAGGAAAACCAATTTCTATAGGTTGGCCCTTGACTTACATAGCAGCACTCACTCACTCTCACACACACACACACACACACACACACTGACACACACTGACACACACATACACTGACACACATACACATATCACTCACACACACTGACACACATATATACATCACTCACACATGCATGCACACACACAAGCACACACACACTTACACACATACATGCGCACACATATAAGCATACACACACTGATACACGTACACACATCGCTCACACACACACACACATCAATAAATGTTTTACTTTTGTAACTTAAGGGTCCTTGGAGCTGGGGAGGCAGCTCACTGGTAGCGTGCATGTCTAACACACAAAATATACTGGGTTCAGCATTTTGCACTTGCAAAAAGCTAGGGATAATGATGCTTGCCATCCTAGCATGGTAGGTGGAAGCAGGATGATCAGGAGTTCAAAGCCAAGGCCATCCTTAGCTTTTGGCCAGTTCTGGGCATCCCGAGATAAGTTACAAAGGAAAAAAGTCAGGATGCAAAGATTGCCATTGTAGCAAAGTAGCATCGTAGCCCCCTTCAGGGAGCCTGGACCGGTCACAGCAGCTCATCACGTGATCTCAAGGTCACAGACCTTTCCCGAGCCTCACGTTCTCAGCTGACAAAACATACAGCAATGGCAGCCAGTTAACTGTTATGTTTTGTGTCTTTAATCTATTTATTAAACCAGGCAGTAAGTAACATTTTTCATAGACCCTAGAGTGTTACACAAAGTACATAAACAGTGCATTTGTTTGAATGGTTGGCTGGTTCTGATTTTCTGAGACGAGGTGTCTGTATATAGCCCAGGCTAACTCAGACTATGTAGCTCAGGCTGGCCTCGAACTCTCAATATCACTGCCTTGGTGTCATGAGTGTTGGAATATTAGGTACGGGGTATGAGCACAGTGGAAGTCATAGTCCCTTCACAGCAATAGACACTGTGTGTCCCAGGAGCGCCCTGGACAAGATTCCCCAGTCTCCATGCAACTCTACACACAACCACTCTTTTGCTGTAACTCTGACCTCAACACGGGAAGCCAGGTCACCTTCCAGTGAGCCAGGGTACCCAACTGTTTATTAATAGGCTTCTATCCCCAAAGTGCCCTCCACGGACCCTCACCCACCAGCAGACCCTCTCAGTCAGGCCCACTGCCACCATTGCTGCAGCTCTGAGAGTCTGTCCAGGGTTCACCAGAGCTCCTCCCTATCCCCCATCCCCTGGCATCCCCCACAGCAGAAGCTCTGGTCAGCTGCCCTCCACACTATCCCTAACCCGTTTCTTCATGTTCTCTCCTGGATAACTAGATTCTGCTTAAAATTTCAGTTTCTCCACTACCAGTGGGGACTCCTCTAAGGCTTCTGGGTGTAGCTCAGTGATGCAGTGCTTGCCTAGAGTCTTAGTTAGGGTTTAGTGCTGTGAACAGACACCATGACCAAGATAACTCTTTAAGGACAATGTTTAATTGGGGCTGACTTATAGGCTCAGAGGTTCAGTCCATTATCATCAAGGCAGGAACATGGCAGCATCCAGGCAGGCGTGGTGCAGGAGGAGCTGGGAGTTCTACATCTTCATTTGAGGGCTGCTAGTGCAAGACTGACTTCCAGGCAGCTAGGGTGAGGGTCTTAAAGCCCACACCCACAGTGACACACCTACTCCAACAAGGCCACACCTCCAAATAGTGCCACTCCCTGGGCCAAGCATATACAAACCATCACACCTAGTATGCATGAGGTCCTAGGAAACACACCCGGAAACAAACAGAAACATTCCTGAGTGCTAGCAATGTACCTTACTTGGAAGTGCCTGCCTTAACACGGGGGAAGCCATAGGTTGTCAGCATCTCATCAGCAGGGCAGGATGGTGAATGCCAGTGATCTCTGCACTTGGAGGACAGAAGCAAGAGCATCAGAAGCTCAGGGTCCTCAGAGGCTACATGGAATTGTTGGCCAGCCTGGGCTATGAGAGTCTAAAATAAATGCTGAAGATTGATCTAAAACACAGAATCACCATGTAACTTCCTGCTGTCTTTTTACACCACAGACGGAGAGCCACTCCTTGCCCAGCCCACGCTTCCCTCTGACCTCCACTCTGGTCTCAAAACTTTTACGACTCTAGCTGCTCTAAGCTATTTTTAGGCCCTCAACTATATATCACCATCTCTCCTCACGCAACCTCATTCATATTCTGTTGCTCTGGCTAAAAAATGCCTTTTGCCTCTCTCTGGTAAGCCCCTGACTTCCACTTTCTCAGATGGTCCCTGGGCCACAGGTGAAGCTCCTGAGCACGGGAGCAAGGCGGCCTAGCCTTCCCCCAGCCCCACCTCCTCATCACTGTCATCCTGAGCAAGTTACTTTTCTTCCTTTTGAGTCCTCTCCTCTGTCACATAAAGAAAAACGCCATGTTATTGGAGTGACACAATGAATCACATGCAAAGCACAGGACCTGAGAGAGGAGGTGCTCACTACCGTTAAAGACCGTAAGCCTGCTGTCAACACTCAGTCTTGCTAACTGATTAGAAAAGGGAACATGCCCCAGTACCCAGGGCCACTTTCTGCTGTTTGGACTCGTGTAACCTAGATGTTCTGATCCTCCTGCCTCCACCTCTCCAGTGCTGGGATTACAGGTGTGTACCACCCAGCCCTGCCCCCAGGTCTGTGTCTGATATCCTTTAGGTTAGGAAGGTTATTGCAGGAACCCATAAAAGCCCCATCTGTAACTTATGTTCTGTCATTTGAGTATAGCCTCTGTCACTATCAGATGGTCCATCACATCTCATTCAACTGGCAACTCAAGTTTGTTGTGTAGCTATATACATTCCAGGAAGGTTGTTTCTTTCTTTACTTTTCTTTTTTTTTTTTTTTTGGTTTTTCGAGACAGGGTTTCCCTGTATAGCCCTGGCTGTCCTGGAACTCACTGTGTAGACCAGGCTGGACTTGAACTCAAAAATCCACCTGTCTCTGCCTCCCAAGTGCTGGAATTAAAGGCATATGCCACCACTGCCAGGTGAAGGTTGTTTCTAAGAGCCCAGGAAATAAACTCACAGGGCCCAGGAAGTTCATGAATGGTACAAAATTCACACACCACACCCCCCACCCCCACCCCCAGAAATACAATTTAACAATGGCTGGGGACAGGTGACTCTCTGGTGGAGTACAGGGCAGCATCACCCTTGCTGGGGTGGGCTTTTCCATGACACAGCTGCCTATGAGTTACTCACACTCCTATAATATACTCATGTATACAGTAGATTCATAGGTTCACTAACAAGCCTTGGGCAGAATGGTTTCTTTGCCTTATTATTGATGCCTGTCTTATTGCTGTGAAGAGACACCAGGACCACAGCAACTCTTAAAGAGGAAAATATTTAACTGGGGCTGGCTTGCAGTTCAGAGGGTTAGCCCATTGTCATTGTAGGAAGGGTGGCAGCACACAGGCAGACATGGTGCTGGAGAGGCGGCTGAGAGTTCTATATCTGGATCGGCAGGCAGCAGGAAGAGAGACTGACTCTAGGCCTCACTTGAGCTTCTGAAACCCCAAAGCCCACCTGCAGGAACACACTTCCTCCAACAAGGCCACACCCACTTCAGCACAGCCATACCCACTCCAACAAGGCCACACCTACCCCAACAAGGCCACAACTCCCAATAGTGCCTCTCCCTATGAGCCTATGGGGGCCATTTTCATTCACACCACCACCTTATCTTAGATAAATAGGTATTTGTTTGCATCTCATCAAGAAAAGTTCCACAGGGAGATCAGTTACTTGTCTGCCATTCATTCTGCTGCTCCTAGCACTGTTATTCAGGTAATATTTGTTGAAAGTTGGAAGGATTGCTCAGTGGTTTAAGCCCTTGCTGTGTGAGTTTAGATCCCCAGAACCCAGGTAAAGGAGGCAGTCTTGGAAGGTAGGACAGGGAATCCCTGAACAAGCTGGCTAGAGCTCTGGGTTTGTTCTAGAGATTCTTCCTCAAACAAATAAGGTGGAAGACTGACTGCAGAATATTCTGGACTCAGGGACAGTGAAACAGTTGAGTGAGTTAAGATACCTACTGCCAAGTTCAATCCTCAGGTCTCACACAGTGGAAGGAGAAAACAAGCCCTGCAAGATATCCTCTGACCTCCACGTGCATGCCATGGCACGTGCAAGGCACACACACACATATACACACACACATGCATCTGCACAGGAACGCCCAAACACATGCGAATGCACATACACACATGCACTCACCAAAGACACACTGAAAAGAAGACAAATGTCTTTACTGAATACGCACGCCCAGGTGTGTGCGGCTCAATGACTGAAGACACACTTAGCATGCGTGAGGTTGTATGTCTTACCAAGTTGCCCAGGCTAGCCCTGAACTTGTCCTTCTCCTGTGTCAACATTTCTAGCCACTGGGGTCACACAAGTACACCATCACGTGTGCATGTATGTGGACACACACTATATGCGATGATACATATACACTGCATACATGTAGAAATGACAGGACAACTCCAGGTGGTTGGATTTTAACTTGATTCTGGAAATGCTGAAAAAGATACTGCTACCATTTCATAGTATGGCACACCTCAGCTTGTCCTGGGAACGCCGTCAGGCTTGTCACTTGGCAACTCGGTAGCTTTCTCTTGCCTTTTGTGGTGCTGGAGAATGATCGGAGACCCTGGTGCATGCCAGCCACGCTCTACCACTGAGCTATATTCCTAGGCCCCACCTCATTCCTTCATTCCACTTCTTTGTGAGCAGTATGCAGCTCAGGCTGACCCTGAAACTCTTAATCCTCCTGCCTCACATTTCCAAGTCTGAGCCTATTGATACGTTCCTTCATCCGTTATAAACAGAAAACGGAAGAAATAAATGAATAAGCAGATTATTCCAACACAGTCTCCTTGGAGGCTAAGATAAACACATGGTGGCTATTCATTTATTTATTACTGTGAACTATGCTTGAACCCAAGGCCTTGTGTTTGTTAGGTACACATTCGACCCTCCCTCTCCCCGCCCCAACCCCCTTTAAGTTCTTTTCTTTTTTTCTTTCTTTCTTTCTTTCTTTCTTTTTTTTTGGTTTTTCAAGATTAAGTTCTTATTTTGAGGTATGTGTCTGACTAAGTTGCCCCAACTAGCCTTGAACTTGTCCTTCTCCGGTGTCAGCATTTCCAGCCACTGGGATTACACAAGCATACCACCAAACCTAGCTAAAACTAGACCCTCCCCTTTCTCACCTCCTTTGGGTGCTAGGAATAAAATCCAGGTCTTACTCATGCTAGGCAAGGTACTCTACTGTTCAGCTACATGCCAGCCTCCCACTCACTATTTTTAGAGAAACCGTGTGTAAAAAGAACCTTTCAGAATGAAAGGTTCCACACCCTACAGAAACGTCTGCAGATCAAATTTGGGCTGCCTGTAAGACACAGGATGGGGGGGGGGGTAGCTGGAGAGATGGCTCAGAGTTCAAAAGCACTGACTGCTCTTCCAGTCCACTGACTGGTTCCAATTCCCAGTCAACCACATGGTGACTCATGACCATCTGTAATGGGATTTGGCGCCCTCTTCCCGTGTGTCGAAAGAGAGCAACAGTGTATGCATATACATAAAATAAATAAATCTTTAAAAAAATAGAAAGAAAGAAAGAAAGAGGATAGGTTGTCTCACAAAAGATCATGTAAGAGCGACACCCTCTCTATGCTCAGGGCTGGATCTGCAGAAGTACTAGAAAAAAAATAAGAGGAGTCTGTAAATATTTTATTCCCTTACACAACTGGTAACTGAGTCAACTTGACCTTACCATTCTCAAGTGCTGTCTGCAGAAGAACACAACTCAGCCTGTTCAGCTGTCAGAACTAGTGCAGAGTAAATACCTCCCTGAAGGTGAAACCTTTCTGTGGCCCCGTGTTTGTAGGAAATCCAACTGAATCAGCCAATCATATCACCATGGTTACTGACCCCTCAAGCTTCCTTGAAGTAGTGGTCTTCATCCCAAGTCTGGAGGTGGCATACAAAACCTGTCTCCTACCAAGCAGAGTAGCACACTACCACAGTCCTAGTGTTCCAGAGTCTGATGAGGAGTTATCACAAGTTCAAAACCAGCCTCCACCAAGGACATAGTGAGGCCAGCCCAGGTCACAGTGCATGACAATGTTTCAAAAAAGAAAACTTATTCAGTAATATTCTAAAGTCAAATTAGAGCACCAGCATTCACCTCTCCTCCCGGGCTACAGAGGCAATGTAAGCAGCTGCCTCGGGTTCCCAGGCTACTCCTACCCCATGGACTACATCTCCTCAAACCACAAGCCAAAAGAAGCCACTTCCTCTACTTAAAAATAGTTAACATTTACCTGATATGGATACAGTTTTCCAGTTCAAAACTTATGGCAAAGGCCAGTACACTGGAGTTCTGAAGTTTCCAGCTAGGCTGTAATTTCAGTCACACCCATACAACGCAGGAGCACAGCAAGGCCTGTGGAGAGCTCAGGGGAGGTCATGTTGCAGCTCTAAGTGTGAGGAGACATCTAACAGCTTTGCTTAGCCAGTCCAAAAGCTCAGTCATCCATAAGACAAAGGACACAGCCTGATGCTGTGGTGCTATGCTCAAAAATAGTGGGAAGTCAGCAGACACGCCAATCTCAGGAAACTTTCTTTTACATTGTGTCACTAAGAAGATTCATAACTGACGTCCGATGGGTCTCTCTCACCGGTCCCTGAGCTAACAGACTCAGCCAGAGTTTATGACCAGAAAGCCTGTGGGATCCTCCTGTGTCTGCCTCTGGAGTGATGGCAACACAGGCAGGTGTACTATCGATACAGGTTTTACATGCATACTGAGGACTCGAACTCAGGGCCTCACAGTTAGAAAGCATTTTACTTTGCTGTGTGAGTCACCTCCCCAGTACCCACTAAACATTATTTTACAATATAAACATCCTAGCTGCATAGTACTCAAAAGATAGGACTATAGTGTAATACTTCGTTTGTTTAGGGATCAAACTCAGGGTGTCACACATGCTAGGCAAGCACTCAACCACTGAGCTACACCCTACCCCCCTCTATTGTTCCTGAATTTTCCTTGATTTAAATGATTGCAGGGTGCCTTGGATCTAGCACATGCAGGATAAGCCCTCTACCACTGCACTGTCTTCCAATTCTCTTTCCCTAACTCGGAAGGAACGGTTCCTCTGTTTCTTACAAAGGACAGTGTATTTGGACTTGCAGAAGGTTCTCAATCCTGTAAAATATCTGCATCTCTAGCTACAGCCTTGTCTCTGTACATGACATAACAAAGTCTACTCAAAGGGACTGGCGGCCAAGAAGGAACATGCTTCCAGCATTTCTGATGGGCACTGCCAAATCATGTTCTCCCCATCAGTGCTTGGCTCTGAAAATCTAACACAACACCCAGGGGGTATCTTTTCTCTCTCTTTTTTTAAAACATGTATTCCAGGCTAGCTCAGATATGCTTTGTGGATGAGAATGCCTTCGCCTCTTGAATGCTGGGATTACAGTATGTACTGCCAAACCTTGTTTAGGCAGAGCTCAGGATTGAACCAGAACCTCCGTCATGCTTGGCCAACACTCTACCAAGTGAGCTACAACCCCAGCCCACCTATACATAGAACATTTTCTTCTCTTTTCTTTGTTTGTTTGTTTGTTTTTCCAGACAGGGTTTCTCTGTGTAGCCCTGGCTGTCCTGGAACTCACTGTGTAGACCAGGCTGGCCTCGAACTCAGAAATCCGCCTGCCTCTGCCTCCCGAGTTCTGGGGTTAAAGGCGTGCGCCACCACTGCAGAGCTACACAGAACATTTTCAAAGAGGCTCTCAGACCTGACTCCTCTCTGCCCTCGGGCTTCCTCCATTATCTGATGGCTTTCTGCCCTCCACCACCACACTGCCACTGTGGTACAGCTGCAGAGTCTGAGGGCTCATTAAGCATCTTACATCCTTAGACCAGTGGGTCTCAGCCTTCCAGTGCTACGACCCTTTAATACAGTTCCTCTTGCTGTGGTGACCTCAGGCCATAAAATATTTCATTGCCACTTCATAACTACAAGTTTGCTGCTGTTATGAACTGTAATATAAATATCTGAGAACCACTGACTCAGACCTTGAAGCTCACCCAACTAATCTTATAACCGAGCCAATACGGGCTGGATTATCTGGATTAAGCAAAATATATATTATCATTACTATATCCAATAATATCCTAAATAAATGTATCGGTTACAGTATTGTGCCTTATTTATAGAATTTGAGGGGGTTTCCTTCTTTTTTATACAGAAGAGATCATTATATGCCACAGGCCGGCCTTGAACCTGAAGCAACCATCTCCCCTACCTTTATGAGTACAGGAAGGACCAAGGTTCTTTGCTACAACTGAAATCACCTGGGGGACTTTTAAAAGAAAAGACCGCTTATCTGGCAGGAAATACAGCTCAGTGGCATGGGGCTTGCTTAGCAGGGGTGAAGTGGCATGGGGCTTGCTTAGCAGGGGTGAAGTGGCATGGGGCTTGCTTAGCAGGGGTGAAGTCCTGCTCCTACAGCCACAAGGAAAATAACTGCTAAAAAAACAAACCAAAACAAAACAACAACAAAAACAACAACAACAACAACAACAAAAAAAAAAACACCCAGAATTCCAAGTAAATGTGGCCTGGAGGATGACCCAGGTAGGAGGAGATTTTAGGCAGTCCTAGCACTGGGAAGCTGAAGACGGGAGGATAGGGGTTCAAAGCTAGCCTCTACTATAAGAAGCATTTTCTCAAACAAACAACAAAAAGCAAGAGAGAGACCCAAGCAGCTTCCAGTACCCCCAGGAAGGAAACTGCAATAAATATAATTGGAATGGTGCTGTAACTATGGCAACAGAACAAGGAAGCACTCAAGAACTATTTGTAGACAGGGTCTCAATACGTAGCCCTGGCTAGCCTGAAACTCACTATATAGACCAGGCTGGCTTTGAACCCACAGAGATCTGCCTGTCTCTGCCTCCTGAGTGCTGGAGATATGTGAGCCACCACGCCACGCAACACTCAAATTTCTTGACATCAGAAAGAAGGCCAAGCTTAGTCTCTTTTAAATAACTTCAATCGCTTTTGTAATTGAGCCAAGCGATCTAAACCAAAATGATTTGGCAAACAAGCCTACGCCAACTTCATGGCAGCTCTCTAGGTTCTAAAGGTATAAATCAGCTGATCTTATTATGGTTTGAGCCAAATTGGAACAATCCTACAGATTTTCCTCACAGTCCATGGTGGATCTCTGTGGGAGACACTCTCGGTATGACAGGCTATCAACCTTTAAATAAGATTCCAGGCTGAGGCAGGAAAACTATGAGCTGAAGGCCAGTCTCTACTACAAGAAGCACTTTCTCAAGCCAGGCAGTGGTGGTGCACGCCTTTAATCCCAGCACTCGGGAGGCAGAGACAGGTGGATTTCCGAGTTCGAGGCCAGCCTGGTCTACGGAGTGAGTTCCAGGGCAGCCAGGGCTACACAGAGAAACCCTGTCTTGGGGGGGGGGGGGGG
>JADRCH010000012.1:8592243-8700369 GCA_019843965.1 Rhynchomys soricoides
GGGGGGGGGGGGGGGGGGGGAAGAAGCACTTTCTCAAACAAAAAGCAAAAGAAAGAGAGAGACTTGAGCAGCTTCCAGGACACCTCCCCCCAACCCCCAAGGAAGGCAAAAGAAAATATGAGATGCTGTAACCTATGACAACAAAGCAAGTTTGTGCCTAACCTGTGGCAGGTAGCAAGGTCTGGATTCTAAAAACCAAAACTAAGGAAAACAAACAACTCATAATAAATATCAGGTCAGTCTGGACTATATACAGAGAGAGATCAAGTCTCAAAGGAACCAAACAAACAAAAGTTATAACAACAGTTGAGGGACATGGTGGTATATACTTTTAATCACAGCACTTGGGAGGCAGAGGCAAAGGCAGGGGATCTCTGTGGGTTCAAGGCCAGCCTGTTATACACAGAAAGCTCTAGGCCAGACAGACAGACCTATCTACTGAAACCCTGGAGGGGGGTTGGAAGGAGGAAAGACCCACGAACATAACTGGGCCAACAGTGTAGCTCACAGTCCACTATTTATGCAGCATGCCCAAACCCTGAGTCTAGTCTCTGTTCGGGGGAAAACTCAGGGAAATCGCTTTCCAGTAGACTCTGCTTTCTTCTGATCTGAATGGTATTGCCAACACTCTCAGTTTAGCAGGGAGGTAACCAGAGCCACTCTCTGAAAACCCACTCCCAAGCCAGCATCAGACGAGAACACACATGACCTCATCACTTCCTGGGACTGCCTGGCATCACACCCCCGGTTCCCAGCATGTTGGAGGACCCAGCATAGAAGCCCAGCACAGTCTTGCCCTGGTGGTTTAGAAGGCATGTCGGTGAAGAAAGAGCTTTCCCCCAAACCTGGACTTTCCTAAATGACTATGGCACGGAAGAGTTCTTCCGTGACCTAAAACACGATGAATAGACAAAGCATCTCCGCA
This sequence comes from Rhynchomys soricoides, assembly GCA_019843965.1. Classification (NCBI taxonomy): domain Eukaryota; kingdom Metazoa; phylum Chordata; class Mammalia; order Rodentia; family Muridae; genus Rhynchomys; species Rhynchomys soricoides. The sequence goes on from JADRCH010000012.1 coordinate 8,593,169, forward strand.
CCAGCGCAGGGGTCTTTTCTTATTCAAACCTATTAAAGATGGCCAGCTCAGCTCAGTATAGTACACACCCCTAGTCTCCAGAATCTCTGTCAAGTGTGCACTCAGCTTCACGAGGGCTTCCGAGAAAAGACTGACTGTCTTAGTTGCATGTGGGAGAAGAGAAGAACAAACCACTGTTCCCGCAGGTCAACGCTCTGTTAAAACCTACATGATGTCTCACAACCCATGGTGAAACTCTGTGGGAGGTGCCTTTAAATAAACTCCCAGGACACTTAGGAGGCTGAGGCAGGAAAATTATGTCCTGAAGGCTTAGCATGAACAACAGCAAGTTTGAGGCCAGCTTGCTTGAGACAGGCAGCAAGGTCTGGATTCTAAAAACCAAAATTAAACAACCTTTAATCTGAACACTAGGGATAGTTTAAGAACTGCATAAAAGTTCATACCCAGCCTCAGCTACAATACACACACACACACACACACACACACACATGGAGTGCAGATAGGTCTGTAATGTCAGCATGAAGAACTGCCAGCTTAACCCACATAGTAAATTCCAGCACTTGGGAGACAGAGGCAGGATCAAGAGTTCAAGACTAGTCTGGGCTACACACTGAGTTCAGTGGGCTACATACAGATTCCAGCTAGAGCTACATACTGAGACTCTGTCTAAAAAACATACATGCATACATATATACATACAGCAAAACCAGCTGGAGTTTATGGGTTAAGAGCACTGGCCCAGGTTCATTCCCAGGACCCACACAGAGGCTCACAACCCTCTTTAACTGTAGTCTCAACATCCTCTTCTGGTCTCTGTGGGCACTCCACCCACGTGGTACAGACATACATGCGGGCAAAACACCCATACATAAAAATTAATAAAAAAAATTTTAATGCATGTTCACATATCTTATGAAGGAAGAAGGAAGAAGGAAGAAGGAAGAAGGAAGAAGGAGAAGGAGAAGGAGAAGAAGAAAAGAGCCAGTAGGTAGTGGCACATGCCTTTAATCTCAGTGTTCCTGGGGCAGCTGCAGGCGAGTTAGAGGCTAGCCTGGTCTACAGAGCAAGTTCCAGGATAGCCAGGGTTATAAAGAAACTTTGTCTCAAAAACCAAACCAAAAAAACAAAAACAGTATTAAGGCTCAGTGTTGGGCAGAGGTAGAGGGTGGCTTGATTGTGGAGAAGCTCTGGAAACCTACGTAACGCAGACTACTCAAACGTATGATGCAGTCATGGCGTTCAGCCTTAGCTGCAGACTGTGCTTCTGATACTAAAAGCAATCCTCCTACCATGGAATAAACCAATGACACTGTCCTTCCCACGGGGGAGCAATGTACATGAGCAGGATACAGTGCAGAGAAATGCCACCCTGCAGGTTAAAGAAGGCCAAACCGCTCTAGTTCAGGCCAAGGTTATCTCCCAGACATCGAAGGGCGCAAAACAAATGCTGCGAGGCAAAGAGAAAACAGCCTTCAAACAGGGACCTTTCACAGCCCTCCGGGCCTGCCAGCCTCCCGGCCTTCTTTTCTTCCGCGAGCTGAGAGGTGCCAGGGAGAGAACCGAAGGTCAGAGCGGTTCCTCCTAGCCTGCGGTCCCCAGAACGGAGCGCTAAGGCCTGGGGACTTTGGGAGGCTGCCGGCGCCCGCGTCTGCTCATCGGGGAATTACAATCTCCTTAGCTAAAAAGCATTTAATTCCTCCTCTGCCTGCCGGTGGGACAACGGAGGTGGGGGGCGGGGTGGTTTATAAATTGCTGAAGGCTTTGGCTTAAGACACAGCGAACCAAGAAAGTAGGGGAGCTAATTAGGACCTAGGAAATGGTAAACAGTTGTCATAGACGCCAGGCGAGGAGAACTTCACCTGTTTCCCGTATCTGCCCACGGACTTCAAGGATGCGAACAGGACACCCCCGGGATCCTGGGGAAACGTGCACTCGGGGAAAACATGGGTGACACTGGATGCCCCAACTGCATTACAAGGATGCAAACACGACACCCTCAGAGCCCGGGGATCAGAAGAAGCGACAGGGAGAGGCAGATGCGCGTTCACGGGAACATGGGATATCCCTATTTCAGGACAAGGATGCAAATGTGACATCCTCAAAAGGCCATGGGCAACCGGAATAAGCGACGGGGTTTTAGTTTAGGGGAGCAGGGACGACACAGGGCATCCCCTTCGCTCTGCTCACCACTTGCTGCGCGCCGCGGAAGGTGGCGTCCAGCAGCATCAGTTTCCAGGGGTCGGACACCGCGCTGGGCAGTGGGATGTACACGTAGTAGGCGGCCAGCGCCAGCAGCGCGGCCAGTAGGACGCATGACGACCTCATTGTCCCCAGGCCGGGGTGTCCGGAGCTGACCGCGGACCGGTGCGATGCTACCCGGAGACGATCAGCAAGTTTCTGCCAGTCGCAGCCGCGGTTTCACGTGTTCCTTCTCAGGCTGCGAGCCAATCACAGGCTGCGTCGGGAGGAAGTGGGAGCGCGGATGTGCCCCCTCCGCGGTGTCCTTGCGAAGAGCTGCGGGCTCGCCAGGTTGCAGGAAGCAGGGTGGTGCAGCCCGGAGAACACACAGCAACCCCTGGCGGACGCTTTGAGTATGACTGCCTGTCATGCCAAGCTGTCTCTGAAGGGGCAAAAGGGTTCCAGGTCAGCATGTGCTACTTGTAACAGTCTCAGAAGAGAAACTGACAGTAACAAACAAACAATAAGTCGGGTTTGACACACATAACTGCTATCCTTGATTTTGAAAGGAGAAGATATAGGCCAAGGTCATCCTGGACTACATAACAAGTCTGAGGTCATACTGGACTACATGACAGACCCTGTCGCAAGAAAACCAAAATATCAGACAAACAAGCAAATAGACAACTCAAATAGTCGCATTGAGCAACTCCCAAAACATGTAAATCATCTGATCCAAAACAAAGATACTTTGGCAAAAGACAACAAAAATCCTCTCTCTAGAGAAAGACTTGGAATGGAATAAATTCAGTAAGAGGTTTTAAAAGAGAGTTTCTGGGCATGGTGGTGCCCACAGCCCGGTCCACATCTAAGCCATCCAGAGCTTGGGGGAGGGGGGGAGCATTGCACAACAGAGAGAGAGAGAGCGCGAGAGCGCCTGATTTCTCATAGCTCAAGCAGTAAGGCCAGTATAGCCAGCCTCCTGTGTTAGCTTCCAGATACGCTTCTCAGCTGGGCATGGTGATGACACCTGTAATCTCAGAGCTGGGGAGGCAGAGACAGGAGGACCAGGAGTTTGAGGCCAACCTGGGTTACGTGAAAAATAAATAATGGGGGAATATTAATAATAATAGCAATAAAAATAGGGGAAAAGGGGTCTGCAAGTCCAGTTCAATGATAGTGCTTGTCCTGCCCACACAAAGCCCTGGCGTAGGTCTCAGCACTATATAAAAAGCAAAGCAAAGATCTTATTTTAAAACACTTGTCTTTAATTATGCCGATATGTGTATCTCTGTGTGGAAATGTTGACCGGAGGGCAAGAGCTCCTGGATGCCAGAAGAGAGCGCCCAGATCGCCCGGAGCTGGGATTAGAGGTGATCCTGAGCAGCTTGACCTGAGCGCTGGAAACTGGACTCTGGTTCTTTTGCCAGCCCTTTGGAACGTGAGCTCTTAACTACCAAGCCATCTCTCCACCCTCACGTGGCTGTTGTTGTTTTAACTGCAACGATTCTTGGTGCTTCCTTTATAGCTTGGGAAGAAATTTTGTTGTTGTTTTTTATTTTCTCCTTGGTAGTTTTTTTTTTTAATGATACCACTTAAGATAAACTAAAGCCCTGTCATCTCCCTTTCTGTTACTTCAATTCACTCCACAAATAACATCAAGAACTACAAGAGCAACAAAAACAAACAAACAAACAAACAAAGCCTGGCAGTGGTGGCGCACGCCTTTAATCCCAGCACTTTGGGAGGCAGAGGCAGGCAGATTTCTGAGTTCGAGGCCTACTGGGTCTACAGAGTGAGTTCCAGGACAGCCAGGGCTACACAGAGAAACCCTGTCTCAAAAACAGCAACAACAACAACAAAGATGAGGATCTAATTGCATTCTACTTTCTAAAAAATTAGCTTTATTATTACAAAGCTTGTAAGTGATAAAAATCAGCCAAGAACTGGGGAGTGGCTCAGTGGGTAAGAATGAGGTGCAAACTTAGACTTGAGTTTAAACCTACACCCTCCACGTAAAAAGCCACATGTGGCCCCAAGTGCCAGTAACCTCAGCTGTGTAGGAGGTAGAGACAAAAATGTGGCTGGGGCTTACTGGCTGCCAGTTCAGCTCCAGATTCAGGAAAAGACTCTGTCTCAGCAACTCAGAATAAGTCTGAGAGCAACAGAACAGGGCAGACACACAGTGTCTTCCTCCAGCTTACATTCGCACAATGCTGAGGTTAAAGCCTCATACCACAATGCCTGGTGGATTATTTTATCTGTCGATATAATTCTCATAGATGTAAATTTTCATTGACTTGAGGAAGGCAGGCTGGCAGTTGTAACGTTCTAAGGTATGCACATGAGATGGCTCTTCTTGGTTGGTAACTTGACTACATCTGGAATTGATTCAAAACTCAAACCGCTGGACACACCTCTGAGGGAGTTTTAGAAGTCAGAAGACCCGCTGCAGAAGACCCACTGGGCAGGGGTGGTGCATGCCTTTAATCCCCACACTTGGGAGGCAGAGGCAGGCGGATTTCACTCTACAGAGTGAGTTCCAGGACAGCCAGAGCTATACAGAGAAACCCTGTCTGGAAAAGACCAAAAAAAAAAGTCAGAAGACCCACCTTAAATCTAGATCATCAGAGGTCAGAAGACCCACCCTAGATCTGGGCCACACCTTCTCATGTCCCTCATTGTCACTGGCAAGTTCATAGATCATGCTCCTGGGCATTCCCTCACTGGTATCAAGGCCTATGTCTTCAAGACCCTGACATCCACTGAAGACCTGCTGAGACATCCAACTTCATGGACTGAACAATTACTGGATGCTTGGACATTCTGGTAGGATACAATCATTATGGGACTAGCTCTAATAAATCCTGTTTGTGGGGGAGATACTCTGTTTTGTATATATTAACAAACTCAGGGCAGAGCCTTTTCCTATGCCCCAGGATCTGGAGACATAGATGGAGATGGGAGAGAGCCTTGCTATGCAGATTAAGTTGGCTTGAGGGCTAGAGACTGAGTCCAGCCTTCAGATTTGCATTTTAAAAGGTGTAATTCTGATAGTGACTACTTGCTAATTGGCAGGAAGAAAGGATGTTAACCTGGGGAAGGGCCGGAAAGTATGTGACAGATTTTATTTTGGTTTGATGTAGTTGTTTCAGATTCTAGAGACACTCGCTGCCTTGCCTTACACCTGAGTCTGTCTTTGAACTAGGCACTCTCCTGCCGTAGCCCCTTGCTAAGAAGGCTTATAGGCATCAGCTTAGCTGATGGATTTGAGATGTCCTGGATTGTTATTACAGCTTTGAGAAAGGGAAGAATATTGCAGGACCCAAGGTTTTCAGAGTTATGGGCAGCTGGGTAGATGGTACCCACAGGCGGGGAGCTGGGAATTGTGGTACAAACCTGTAAACTCAGCCCTTGGCTGGTGGAAGCAGGAAATGCTGAAGTTCAAGATCATCTGCTACATTCTTTGTGGCCAGTCTGGACTACACGACCACACCTGTCGCAAAACAAATAAACAAACAAAACCAAAACAGAAGAGAAAATTAGAGGGGAATGTGGTGGTGTGAATAAGAATGGCCCCCATAGCCCGCAGCGGTGGCGCACGCCTTTAATCCCAGCGCTTGGGAGGCAGAGACCGGTGGATTTCTGAGTTCGAGGCCAGCCTGGTCTACAGATCTACAGAGTGGCTTCCAGGACAGCCAGGGCTGCACAGAGAAACCCCGTCTCGAAACGAAAAAAAAAAAAAAGAATGGCCCCCATAGACTCATATATTTGAATGCTTTGTCACTAGAGAATGCATTTAAACTATTAGGAGGCGTGGCCTTGCTGAAGGAAGAGTGTCACTGGGGTGGGGGGATGAGTTTTGAGGTAGTAGAGGCCCATGCCAGCCTCGGACTATCTGTCTGCCTAAGGATGAAGATGTAGCTCTCAGCTCCTGCTCTAGCATCTGCCTGCGTGCTGAAGGGCTCCCCACCGTGATTCCCATGAATTTCCCCCTCTGAATCTGTAAGCCAGCCCTCGTCTCTCCTAAGAGTTGCCTTGGTCTTGGTGTCTCTTCACAGCAATAGCAGAGCGACTAAGATAGAGAGGAAGGTTGGGGGTGGGGGGTAATCTTGAGGAGCTATTTACAACTAAAGTTTAAAAACTTATGTAGTCTTTGTGTTTCCAAAGGGGGGATTCTGGCGGGCAGTTCAATGTGTGTGTTTAGATCTCATGAGAGATCTGAGGTAGAGATAGAGATGTGACAATTTAAGAGACTGACAGTATGAAAAGTGAGAAATCTTGGAAAGGCAGAAATAACAAGAAGAGCAGGCAGGGAAGGTCGACCTGCTGGTTGGCAGTGAGTTTTCCTGCCTTCACCTATGGTAATGTGTTCTCACTGTTAACACTGGACTTCAGTGACTCAGTTGAAGAACAGCTCCTGGCTGTTTGTTTCCTTTTAAACTGTCTCTTGGGACTCAGGGTGTGGATCAATGGGAGATGGCTTGCTTCAAATACACCGGCTTTGGTGTCCATTGTCAGCTCCGCAGAAGAATTGTTTTCTTTCTTTCTTTCCTTTTTTCTTTTTTTTTTTTTGGTTTTTCGAGGCAGGGTTTCTCTGTGTAGCCCTGGCTGTCCTGGAACTCACTCTGTAGACCAGGCTGGCCTCGAACTCAGAAATCCACCTGCCTCTGCCTCCCGAGTGCTGGGATTAAAGGCGTGCGCCACCACTGCCCGGCATGAGAAGACTTGATAAAGACACTTCATGTGAATTAGCTAGGAGCACTCGGTCTCTTATTCTCAGGACTTTGATCCATTATGTCTGTACATTAACTGACTGCTCACTGCAAAAAAGAAGCTTCTATGAGAAGAGCCCATGACTGTAGGTATAAAGGTCAGTAATTTGGAGGCACCTTGACAACCTGATTGCTGAAGCAGATAACAATAGCAGGTTCTACCCTAGGACCTATGACTGCTCAGCCATGGCGTTTTGACCAGGATTCCAGTAGTAAACATGAACTCCGTAGTCTGGAACAGGCCTCGAATCCAATCAGAAAACAATCAGTTCTCCCACCTAACAGCCTGCGGGATCACAGCAGTGGGCACATCCTGCCTGCCCAGTCAGCCCTGTAGCAGGCAGTGCTGAGTAAATCCTTCGGTGTCTTTCCTCTCAGCAGCCCACAAGCAGCCCACAAGCACCTTCTGGGATTGGGATCAGAAGGTGTGTGTGTGTGTGTGTGTGTGTGTGTGTCTGTGTGTGTGTGTGTGTCTGTGTGTGCGTGCAGTATTTCATTTTAGATATTTGCTTTTGAGGTTCGGATTGTTTTCTTACATTGGTTGTAGTGAACCGGAGCTTACTTTTTCTTTACTACAAAGGCCTTAGAAATACCAGGCAAGCTTCCTATTGCTGAGCTATACTCTGAAAGTTTTATTTTGAGATAAGCTCTAGCTGACTTGTTCAGCCTGACCAGAACTGGAAGGTCTCCAACATCAGCCCCCCAAGTTCTAGAATTATGGGTGGAAGCTACAATGCCCCTTGTTGCTTATTTTTGTAATTTAAAATTCTAGCTACATGTCCGCTCTCATTGATTCTCAGCCCACCTACATGAAATATCTAAGTTTCACTGTAGACTACTTCATGAAAAAATAAAAACAAATCAGAAGAAATATAAACTGTGTAAGGTCAGCGGATTGGCTCTGGGAGGAATAACCAGGCCCAGCTGGCTGGCCCTCAGAACTTGGGCTGCCATACATTGCTGGCTGTGGCATTTCCATTTGACACCATACCTCTAAAGGTTATGGTAGTTTCTAGGGAGGTGTCACCTAAGAAGAATCAAAAATAACATTAATCATACAGAAACAGCAGAAAGCACACATTCATATCAACAAACTTTTTGGGGGGCGGAGTATTTTCATTATTTACATCTCAAAAGTTTTCCCCTTTCCAGGTCTCCCTTCGGAGACCCCCTATCCCATCACCCATCCCCCTACCTCTACGAAGGTGCTACCCACCCACCCACCCACTTCTGTCTTCCCTCCCTAGCATTCCTCCATACTGGGGTATCTAACACCCTCAGGCCCAAGGGCCTCTCTTCACACTGATGTATTTGCTTATTTTTAGACAGGACTTTGAGTTTGCTTTGTAGCCCAGGCTAGCCTAAAACAATCTTTTTGCCTCATCTCCTCCAGTGCTGCGGATACAGCTGTTCCCCAGCATGCACAACTGAGGTAATCTATTAAACCTATGATTTTAATGATCATGAGCCTGTTTGGTGGTTGGTAAATATCTGTAGCCCCAACACTCAAACAGTAGAGACAGGAGGATCAGAGGCTCAATGCAAACATTAGATAGTCATAAGCTAGCCTGAACTACATGAGACCCTGTGATGGTTTGTATATGCTCTGGCCAGGGAGTGGCACTATTAGAAGGTGTGGCCCTGCCGGGCAGTGGTGGCACATGCCTATAATCCCAGCACTTGGGTGGCAGAGGCAGGCAGATTTCTGAGTTCGAAGCCAGCCTGGTCTACAGAGTGAGTTCCAGGACAGCCAGGGCTATACAGAGAAACCCTGTCTCAAAAAAACCAACAACAACAACAAAAAAGAAGGTGTGGCCCTGTTGGAGTAGGTGTGTCACTGTGGGTGTAGGCTTAAGACCCTCATCCTAGCTGCCTGGAAGCCGGTCTTCCACTAGCAGCCTTCAGATGAAGATGTAGAACTCTCAGCTCCTCCTGCACCTTGACTGCCTAGATGCTGCTGCGATGCTCCCACTTTGATGATAATGGACTGAATCTCTGCACCTGTAAGCCAGCCCCAAATATATGTTGTCCTTTATAAGAATTGCCTCAGTCATGGTGTCTGTTCACAGCAGTAAAACCCTAAGTCAGATGTTGGGACCAGGGACTCGGGTATTGCTGTGATTGGCCTGACCATGCTTCTGTTTGGAGGAATATGAATTTTAGGACTTTGGAAAGCAGTAGAATGTTTTAAGTGGGGATTACTGGGCTATCCTAGTAGGAATATGGAACACTTTGTTGCTGAGTATGATTTTACCTGTGCAGACCTTGTCCAAGAGGATTCAGTGGAGAGGAATTTCAGCATGTGGCCTAGGGACTGTTTTTGTGGTGTTTTGGTGAAGAACGTGGCTGCTTTTTGCCCTTGTCTGAAGGGTCTGCCTGAGTCGAAGGTAAAGAGATTTATAGTAATTGCATTGTCAAAGAAAGTCTCAAAAAGCCCAGCAGAGACTTTGTTCTCTGGTTAAGTCTCATGAGGAGCGTTTTGGAAAATTGTAGCAGGCTTAGAAAGGGAAAATATATAATATATGTTTCAAGTATTAAAGGGGCACCAGGCATTGGAATGGAGCTGAATTCTATTCTAGGAGTTAACAGATTAATGGATTTTAGAGCAAGATCCTACCCAGTTCATTTACATCCAGGCATGTGGAACACACCTTTAATCCCAGGAGACCAAGCCAAACAGATCTCTGAGTTCAAGGTCAGCCTGGGACTAGGCAGGTTCTAGGTGAAGAAAAGCTTAAATCCTAGCACGGTGGTACAAACCTTTAATCCCAGCATTATGTGAGACAGCCATTCAGATCTCTGAGTTCAAGGTCAATCTACAGAGTAAGTTCCAGGACAGCCAAGCTTAGGCAGAGAGGGAGTTGGAAAACAGAAAGTCGGTGATAGAATAAGGGGAGCAATGTTCCAGCCCCAACAAGCAGCCGAACTCAGCCACGTGGCTCTGACTTCAGAGTGAAAACTAGAAGGGACTACTGGGGCAACTGATGCTGGTGAGCTGGTGTTATCCTGTCAGAACTCCGCCCCACAGTTGCCTGGCAACAGCCAGGTGGGCCTGACCCACTACAGGAGGGACTTGCTGGCCCCTCCTCCCTCTCTTGCTCTCTTGCCCTCTTGGTCCCCTCTCTCTCCCCGTGCTCATGGCCAGCCTCTATTTTCCTCCTGTACTTCTCTCTCCCTCTCTCTGCCTTTCTCTGCCTGTACTACCTTCTTAACTCCCCTCCCCATGCCCTGAATAAACTCTATACTATACCGTCCTGTGGCTGGTCCCTCAGGGGGAAGGGATGCCTGGCCGGCTGAAACACACCCTTCCCCCACACCACACACCAATAGAACACATCTCCTATCTCTTTATCTTTTAAAAAAGCACATCAGCTGGAGCTAAGAAATTAGTGGTAATTAAGAGACGAGCATCAGTGTGGTGACATCTTCTGGGAAGTGTTTTCTGAGAGCACAAAGAAGTTATGCTCCAGAGATAGCCAAGGTTGTACCTTGTGCTGCAGCTGTCCTTAGTAATGTGTAAGAGTCACCCAGGTGGTACTGGTTTTGAAGGCCTGAATCAGTCATGAAGAGCAGCTGAGGCTGGGCACCGTGAGAGGCCAGGGAAGGCCACTAATGGAGGTGCAGCCTCAGTTGCAGTTGATGGCCCAGAACTGAAGGGGTCATGCAAAGGAGTTGAGGCTTGACACTATGAAGAGAGCCTATGAGAGGCTATTGGTGGAGCCTCGTTGCGGCGGAAGACCCCATGAGGCAGAACAGAAGAAATCTTATGCCAATCTGATCTAGGCAGCAAGTCTAAGACCACCAGGGCCATACAATGAGACCCCACCTACAAGCCAAGCTCTAGTTTCAGAACTTGGGAGCAGGTGGAGACAGGAGATTAGGAACTTATGGTCAATCTTGGCTACATAGTGAACACAAGGCCAGCCTGGGCTACAAGAAATCAGTCACAAAAAGCAAACCAACCAACCAACCAAATGCACATATGGGTTGATAATGTCACATTCCCATTCTGTGTTAGGTCCTTAGTTTCTTACCTCCCTAAAGACAATAACAACACTGTCACCAATAAGAAAAGGCTTTTAATTTGGAACAATGAAACAGTGTAATTGGAAATCACTGATAATGATCTTAATTATACAATAGTATATGTAATGACTGTGTAATCTTCCAGGAAGAAGCATGCAAAACTTGAATGAAAAAAATTAAAGAAAATTATGTCTAGTGAAGGAGGAAATAGCCCAATATTTTAATAGCTTCCATAAAACAAGTTCAACTGGGTGTGAAAAAAGGTGGAAATATGAACCTCAGCATTTCCCTTTACAGCCGTGACTGTATCAAACCCCACAGCACTCACGTTAGTGCTAATTGCAGAAACATTTTCTTTTTTACATATATTGACCAAAATTACCTCTCGATTACAGATAATTAGTATAGCTATAAAGCTTTGTGTGTCCCAGTTATAAAAAAAAATAAAGCAGGGTGGTAGGATACACGTTCTCTAAGGCTGGGGATGGCGCTCATTTGGTAGAGTGCTTCCCTAGCACCCATGAAGCCCTGGGTATTGAACCCCAGCTCAGCCTAGACTAGGCATGGTGGTACCCACCCTTGATTCCAGCACTTGGCTGGGCTCATTTTATTAGGTATATAGCAAGTGTAGAAAGGCCTGGCCTTCATGGGGCCCTGATGGATCACATCAATGTGTCTCATCGTTTTATTCCTAGGGCCTAGTACCTGGCAGGTAAATGCCGGATAACTAGATGGTTATGCTGATTCGCTTTGTCGTGTTGTGAGAACTGTCTGGCTGCTTTATTTGATTTTTGGCGTGTTAGTGTTTCAAACATTATCTCATGACCTTAAACTGCTGATCCCCTGCCTCCACCTCCAAAGTGATGAGATTGCAGGTCCCCACCACCACATCCACTCTCCTGAATTTTAGATGTCTCCTGTTGTTCACAGTGTAGCTGGGTGGGGCGGGGTGGGGAAGAGGGAGGGGTGAGGAGAGAGAGTGGTGGGTGTGGGTGTTTTCCACCATTCTGGCATTCCCTACCTCTCTGGCACTCTGCACTTCACACTGTACGCTTGGTCACTCCTGCTTACTGGGCTTTTAGCACATCAGTTACTGCAAATTTATGAATTAGGATTTACTTCCTGATCCTGTTGTCACTCAGGCCACTCCTCTGCACGTTCCCTGCGACCAGATTTAATACAGTTCTGGTGAGCATGGTCAGTTCCTAGGGAAGCCCAAGTCAATTAGAGCCAGGACCTGCAACACAGGTCGGCTCTCCCAGCCACTCAGGAGTTTGAAGCAGGAAGACTGAGACTCCAGAGCGGATTCAAGTCCTGTCTGAGCAACTTAGTGAGACTCTGTTGCAAAGTGAAGACCACACAGAGAACAAAACAGAAAGTACAGAAGAATGCAGCTCTGTGGTTAGAGAGAGCACTCCCCTAGCACTCAGGAGGTCTGACCAGAAGTATAAGAAAAAAGAAAAGAGGTCACATACAGGCAATAAAATGTCTATATTTGGTGAATAAAAATGAACTTGACAATGGTCTGGTTTGGTCTTCCTCCCTTGCCACCTTTCTTCTTCAGAGTCTAGGTTTGTACAATTTGTTGGCCTCCAGATTCCATCCTCCTGCCTCTGCCCCTGAGAGATGGGATTACACATGATCCCATTAATCTGGTACCCAGTAATCTTTTTACAGTCTTCATAGGACGTGGTTTTGATTAATATTTTATTGGCTTATTAAAATTATCACAATGCCTTCCTTTTTATTCTTTGAATGCAGTAATAAAGTTCACTGGATTATAAATACAATAATCCTCACTGATCATAATGGATATCCACAGGAATTTTCTCTCTCTGTGTGTGTGCGTGTGTGTGTGTGTGTGTGTGTGTGTGTGTGTGTATTGAGACAGGTTTTCTCTGAATAGCCCTGGCTATCCTAGAACTTACTTTGTAGACCAGGCTGGCCTCAAACTCACAGAGATTCATCTCCCTTTGCCTCCCGAATTCTGGGATTAAAGGCGTGTGCTACCATCACCTGGCCACAGGGATTTTCTAACTTTTATGTTTTATGTCCAAGATACTTCTTTCTCCCTACCCCCTGCGTTCCTGTCTCAAGATCCCATGGTGGTACATTAATGTCCTACTATAAATGGTCCCTCATCTTGTATTTGGTGATTTTTACATAAAGACGGATATTGCTTAAACATTTGATAGACTGCCCATTAATGTATAATGTGAAAACCCACTCATGTCATATAGTATGTAATCAAGGTCAGATAGCCATGACTTTTGTTGTTATTAGTGCTTTCTCTTTATTTACTTACTGAATTATTTTTAGATTTTTCAAGACAGGGTTTCCCTGTGTAGCACTGGGTGTCCTAGACCTTGTCCTGCAGACCAGGCTAGCCTCCAGTTCACAGAGCTACACTGCCTCTACCTCCCAAGTGCTGAGATTAGCCAACACCACCTGGCACCACAACTTTTTGGTGAGTTGGATTCTGTAGTGCTTTGAATGACAGGTTCTGGCGTTTGAACACATGGGTCCCAGTGGGCATGGCTTTGCTAAAGGAAATGATGTCACTGGGAGTAGGTGGGCTTTGAAGTTTCAAAGCCTCAGAGCATTTCCAGTTCATCTGTCTCTGCTTCTTGCTTACAGTTCTAGATGTGAGCTCTCAGCTGCTCCCCATGTTTTGCATGTTCAAAGTCGTATATTCGTATGCTAACTTTTGAGCATGTGCTGTGGGCTAGTGACTGTTATTAGGTGCTAGGAAATAAACTGAAGCCAATCCATAAGGTTCCTATAGAAAGTGATCCCCTCCACCCCCGAGACAGGGTTTCTCTGTATAGCCCTGGGTGTCCTGGAACTCACTCTGTAGACCAGGCTGGGCTCGAACTCAGAAATCCGCCTGCCTCTGCCTCCTGAGAGCTGGGATTAAAGGCGTGCACCACCACTGACCAACAGAAAGTGCTTTTTTTTATTCATTCTGTTTTAGTTGGCTGTTTTTGTTTTTGAAATAGCATCATGTGTTTTAGTAGAAGATAGCCTTGAACTCACTATGTAGCCGAGGCTGCCCTTTAATTTATAGTCCTGCTTCAGCCTCCTGACTATTAATTTTTGTTTGTTTGTTTCCATTAATTTATTTATTTATCAAAAAATTTTTTTTTCGAGACAGGGTTTCTCTGTGTGGCCCTGGCTGTTCTGGAACTCACTCTGTAGACCAGGCTGGCCTCAAACTCAGAAATGCACCTGCCTCTGCCTCCCAAGTGCTGGGATTAAAGGCGTGCGCCACCAGCAGGATTGTTTTGGCTATCCTGGGTTTTTTGTTTTTCCATATGACATTAAAAATTGCTCTTTCAGGGCTGGAGAGACGGCTCAGTGGTTAAGAGCACTGATAGCTCTTCCAGAGGTCCTGAGTTCAATTCCGAGCAACCACATGGTTACTCACAACCATCTGTAATGGGATCCAATGTGCTCCTCTAGTGTATCTGAAGAGAGCAATAGTGTACTCACATACATAAAATAAATAAATAATAAATCTTAAAAAAAAAAAAAAACTAAAAAAAAAAACGGGCAGTGGTGAACAGTAAAAGAATTTCTGGAGGAATCAACACCCCTGACCTTAAGCTATACTATAGAGTAGAAGTAATAAAAACTGCATGGTATTACATTAAAAGAGACAGGTTGTTTAATAGAAAAGAATCAAAGACTCAGAATAAACCCACATACATATGTGTGCTTGCTACCTGCAGAACAGACTGACAGACCATCTCTTCATTCCACATTCTTTAGCCCATTTCTTTAAAGAGGTAAAACATATATAGTATGGGTAATATATTGGCATTTTTGTGTGCATACTGTAAAATGTAGATATCCTTAATAAAGATAATAGATTCATACGAATGAGCCTTTTGATCTTGGTTCTGCTGATTGCTAGACAAATAACCTTGTGTGACCTCTAAGTTAATTGCTTTGCTAAAGGTCATCCAAAAGTCATCTATAAAATTAAAAACACGAGACCAGTGAAGAGAGTGAGGTTTTCTTCCCACAGCTAACATGTTGCTAATCAAATTACCCGATGTGAAATAAATAATGTTTTTCTTCTACATGGGACCCTTTTTTGCTACTGGGGTAGCTAATTCTAGTGCCCAGCAAAGCACCAGAGCCACGGTTGCAGAGTCTTGCAAATTCAGTGTCAAGTGATTTATAGCTCAATGATTCACATGAATAAAGCAAAGATTCATATACTAATTACTGAATACTAGGTGTGACTAAAGGCACACACCACCACCACCGGGCAATTTTTCCTACTTTTTTTTTTTTTTTCTAAAACAAGATCTCATAGAACCTCAGCTTGCTTTGAACTCGCTGTGTATCCGAATATGACTGTGACTTTCTTTTATGCTAAGTCACATACTTTTTGAGAACTTTAAAATTGCCTCTGACAGTTTTACACACTGTATCTAAATCATACTTAACATCCAACTCCTCTTCCTCTCCTCTCAGACGCTCTCCCCGGTCCAACCAGCGCTGTCTGCATACAGAGGGATGTGGGGCCACCTGCCTGGCATATTGATGTGTTTATAAAAATATAAAGAGATATATTTTATGGGGGTATAGGGAGGTAGGGAGGTGTGGGGGAGGGGTGTGTAGGCCCAAGCCCAGGCATCCCTTCCCCTGGAGGGACCAGCCACACGCGAAGGTATAGTATAGAATAGAGTTTATTCAGGGCATGGGGAGGGGAGTTAAGAGGGTAGTAGAGGCAGAGAAAGACAGAGAGAGGGAGAGAGAAGTAAAAGAGTAGAGAGTAGAGAAGTGGAGAGGTAGAGGCCCGCCATGACCACGTGGGGGGGGCAACCCCTCCCTCCCCTCAGCAGCCTTCAACTGACAACAGTTCTTCAGGGAGTCTGGAGCTTCACCAGCCCCTCTTCCATCCATCCTGGAATAGTGACAGACTTGATCTTCCTCACGTGGTGCGCAGGGAATCCTAGCCGCTGTGTGGTCATGGGTATAATATATGATGTCTGTCTTTGAGAATCCAGCATCTCAGTTTGCTGCACTGCTCCCCAGTCTTCATCCTTTGGTCTGTGTTCTCAGAGCATCGGAGCGCGAGGAGGTGTGATAAAGATCCCACTTAGTACTGTGCACTTACCCTCAGCTCTGGCCCACTAGGAGTCTCTACCTTGACTTCTGCCCACTGCAAAAGGAAGCTTCTCAGACTAAGATTAAGAGCAGAGCTAAGGGTTAGTGAGATGGCTCAGCGGTGAAGAGCACTGACTGGCTGCTCTTCCAGAGGCCCTAAGTTCAATTCCCAGCAGCCACATGGTGGCTCACAGTCATCTGTAATGGGATCTGGCGCCATCTTCTGGCATGCAGATGTGCACATTAAATAAGTCAAAATAATAAAAAAAGAGCAGCGCTCAGCTCTGTATCACATAGAAGCCTTTGTAAGGCAGTTTCACAACACGTCTGTACAGTACACAACACAACAAAACAGTAGTAGGTGCTTCCTAGGGCCTAGGACCTCCGCACAGGTGGCTTTTAAAGCAGGTTTACAGCCCAAGCATGAATTCTCTTCTCTGGAGCAGGCCTCCAATTTAATCAGAAGGCAGTTGGATGTCCACATAACAGTTATTCGGACGTTGTACCAGCAGACACATATTTGCTAGCATGGGTTTGGACTTCTGATCCCCCTGCCTGTACCTCCCAAAGCTGAGACTGTAAGTATGCATCACCACGTCTTGTCTAGCCTTTTGGTTTTGTTTCATTAATTTTTGTTTTGGAGACTCACTCTGTAGCTTAGTGATAGGTTATTTCTCCTCCGGTGAGATGAGCCAGTTTGAAGTCTCTAAAGGCAGGGTTCTTGGGCTGCTGCAGCCAGACAGGCAAGTTCACTGACCCCCAAGGATTGAGACCTGGGAAGGTGGGGGAGCAAAAGGGAGCACAGGGAGAGAAAGAAGAGGAGAAGAGAGAAGGGCAGAGAGACCAAAATCTCAGATTATGTAGGGAGGAGCCTCAGGGAGAAGGGCAGACCAACACCGGGGCTGGCCAGTGGGGTCAGGGTCCGGTATGCCTGCTAAGGACTGAGGGATGCTGGGAGAACCTGGAGGCCAGATCTGCTTTGATATGTAAACTATGCATCTTAACCGGTTCCTTGTGCTTCAGGGTCCAATCTTGAATTTCTCTTCCACCGTGTGCTGCCGGGATGATAGGTGTCTGGATTATTTTGAGCTTTAAAAAAAAGGGGTTAGCCACAGTAAGTAAACAAACCAGTACCTGAGATTTATTCTTTGGGAAGTTCAAGGCTAATATGCCATTGAGTTAATTTAACTGTCCCCTATTTATGCTAATAAAACATTTGTTGCCGTGTAGACTCTGAAGCAGGAAAACACTTGAAAGAGCTTCAGGGCCAGACGGGGTAATATTTATTACTGGTCTCTTTGTGAAAACCTTTGTGTGGGATAACAGCTAGTTTCATGATGGGGTCAAGGTCCCTGTCTGTTCCATCTCATTCCTAGTGTACTTTACTGGATGCTCGGTGCTTATTGCACTGTAACTCCGAGTAAATCACTGAGAACAGCTTTGATTCAGTCCCTACCTCTGCTTATGAAAGAGCAAATATACCATGCCTTAAAAAGAAAAACAAAATTTCACACTAAAAACATGTTTAGATTTTAAAGTTTTATTTTTGTGTATGAGTGTTTTGCTGTGTATACATACTGCACGCACACCTGATGCTCACATTTGGTCAGGAAAAAACCATAAGATGTAAGATCTCCTGTTACTGGATTAGGGGTGGTTTTGAACCACCATGTGGATACCAAAGCCAGGTCCTTTACAAGAGCTGCAAGAGCTCTAACTGCTGAGCCACTCCCTCAACCCTCCCCAACTTCCTCAATTCCACCATCCAGAGGGCCCAGTGAACAAAAGCTCTTGCCTTACAGTCTGATGACCTGAGTCGGATTCCTCAAATCCACAGTAGAAGGAAAGAACTGACTCTTGAAAGCTCTCCAAATAGCACACACCCACCCAGAGTGTGGACTCAAAGACTGAAGATTGTGCTTTATTTCACCAGGATCTGCACCCTGCTAGGTACCGTTTGGGAGCCATCATCTCTCACACAATTATCTAAAATGCTCCCTGTCAGCATCTCTAGAAAACACAGCACTTCCCATACAGCGTTCTCAACATTTGGCTTCCTTTACACCCATCTGATACAGCTGACTAACTTTATATTTTTATGTCTAAAAACTGTTTGGGTCTCACAGAGCAGGGGCTGGCCTGGAAATCGGTCTGCACCCAAGAATGACCTTGAACTGTGGCCCCTCCCCCCTGTGGTGATGGGATAGCAAGCCTGTACCACTGCATCCCCCTCCATTCTGACAGGCTGGGCCTGTACCTTACTCACCCTTTCCTCCAAGCAGGTACAGTGGCTTTCTTACAGCTAATAACGATTGGCTGAGTAAATAAAACCTGCAAGCGAAGATAGTATCTCTTGTTCATGTCTCATCAAAGTGCTGCCCAAGCTTTGCAAGACTAAGATAATCTTCCTGCACTGAGATCCCACATTCTCACCCAAGAGACTGCTTGGAGGCTTGTTCTCCAGAGGCAGTGCACAAAGGAAGCCAGGCTGCCTTCTGCTGAAAGTGCTTCAGTGAGGAGAATGTTAGGAATGCCAGACACACCCAAGCTTAAATTGCAGGCACACTTCCCGGACAATTCAAGGATGATTTTTCCTTTTATCAGCCCCAAAGGCTAGTACTGAATTCTAGTGAACAGCAGGCCATAGAAAAACCCCAAACCAACCCACCAACCAAAGGCTGTTTTAATCATTCTATGAATTCACCAAAGACTTGTCAAGCAGCTAAAGTTGTCAAGAAGTTCTTTGGTTTCTAAAGTAGATTTTGGGCTGGTGAGTTGGCTCTGTGGTTAAAAGCCTTTGTTACTCTCACAGCGGACCTGGGTTTGATTCCCAGCACCCACATGGTGGTTCATAGTCCTCTGTAATTTTAATCCCTGGGGATCTGGCCTACTCCGTACTTCCAAGTGCACCAGGCACATTTATTCAGGGAAAATGATGTACACTGGCAAAAAGTCAGACTCATAAAATTAATCTGAACTTTAAATAAAAAGTGGTTTAAAAACCTCTCATTGAGATTTGGGGCGTAGCAACTGATCCAAACACTTGGCAGGGTTTTGTTTTGAAAGTAAAAAAATAATTGTTTTGAGACAGGGTCTCCCGTGTAGCCTAGGCTGGCCTTGTCCTCACCTCCAGCCCCATCCCCCTTAGTACCTGGGGTCACAAGCTTTGAAACCACACCCAGCTGGAAGTGTATGCTTAAGAGATTGTATTATAGACTATTATATCTAGAAACAACTTTCTTTTCTTTTCTTTTTCTTTTTCTTTTTTTTTTTTGGTTTTTCAAGGCAGGGTTTCTCTGTATAGCCCTGGCTGTCCTGGAACTCACTCTGTAGACCAGGCTGGCCTCGAACTCAGAAATTCACCTGTCTCTGCCTCCCAAGTGCTGGGTAGAAACAACTTTCAGAATAGCAATACTGACCCCAGGAAAAAACCTGATCACTTATCTTTAGACTTCAAAGGACCGTCACTAACCTTCTGGGGGTGGGGGGTTGGCAGGGAGCAACCCACCCAGGATCAATTTTGCCCCACGAGATTCTAAAGTCTCCTTACACACATTATCATGATTATTTCTTAAAATTACTTAGATGCAAACTTCAGAAATAAAATCTGGTTAGTAGTAGGAGCGGAATGGTTTGCGGTGCTTGGTACTTTTCCTTGAAGCTGGAGGGGAAGGCAGAGAGACCATTCCTCAGGAAATAGGCTGTTTACTGAGTACACAAGCGGTAACCACAGAAACACCTGCTACGGCTAGAGGTGCGGCGGAGCCACGCCCCCCTCGCCCACATCCGGGCACTCCGCTGACGTTCACACGCTCCAGCCGTTTCGCGTATTTGAAACACACGCACAGCCAATCAACCGGCCCCTCTGGCGGCGGACGTTGACATTGACCAATCAGCAATCCCCCCGGGTTCCGGCCGATCAAAAGGAGGTTGACAGAGCCCGCC
The DNA here is from genome assembly GCA_019843965.1 of Rhynchomys soricoides. NCBI lineage: Eukaryota > Metazoa > Chordata > Mammalia > Rodentia > Muridae > Rhynchomys > Rhynchomys soricoides. The sequence continues at coordinate 8,613,214 of JADRCH010000012.1, forward strand.
AATCAGCATGGCTCTTAGAGAGAGCGGCTGGGTTTTTGAATCGGAGGCGGCAGCGTCCCTCGAGCCATGGCGGCGCCAGTGAGGAGGCTCAGTGTTTGAGAAGGATAAGGAGGACTGCGCCGCAGTGGTTTTTTTTTTTTTTTTAATCTGAGCGTGGTGAGGACTTCGAGGTGAGTGGGGGACGGGAAGGGATACGAGTGCCCGGAACTGTGCTTGGGCCGTGGCGACCAAGGCCGGGGTTTCCGCCCGGCGAGCTCCCACGGCTGCGTACCTGTCTGTCCGGCTCCCCTTCGTGGTCTTTCCCCACATCCGCCTCCTTTCCTGTCCTCTGTTCTCGTCCGGGTCTTCCCTTGAGGAGTCTGGGTTCTCTTCCTGTCTATTCTGCCCAGGGTAAAGGGCGCAGTTGAGACCGGGATTTTGGCTGCCCTGTGACCCGCCCGCCCTCTGCAGTCCCGAGTTGCCCTGATTGTCTTGTGGTTTCCCTCTGGAATTCCTGCAGAATTCCGATTTTCGAATTTTTTAAAAATATAAAACCCAGGCCGCCCCGCCCCTTCCTGGCCGCAGATGTGTGTGGTTAGTGGTTTGCTTAGCGCCCTCAGAGTTAGACCAGACTTGGAGTCGCTGTGTGAGCAACTTTAATATAGTGACTGTAAAATATTGACCTCTAAGTAAACGAGAATCGCTAATTACACTATTAGTAATAACGTAGTTTTGTAGTTTTGGTTCTTTACACTGGATGACGTTTTTAAGAAAAAAAAAAAGTTTATTTGAAAGAAAAGCTAAAATGACTATTTGTTTAAAAAAATCCGTGTGTTGTGAGACAGTGTCTCGGGTACCCCAGCGTAGGCTTGAATTGTGGAGCCAAGGGTGACTTGGAAGGCTGGCTACCAGCCTGCCTCCTCCACCTCATCTCCTGAGTGTTCCGATTACAGGTGTCCTTTCTTCACCTTGCCAGGTTTCTGAGGTGCCTGCCGATGACTTCATGCACGCTACAGTCGAGTCACATCCCGAGACAAAGATGTGTTGTTTTTATGATCACGATTCCGTTGTGTTTGTTTTTAAAAAGTCTCTAGAATATGTGAAAAGGAAGAAAGTGACTGGTGCATTTCAGTGTGCAGTGATGTTGGACGCTAGCTGTAGCATTGATGTACCGCGTAGCTCTTTTGCTGTATATTTTGAAGCTGTTTTGAAAATAAATGACCTACGCCTTTAAGCATTTTCAGTGTTTTGGGGGTGTAGTGAGATAGGGTTTATTGTGTATCCTGCCTCTGTCATGTGGGTGCTGGGATGTTAGACTGTCACTAGGCCACACATTATATTATCAGTCAACTGTTGGGATTTTTTTCAAGCCGGTCATGTAAACTAAAAGTATCATTAAAAGTGCATTGTAAAGCTTTGGCACAGAGTTGCACTTAATTATAGGCTGCATTTTGACCTTTTTTTTTTTTTTTCTGGGTCTGGGAGATTGAACTCAGATTTTCTTCCAGGCTTTACCACTAAACTACACCTCAAGCCCTAGTGTATTTTACTACATTATACACCGTGTAGGGAAGCATTCAGAATCCTTTCTGCTAACCTTTTAGTTAGGAATTGGAGTTTCTTCGGTGAAGCTTTAGTCTAGATTAAGCTCAGTGTTCTGCTCACCATTTCTTTTATTATTATCTTTGGCTTTTTTGAGATGAGGTTTCATGCGACTCCTCTGGCTCATATGTTCCTTTTGATTTATTAAAATCTCTCTGAACCTAGCTTGGTTTTGTGACCGTTCAATCCCAGCTCTCTGGAGCATTGACACAGGAGGATTGAGCATGAGTTTCATAGCAGCCTGGACTACAAAATGAATTTCAGGCCAGCAGGGGTTGCGTTGCAAGATCCCGTCTCAAAAGAGCATCGTCAGTCAATCAGATCTCTCTCCTCCCAGTCCTTAGAGCTGAGCAGCTCACCCTTTTCTCTCCTTTCCTTCTCCTCACCAGCCCCCCTTTTAAAATTATTAACTTTCTAAATTATCAATTAACGTTTCATCTCAGCCACAATTTCCCCTCTGTCTTCTTCTCCCAGGCCTATCCCTACCCCATCCACGCCTTCCAAAAGGGGAGGCCTCCCATGGATATCAACTGGCCAAATCAAGGTATAGACGACTAGATGCATCTTCTTGAGGGTAGAAGAGGCAGCCCAATTAGGGGAAAGAGTCTCAAACGCGGCAGTAGTCAGATAGCCCCTGCTCCCCCTAACCCCGTTTTTGAAACAGGGTGTTATTGTGAGTTTTGGGGTAAAAGGTGTGCACCACGCCTGACCCAGTGTCTTATTCTGTATCATAGACTGGCCTCAAATTCACACTCTTGCCTTGACCTTCTGAGGTGTTCACTACAATGTTTGCTTTCCCTTTTTCTTGTTTGGTTTTCTGAGACAGTGTTTCTCTGTTTAGCCTTGGCTGTCCTTGAACTCACTCGGTAGACCAGGCTGGCCTAGAACTCAGAGATCCGCCTTCCTCTCTGCCTTCCGAGTGCTGGGATTAAAGGCTTGTGCCACCACTGCCCAGCTCCTTTTTCTTTTTAAATGCATATTTATTTGTTCCCTTTAAAACCATTTATGCAATGAGGTGATTGCCCAACAGATGATTGCACAGGGTTATCTCCCTGGACAGGGGCTTGGCAAACAAAACCAGGGAAGCCCTACACCCCTAACCACCCCTCACAAAAGAGATCGTGCAGGCTTAGGGTTTGGCAGCCATTTTTCATGAGGGCCATTGCTACCCCTGTACACCAGGCAGACAAAATCACCTGGAAAGATGACATCCCTGTCTGGATTGACCAATGGTCCCTCCCTTCCAGAAAATTGTCTGCACCATAGCGTTAGTGCAGGAACAGTTGGCTGCTGGACATAATTGAACCTTCTACCTCACCATGGAACACACCTATTTTTGTCATCCAAAAACGAAACGGTAAATGGCACCTGCTACAGGACCTCAGAGCAGTCAGTAAAACCATGGTCCCTATGGGCGCCCTACAGCCTGGTCTGCCCTCCCCTGTGGCCATTCCTGATGGCTACCTAAAACTAGTCATTGATTTAAAAGCCTGTTTCTTTTCCACCCCCCTCCACCCTGAAGATTGCAAACGTTTTGCGTTCAGTCTTCCCATAATCAACTGTGTGGGACCTGTCCCCCGCTTCCAGTGGCGGGTCCTCCCCCAAGGCTTGGCCAACAGCCCTACTCTCTGCCAAAAATATGTGGCTCAAACCATCGACCCCTTCAGGTCCTTCTTCCCTGACCTTTACATGGTAGATTACATGGATGATATTCTTCTGGCGGGACCCAATGAGCGACAGCTCCACCAGGCAGGATTACAATTATCGCTGCCCTCCAAGATCGAGGGCTCCAAGTCTCCCCTGAAAAAATACAAGTACGCCCTTGCCATTTGTTCTTGGGGTTCGAACTATTCCCCCATAAGGTTCTTTCCCAAAAGATTCAGCTGAGGCGTGATTCCCTGCTAACACTTAATGATTTTCAGCGGCTACTGGGTGATATTAATTGGCTGTGCCCTTATTTAAAGCTAACTACAGGTGAATTAAAACCTTTATTTGACATATTGCGAGGAGATTCTGATCCATCATCTCCGCGAACGTTGACCCCAGAGGCCCAAAAGGCACTGGCCAGAGTAGAACAAGCCATAATCGACCAACACGTTGGCTACTACTCCCCAAAATTGCCTCCTCACCTCCTTCTCTTTCCCACCCCGTTTTCCCCTACTGGTCTGCTTTGGCAGGCTAAACCCTTATTTTGGGTCCATTTGTCAGCCTCCTCGACTCGCAGTCTGCCTACCTACCCGCACTCGGTCGCCCGCCTGCTAGGTCTTGGCAGGGAGGCTGCCCTTAAACTCTTTGGCAAAGACCCTGACATTATAGTCCTTCCCTATAATGCCTCCCAAGTCCAGTGGCTCATTCAAACTGATGACGATTGGGCTGTTAACTGTACCTCCTTTCAAGGCATTATTGATAATCACTATCCTGCTGATAGGTTAGTCCAGTTTCTACATAAAATGCCAGTTGTCTTCCTCAAAAGAACTAAGAGTTCCCCAATAGCTGGGGCCACATTGGTCTTTACCAATGGATCCTCCTCAAGCATAGCAGCCTCTATATAGACAAAAGGTCTCCCGATTTATGACTGACTTCTCCTCAGCACAGCTTGTTGAATTATCCGCCATTATAAAGGTGTTTGAGGTTTTACGAGATCTGCCCTTCCACTTGTATACTGATAGTGCTTATGTAGCCACCTCTGTGCCTCTCCTTGAAACAGTCCCCTATGTTGGCCCCTCCACAAATGCCTCCCCATTGTTTTCCAAATTACAAAAATTGATTCTCGCTCGCGATGCCCCTTTCTTTGTGGGCCACATTCGCGCCCACTCCGGTCTGCCCAGCCCCTTAACAGAGGGAAATGATGTGGTGGACCGGGCCACCCAGCTGATTGCCTTGGGGAGTATAGATCATAGGCCTGTTGAGCCTCTTGACGCTGCACGGCTGGCTCATAATTTACATCATCTCAATGCTCATACTCTCAGGCTAAGATTCTCCATTACCCGTGAACAGGCTAGACAGATTGTCCGCCAATGCAAAGGTTGTTTGAAGCTTCTGCCTGAGCCACATCTTGGAGTCAACCCGCATGGGCTGATTCCTGGGGAATTGTGGCAAATGGATGTTACATATTATCCTGCCTTTGGAAAACTTAAATATATTCATGTCTCTATAGACACCTACAGTGGCTTCCTTTATGCATCCTTACAGACCGGGGAAGCTACTAAACATGTTATCAACCACGTCCTTGCCAGCTTGGCATCCACCCCAATACCTAAAATTCTTAAGACGGACAATGGCCCAGGATATACCAGCTCCAGCTTTAAACAATTCTGTGCTCAAATGGGCATCAAACATATCACAGCATCCCTTATAACCCACAAGGACAAGGGATTGTTGAACGGGCCTACCAGACACTCAAAAACATGCTCTTCAAATTACAGTCTGGAGGAGAAGCACTCTACCCCAGAGCAGGCAATTTTAAGACCCTCCTCAACCAGGCCTTATTTGTTCTAACCTTTCTTACATATGACTCTGCGGGCAGATCCACTGCAGACCATCTCTGGCACCCGTCCACAGCCCATAGCTATGCACAGGCGCTGTGGAAAGACCCCCCCCTATCCAACAAATGGCAGGGCCCAAATCCAGTCCTCATCTGGGGCAAGGGGCATGCATGCATTTATGACTCAGAGACACAAAATGCCAGATGGCTCCCAGATCGTCTCAAAACCCTATAACCCTCCCAGGGACCCCTCTGAGAAGGCTTCTCATTGTGTTTAATTCCAGAGACTAAGAAAAGCCAGAGATGTCACTGTCTCCGATGACGCTGCTCCCTTGGATCTTCCTCAAGGCTCTCCTGTGCTCCAGCGGCAGGAACAATCCCTCGCCACATCAACTTTATAACTTTACATGGGTAATTCTTAATGAGGCAGGAGACATAGCTAATTCAACCTCTCGGCTCTCTGCCAATATCCCTTGGGAACCCTTACAGGTTGATCTCTGTGTGCTGGCCCTTGGGGCTCATGACTATTGGGACTATCAAGATTTCTTTATGCCACAGCAAAAGCCCCCCAATCCTGTCTCCCGGCCGGTCTGGCACCCGGGATGTGGTTCCCAAATTAAAAGGTCCATCTTACAAACGGCCCCCCTATATATATGCCCCGGGGAACATCGAGACCGCACTCTTAACACAAAGTGCGGTTTCTCTCCTGATTTTTACTGCGCCTCCTGGGGCTGCGAGACCTCTGGAGACACTGATTGGAAGCCCTCCTCCACCTGGGATTATATTACCCTAAAGAGAAAAGACCCTTCCAAATACACCTTTGGCTCTGGGGCCCTCCCCCTCAAACGGGAATGTAAAGATCAGTGGTGCAACCCCCTTTCCATCACCTTCACCGACGCTGGGAGAAAGGCCTCCTGGGACAATTCCAGAGGCTACGAATGGGGATTGAGACTCTATATACCAGGACGTGACATAGGCCTCACATTTAAAATCAAACTCATTAAGACACTTCCACAGGGCCCTACAATAGCTATTGGACCTAACGCAGCCTTACATCTTAGACAGACGAGCCCAAAAATCATAACAGGGGCTCCCTCGATTACGAGAAAACCGGCCTTAAGCCCCTCCGCTAGCACCCCTTTTCAACCGACCATCCCGGTGGGACCCCCTTCGTCATCCAAACATTATTCTTAGCCTAGTTAATGCTTCCATTGAGACCCTGAGACACAACAATCGGACAGAGTACTTAGAGTGTTGGGTCTGCTGCTCTCGGCCTCCCTTCTATGAGGGAGTGGCTATTATTGATAAACCTCTCTTTACTAATGAATCCAATCAGTTAAGGTGGGGCATTACCAAGAGCCATGGGTTGACCCTTTCCCAGGTCTCCGGATTGGGCCTCTGTTTATTAGCCCCTAATATGCTCCCCCCTCATCAGTTAAGCGAAATTTGTAATCAAACAATTACTGTCAGCTCTACCTTTCAATACATTCAGGCACCCAAAGGCTCTTACTTCATATGCTACACCTGGCTCGCTCCTTATGTGGTTTCAGCTTCTTTATTGACACACAGAGATTACTGTGTCTTGGTCATTCTCATTCCAAAAATTACCTTCCACCATGCAGAAGACCTACTTAGGTTTTGGGAGCGTGGTACAACCCGTACCAAAAGAGAACCCATTACGGCCATCATGCTAGCCGTCCTTTTGGGCCTAACTGCCACAGGAGTCGGAACAGGTATAGCCTCCTTGATTTCTTCTACTCAACAGTATAATCAACTTTCCATAGCTGTTGATAATGATATCCGTGAATTACAACAAGGCTTAAAATATCTTAAAGAATCTGTAGCATCCCTATCAGAGGTAGTATTACCAAACAGAAGAGGGCTAGAGCTCGTCTTTCTACATGAGGTTGGTCTATGTGCTGCCCTTAAAGAAGAATGCTGCTTCTATGCAAACAAGACGGGGCTAGTTGATGATAGCATAGAAAAAATAAAGGAGAGCTTAGAAGATAGAAAGAGAAAGAGAGAGCAAGACGAAGCTTGGTATCAAAACTGGTTCTCCACCACTCCTTGGCTTTCTACATTATTCCCTAACCTCCTGGGACCCCTTGTGGGCCTCCTACTACTTTTGACATTTGGCCTTGGGCTTTTAATAAACTAACCAACTTTGTTAAGTCACAGATTGATTCTGCCCTCCAGAGGCTGGTTGCTGTTCATTACCATCGACGTAGTGCCCAAGAATCCACCGAGGACCTCCCCCCCCCCCCATGCTTCGTCTAGCGGCCTACGGTTTTCAGCCCTAGCGGCAGAGACAGAAACTCCCTGGTATGGCAGGTTGCGGAGGCTCTCCTAAACAGCCTTCCGGCTCCTGACAACCCTTAGCCAACAGAAGTACCTTTGGGCCATAAGCTGTGGAAGAGCCCATGACGGGAATATTGTAGTGCCATGACTCACGCACGCCCTTAAAGGCTGCAGGGTAACCCCATGACGGGATTATTGTGGATCTATTACCTGGGCGCACATCGAGACCATAAAAGAACGATGCCGGGGATGGGGGCCATCCACATAGCCTAAGACAGGGTCCCTGCCCTAATAAGGCTAACATAAAAATCGGGCATGAGTCATGGGTGCCCACTACATAGCCTAAGACAGGCCTTCCACCGACCCTTCTTAGCCGCTCCTCAATTACTGTAAAAGAAAGGGGGAGATGTCGGGAGCCAGGGCCTCCACACCGTTCCTGGGAACCAGTCATGTTTGTATAAGATTAGCTGTCCTTCCCACCTCAGGGAAACAGACCGATCACAAGCAGTTTGGACCACAAACAGTTTGAGCCAGATGGTCTGGCTTGATAAAATAGTTGCACCATGACAGCCGGGAGGCCACAAGCTTCCTTTCCCCCTCCCTCCTGCATTCGTTTTTTTCTTTAAAAAGCGACGTGTCTGAAATAAAGTTGAGACCTTGACAAAACTTTGCTTGGTCTCGCTCTTTTCTCTCGCCCATTTTCCTTTCAGGCTTGGTCCCCCTCGACCCCACGAATAACGAGGTCCCGCTGGGCGGGGCAAAAGATAGTAGATTGATATGAATGAGCCTTTTGATCTTGGTTCTGCCTATTGCTAGACAAATAACCTTGTGTGACCTCTAAGTTAATAGCTTTGCTAAAGGTCATCCAAAAGTCATCTATAAAATTAAAAACACGAGACCAGTGAAGAGAGTGAGGTTTTCTTCCCACAGCTAACATGTTGCTAATCAAATTACCCAATGTGAAATAAATAATGTTTTTCTTCTACATGGGACCCTTTTTTGCTACTGGGGTAGCTAATTCTAGTGCCCAGCAAAGCACCAGAACCACGGTTGCAGAGTCTTGCAAATTCAGTGTCAAGTGATTTATAGCTCAATGATTCACATGAATAAAGCAAAGATTCATATACTAATTACTGACTACTGAAGTGTGCAAAACTGCTTTTTCTGGCTCTCAGTGATTATAATACCTCAGGCTTGTTTTACAGGAAAGGGTGACTGGTCAGAAGGTGCTATAGCATAGCCTATTTGGAAGTGTAACACTTTAATTGGAAAATGCTAATAGTTTTTTTTTTTTAAAAAAAAAACAAAACAAAATATTGACAGAATTGTCATGGCTATTCATCAAAACAAAGCCATCAATGAAATTCTTAGAGGTCTTGATCTTCGCGAATCTGGTTAGTGTGGCATTACATATAACTGTGTTTATGAATGAGACTAGCGTGAACTATCAGAGACTGCCTCAAAACAACAAAAACCCAGAGTAATCTACTCATTGCAACCTTAAATCCTTGGCTTCATGGTTATGTGGTGGGATGTAGTAGGTAAGGTGTGTATACACTTCCAGCTTCTGTTAAACAATGGAGAGTAGTTAGCAAGGAGCAAGCAGTGAACGGAATGCAAGCCTGACACGTGTTGGAAACCTTGCTTTCCAGGTCTGAAAGGAACCATGAACCTGTGTCATTTCGATGACCTCAGGTCACAGGTATTCTAGGAGTTGTCTCCCCAAAAGTCATCCAGGTTACTCACCTAGGTCCTAGCCAGCAGTGTGCTGGGCCCCAGAGGCAAGCCAGTGAAGGAATGTGATGTGCACCCATGGCAAGCCTGTGAGGGAGGACCAGTCTTGTCACCTGTGCCTGATAATGGGCTAATAGGCCTGGCTTTGAAGGTTCAGAGGAAGTTTGAGAGTCTCTTAAATATTCTATCAGGGCCATTCATGACCATTTAGGGCTGAAGAACATGAGGAATAATTCTAGGGTAGAAACTTTGCTTTACTGGGATAAGAGATACTGGTCATCTGGAGCTGAGAAATTAGCTGGGATTAAGTGACCAGCATTGAAGTAAACTTTCCAAAGTATTTCCTCGGGGTGAGCACACAGAGTGGGTCAATGGAGAGCCAAGGTTGCACTTGAGGTTGTCAGCCAAACTCAGCAATGTGTAAGTGTCACCCAGGGAATGCTTTGTTTATTTTTTATTTTATTTTATTTTTTTGCCATTAACTGTGGGATGACTGCCGAGTACAGTAGCTCTGTAATGATGAAGCTGGCCCGAGCCTATGAGATGAGCTCTATGTGCCTTGAAGGGCAGAGAGAAATGGAGCTGCCTGAGCCCGGAAGACCACGAATGGGTGTCGGATACTGATCACTGTTGGACTTTGGTTTAGCTGTGATCTGACTAGAGTTGTGGTAGAGTTCTTTGTAACTTTAATATTTTCAAAACCTATTTTTAATGATGGTTCTTAAATGCTTTTTGTTTTGTTTTGTTTTGTTTTTCGAGACAGGGTTTCTCTGTGTAGCCCTGGCTGTCCTGGAACTCACTCTGTAGACCAGGCTGGCTTTGAACTCAGAAATCTGCCTGCCTCTGCCTCCTGAGTGCTAGGATTAAAGGCTTGCGCCACCACTGCCCGGGGGTTCCTAAATGCTTTAACCTCCCTTTTAGCACCACCCACCAGAGGTATTGGAAAAGAAAGGATATGGGAGAAGTGGACCTGTTTAGAAATGGTTCTTTAGAGCAAGTCCTGTCTGTGCTATCTGGAAATTTGGCAGTTCAGTTCACAGGTTAGCAGGCAACAGCAGGTTGATCCCTTCGCAAACACATCACAAATTCACCAGAAGTCTGGTTCAGTTGAGTCGGGTTATCAACAGGAGTGATATGACCCAGCAGAAACAGCTAGGCCTCAGCCTAGGCACAAGTCAGTAAGAGGGATTACAGAAGTTCTCTGCTGTGCCTCTCTCAGCAAAGGGAAGATCAGCGAAGAGTCAAGACCAACAAGCACTGCACAGCTAGCTCTACAAGCAGGCCAAGCTCAGCCTCTGTCACTGTCCTTTGAGTCCTTTTTTTACCCCCTCCAAACACCACATGCCCTCCACCGGTCTTGCCTCAGCACCTGTGTCTGCCTCCGCTGACATCACTCTGCTGATCAGCCTGAGTCCACAGAAGTGGCAAGAAACGACAACACATCCCCAGAAGTTCTTTGGTGCATTTCTCTCTATGGAGTCTCAAAAATGGAGCTCAACTATACAATGTAAGGAAGACCAATACATTAGTGTAGTTAGTGAAGAATCCATCACATACCCTTTCACATGCTTGCTTTAGCAGAACATCCTTTCTCCTGTGTCTGCTTCAGTAGAGTCTGCCTTAGCCTTTCACCAGTATCCAGTTCAAGAAAACTCTCCTTCACGTGTTTGCCCCAGCAAAACATCATCCAACACAACTGACTCTCCAAAGAACACTTAAGTTTCCACTTCAGTTCATCCTTCTTGATTTTGGCAAATGACTAGTCTAAATTTCTAGGTTATTGAGTCTTAGAACCATGCAGATAACCTTGGTTCCTGGGCTTCCCCTACTGTGTCAATGGGCCAGTGAGCCAGAGCCTACTGCTTCGTTCTGTGTCTGGCTCAGTTCAGCCCTGTGGCTCATCACTAGAGCAGAGCAATGCTATCCCTAATGAGGAACCAGGGACTTAGGCAAACATATGTACAGATGGTAAGGAAGACAGGTATTTCAGGTGCTCCCTGGTGTCACTGGACCCATCAGCAAGTCTCCTTTTGTCAGTGTAGACCACTAGATTCAGTTTTATAGAGGAACAAATGCCTTTGTCTATACATTATGTTGTCACGTGTTGTTTGAGCCTTGCTGAGGAACTAGCTCTAGAGGTGGCACTTGGCCGTCCCACTTCAGACTCTGGGATTCTTTCTTTTAAAATGTCTTCCAAAGCTCTCTACCCTGAGTCAGCCTGGCCCCCTAACTCTGTAACAGGGATAAGAGAGAGCAAGAGAACAGTCAAAGAATAAAGATGTTGTGATTGTTACTTATCTCATGATATAAAGTTCTGTCCCTGTCTGCTTCTTACCTCATCCAAAACCACAGTATGGTAGATCGCTCTACCTAAGTGTATGAAGACTGTCCTGCTGAGTTTTCTATAAGTTTTATCTGGGCACTTATCAAGCCCTACAACTTAACAGTGCATACACAGGTAATGTTAACTTATTCTGTATGCTGTTTGGATAGATGAATTTTTTCATTAAGGTGGCATTATGCTATACTATCTTCCAAGACAAACAGTTACCACTACATCAGCTGTACTAGTTTGTCGTTCTCATGACTATGCTTGTTGATTATTGATCTGTAAAAGCTATTTTGTCTTATAAGTGGGCTGGATGAATTTTGAGAATGAAAAAACAAAAAAAAAACAAAAAACAGAAACCAAAACAAACCAAAACCAAGCCAAACTAAACTAAATCAAACCAAAACCTGGAAAGTTTAAACAATTACAAGGGTCTAAGCAAGGAATGTAAAAAGTCAAAGTTCAAAACCCTGATGTCTATTTATGTATTTATTTATTTATTATATATGATTACACAGTCACTGTTTTCAGACACACCAGAAGAGGGAATTGGATCCCACTATAGATGGTTGTGAGCCATCATGTGGTTGCTGGGAGTCGAACTCAGGACCTTTGGAAAAGCAGCCCAGTGTTCTTAACCGCTGAGCCATCTCTCCAGCCCATGCCTATGGTTTCTACTTTTTTTTTTTTTTGGTTTTTCGAGTCAGAGTTTCTCTGTGTAGCCCTGGCTGTCCTGGAACTCACTCTGTACACCAGGCTGGCCTCGAACTCAGAAACCCACCTGCCTCTGCCTCCCGAGTGCTGGGGTCAAAGGCGTGCGCCACCAAAGCCCGGCCAAAACACTGATGTCAAAGCTCTGATTAAATCAAAGCATTTACTGGTCTATTCTCCAAAATAATTATAAGGACTGGCTTAAGGAACAGAAATGTATGTCTGATCAAAGTGAATGTGAGTGTTTGGTTTTGCTCAAGTTTTATCTAAATATTACACAGTAGTTAAAAGTACCAAAATGACATAGAGGCAGGGGGAGGGGGATGGGATATGGGGTTTCCAAAGGGGAGACCTGGAAAGGGGAAAACATTTGAAATGTAAATAAAGTATCCAAAAAAAAAAAAAAAAACCCCAATAAACAAAAAACCAAAAAACCTACCAAAATGGTGTGACTAACTTTCTGGGAGTTCAGTTTGGAGGCTTATCTATGTGATAAGAAGAATTAAAGGGGAGAATATTTCTCTCCTTGTGTAGTAGTAAATAATTAACCTCAGCAGAGGATTTCTACCCCACCTTGATCATTCAGGTCCCAGATAAAAGACACATAACCTTTATATTTATACTAAGCCTTAAACAGAGCTCTAGCTGGAATCTGCCCTCTATATCATTATGTCTACTTCCCTATCAGAACTCCAAGTAATAAGCTGCCACACTACATCTGGGCCGCTCTTAACTTCAATTGGCTAGACCCCATGGTCATGTTTTTATAATTGACTTGCCCCACGGTGTCTTCTCCTTTCTCTCCTTGTGGTCTCCTTTCCCAGCCCCCAAGCCTTGGACCTGAAACTCTGCCTATCTCTCTTCTGCCCAACTATAAGTTGTTGGCATTTTTGTTCAACAACCAGGGATGATTTGATGGGCAAGCTTACCTTAGCATCATGTGGTTTTTTCTTGAGATCTGAGAATCTCCTGGTCCCAGGGGCTGGGGGTGGGCAACCACAGCCACTATTTAGCGTTATAATACACAGCTATGGAGCAAACTGTAAAACCTTGGTTCTCCAAGGTCATTTCCGAAGGACTCTGGGGCAACTCTCTAAAGGCTCTACAACCTTGAGGAATCACCTGTTCTTTTGTTGAGAGGGCAGAGACCTCACCCGTGAACACTTTCTGAAGAGGAGGGTCAGTACAGAGAAAAAAAATTCCCCCATGCTTTAAGCAAAGCTAAGGTCAAACAAGGCCTTTGAATTATTCCTACATGATGAAACAACTGGGAAAAAAAAAGGTTAGAGGAGCCGGAGTTGCTCTCAAGCCCAGATTGCCCATGAGGATTGGAGACCCAAAGATCTTGACAGTTAAAAGAAAAAGCTACCTGTGTGGTGGTCTTAAGCACCCAGCAGGAAGATGTCCAAAGAATAAAATAGTTGGTGTGATTCTTTAATGCTTTAAATGGTTTAATGCTTTTAATGGTATGTTATGTTGCCTGGACATATGAAATTCTATTTCTCATTAATGGTTTTCTTCTGGATAAGACAAAAACATGACACAGATATAGGACCTCAGAGCTTGGCTAAATTCAACAAAGCGATGCCTACCTGATGCTAAGAGACACAGGCCTATTGTTTTCAAATGATGGTTAAATTTCTTCTCTCTCTCTGTGTCTCTGTCTTTCTCTGCCCCCTCCCCCCAAAATCTGGGAGAGACCTCACACTGTGAGGTTAGCCTTGGGTCATCACTCTCAAGAGTGATGTGAGACTATCTTCTTTTGGGAGAAAGAACCATGCAGTGGAAGTCCTGGCTGGAACGCCCTTGGGGTGGAGGGAGAGGTGGAGACAGGAATTGGGGAGGAAGCAAGTGTAGCAGCTGGGGACCAGGAGGAGAACAGAGGCATGCCTGCCACCACTCTTGTGGTCTTGCATGAAATGGCAGTGTAGAACACTACCAGGAAGCAGAAGGAGAAAGGAAGCCATTGAGCTGTGGAGCCAAGGTATTCCTTCAAAGCCATCTCTCTTCCGACAGCCAGCCTCCACCATCCTAGTACCCCGAATTTACTAATGGATCCATCCAACCCCGGGGTTAGTGCTCAGTCACCTCCGAGGAACACCAGCTGCTGAGTTCCAAGCCTGTTGATTGATACATGGGACTTTTCGGGAGAGGCACTTTGTATCCAAACCAAATCCCAACACAAGGAAAACAGGCGTTGGGCATTTATGAAGAAAAATAAAGATAAAAATAACCCCACATTGATACATTTACTACGTAGTAATTTATTCCAGTTTATACACATAGTAGCAGCCTTTAGAACCAAGTTAGTAAGTAGGTAAACAAGCATTCATTAATTAATATCAGACATAGGAAAACTAAGTCAATGGATTTGGGGCTACAGCTTGTTAGGTGCGTGTTTGCCTAGCAATCATGAGGCCCTGGGCCGGATCCCTAGCACAGCATAAACCGGATGTGGTTACACACCAGTAATTCTAACACTGTGGGAGATTGAGGCAGGAGGATCAGATGCTCAAGGTCATATTCAGCTAGGAAGTAAGTAGAGGCCAGTCTGGACACATAAGACCTTGTCTCAAACGGGGGTGCAGAGGAGAGAAAATTAAGTCAATATGAACTTATTTTGATGTAAAACACTTAGAATATGGATTTGATCAGCCAAGGCTCAATGTCTGTGTATAGCATGAGGGTTATAAATAGATCTGTAAATCGGTATGATGGAATGTTTTGGGTCTAAACTTAGTAAAAGTAACTTAGATTAAAAAAACAAAACAAAGAAACAACTTAGGGGTTGGGAGATGGCTCAGTGGTTGGCAGCACTGCCGGCTCTTCCAAAGGTCCTGAGTTCAATTCCCAGCAACCACATGGTGGCTCACAATCATCTGTAATGGGATCCGATGCCCTCTTCTGATGTACTCGTCATATATACAAAATAAATAAAATCTTTAAAAAAAAAAAAAAGGACTCTCCTTTTAAAAAACAAATCTTAGATGAGGTAACAGGAAAAAGAGGAGTATTCATGGCTGTTAACTTGCCAATTTAAAGGAAAAAGCAAAACTATGTAGTCAGAGCTGGAGAGATAGGTCAAAGGACTCCCACATGATGTCTCACAGTTGTTTGTAACTTCAGTCCCTGGGGACCTGATGCCTTCTTCTGGCCTCTGCAGGCATCAGGCAAGTCCATGGTACACAGACTCAAATACAGGCAAAACATGCATACGCATAAAATAAATTTTGAGAAATTATACTTAGATACCTAGCCTCTGCCATTAGAAATAAGATATGGATATATACTCAAGATAGTGAAATATTTGCTTTGCTTATGTGCTTACTTCTCTTTTCATACACACATACACACATACAGACACACTGAGATCCCACATTCTCACCCAAGAGACTGGGAGGCTTGTTCTCCTGAGGCAGTGCACAAAGGAAGCCAGGCTGCCTTCTGCTGAAAGTGCTTCAGTGAGGAGAATGTTAGGAATGCCAGACACACCCAAGCTTAAATTGCAGGCACCCTTCCCTGGGCAATTCAAGGATGATTTTTCCTTTTCTCAGCCCCAAAGGCTAGGACTGAATTCTAGTGAACAGCAGGCCATAGAAAAACCCCAAACCAACCCACCAACCAAAGGAAGTCTTAATCATTCTACGAATTCACCAAAGACTTGTCAAACAGCTAAAGTTGTTAAGAAGTTCTTTGGTTTCTAAAGTAGATTTTGGGCTGGTGAGTTGGCTCTGTGGTTAAAAGCCTTTGTTACTCTCACAGCGGACCTGGGTTTGATTCCCAGCACCCACATGGTGGTTCATAGTCCTCTGTAATTTCAATCCCTGGGGATCTGGCCTACTCCGTACTTCCAAGTGCACCAGGCACATATATTCACGGAAAATGATGGACACCGGCAAAAAGTCAGACACATAAAATTAATCTGAACTTTAAATAAAAAGTGGTTTAAAAACCTCTCATTGAGATTTGGGGCGTAGCAACTGATCCAAACACTTGGCAGGGTTTTGTTTTGAAAGTAAAAAAATAATTGTTTTGAGACAGGGTCTCCTGTGTAGCCTAGGGTGGTCTTGTCCTCACCTCCAGCCCCATCCCCCTTAGTACCTGGGGTTACAAGCTTTTAAACCACACCCAGCTGGAAGCGTATGCTTAAGAGATTGTATTATAAACTATTATATCTAGAAACAACTTTCTTTCTTTTCTTTTTTTTTTTTTTTGGTTTTTCAAGACAGGGTTTCTCTGTATAGTCCTGGCTGTCCTGGAACTCACTCTGTAGACCAGGCTGGCCTCGAACTCAGAAATTCACCTGTCTCTGCCTCCCAAGTGCTGGGTAGAAACAACTTTCAGAATAGCAATACTGACCCCAGGAAAAAACCTGATCACTTATCTTTAGACTTCAAAGGACCGTCACTAACCTTCTGGGGGTGGGGGGTTGGCAGGGAGCAACCCACCCAGGATCAATTTTGCCGCACGAGATTCTAAAGTCTCCTTGCACACATTATCATGATTATTTCTTAAAATTACTTAGATGCAAACTTCAGAAATAAAATCTGGTTAGTAGTAGGAGCGGAATGGTTTGCGGTGCTTGGTACTTTTCCTTGAAGCTGGAGGGGAAGGCAGAGAGACCATTCCTCAGGAAATAGGCTGTTTACTGAGTACACAAGCGGTAACCACAGAAACACCTGCTACGGCTAGAGGTGCGGCGGAGCCACGCCCCCCTCGCCCACATCCGGGCTCTCCGCTGACGTTCACACGCTCCAGCCGGTTCGCGTATTTGAAACACACGCACAGCCAATCAACCGGCCCCTCTGGAGGCGGACGTTGACATTGACCAATCAGCAATTCCCCCGGGGTTCCAGCCGCTCAAAAGGAGGTTGACAGAGCCCGCCAATCAGCATGGCTCTTAGAGAGAGCGGCTGGGTTTTTGAATCGGAGGCGGCAGCGTCCCTCGAGCCATGGCGGCGCCAGTGAGGAGGCTCAGTGTTTGAGAAGGATAAGGAGGACTGCGCCGCAGTGGTTTTTTTTTTTTTTTAATCTGAGCGTGGTGAGGACTTCGAGGTGAGTGGGGGACGGGAAGGGATACGAGTGCCCGGAACTGTGCTTGGGCCGTGGCGACCAAGGCCGGGGTCTCCGCCCGGCGAGCTCCCACGGCTGCGTACCTGTCTGTCCGGCTCCCCTTCGTGGTCTTTCCCCACATCCGCCTCCTTTCCTGTCCTCTGTTCTCGTCCGGGTCTTCCCTTGAGGAGTCTGGGTTCTCTTCCTGTCTATTCTGCCCAGGGTAAAGGGCGCAGTTGAGACCGGGATTTTGGCTGCCCTGTGACCCGCCCGCCCTCTGCAGTCCCGAGTTGCCCTGATTGTCTTGTGGTTTCCCTCTGGAATTCCTGCAGAATTCCGATTTTCGAATTTTTTAAAAATATAAAACCCAGGCCGCCCCGCCCCTTCCTGGCCGCAGATGTGTGTGGTTAGTGGTTTGCTTAGCGCCCTCAGAGTTAGACCAGACTTGGAGTCGCTGTGTGAGCAACTTTAATATAGTGACTGTAAAATATTGACCTCTAAGTAAACGAGAATCGCTAATTACACTATTAGTAATAACGTAGTTTTGTAGTTTTGGTTCTTTACACTGGATGACGTTTTTAAGAAAAAAAAAAAGTTTATTTGAAAGAAAAGCTAAAATGACTATTTGTTTAAAAAAATCCGTGTGTTGTGAGACAGTGTCTCGGGTACCCCAGCGTAGGCTTGAATTGTGGAGCCAAGGGTGACTTGGAAGGCTGGCTACCAGCCTGCCTCCTCCACCTCATCTCCTGAGTGTTCCGATTACAGGTGTCCTTTCTTCACCTTGCCAGGTTTCTGAGGTGCCTGCCGATGACTTCATGCACGCTACAGTCGAGTCACATCCCGAGACAAAGATGTGTTGTTTTTATGATCACGATTCCGTTGTGTTTGTTTTTAAAAAGTCTCTAGAATATGTGAAAAGGAAGAAAGTGACTGGTGCATTTCAGTGTGCAGTGATGTTGGACGCTAGCTGTAGCATTGATGTACCGCGTAGCTCTTTTGCTGTATATTTTGAAGCTGTTCTGAAAATAAATGACCTATGCATTTAAGCATTTTCAGTGTTTGGGGGTGTAGTGAGATAGGGTTTATTGTGTATCCTGCCTCTGTCATGTGGGTGCTGGGATGTTAGACTGTCACTAGGCCACACATTATATTATCAGTCAACTGTTGGGATTTTTTTCAAGCCGGTCATGTAAACTAAAAGTATCATTAAAAGTGCATTGTAAAGCTTTGGCACAGAGTTGCACTTAATTATAGGCTGCATTTTGACCTTTTTTTTTTTTTTTTCTGGGTCTGGGAGATTGAACTCAGATTTTCTTCCAGGCTTTACCACTAAACTACACCTCAAGCCCTAGTGTATTTTACTACATTATACACCGTGTAGGGAAGCATTCAGAATCCTTTCTGCTAACCTTTTACTTAGGAATTGGAGTTTCTTCGGTGAAGCTTTAGTCTAGATTAAGCTCAGTGTTCTGCTCACCATTTCTTTTATTATTATCTTTGGCTTTTTTGAGATGAGGTTTCATTCGACTCCTCTGGCTCATATGTTCCTTTTGATTTATTAAAATCTCTCTGAACCTAGCTTGGTTTTGTGACCGTTCAATCCCAGCTCTCTGGAGCATTGACACAGGAGGATTGAGCATGAGTTTCATAGCAGCCTGGACTACAAAATGAATTTCAGGCCAGCAGGGGTTGGGTTGCAGGATTCCCATGTCAAAAGAGCATCGTCAGTCAATCAGATCTCTCTCCCCCAGTCCTTAGAGCTGAGCAGCTCACCCTTTTCTCCCCTTTCCTTCTCCTCACCAGCCCCCCTTTTAAAATTATTAACTTTCTAAATTATCAATTAACATTTCATCTCAGCCACAATTTCCCCTCCGTCTTCTTCTCCCAGGTCTATCCCTACCCCATCCACGCCTTCCAAAAGGGGAGGCCTCCCATGGATATCAACTGGCCAAATCAAGGTATAGACGACTAGATGCATCTTCTTGAGGGTAGAAGAGGCAGCCCAATTAGGGGAAAGAGTCTCAAACGCGGCAATAGTCAGATAGTTCCTGCTCCCCCTAACCCCGTTTTTGACACAGGGTGTTTTTCTGAGTTTTGGGGTAAAAGGTGTGCACCACGCCTGACCCAGTGTCTTATTCTGTATCATAGACTGGCCTCAAATTCACACTGTTGCCTTGGCCTTCTGAGGTGTTCACTACAATGTTTGCTTTCCCTTTTTCTTGTTTGGTTTTCTGAGACAGTGTTTCTCTGTTTAGCCTTGGCTGTCCTTGAACTCACTCGGTAGACCAGGCTGGCCTGGAACTCAGAGATCCGCCTTCCTCTCTGCCTCCCGAGTGCTGGGATTAAAGGCTTGTGCCACCACTGCCTGGCTCCTTTTTCTTTTTAAATGCATATTTGTTCCCTTTAAAAACATTTATGCATATTCGTTTGTTTGGGCAGGGATGCCCTGTATATAGCTCTGCTAGTCCTGGCAGTCTCTGTGTGGACTAGACTGGCCTTGAACTCAGAGCTCCACCTGTTTCTGACTCCCAAGCACTGAGATTAAAAGCATGTGCCACTACACTTGGCTCTTAATTTTAATGGGGCACTTTTTTAAAACAAAAATTGAAAATAGTTCTTTCTCTCTCCCTCTCTCTCTTCCTCTTTCTCTCTCCCTTTCTCTTCCCCTCTCCCCCTTCCTCCCTCCCCTCCCATCTCCCAGGTTCAAGCTTCTCTGATGATGGCTGAACGAAACACTGATGTATGGGAATCTAGCAGAATGTTGATAGACGGCATTATGTTGTGCCATTTCTTTAAGTGACTTAGAGCCCTGTATTTTATACTAGAAATGAGCTTTAGGAAAGGTCAGAAAGGCTGTGTGAAGTTGCTCATTGCTTCTGAATAAGCTTGCTTCTGTTGAAGCTCCTCCGTAGAGACCTTTAGAATGGCTGCCATGGTTAAGACAATAAACAACACCGCAGTGTGAATAGTGTATTAATGAATAGTTATTTGTCCTTTGAAGACACCTACTGAGTTTCTATCCCGACCTGCGTCTGAGCCGCCATACGTCTGCTTCCTTCACTTGGAAACTGAGATTTAACTTCCTGCAGAGAGGAGCCAGGATGCAGGCGTCTGACTTAAGCGGCTGATTTTACAACAGTGTGTAGGTCTGTACTGTGTACCTGTACACCTAGAATCACCACCCAGAAATGGAGAGTTGTACTTTACTGTTTCTCCAGAGCAGACAGCTTAGACTGTTTCTCTACTAAGAATGTGAGCAGTCTCTGACTACTTTGTGAATCTGAACGAGGAAAAAGTGAATCAGACACTTGTGAATCAAGTGAGGTTCAGCTCTGAGGTAAAGATGAGATTGATGGTTATATCTGCCTGCTATTTAGGATATTTCCCCAGTCCCGTTAGGTATGAACCCAGGACCTTGCGGTTACAGCAAACCCCAGCTCCATACTTCAGCTAAACTTCCTTCCTCACTTGTCTCGCCTTCCAGTCCTTAGGCCCCAGAAGTCTAAAAGAGCTTCCTTTCTTAGTCCAGATTTATAGTGGCACTAAGTTATGTTTCTCTTGCCAAATCTTGGAGATGTTTGGGAATTAATATAAAAATGCCAATAATATGTTAGCGTAACAATGATCTATGGTTTCTGAGAATCCACATAAAAGTTAAGAGTGATGTTTGAAGTTGGCATGCTCTGTAGAGCTGATCACCGTGAAATCCGTGCCGTTGTAAACTACATTGCAGTTTGGGCGTGGAAACTGCTTAGAAACACCTCGTTGCCGCCGTATAGGAAGAACTTGAGGCTGGACCTTGGTTTGAGACTGACAGGAGTTCTGGGCAGGCAGGATGAGGTGAAGAGGAGAGTTGGGATTACTGGTAGGTAGATGTGTAGACATTTGGAGAAGTTGGTTGAAGATAGATGCAGAAGAGACAGGAAAATATCTGTACCTTTTGTGGGCGGGGAGTGTTCTTTATTTTTTATTGTATTTCTATAAATCATTCCCGAGCAGTTTTATTTTATAGAAAAGAAAACGTAGGCTCATGGAGGTTTTGAGACAGGCTCTTGTACCCCACATTTGCTTTGAGTTCGTATTTCCGGGGATGCCCTCCACCTCCTGATCTTTGTACCTCCACCTCCCGTGTGCTGAGATTTCAAGTATGAGCTTACCCCCTGGGCCTAGCTTACTAATTCTAGATCCACATGTTGTGATGGTTGGCGGCTCCAAGAACCACACCAGGTCACACAGTTCCACCTGGGCTTTACTGAAAGAGAGAGGGGCAAGGTGGCTGTGAGAAGGGGGGGAGATAGATCAGAGGGTCTTCCGTTTATATATAGTGACCTAGCCACAGGTAACGGTGGGAGGTGCTGTCGCCTGGGTGTGATGTCACTGGTTTGGAGGTCCTGATGCCAACACCACAAGTACAGCATCTAAGTCAGTGGCTCTCAGTCTCTGGGTCTCCATCCCTTTGGCCATCACATATCCTGCATATCAGATATTTATAGTATGATTCATAACAATAGCAAAATTATCGTTATGAAATAGCAATGAAGTAAGTTTACAGTTGGGGAGAAAGTGTGTTACAGGCTCGCAGCCCTAGGAAGGTTGAACACTGTTGTAAAGCTTGTTGTTCAGTGACCATGTTCGTCCCAGGTATTCACATTTCAAGGTTTACTGTTTCAGCCTTCACAGAGTGGTGCAGACAATGGCTGACGACAGCGTGTTACCATCTCCTACTGAGATAACGAGCTTGGCAGACTCTTCAGTGTTTGATTCTAAAGTTACTGAAACGTCCAAGGAAAACTTAGGCATGGTGTCTATTTCCAGTGTTGATGGTAAGCCTAGTACCTGCTTTTAAAAACACACAATTGTTAGTTAAATCATAGAATACTTACTACTGAATTTTTTTGTATTGAGTAATTAGGGCTCTGTGTCTCCATTCTCTGTCCATCATTTTTGGGTTAATGCTTCCCCGATTTGAATAGAGGAGTGAGGCAGTCTTGCTATAACATTGTTAAGCTGGAGTGTATTCATGCTTGTGGTTTACTGCTTTGTAATGTTTTCTTCTAAAGTTCCGTGTAAGGAGGAAGGTCGTGCTTCATAATGCTTCTTTAAAGCGAATTGTTTCTTTAGTGTTGTATGCCTTTTGCTGCAATGTATATAGCCTTTTAAACAGTGATGCATGGTCAGATATTTTTGTAGGAAATTCAGAATTACATTATTTTAACTTCTGGGAATATTCCGCTCTCCTCAGACATAGACTTTCTAGCTAGAAAGAGGGCCTAGGAACTGCTAATTGTGCTGTTGGTACCTTATAACCACACTGAACCATTTTACATCTTCACAGAAGAAATGCCTGAGGTTGAAGCGAGAGTGATAATGGTCCAGGAAGCTGGGGAACAAGAAGAGCTTCTAAAGGCCTTAAAGGTAAGGGGTTTGGGTTTGTTGTCCATTTCTAAAGAGATTCTTCAGCCAGCTTTGTAAATACTTTCCTGTCTTTCTTAATCTCACACTTAAGTCTCTTTTCTACAGACTATTAAGATAATGGAAGTCCCTGTTATAAAGATAAAAGAAAATTGTCCTGGAAAATCGGATGAAAAATTAATAAAAAGTATTATTAATATGGTAGGTCAAGCACCTCATTGCATGTGGCATGCTCCACTTCCCTTGATTGAGCTATTTCACTCTGGTCACTGGAATCGGGCACGAGGTGGATTGTGCACTCTGAATCAGAAATGTTAGAAGTAGCTTTTAGAATTAAGTTGTTTTGAACCCGAAAATTAGAGCATCTATTAGAAGCTCAAATTTTAGAGACTTAATTATTTAAGAAAAGGATGTAATAGGTACAAAGATCTGATAATTTTCTTACATGCACCTCCCCTATTAATTTTATGTTTAGTTTAAATTCTTGCTATTTTCCAGTATATAACAATAAGCAGTGGTTATCAATTACTTGCCTCAGAATTTGTAGTTTATAAATTCTTTAGTTTGTCTCCATAATAATCACTATTTATTATATTTTATCAGATTGAACCCAGGGTCTTGTGCATACTGGGCAAGCATTTTACTACTAGGCTAGTGCCCTGGCCTTCAGTTACATTAGTTTGCTAGGGCTGTTCAAACAAAGTATCACAGACTGCGTAAATAATACCAATAGATTAAACAACAGAACTTAAAGTCTAAAATCAGTGCCAGCGGGTCTGGTGTTCTTTGGTCTGCATATGGCTTCCTTGCTGCATCGTGCACGGCCTTGTTTCTGTGTACTCCATCTCTGCTGCTTATTGGGTGTGGTCAGATTTCTTAGGAACACCTGAGCTGAGTCAGATTGGATGAGGGCCACCCTGAACATCTCATTTAACTCCAGTTGTCTCTGTAGTGACCTTAGCTGTATACAGTCACATTGAGAGAGAACATTGAGAGAGAAGGTTTCATTCTTCATTTTGGGTTAGCTTTCAACATAAGAATTTCAGGGATAGATGATTTGGTCCACCACTCTATCTAATAGTTTATTACTATATTCAGAGTTCTTTGTTCTGTTCTGTTCACACAGGAATTATGTGGGCTTTTTTTGTTTGTTTGTTTGTTTTGAGACAGGGTTTTCTGTAGCCCTAGCTGTCTTGGACTTGCTTTGTAGATTAGGCTGGCCTCGAACTCAGATCTCTGCCTCCCGAGTGCTGGGATTAAAGGCATGCCCTATCACAGCTGTGCCCCCCCCCTTTTTTTAAATGAAGATACTTTTAATAAGATACTTGCCTTTCTTTATTACATATGTGTCCTAGTGCAGCCAGCTTGGCTCATGACCTCTCTTTCAGTGTATGTATTGAAATGATAATGTTCCTCAGTAACCTTTTACTAAGTTCTGTGGTATTTTTTTGAAGATAGCTGCATATGTAGGTTATTATTTTTCTTGTTCAGAATAAAAATTGGTGGATATATACCTCATGCAGTATATCAAAATACATGTACTTAAATTTTTAAAAATGTGTAGCCTAGTGGCTCATGCCTGTAATCTTATCACTCAGGAGGCTGAGGCCAGAAAGATTGCTGAGGGTTTAAGGCTGTCCTGGGCAATCCTTGCCTCCAAAAACAAAACCAAACAATAAAAAGTAAGGCTCATGGGTAGAGTGCTTGCCCAGCATACTTTGAGTTTTTGGTTCAATCCCCATTTCTACCAAAAACTAAAACTGCAATACCAGAAAGGAAATTTTCTGGTGTTCTAGTACCTGGAACTTACTGTGCATGCTAGGTGGCCTATAGACCACAGAGTCACAGAGTCTGTGTTTACATCTTCACAGTAAGGCCTTAATGTATATGGGGATATGTGACATATAGAGTAGAGAAATATGGTTCTCTGGTATATGTTATGTTGGTAATTGTAGGCTTTTACAGTTAAATTTTCTAAAAAGATGTCAAAAAATACAGGCGTCATGTGTTTAGGGAGTCGTGTAGTATTTTATGTGACCTATGAATTATTTTTATTTGTAATAACTATGAAAAAAACCCAGGAAATGAAAGTGCCCTGTGTAAAGATGGACTCAATGGAAGAATTTGAAAGTTTGGATTCCCCAGAATTTGAGAATATATTTGTAGTTACTGACTTCCAGAATTCTGTCTTTGATGACTTACACAAGGCCGATTGTAGGATTGTTGGACCACCAGTTATACTCACCTGTGCACAGAGGGGAGAGGTAAGAAACGTATGTTTATCATCTCAAGAATACATTTTTATTAATGCATTCTTTGAAGATTTATAATTAGAAAATGCTGTTAATTGTTGAGTGCACGTAGCACTTAGAATAAGAAAAATTTGCTGTTGCTGGGTATGGTGGCTCATGCCACCAGACTTGGCTTCTAGGAAGGTGTACACAGAAACCTTTGGTGTTTTCACTTAAAACTGGTGTCATAGACATTATCATAGATTTTAATTAGGAAAATTATTTTAATAATTTTCTTTTTTTTTTTCTTTTTTTAAACAATATGTGAGTGTGTGAACCTTGGGTATTGAAAAGTTAATTGACAAATAGTGAAATCTTTAAGCTTCAGGAATATTTTTCTAAATCCTAACTGAAAAGGAAGCTCACGGGTTTGAAATTGTGTCCTGCAGCCCTTGCCGTTTTCCTGCCGGCCGCTGTATTGTACGAGCATGCTGAACCTGGTGCTCTGCTTCACTGGGTTCAGGAAGAGGGAGGAGCTGGTAAGTATAGGGCGGCTGGAATGACACTGTCCTAGTAATTAAACTGCATTTATTCATTTATCTATTTCTGCTTGGTGTCATGACTTCATTTAAAAAGTCTTGAAGGAAAAGTGACTATCAGGCTCTAAATTCTAGAGAAGTTCTTAAGTTAAAAAAAAAGAAAGACTGTTTTGTAAGTGATAGTTGGCCTGTGAACTGTTTTACTCTCTTGTTAGTTATTAGTTACATTGGTTAATTGAAGTTGTTTTGTTATACAAAATGAATATCGTTTTACAAGCCAAGCTTTGAAGTATTTTTACCACCGTAAATAAGTCATAGAAACTTTCTGTGGTCCACAATATTTCCTAAGTTGGAACTAGTAAGTATTGCTGTAATTTTGTGGGAAGACTATTGATGTTATATCACCTGATATTAAAATTCAATATTTGGGGGCTGGAAAGATGGCTCAGTGGTTAAGAGCACTTGCTGCTCGTTAGAGGACAGAAGGTTGTTTTCTAGCATCCATGTCCGGTCTCGAAGTGGCCTGTAGTACCAGCTCTGGGGACACCTGCTTCTGGCCTCTGTGGCTACCTATTTGTGTGTGTGCATACTTGCAGACACATACATAAAGATAAACTCTAAAAAAAAAATTGCTATGTTTGTTTGTGGGTATCCGTACAGATTTGGCTCCAATTCTCAGTGTTGTAAAAAGAAGAAATAAGGTGAGAAAATGAAGAGGAGCAACGTGTGTTGAGGCCGTACTGGAGTCGGTTGTCTGTACCTTACGCCCTGCGTTGTTTGTCTTTGTGTGGATTGACCTGCAGCAATAGCAAGCCACTCTTTGAAAAGCTTTCTTAAGTTTTGTAAAGTAGTTGTGTTAAGTGAGTTATTAGTATAGGTTTTATTCCAGTTAAAAATTAATTTCGCTTACTTTTTTCTTTTTAGGTCAAGTTGGTGACATTGGTTCATCATATGGGAGGAGTTATTCGAAAGGAGTGTAATTCCAAAGTAACACACCTGGTGGCGAACTGTACACAGGGGGAAAAATTTAGGGTGTGTAGGCTTACTGTTTTTGTTCTTCAGTATAGTGTTACTCGGTAATGTTTCTTTTGAGATGGTCTTATACTGTAGTCCAGGATAATCTAGATATGATTATGTAGGCCAGACTAGCCTTGAACTCACTAGTGTCCTGTTTCCGCTGCCCAGCTCCTTCACAGGCGTGATCTTCTGTTCACTCTTCTGTTGATTCTACTGATTTTGAGGATCAGATGGAGGTTTGCCATTGGTATGGCAGTAAAGGGTTTGTGACAGAGCTTAGTGTACATGGAGGACTCATTCAGTCCCTAGCACTGCTTACCTGTCCTGATAGTGCACGGGTAGAATACCAGCATGTACACAGTGGAGACAGGAGAATTGTGTCTTTGCCCGTCCTATGTAAGTCCCTATCTCAAAAACGAAACCTTGACTGAGACTGAGGTTAGCTGTTGATGTGTGATTGACAGGGGTGGTTGGGAGATGGTCCTGCTAGTAAAGGCTAGGCCAAGACTGAGAGCAGGCAGTTCACTGCTGAAAATCATGAAAAATGGTTTCATACCACCTCCCGAGGGTGGAGCAGAGATTAAATACCTTTTGCAGGAAGGAATGTCTGGGAAGGGAAGTTTATTGGCTAAACTTTTAGGGTCTATCTAGGTACCTCATTAGTAAGGAGAACTCTGTTCTGATCTACATGACCATAGGTCATGTTCCTGTGTGGTCATGTTCCTGACAGGGGCCTGGCCGGAGAGCTTCTAGGGTTTCCAAACCGCTCACCCTAAGCTTCCTGGCCCAGTCCACTGCCCCACAGTCTTTACTTGTTTTCTTTTGTAGTCCTGTTTTAACCATTTCTTCCAAGGTGTGAACAGAACAAACGGAGAAATCAAAGAGCTATGTAATTATGGAGAGCAGAGTAAACGGTCCGGGTACCATGGAACTTATTTTACAGCCACCATAACTTTAACAAAATATAATGTAACATTCTGCTAGTGATTTTACATATAATTCTTTAGAAGCACTTCCTTTTAAAGATGAAAGCCCATTGTAATCGGTGTTAATATTCTTAGGTTGCTGTAAGCCTGGGTACTCCAATTCTGAGGCCAGAATGGATTTATAAAGCGTGGGAAAGACGCAATGAACAGTAAGTGCTTAGGAATCCATAGTTTTTATTGGGTGACCTCAACATGTGATATCTTGGGTTTTTTGGAAGTATTTGTTTTTTGTTTGTTTGTTTTTGTGTACTTGAGTATTTTTGTACTACATGTATACAGTGTCTGAGGAGACCAGAAGGTGGCAGGCATCAAATCACCTGGAACTGGAGTTACCATGTGGGTGTTAGGATCAAGCCTCCGTCCCTGGAAGAGCAGCCAGAGTTTTTAACTACTGAGCCATCTCTTCAGCCCAACATATTGTCATTATTCTGAAGTGTGGTTAACATTTGCTTTAAAGATAAAGCCATGTGCCAACAAAAACTAAGTTTGTAAATGGTGTAGAAAACATGAATTCTTTGAACAGCTTAGGGAATAAAACATAGTTTATAAAACATTATAATAAACATATAATAAAAACAAGACATAGGTTTTGAAACAAATCATTGGGTTTTTTGCTTTGTAAAATCACTTCTCAGAATTAAAAGAACTTTGTGTGTGCATGATTGAATGTGTGGGCTTGCATGCTGCAGCACAGATTTATTTGGAGGTCGGAGGGTGACTGTGGACTTGTGTTCTCTGTCTACTGTGTATGTGTTGTAGGGATTTACCTTAGGTTGTTTGGAATTCATGGCAAGAAGCTTTACCTGCTGAGCTAGCTCATGGGGCTGGTTTTTGTAAAATTTTTGCCTGGGCAGTCCAGATGCTTTGGCTGGAGGTACTTGCTACCAAGCCTGATGACTTGTGTTGGATCCCCAGGGCTCACATGAGGGGAGGTTAGACTTGTGGGCATTGTTGTCTGACTTCCATGTTTGCACTGTAGCACCCATGTGCACACATACCAATGCGTTTTTTCCATTATCATAAATGTTGTAAAATTTATTAGACAATAGCTTAATGTTTTCAGGTATTTGGATTATGTTTTTATTCTACTTTATATTTGGAAACATTTGAATTTGTCCTTAAAATTTATTATTTTTTTGCTAACCTTCTAGTTTCGCATTGTCTGCTGTGGTACTTCATCATTATATCAAATCTTATCAAATTGGAGAATGTCTGTATCACAGAGTTTCAGAAGCCCAGCCAGTATTTGAATGAGGTGGAGGTTGTCTGTGATTATTTGTTAGATGCAATGACTCCCAGGCCTATACATGTTAATTTCAACTCCTACTAAGCAGCATCCCAGCCGACCTCCTCTTTTATTAAACAAAACAAAGCAGACAAAACCAAAACGAACTCTTTAGGACTTTATGTAAAATATTTTCAGTAAATGCATACATTGTTCTAAGACCTTGGGAATTACTGAGATTTCACAAACTTATTTTGCCTAGCTGGTGGAATTTAAGCTGGTTTTAGAAGTGCACATTTTGTTTTTAGGTGTTTCTGTGCAGGAGTTGATGACTTTAGAAATGAATTTAAAGTTCCTCCATTCCAAGATTGCATTTTAAGTTTCCTGGGATTTTCAGATGAAGAGAAACACAGTATGGAAGAAATGACTGAAATGCAAGGTCAGCTAACATGGCGTATGTGGTGGTTGATATTGTCCAGAGACAAGCATCTGAGCATATCTGAGAGGGAGTTTCTAGACTGAGTTAATGGAGGTAGAAGACCCACCCTAAATGTGAGTGGTACCATTCTGTGCACACAAAGGTAGAAGTAAGCTGAGTGCCTGCATTTGTGTCTCTGCTTATTGTGGTGTGACCAGCTGCCTTGTTCTTTTTCTGCCTTGGCTTATCTGTCATCAGTGAGCAAAACAAACCCTTTAAGTCCTTGTATAACTGCTATCAGGTAAATAGCACTTCACAGTCCATAGCTGCTGTGGAGATGGGGATCTGGAGAACAGTTATGTGGCTGATCTGTGTGTGATCCTGTTCTGTTTAGGAGGTAGCTACTTACCAGTTGGGGATGAAAGGTGCACTCACCTTATTGTTGAAGAGAATTCGGTAAAGGAACTCCCATTTGAACCTTCAAAGAAACTGTTTGTTGTCAAGCAAGAGGCAAGTAACTCCAGAATGAAATTAGTTAGTTTTAACAATACTGTGCCCTCTCTGCTAAGGTCAGTCTAAAATCTTAATTAAAATATTCTTCTCTCTTTTAGTGGTTCTGGGGAAGCATTCAGATGGATGCTCGTGCTGGAGAGACCATGTATTTGTATGAAAAGGTGTGTGTTTGCTCTTGGTGCTGTGAATTTGTGCAGAATTAATACTATTGTATTTAGAACATTTAGAAAGCATGGTATAATTAGTATTATCTAGGTGTTTAGGAGAATTATTTGAATTTATGTATACATGCATACACATATAGATACATATTTATACATATGTACATACATACATATATAAATATACACACACACATACACACATATATTTAGACTCTTGATGTCAAGTTCTTTAACATTTAAAATGTGCTTTAGATGCAGTGAGAGAGCTCTTCAAACTCTTATTGAACTTGGAATATTTTTCAGAAAATATTGAATTCTTCAGTTCTCTCACTGCTCTATTCTTGGAGACACAAGGAAAAGTAGTGTGGCTCATTCTTTCTCAGTCCATGCTCTAGAAAGAGTAGCCAGTAAAAATACAAGCTAAGCCATAAGTGGAGAAGGTACCATGAACAAAAGGTGTTAGGGTGCCACATATGGTGGTGTCTGGACCACTGTTTCTTAATGAAGCTTCTGAACTATCTAGAAGACTATTAAGATTATAAGAATTAGTGTACAAAAATTTAGGGTTTTGTGAGTTGATGCATCTTCCATGTTCCTGTTTGTCAGAGTCATCATAGTAAAACTGAACACCTTTGTTTGTGCTTTTGACTTCAGGCTAATACTCCTGAGCTCAAGAAATCGGTGTCTCTGCTTTCTCTAAGTACTCCAAACAGCAGCCGCAAAAGACGGAGATTGAAAGAAACCCTGGCTCAGCTCTCCAGGGAGACTGACCTCTCTCCTTTCCCTCCCCGTAAGCGGCCCTCAGCCGAGCATTCCCTTTCTATTGGATCACTTCTGGATATCTCCAACACACCTGAGTCCAGCATTCACTATGGAGGTAGTAATTCACATTTCACGGAATTAATCTTTAAGATGGAGTGTGCTGGAGTGACTAATAGAACAAATTCCAGCTACAGTGAATGAACTGGAAAATCCTTTTTCTTTTAAAAAAAAGATTTATTTATTTATTATATAAAAGTACACTGTAGCTGTCTTTAGACACACCAGAAGAGGGCATTAGAGACGGTTGTGAGCCACCATGTGGTTGCTGGGATGTGAACTCATGACCTTTGGAAAAGCATTCAGTGCTCTTAACCTCTGAGCCATCTCTCCAGCCTGAAAATAATGTTTTTTCTTTTTTTAAAGATTTATTTATTTATTATTTATTTTTTATTTATATGAGTCCACTGTGGCTGTCTTCAGACACACCAGAAGAGTGCATCTGACCCCATTACAGATGGTTGTATGCTACCATGTGGTTGCTGGGAATTGAACTCAGGACCTTTGGAGGGAGGAGCAGTCAGTGCTCTTAACCGATGCGCTATCTCTCCAAGGACTTTTTTCTTTTTTGTTTGTTTGTTTGTTTTTCGAGACAGGGTTTCTCTGTGCAACCCTGGCTGTCCTGGAACTCACTCTGTAGACCGGGCTGGCCTCGAACTCAGAAATCTGCCTGCCTCTGCCTCCTGAGTGCTGGGATTAAAAGCGTGTGCCACCACTGCCCGGCAGGCTTTTTTCTTAATATCCTTGGTCTAGTTGAGGAAACAAGACACTTCAAAACAAAAGTTGAGTGTAGCTTGGTAAGGTGATACGCCCCTGTAATTCCAGGACTGGTAGGTCGAGCCCAGAAGATGAGTGTGAGACAGTCTGGCCAAAATGAGACTTGGGCTCAAAACCAAAACAACAGAAACCCAGAAAAGAAAGACAAGTCCTGTAAAACAATCAGCTGTGCACAGTGATGCTTTTGTTGGGTGATTGCTTACTATATGCTTTTTGTGTGGTTGTAAAAGGTGGTGTCTATCACAGGCCACTCAACTTCAGACAGGGGAGTTATGAATTGTCCAGGGCTATGTAGCTGAAGAGTGACAGATGTTTTTTCCCTTTTCTTTTTGAGGCAAGGTCCAATGTAGCTGAGGCTGGTCTTAAACTGCCGATGACTCTGATCCTCAAGCCCTGGGTTTATAGGCACGCACACACCCGTGTTAATTTTAATACTAAACAGTTCTAAGAAGTCATGGAGAAAGTGAGCTCAAATGAATAGGTAGAGAAGTCAGCAGGGTGATGTCGCTTTGTGTTAAACCAGGACTCATACAGTTAACCCTATTATGGTCACCAGCATTTCTTTCGTCTGTAAATATGCAGTATTTTCTAGCTTTAAGATACAGAAAGTGGGGCTGGAGAGATGGCTCAGTGGTTGCGAGCACTGACTGCTCTTCCAGAGGTCCTGAGTTCAATTCCCAGCAACCACATGGTGGCTCACAACCATCTGTAATGGGGTTCGATGCCCTCTTCTGGTGTCTGAAGACAGCTACAGTGTTCTCACATACCTAAAATAAATAAAAATCTTTAAAAAAAAAATACGGAAAGTAAAGGCCTTTGACTTCATAGTATTCTGTACTAGTTGAAACACACGCTAGGAAGGCACCCTTCTCTCCATTCCCAGCCCGTGCTGTGAGACGGGAAGGGGAATATTGCCGTGTGGCCCAGGGTGAGTAATGAGGTTAGATGTGCACTTCTGTAGCTACTTCGGAGACCTTCCTTCCTTCCTTCCTTCCTTCCTTTCTTTCTCTCTTTCTTTTTTTTGCTTTTTCAAGACAGGGCAGGGTTTCTCTGTGTAGCCCTGGCTGTCCTGGAACTCACTCTGTAGACCAGGCTGGCCTCGAACTCAGAAATCCGCCTGCCTCTGCCTCCCGAGTGCTGGGATTAAAGGCGTGCCCACCACGGCCCGGCGGACATCCCTTAAATAACTGTAAATAGTTATAACAAACTGTTCTAACGCTGATAGCGTGAAGCACTCTAGTACTTTAGATTTCTCTAGTTGTCTTAATCATGTCCTGATTTCTAGCTCTCTGATTCCCTGAACAACAATAAGAAACTCTTGTATTTTAGTTTAGGATGCAATCTAGGGTGCCTGTTATCACCATTTAGTTTCTTCTCATTGAGGGATTTCCTTTAATGTAATGACTGGGTAAATCTGAAACGTATAGGCCATTTACTTGTAGAATGTCTGTCAGCTTTTTAGTTGGTTTTGGGGTTGAACATAGAACTTCACATGTACCGGGTGAGCGGTCTCCCTGACCCATGTTCTCAGCTCTGGATCAGTGACCTTTTTGGTCATTGTCTTTTCTGGCCTCTTCCCACGAGGAAGTTTTACTTGAACAGAAATCTATGGCGGTGCTTTACCATGTCTGTATACTGTTTAGATCTGCCTTCCAATTGGACCTTTCTTCTTTTCCAGAAACGCCGAAGTCTTGTGCTAAGTCTTCCAGAAGTTCTACTCCAGTTCCTCCAAAGCAGTCAGCCAGGTGGCAGGTGGCAAAAGAGCTCTACCAGACTGAGAGCAATTATGTCAATATACTGGCCACAATCATTCAAGTGAGTCTGCGTGTGACTGTGGAGTGATGCCCATTGTTGAAACCTCTTCCCCCTTGTCTTCCTTTGTATGCCTTTGTGTTTTGTTCTTTTAAAGAATACTGGGTTTTCTCTTGGTGCTAGTGGTGGATATGGGGTTGCGATAAACCTTGTGTGTATTTCTGTCTGGGCTGGTACTTAACATATAGTGTGGTCTGGCCTCAGACTTAGAACGATCTTCCATCCTTTGCCTCTTGCGTGCTCCGATAATAGGTGTATGTACCACCTCCACAGGAGGATGACTTAGAAGACCAAGCCAAGTAGGATTGCACTAATGTTTTTTTCTAAACAATAGTACTTAACTGCAGTGTTTATTAAGAGTAGTGCCAGTCAGAAGCTGCCACGTACTTGGTCTTCTAGAAGTGCTTTTCCTGTACTGCTCAGTCTTTGTGTACCCTCGTGGCTCTTGCAGTGTCTTGTGTTAATTACTACCAGACACTTGTGCCTAAAGACCCTTGTAAAAGGTGTGTGTCACCCGTGCCTCCCCCCCCCCCGTACCCTCCCCCACCCCATGCCGCTCTACCAAACTGTGTTGACAACACCGACTACATTTGGATTCTTTTTTTAAAAAAAAAAAAAAAAAAAAACAAAAACCAGATTTATTTTATGTATATGAGGACACGGTAGCTGTCTTCAGACACACCAGAAGAGGGCTTCGGATCCCATTACAGATGGTTGCGAGCCACCAAGTGGTTGCTGGGAATTGAACTCAGGACCTCTAGAAGAGCAGTCAGTGCTCTTAACCTCTGAACCATCTCTCCAGCCCTACATTTGGATTCTTACAAGTTCCACATTGTTAAGATACTGCTTTATGTTTAGAAGTGATAGAATTTTCTGAAATTTGTGTTCTAGAGAAATTACTCTATTTAATGCTGCATATATGTAACAAAATATAGTCTCTGCTATGACTGAGAAGCTGTACAATACTGATAACAGTAATTTGTTCAGGCTTTTCCTGACACCTTTGGACTTCTGATCCCCCTGTTTCTGCCTCTTAAGTGCTAAGACTAGTGTACTAGAGTAGTGTGCACTACTCTGCTAGGCTTTTGTGGTGCTAGGGATGGAACACAGGACTTCCTGCATGCTCTACATGTGTTAGTCAAACACTACTGACTGAATTACATCCCTAGTTCTAGGTTTTTGCTGACATTTATGGAAACTGTGTAAAGTTTGTAAAAAGTACATAATGCTTAGGGTGATGTGCTTGCTGTGTGGCGTGGGGCCTAAATCACTGCTCTCCAGAGCCCTGCAATGCTGCGTGAGCTTAGCTCCTACGATTCCAGCCTTACAAGGTAATGTGTATCCCCAGAGCAATGTGACCAGGGAGATTAGCCACTTTGGCTAGCTTTGGGTTAGACCAAGAGGACCTGCTTCATTTCAATGCTTGAGGTGGAAGAGCCATGGAGGGTGATTCTCACCATCAACCTCAGGTTCTCCCCCATGCACATGCACGCAGATACACACATGCCATACACACGCATGTATCACCATTACAGGGACAGGTGAGAGCATATGCAAAATACGTGAGGCATAGATTTTAGTGTCCATATATATATCATTAATACAACTTACCCAAAACTTCTAAGTTGCCAAGCAATTTATCATTTCTAAAACACTGACTCACACCTTGCCCCCAGTTTTTGTAATCAGGGCGAACTCTATCTACTAAAATCAAATAAAAATACATAAAGAAAACCACAGCTGGGCATAGTGGTATAACCTGAACCCCAATACTTGGTAGGCTAAGGTAGGGAGGAACCCAAATTCTAGGCCAGCCTGACTACCATAGTAAGAGCCTGCCTCTTCAAAAGAGAGAAGCAAATTTTGGGTATTTGTTTGATCTGGGTGGATATATTAAGTGATTCTGAAATTGTTTCCAAAAAAGAAGAAACACAAATCCTAAAAGCTGTCTTAAAGAGAATGTTCTTGGGCTGGGATTAGCTCACTGGTCAAGCTGTAGACTAATACACAGCACTGCCTTCAATCCATGATTAACATCATGGCTGTAGGAGGAAGG
Organism: Rhynchomys soricoides; assembly: GCA_019843965.1. Lineage (NCBI taxonomy): Eukaryota > Metazoa > Chordata > Mammalia > Rodentia > Muridae > Rhynchomys > Rhynchomys soricoides. Next base: position 8,648,372 of record JADRCH010000012.1, read on the forward strand.
AAAAGACAGAGCTGTCATAAATGCAGGTCATAGTCCGTTAGAACCTTCGCTGAGTATATGCTAAGTGGCACGAAGTGTGCCTCCAATCTAATAATTTCACATGTGTAATTAAGAGTTTCAGTTAACTGGGCATGGTGACTCCTTCCAGTAGGCCAGTTTCCTAGAGGCTGTGGCCGTTGGGTTGCTATGACTGCAAGTGCTCAAATACAGAGGTCAGAAGACAACGCTGAAGGGTTGGATGTCTCCGACCTCCATGTGTGTGCTGGAGACGGGGGCCCAGGCTTGGTGCTGAGCATCTGCCTGCTCAGCCATCTGACAGCTCTGGCAGCTAGATTCACTGGCTTCTGTCTTTTGTGCTGATACAGTGTATATGTTAAGAACCAAACAATGTATGTTCTTATTGTTACTTGACTAGTAACTTTAAACATTTACTTGTTCTTGGAGAGACTTGCGTGACTGCAGTCTGGTCCCAGAACTGTGTACATCTCCCTGATGAACTGACATCTCCCTGATTTTCATTTTGAGGCTATCACATAAGTGGAATCCTGGTGTCCCGCCCCCCCCCCCCCCCCCGAGGCCTGGGCTCCTTCCGAATCATCTAACTAGCCTGTCTTTAGCTTCTTTCCTCCCTCCCCTCTTTCTCTTCCCTGTTTTCCTCTTTCTGACAGTTTTGCTATCTAGGCTGTCTGAGCGCCAACATTTGGTTCTTTAGCTTCTTCCTGCCCTTGCTAAAATACACCTACATGTTAGTGCACAGAGAACTGTCAAGGTTTTATGTTGTGTCATTTCTTTCCTGAGGTTTGAGAGTTCTTTGTATGTAATTTTCAGTTTTAGTTATCTGTCAAGTGTGACTTTAAATTTATTATTACTATTACTATTATTATTGTTTTTCTTTTATTTCTTTTTTTTTTTTTTTTTTTGGTTTTTCGAGACAGGGTTTCTCTGTGTAGCCCTGGCTGTCCTGGAACTCACTCTGTAGACCAGGCTGGCCTTGAACTCAGAATCTGTCTGCCTGTCTCCTAAATGCTGGGATTAAAGGCATGCTCCACCACTGCTCGGCTATTTTTAAATATTTTTAAAAATAGTATATAAATAAGAAAGTTGGTAAATGTCTTATTAGAAAACTTTTGTAATTCTTATCAAATGCCTATTTTTGTTTTTATTCTAGTCCACATTTTTAAGGTCATGTCTAAGAATCCTTCTACAACTAAATCATGAATATCTTCTTGTAGAAAGTCATGAACTTAGATTTTACTTTCCCGCCTAATGAACTGTTTTGAGTTAATTTTTGCAAACAGGTTTTTATTCAGGGTGATGTTCATTTGTGGGCATAACAAATAATATCCTAATGTCATTTGTTGAAAGACCATTCTTTGAGTGGTTAAGACTTACTTAGTTCTGCTCGTGCTATGTTTTGTTTTGGTTTTCTATTGGCTTTGTCAGACAGGATTTAATGTAACCCAGGCTGGCCTCAGTGTTGATATGCAGTGCTAGATGACCTTGAACTCGGGCTCTTCCTGCTTCCTTTAAGTTGGGATCGCTAATGTGGTTTTATAGAAGTTGCATCTGTTTTCATTTCTTGAATTTAGTTATACTGTATCATACCATCTTGATTATTGTTTTCTATTATGAAATAATTTTGCATTTCTTCAGCTATTTCTAGAATCAGATTTTCTCTCTATCTATAGAAAGTCCTAGAATTTTGATTGGTATTGTCTTGAAACACCTAGATCAACTAGCAGGATAATTGTCATTCTTCTGTGTCGAGTGTTTACATCTGTGACTGTGTGACTTCATTTATTTATGTCTATTTCACCTGGCAGCTCTGGTTTTGAGCATGCGCATCTTATACTCAAATGTTTAATTTTTTTTTATATTAGATGGCACTGTTTTTTACATTATTTAATTTTTTATTTTATTTTTTTAAACTTTTGGGACAGGGTCTCACTTTGTAGCCCTGGCTATCCTGGAACTTGCTGTGCAGACCAGGATGGCCTTGGTATCACTTACCCCTGTCTCCCACCCAAGTGCTGGGATTAAAGTTGTGCACTGTCCCCAAAGCCTGAGTGTTGCTTTAAACTTATTTCTGGGTCCTGTGAGTAAGCTGTTGCATGCCTTTTGTGTTTATGTGTGCTGCTCTTTTACCCTGTGACCTTGCTGGACCTACTTACTCGCTATGAGATTTTTTTTCCTTTGCTTTTTCTCTTTTACGGTTGATAAGCAGGGCTGGTGAGATGGCTCAGTGTGGGTAAAAGCACCTGCCTCAGACACCCTTAGTGACCCGAGTTTGACCCCAGCGCCCGTCATAGAAGGAGAAAATAGGCTTCTGAAAGTTGTTCCCTGACCTCCATGTGTGCATTCTGCGTGTGCACACCCATGTCTCCTCCTCCTCTCCCTTTCCCTTCTCTCTTTCCTATATAGCCATGTACAATAATAATAGCAACAGCAACAATAGTGATGATGATGTCTATAGCAATAAGTGGACAGACTTTAGGTCTCCTCATGAGATAAGAAATCTAGTTTCTTTGCTACTGAGTTTCTATGCCACTATTTCTTTCTTTTTCTTCTATTTCTTCTTCTTTTTTTTCTTTTTGTATTTTTGGTTTTTTTTTTTTTTTCCTGAGACAGGGCTTCTCTGTGTAGCCCTGGCTGTCCTGGAACTCACTCTGTAGACCAGGCTGGCCTCGAACTCAGAAATCCGCCTGCCTCTGCCTCCCAAGTGCTGGGATTAAAGGCGTGCGCCACCACTGCCGGGCTATGCCACTATTTCTAAAACATTTAGTATTTTATTACTATGTATCTAGAAAGCTTATTCCTTTCTTCCTTACACATTAAATAATAAAACTTTTCTACTAATTCTAATAATTATTTGTTTGGTTCCTTTTTTTAAAATGATATATAAAAATTAATTTTAAAGATTTATTTTTATTTATTTATTATGTATACAGCAGGCCAGAAGAGGGCACCAGACCTGATTATAGGTGGTTGTGAGCTGCACCATGTGGTTGCTGGGAATTGAACTCAGAACCTCTGGAAGAGGAGCCAGTGCTCTTAACCTCTGAGCCATCTCTCGAGCCCAAGATGATATTTGTTGTTGTTGTTATTTTTTTTTTTTCACCCCCCGAGACAGGGTTTCTCTATGTAGCTCTGGCTGTCCTGGAACTCACTGTGTAGACCAGGCTGGCCTCGAACTCAGAAATCCGCCTGCCTCTGCCTCCGAGTACTGGGATTAAAGGCATGCGCCACCATTGCCCGGCAAGATGATATATTTTTATTTTATGTGTATTGAGTGTTTTGCCACAGTACCTGTAGAAATCAGAAGAGTTCATTGGATTCCCTGGGACTGGAGTTACAGAAGGTTGTAAACTACCACGTAGGGGCTGGGAACTGATCCTGGGTCCCCTGGAAGAGCAGCCAGTGCACTTACCCACCTTCTCCCCACCCACTTATATGTGAATATGCACAAAGTATATCAGTATATGAATGAAAAAGAAAATATTATGAGAAAAGATTGTTAAATTTAGGCAGCATACTTACTTTCCTTGACTTTCTGATGTGGACATCACTGTTTACCTAATCTGGGTTCCCGTTTAGTTATTTCAGGTACCTTTAGAAGAAGAAGGGCAGCGTGGTGGACCAATTCTTGCACCCGAGGAGATCAAGACAATTTTTGGGAGCATACCAGATATCTTTGATGTTCATATGAAGATAAAGGTAACTTTGCATTAAAGGACAGTAGCGTTCTTCTTGAGAGTTGTGTATCTTTATTGTAACATATCAGATATCTCCACCTAGCTGAGTAAATCAGGATTACATCTCACAGTGTATCTGGCTTTGCGCTGATGGCGCTTCTCCTTGTTTAAGTGGGTTTAAGACATGACTCTAGGCCTGAATATGGTAAATGTCTTCAATAAATTTTTGACTTATTCTATGTATATAACTATTTTGCCTATATGTTTATATGCATACCACCTGCATGCTTGGTACCCATAGAGGGCAGAGAAGTTGGCATTGGAACCCCTGTAACTGGAGTTACAGTTGTGAGTGCTGGAAATTGCACCTGGGTTCTCTGAATGAACAGGAGTTCTCTCGGTTCCCGAGCCATCTCTCCAGCCCATTCAAGTTTTTATGACTATTTGGTGTTTAGGATGACTGATGAATTTTATGAACTAGGGATTAGCAAATCCGGGTTTGTAGGCTGCATCAAGCCCTCTGCCTCGGTGAAGAGTCTGGTAGCAGAGTCGTGTGTTTTCATACCTTCCTTTTCTCAGTCTATTTTGATCGCTTTCTTTCCCCTTCCTCCTCCCAGAGGGCTCCTCCCCTCCCCACCTCCCGACCTCATGTTCCTTGTCTCTTTTAAAAAAGACAAACATAACAAGGGAAGAAAAAACAAAAGACAGACCAAGCAAGGCAAAGAGCCCAGAAAAGAGAAAAAAACATGGATCCCATTTTGGGTTGACCAACTGCTTCTGGTATGGAGCCTGCCCTGGAGTGTGGTTGCTAAACCCAGTGACACTCTACTGCATGCAGAAAACCAATTCTCTGTTTCCCAGGAAGTATCCGTTCTTAATGATTTTTCTCATTAGGGTAGGACTTACTTAAGTCCCTGTCCCTTTCTCAGTGCTCAGGTTCTGTCGTACAGGATTTGTGTACGCTGCTACTGTCTCTGAGCCTATATGTGCTCAGTTCTGTTGTGTCCGGAAGATGCTGCTTTTGGGGGGCTCATCCAGGATGGCTCTTACAGTATTTCTGCCTTCTCTTCCACGTAGATCTCTGAGCCCTGAGGGGAGAGGTTTGGTAAAGGCATTCCATTTAGGACTCAGGCTTCCAGTGTCTCTTCTCCCCATTTGATATTTTGTGTGGCTGCTTCTGTTCTGCAGACTTGAATAATAATGACAAAAGACGTATGGCCTTGGAATATTTACCATCTGTCCCTTTTAGTAAAATTTGCTTGACCCTGCTACAGGTTATAATTTTTAATGACTTGTGTTAAATTAGTTGCTATAGCAGCAGGATTAAAAATAGCTTTTTCATAATTAATAAGGTCAGTCAACTTTTATAGCTAGTAAGACAAAACATTGATCTATCAGTCATATTGGGGAATTAGGATTGGTCTGTCTGACAGTGCTATTTATATTTTCTTAATTAATCTAAAGGCTGTTGTCCTTGTAGACAAAAGGTTAATTCTTCGTTGTGATCAGAAGTTTGCTCGTACCATTATGGTACTGCATAAGGTGAATTCCCCCAGGAGATCTCATAAATGTTGTTAAAAATGCAGGAGCTGCTAGGTTTCAGGGTCTGATTGTTTTCCTTTCCTATTTCAGGATGATCTTGAAGACCTTATTGTTAACTGGGACGAAAGCAGAAGTATTGGTGACATCTTTCTTAAATATGTACGTATTTGTTTTAGAGTTCACGTTTAAGTGGTATCTCATTAAGGACTGACAGGGAAGGAACTGGGAAAACACCATTTCCCCTGGTTATAAAATCTGCTAGGATTGTCCTCAGTTTTTTTTTTTGTTTTTCGAGACAAGGTTTCTCTGTGTAGCCCTGGCTGTCCTGGAACTCACTGTGTAGACCAGGCTGGCCTCGAACTCAGAAATCCGCCTGCCTCTGCCTCCCAAGTCCTGGAATTAATGAGTCCTGGGATTAAAGATGTGCACCACCACTGCCTGGCTCTGTCCTCGACCTTTGAAACATGCTTTTAATATGCCCAGCTGAACACAAGATAGTTAGAACACAGTTGTGTAGTGACTTTTGTGTAAAGTTGACTGCTATCCCAAATGGTTTTATAAATATATGTATATATTATATGTATATAAATATTATAATTTAAAAATCTGTATATATATTTGTGTATACACATTTATGTATATTTATATATATGTTCACACACATAAATATATTGTCTTGCCTCTGTTGACTTTGCTTTCTTTTTTTTTTTTTAAAGTTTTATTTATTCATTTATTATATGTAAGTACACTAGCTGTCTTCAGACCCATCAGAAGAGGGCATCAGATCTCATTACAGGTGGTTGTGAGCCACCATGTGGTGGCTGGGAATTGAACTCAGGACCTCTGGAAAAGCAGTCAGTGCTCTTAACCACCGAGCCATCCCTCCAGCCCCGACTTTGCTTTCTTAATTAGGATTAGAGACACATATCTAACTCAGACAAGGGTGCTTGTTGAAGGCTGGAGGTCAGGGTAGCTCGGTGCTAGTGTTTGCCTAAAGTGCATGGAACCTGGATTCAGTCTCTTAGAACTATAAAAATCCTTTAACAATAAACAAAACCAGAAGGTAGGATATAGATACGTAGACCTCTTTTTCTAACACTTAGGAAATGGAGGCAAGAAAACTGTAAGTCAGAGGCCTTCAAACCCTGCCCCAATAAAATCATTTGTAGGTTGTGTGGCTTATATCTCTAATACCAGCACTTGGAGACTGAGGCAGGACGATTGCTAAGAGTTTGAGGCTAGCCTGAACTTAACTTTTATTTTCATGAGGTCCTATGACTACAAACTGCTCTTGTTTGAATCCCTTAGGCAGGGATCATGCATTTGAGTGCATGATGTTCTTTCTGCAACAGTGCTTTTGTTTTCTGAAGCTTCTTTCTCATTTTTATATAGCTTTGTTCAGGTTGTTGGAGGACTGTAAACACAGAAATTTGTTTATTTGATAGCTAGTAACATGTTTAATTAGCTGAGACATTTAAATTTTTATTTATGTAGTTTATGCATGAGTTCTCTTTGCATGTGTGCTTGCCTGACAGAAGAGGGCATCAGATCTCATTAAAGATGGTTGTGAGCCACCACGTGGGTGCTGGGGATTGAACTCAGGACCTCTGGAAGAACAGCCAGAGCTCTTAACCACCGAGCCATTTTTTTCAGCCCTTACCAAGAAATTTTCTTGGTTTGTAAAGATTCTATGTTTTGATTTTAATGATATTTCTATGTGTGTCTGCATATGTGCACATCAGTGCAGGCAGGTCCTTGCAGAGACCAGAAGGCACACTAGATTTCCTGAGATTGGAGTTACAGGGTATCATAAACACTTCCTGCCTCATGTGTGGTTCCTGCCTCGTGTGACTTCACACCTCCTACAAGAGCAGTAAAGTCTCTCAACAGATACGCCATTGCTTCAGACCAAATTTTTCCCTTTCTTAAGTCACATGCTTTGGGTAATAGGATTGGTATTTAGTAGTGATTTGGATTCTTAAAACAAACAATAACATGTAATTTTAGACTGTTTAGACCAGCTTTAATTTGATTTTATGTACTCTGAAAATGGGTTTTGAATGCCAGGTTCATAGATACGTGTCATCATGCCTAGATTATATTGTGCTGGGGAGGAAACCCAAGGCATTGTGTACTAGGCAAACACTTTATCAACTGAGACTCAAAAATTTGTCCTGTTTTAATGTGTGTCATTTTGTGTGTGTGTTTGTGTGTGTGCGCGTGCACGCGCGCTTGTCTTTATTGGCTATTTTGTGTCGTAGGCTGAGGGTACCAGTTGATGTGCTTTGAGTAGCAATGAAAAACAAGTTTTGAGATGAGCTCCTACTCCCGTGCTGAGGGTACCCTGGAGCTTGGTGTGCTATGACTGACAATCCTGTCAGTCTCTTGGCTTCCTGAGAGCTGAGGCCTGTGCCCTTGGGTTTAGCACCAATTTATTTGTAAAGGAAAGTTGTATTAATAGAAATTGTGAGGACACGTTAAGCTGTTTTCTTTTGAATATAAGTCTAATTGTTATTGTCCGTTGTATCATAAAGATCCCTTGTCTGAGGTGGCATTCATTACCGGCTGTTTCCCTTTTTTGTTTCTAGTCAAAAGATTTGATAAAAACCTACCCTCCGTTTGTAAACTTCTTTGAAATGAGCAAGGAAATGATTATTAAATGTGAAAAACAGAAGCCCAGATTTCATGCTTTTCTTAAGGTAATATGTCTATCATACAAAATTCTGAGAGTCACTTCTGAAAGGAGGCATTAAAACATTTATTTATTTGTTTGCTTATTTGTGTTCATTAGTGTTTGACTGCATGTATGTCTGTATGGGGTGTTGGATTCCCCTGGACCTGGAGTTACAGGCAGGTGTGGCTGCCAGGTGGCTGCTGGGGACTGAGCCCAGAGCCTCATGGCAGAGCAGCCAGCGCGCTCAACCACTGAGCCATCTCTCCAGCCCTGCAATAATTTTTTAAAGAGTAAACTATAATGTTAATAAAATTCTACTCATGTAAGAACGCCTTAAAACTGGTCTTAAAATCAGTTGTATCTGGGAGTATTTATGATGTTTAGACATTGAAATCTGAAATTTTACACAGCAGAGGCCTAGAGGTAGTTGAGTGACTAGGGATGTTGTTTTGGCTTTTTGTATTGGTGAGGCTTGAACCCAGGGCCTTGCATATGGTTGCCTATGTGCGGTTAGTTTCTTTTCCCTTTTTTTTTAATGTATGTGAGCACACTGTTGCTGTCTTCAGACACACCAGAAGAGGACATCGGATCCCATTACAGATGGTTGTGAGCCACCATGAGGTTGCTGGGAATTGAACTTCGGACCTCTGGAAGAGCAGTCAGTGCTCTCAACCGCTGAGCCATCTCTCCAGCCCGATTATTTTCAAAGGAAATAGTGTTGTCCATGTTTAGTTCTTGAGGCACCTGGTGATGCTTCATGACTCTGCTTTGCCTTTAATGTTTGTTTTTTCTCCCACCAGTCACCAGTGGTGTCAGCATAGTTGCTATGGTACAATCTTTATAGGAACTTAGAAAGGCCTGTGTACACAACTCTGTAGATGGTCACACTTTGTAACGTGTCAGTTTTTCCTCAGCAAGGGAAATTTAGTCCTTGGAAAATGATTGAGTCGTAGTGATGTGCCTGAGAACAGCTCCCATCCTGTCTGAGTTCTTAATTCATCTGTTGATTAGTGTATGTATGTGTGTGTGTGTGCGCGTGTGTATGCTTGCACAGATGTGCTCATGCCAGTGCTTGTGCATGCCTGTGCAGGTCAGGGGCTTGGCATGGCAGCAAGTGCCTTTACCTTCATAGACACAGTCAACTGCTGGCTCTTTTTATTAATTCTTGGCGGGGACATTTGTGACAGAATGTTTTGAAGTTTTACACAAAACTTAAACTATTTTTGTATGTAATAAATTATTTCCTTTTAGATAAATCAAGCTAAACCAGAGTGTGGACGACAGAGCCTTGTGGAGCTTCTCATTCGGCCAGTACAGCGGCTACCCAGTGTTACCTTACTTTTAAATGGTACTTATTTTACCTGGGGTTTTTTGTTGTTGTTGTTTGTTTGTTTGTTTTGGGGTTTGTTGTTTGCTTAATTTTGTTATCTTAGATATTTTTATTCAATAGTTTTTCCCCTTTGAGAAGGCGAGTCTTCTCTAGCCTAGCTGATCATGATCTCATAGATCTGAAGATGACCTTGAATATCTGCTTCTCTAGTCTCCTGAATGCCATAATTAATATCTAGTTTATTTGAGCGTTGGAGTTCCAGCACACAGCTTCATGCTGTCTGCCAGCAGCCCCGTCTTCAATCTGCTACACTTTTTTCTTGAAGGGTTGATATCCTTATTTTGAGAGTTTATTAGGTCTTAGCATTAAAGTTTTTTATAGATATCAATGTTATGATAATCTTGACAAACAGTCTCTGAAGCTACAGATACTCAGTTTGGCCTGATACTCTTTATTGTAATAGCTGTGTCCTGCGTAGACATTCATTATATTGCCTGGTCGCACTGTGTCTAAATCTGTATTCAAGTAACAAAATTCCTACAGAGACCTCACAGGAAGAGGACTCAGACCCAAGTTTCAAGTCCTCTGAAGTTTTTTGTATTTGAGTTTTATATTTAACTTTCTTTAGAATCTTAAGATTGGTAGAGTGCACAGTCCCTGAGTTTGATTCTGATTGTCTCCAGATCCCAGGCATGGTGCAGTCCTTTGTAGTCGCAGCACTGGGAAGTGGAGCAGAGCATCCCAAGTTCCAGGGACTGACATGGAAAGTTTGAGGCCCACCGAGGCATATCAGACCCTGTTTCAGATCACTGCCCTCAGACTGTCTAGTGTACGCTTGTAGTACTCCACTTTAACACTTAAAACCGCAGGCGTCAATGGGATCTCTATGACAGCTTGATGGTTAATTTACCTCTGCCTAAAAGTGTGTTTGTCATTGATACTCAGTTGACCAAAGTATGGAACTCAGAAATCTAATTTATTGATTGTTTAATCTTTTTTTCAACAATGTTTTAGTATAAATTATAGGGCTAACAAAAAAGGGGGAATTCTTTTTCTGTTACAGGTCACCTTTCTAGTTGGAATTGCTTTAGGTTTCCCTGGTCCATCCTATTGTGTAGATTATGCTGATGGTGTTAAATAACCCAACCTTTAGATTTTCAAAACTTGAGGTTTAAAAATCCAATTTGCATATCTAAATTCTTCATTCATTCATTCATCCATCTATCCATCCAGTTTTTGGGGTAGAGTCTCACTTTAGACCAAGCATTCCTGGGTGTCCTATAGGAGTGTTTTTACCTCTGTCTCTCAAGTGCTAGCATTCAAAGCACGTGCCACAGTGCTAAGGAATAAGCAAACCTAGGACCCTGCACACATAAGCAAGCATTCAGCCTCTAAACTGCACATCCAGCATTGCTTTGAGAGTAGGCTGTTACTGTGCAGTCATGCGCTGCTCCAAACCTGTAATCCTTCTTCCCCCAGTGCCTAAGGTTAGGGGTTACAGGTCACACTTCTGCTCAAAATAAGGGCTAGGTGGTCTCTTTAAAAACAGTTAACCTCTATTAAAATATTGATGTATATTTAAGGCATAGGTGGAAAACCACTGACTTCTTTCTAATCATGGAAAAAAAACCATTTTATTATTACAGATCTTAAAAAGCATACAGCTGATGAAAATCCAGACAAAAGCACTTTAGAAAAAGCTATTGGATCACTAAAAGAAGTAATGACGTAAGCACTTTATATTTTACTTTGTGTGTGTGTGTGAGAGAGAGAGAGAGACAGAGACAGAGACAGAGATTGAGTGTGTGGTGAACACATGGGCTTTGTCATAGACAACTGTGGAGGTTGTTTCCTCCTTCCACTTTTACATGGGATTATGGGGTCTGGGGTTGTAAGTGCTTTCACCTGGAGATCCATCTTGATGGCGTGTTTCCATGTTTTTATTGGATTAGGCTGGAAGTGATAATATTTGTCATAAATCATAGAAAAGTATCAGTAGCATACTTTTGTGATGTATCTAAGTTTTCTCTAGTACTGTGGTTACAGTTAAAATGATTGTATTGTAAAAATATATTGATCAGAGTATTCATTTCTGACATTAATTATATGTACAGAGATAGTAATGGAAATTTGAAAATAGCTGTGAATGCACAAATAGATCTTTTCTTCTTGTGCTCAAGAGAAAGACATTTCCATGTCATTCACATGCATATATGGTCTTTCTCCTGGGCATTTTCTGATTTCAATTAAATTCTGGTTTACAGGGATGTATTGCTATAAACTTTACATTCGTAGGTCCTCTCACCAGCTGAATTTTCTTTTTCCTACTATATATTTCTTGAATAAGTTTTCTTATGTTAAACTTCATTCAGTGAAGTCTTTACACATTCCTTAAAGATACGAAGTTTCCTCTCATAGAATATTCTCCCATTGAACAAGATTGTAACCCCATACAAACAAGGTTTACATTCCTAAGGCTCCCTGCTGATGTTGAGCAAGATGTGAGTTTGAGATAGTGTCTGTACTGGCTGGTTTTGTGTCAACTTGACACAGCTGGAGTTATCACAGAGAAAGGAGCTTCAGTTGAGAAAATGCCTCCATGGGATCCAGCTGTAAAGCATTTTTCTCAATTAGTGATCAAGAGGGGAGGGCTCCTTGTGTGAGTGGTACTGTCTGTGGGCTGGTAGTCTTGGGTATAAGAAAGCCAGCTGAGCAAGCCAGGAGAAGCAAATAAGCCAGTAAGTGACATCCCTCCATGGCCTCTGCATCAGCTCCTGCTTCCTGACCTGCTTGAGTTCCAGTCCTGATTTCCTTTCATGATGAACAGCAGCATGGAAGTGTAAGCTCAATAAACCCTTTCCTCCCCAACTTGCTTCTTGGTCATGATGTTTGTGCAGGAATAGAAGCCCTGACTAAGACAAATTGGAACCAGCGTAGTGGGGTGTTCCCGTGACAGCCTGACCATGTTTTGGGGAGGACTGTGGAATGAATAACAACTCTGACTAAGACAGTCTCCCTGCCCCACTTCCCAGTGGTATTTGATTTAGGCAGTCAGGTTTTGAACTGCAGTAAGTTTTGCCCCGTGAGTGGGGGTGTTCCCACATTTCTTACCCTTGAGCGGTAAGTGAAAGTTCCCATAGTCTTACGTTCATAAACCGTTCACCGCATAAATTCTAGTAAGACGTGGTTGTTAACTAAGAACCTAGTCCAATAAACACATCTTTGTGCCTTTTACCATTACGAGTTTTCTAATTTCAAGAAAAATCTTTGTTTGACTGACTTTTAGTTTTGGCCACAGCGGTAAAAGGCAAGCGCAGACTCTAAGCCATAAGTCATCCTGTATAGAAACAGCAGTGCTTGTGGCTGCTTTCTGTGCAGTGAAGTAACCGCCATAGGACTTGAGAAGAAACATGAAGTGTTAACGCAGGGTGTGCTTCAAACCTCGGGATTTTGTTAACATCAGGTATTACACAGGCTGACTGTATTTACAAAGTGTAAATCATGAGTAAAATATTCCTCAGTGAAAAATAACACTTCTGAAGAGTCCTTGGAATATTTTTTATTATCTGGATGTTTTGAAGGAATATTTATCTGATTCATGTATCATAATTAAGGCACAGCTATGAAAGTTGGGCTTTGTGACATGAGATTTGTGTACTGATTTGAGTGTCTATATTAGAAGAAATTTTATGAAACAACCATTATTTTTTCAGACATATCAATGAGGATAAGAGAAAAACAGAAGCACAGAAGCAAATTTTTGATGTTGTTTATGAAGTAGATGGATGCCCAGTAAGTAGCTTTTGTTGGTGACCGTTGAATTTTCTGCTTTAATGAGGTTTCTGTGGTTACGGTATAAACGGTCTCAGGCTGCAGAGATGCCTCTGGTTATGAGCACTTGCTGCTCTTAGGAAGGACCCATGTCCAGTGCCTCACAACCTATGGCTCCAGCTCCAGTGGACTGGATGCCCTCTCCTGGTTTCTGAGTGTACAGTTACACATAGAGCATATACGAGAAGAGACAACATACCTATAAATAATAATAGGAACAGATCTTTAAAAATGTAGTAACAGTCTTAGCACTGCTTTTGAGTGACAACTTGTAAAAGTTACTTGATAACATTTGACTGCCTCTGTTAATGTTCACAGGCTAATCTATTATCTTCTCATCGAAGCCTAGTACAAAGAGTGGAAACAGTTTCTCTTGGCGAGCACCCCTGTGACCGAGGAGAACAAGTCACTCTCTTCCTCTTCAATGACTGCCTCGAGGTAAATTTGTACTCACTGAAGTTTAACGCTGATGTATTTAGTGATCTCCTCAAGTATTTAAAATAAAGCTTTAATTGAAGCACAATATAGAAATCTGAGGAATATTCAGGTATTTTTCAAAAAATGAGGCCAATTGCTGGTTTCATAATGTGGAATACTTTTGGAAGAAAGTCTAATACTAAGTTTGATACAAATTTCCAGACTGCAAACTAAGTCAGAATTCCTTACAAGTGAATGCTTAGATGATGTGTTCTGGGGAACTTTGCTGTTTGTATATTTAGTCAAGATCTGCAAATTGGGGTTTTGTTTAATTAAAATGTAAGTAGCCTTTTGCAGCCAAGATGAAGACAGTTGAAGAGCCAATTTGATAACTTAGTACTGTGACTCCTTGATTTCTTCCTTTTCTGTGTTGATAGTGTCTCACTCTATAGCCCCAAACTGGCTGTGACTTCTGGGCAGCCCTTCCACTCCAGCCTCTCCAAGTGCTGGGATGACAGGCATGAGCCAAATTAGGTTCTTTAAAGTAAGGTTGTATTGATGAGATGTAATAATTCTAATTCTAAACCTCTCACCTGTGTATGTTCAATATTTTCTTCTCATTAGTACCCCACAGGCAATTTCATGTATGTTTAAGGCTTCTTTCCAGTCTTTAATATGTATTTTTAAATGATTAACCAATATAGTGAGGGAAGTGTCTTAGGGTTTCATTTCCGTTGTAACCCAGGGAGGAAAGGGTTTATTGAGCTTACATGTCCACAGCACTGTTCATTGCCAAAGGAAGTCAGGGCAGGAACCTGAAGTCAGAAGCTGATTCAGAGGCCACTCTCTTGCCTTGCTTAGCCTCCTTTTTTTTTTTTTTCTGCCAGCCCAGGCATGGGAGGAATGGCACCACCCACAGTGGGCTGGGCCCCCCCCACATCAATCACTGAGGAAAATGCCCTGTAGGCTTGCCTACAACCTGATTTTATGGAGGCATTTTCTTAATTAGGTTTCTTCCTCTCAGATGCCTTTAGCTTGTGTCAGGTTGACATTAAACTATCTAGCACAGGTAGAAAGGAATACAGTGCTCTTTATTTCTAACAAGGAAAGATGTTCATTTGGTAAAACAGACATCAACAAGAATACTCGTTGACATGTTTGTTGCTGGGTAACTTTCTGTTGCCTTCATCAGCGTGTCTGCTGGCTTTGCTTTTTCCTTTAAGTCTGTCCACTCCTCTGCCCCTTTCTTTCTGTGTTGCTTGTTTTAAGGAGCTCCCCCTTCCACTGTGTACTCTATGATGGTTTAAAGTATAAAGCACTAGCTGCTCTTAGGAACCGGGGCATGCGCAGCGTGGGCTAAAGGGCAGTAAAATCTCAAGGAATATCTACCTCTGATAAAGGGTCTTGTACTTAGAGGTTCAGAAGTGGTACTCTCATTTAGCTAGTAATGTTATAAAATGTACAAAATAGTGATAATCTGATACACAATTGACCATGTGGAGTGAAGCACAATCACAGAAGTCATACACTGGGTGGTTGTGAACTGCCTGGGTCCCCTGCAGGAAGTATCTCAACCTGCTCTGCTTTTGAAAACAAGGTCAGGAGTCAATCTTAATCCCATTTTACCAAATGTACATTATCAGGGGCTTAGCTGTATATAGTTTGACTGTTTTTCTTTGTTTCTGTTAATATTGTTTGAGGTTTTTCCTGTTGAAATCTCTAGGTCTGCTTTCCTCATTCTGTTAGGTTGGGTTATTTATATTTCCTTAACAATTTATTATGGAATTTATCTTTGCTTTTAGTACAGCGGTAATTTGTTTTGATTTATGTTCATTTTGTGTTAATAATGTCTTTCAGTAAAATCTGTATTGCTGCAAAGGAGATTTCTTTCTTTCTTTCCTTTTTCTTTTCTTTTGGCAAAATCTCAATATATCACAAATTACAAGATCTTTCTGATTTTGCTCTTCTCCAGTTACCCATCTCTTCCTTTTGCATGGGTATCCAGTTAAGGTAACGTTCTAGCCTATTACAGTACTTTGAATTTATCATTACTATTGCTTTTGTGTGTGTGTGTTGTTGTTGTTATTTACCTTTTGAGACAGCCTCACTGTGTAGCTCAAGCTGGCCTGGAACTGAAAGTCCTGTCCTGCAATAGCCTCCTGAGAGCTGGGGTTCCGGGTGTATGCTTAATTACTCTCTGAAGCTTCCCTTTGTCAGTATTATGTAAACAACCATGAGGACAGGAACTATTTGGTACTTCTGTATTGTTCTGTCGCTAGGAGATAGTTCAGATTCTTAAACTACAGTTAACACCATTTTGAACCGTAGACTCCTGCCCCAAAACAACTGTTCCCCAAGTGAGGTTGGGACCTTTATTCTAGATCTCTGCTGCTGTCCCCCCCGTGTTCTTGTCCTCTCATGCTCTGGGGACTCTGCGCTCCCTGTCCCAGCCTGTTTTTCTGATTGTGAACTTTCCTAATATGGACATGAGCATCTGGCTACATAATTACATGTGTGCTTTCTCGTCACTCTCTTGCTTTTATCGCATGGTAACTGGAATGGCTAATCTTCAGATTAGTTGCCTATACATTTATGTGATTGGTGCTGTTATTTTTAAATGCTTGAAATCTGGCTTTATCACAATAATGATTATGACTTTCCCCCTACAATCAGATAGCAAGAAAACGGCACAAGGTTATTGGCACTTTTAGAAGTCCTCATGACCGAACCCGGCCACCAGCTTCTCTGAAGCACATTCATCTAATGCCTCTTTCTCAGATTAAGAAGGTGCTGGACATCAGAGAGACAGGAGGTAAGCTTACTTTAAATAAGAATAGCTTGTCCTCATTGAGGCTTAGATTTATAATTGTGATTTTTTTTTTTAAATGTATTAATTTTCTTCACATGTGGCTCACCTCTCCTAAAGTAATTGCTCTCCATCTCAACTCCATTTCTAGGTACAGACTTGATGTTTTCATTGTTTCAAATGAAAGTGTCACACCAACTTGGGAAATATCCTTTCTCTTAAGAGTCAAATGACTTTTAAATGTCTATGTATTAAAATAGCACCTTAGCTTGTCTTATTCCCACATTTAAACTTAGCTAATAATTTTTCAAAATCCAACATAAATGACCAGTTTTATTCTGGACCATATATTTTAATACTTTTTTTTCACCAATGGTGCATTTTGGGTTTTTTTGTTTCTTTTTTCCCATTTAAAAAAATGTATGGATGTTTATTTAGTCTGCATGTCTGTGTATTACATTCATACAGTGCCCACAGAGACCAAAGAAGGGCACACATCCCCATGAGAATGGAGCTAAGATGGTTGTGAACCATGTGGGTGCTGGGAATGAACCCAGGTTCTCTGGCAAAGCAGCCAGTGAGGTCTTAACCACTGAGCCGTCTCTCCTGCTCCAGGAATGTCTTTAAGATTTGGGAAGGGGGTTGTGGGAGTGATGACAAGATGGCCAAATGTGTAAAGCTGCTTGCTGCCAGGACTGACCTGAATTCAGTCCCTGGAACCCACATAGTGGAGATAAAGAACTCATTCCCACAATTTGTCCACTAAAGCACACGTAATCTAGCATGTGAGTGTGCACAGAAACAATCATACCATTCTTTAAGAAAAGATAGAGATTATTAGTAGATGTATGTGAAATAGTCCACAGTAACTGGTAACTTGACATAGGATCAAATACACACACACGCATATGGAAAAGATGGGTGTCTCGGCTCACACTGATACTAGCTTTTGGGGGGCAGAAGCAAGCAGATCTCTGAGTTTGAGTCCAGTTATGGGTACATAGTGTTCATACTCAACAGTGTACATACTCACTGTTCTCAAAAAGAATAAAAAATCAGTAGTGTGTGTACCTGCACACCTGTGTATTGCACGTGTGCTACTTTTCTCTTGCAACAAAATTCCTAAGATAATCTATTTGTAAAGGTATTTTGGCTGATTTTGGAGATTTCAATCCGTTCTCCTTTGGTGTCACTGCTGTGAATGGTGGTGACATGGTGACATGGTTTATCACGTCTGAGAGCACATGCTGGAGCCTCATGGCTGACCTGTGGGTTAGAAGTGGTCAGGGTCCCACCCTCCCCTCATGGCATGTCCTCAGTCGTCTAGAACCTCCCACTCATGCCCAGCTGGAGAGCAAGCCTGTCACACAGCTTTTGGCGACATCTGGATCCAAATTTGAGCACTGTCCCGTGGAAAACTTTTCCTTTTTTAACTTGACTAGTATTTGATTTTTCTGTAGGTCAGAAAAGGCCCCAGTGGATATCTACCTTAAGTCGTGCCATCTAGTTAGCTAGCACTAGTGTGTGGTCGTGGTCTTGGTTTAGGAAATCTTTTATTTTGTTCTCACTTTATTTAAAGTGAGTGCTTTAGGTGATTTGCTCCTAAGTTTGTAAGACACAGCAGCTCCTTTTTCTCAGGTGAGTTGTTGCTAGTCAGACCCAGGGCTTTGCACCTTCTTGTCAAGCATCCTACCTCCAATGCACAGTAACTTACAAAACTGGTTTTCACCTGCTCAACTCTGTTTATTAAAGCCTATGATGAGACATTTATTTAAATTTGGTGGAGTTGTGGTTGTGAAAGTGGTCAGTATACATTAAGAAGGGGTGTCTTTAAGATACAGATCAGGGAGGTAAAGAGGCTCTTGATATCCAACCTGATACCTGAATTTAGTCCCAGGCCCTTGTGATGGAGAGAGCTGTCCTCCCACGAGCTGGCCTCTGGCCTCCACATGTTAAATCATAGCAATTTTATGTTTATTTTCAAATTTTTTAGCATTATAATTTTAAAATCGGTTATTTTAGCGTTTCAATGTTTCAATATTTGTACACTTCTTTGAATGTGATTTATGTAAGTTGCTAGTGATATATGCTCTCGTTTTAGTTTTAAAGTTAAATACTAGAATGCTAAGAAAAGTGATCTATTTTTTATTAAACTTATCAGTGAGACATTTCAGTGTCTCAGAGAGCACTCCTTACTTGTTCTCAGGTCACTTTGGTTCCTAATGTAATTCCTTCCCAGAGCTTCAAATGATTGTACCGATGCTCCCTTTTTAGTTGAAAACCAGCAGGGCAGAGAGAGGAGGATTTTGGTGCCCTGTGGAAATGAAATGTCTAGCAGCTAAGGAGTAAGACTGTTTATGGTTACTTTGGAACCCTAGATTGTCATAATGCCTTCGCCTTGCTTGTGAGGCCACCAACGGAGCAGGCCAATGTACTGCTCAGCTTCCAGATGACATCAGAGGAGCTTCCAAAGGAGAGCTGGCTGAAGATGCTGTGCCGACATGTGGCCAACACCATTTGTAAAGCAGATGCTGTAAGTTCTTAAAACCGGTGTCAAATACAGTATAAATGTGCACAGTGCAGCCACACTGACTGACTGTACATTTCTAGTGGCGAGTTAATCATGAACTGGAGAGAGCCTTTAGTTTTAGTCACATACTGAAAGCCTAGGTTGTTTAGGAAAAGGGTTTTTAAGTTTTTAGGCACATGAAATATCCCTTGAGTCCCTGATTCCCAGATGGTTAGCTTTAGCTTTCTAGCTCTGAGGTTGCAATTTATAGTGAGGCTTTTGGGCACTTGGAAGGCACCATGTGCGTTTTGCAGAAGCTTTTCCTTTTAATCAGACAGTTTAATATATGGACATCAAGGTAATCTTGCATGTATAATATCTTGTGTAGCTGTTTTGCAAGTTGTTTTCTAACTTATTTTAAATTAAAAAAAATAGCATTTTGTGTTTACCAGTGTTTTGCCTGCATGTTTGTGGCCTGGTGCCCATGGGGGCCGGAAGAGGCCATTGGATCCTCTGGACTTGGAGTAACACATGGTTGTGAGCCACCGTTGTGGGTGCTGGGAACCAAACTCCGATTCTTTGAAAGAGCCACCGGTGCTCTTAGCTACTAAGCCATCTCCCCAGCCCCTTCCAATCAAAGCCCTTTTGAAATCCAGTCATGGAAATCTTTGCTCAGCGGTGTTCCAAAGTTTCTGCATGCTCTCTTCAGTCCTATTTTTTTGTTTTCCTTTGACTGTATTTTGAGATGGCCTGCCTTTGAGCTCAGTATTTTATTTTTATTGTTTATCCTGACATTGATGCTTTCTTCTATTGTCTTTGTAACATTGTGCATTTTTTTCTTCACAGTGATTTTTTTAAATTGCTTCCATCACTATTAAGTGTCTCTGCTGAGTATTGAATCTTTTCTGTCTGCTTGAAACTTGAGTTTTCTAAAAACTTTTTTTTTTTTTTTTTTAAAGTTGCAGAGTATACAGTCCATCATAGTGGTGAGGCCAAGACAGTGGGAGCTCAGAGTGGCTGGTCATACCCCACAGTGAAGAGGCGGAGTCATGCTTGTGCTTGCTTTTCCTTCTCCTTACATAGGCCAGCATCCCAGAGTGATGCAGAAGAGCGTCACCCACAGTAGATAGGCCTTGTCACATAAATTATCCTAGTTCAAATAACCCTCCAAAGGCACGCCAAGAGGCCTGGATTCCATGTGAGGCTCAGATTGACCATGCTGGTGGTAGAGGCAGCCTTTCTGGTGTTAGTTAGCATGGTTCTTCAGTTTAGTCCCTGGTTTGGGGACTTTGCTGAGTATTGGTTTCATCATGGTACGGCCTTTGGTGAATTTCAAGTCCCAGGCTGGAGGCATCTTCCCTTTTTGCTTCAAGATGAGGAGAGAGTGATGCATCTTGCCTTGTTCAGTGCATCTTGCCTCTTGGTTAAGTTAAAAGCAGACATTGTACCCACTCATCTGGCCTTCCTTAGCACTTAGGACGACCTTGTTTACTATCACTGTGCTGTCTTGTTCGCCACCCCAGCCACTGTCTTGCTTCTCTCCTATCCTGTAATTTCCATCAGCGTTCTTAGATATGGCCAGTATTGGCAGAATATTCCTCTTTCAAGGTGCTTGGAACCAGAAGTGTCTCACATCTTGGCAAGTTTTTCAGATTGTGGAGTATCTGTAGACTTTCCTAGTCAGATACGTCTCTCTTCTGAAGTTCTGAGATCAATTGCTCCAGAACTCAGTATTGGGTGCACATTGTTTGACGGAGCATTGTGGAGTTCAGTTTTTGGGTATGATTTCACACTTAGATCAGGGACGCTTGACTCTAGTAGAGGAGAGAACATTCTGTTCTCTTTCTTATTGAGAGCAGTGGAAGCTTGCTTTTCCTGTCAGGACAAGTTGCCAGTTCAGTTTTCTCACAGCAACTCTTAAAGGACCTTTGTACCACATAGATACAATGACGAGCTGGGCGTGGTGACTGGAAGGAAATGAATTGCCAGTTATTTGAGATTCTGTAGTAGCTCTTGGATGAATTCAAGGTCCTTGGAAGATGGTGTGCTCTTCATGTGGGGCCAGGTCATTAGCCCTTATTCTGCAGAAATGATACAGCAGCGAACAGAATCTGAAAACGATTGACACTGTTCAGTGATAGTTCTAAGATGTGCTTGGCCTCCCATGGAAGAACATTTTACCATGGTTCCACTTGCGTTAGAATGATGCTGACGTTTACACATATCATGGTGGGAACAGGATGGCTTATGCAGTCCTTTCTAGGTGGGTAACTCTGTAACATTGAAGTGCAAAGCTAATGGGCATTTTTGCTTAAAATGTAATTATTGGCTATGAGATGAATAATCATATTAGAACGGAACTACAAGCAACAAATGCAGAAAATTTTCGATAATATAATTATCCACAAGATGGCAGCAAACATTTACCTATGTTCTGGTTTATACTTACACCACAGAATTATTCCAGTCAGTTGAAATTTTTTTCCTTGAGATTTGCTTATGCATTGAAAGATTTGGTGACATCAGTAAGCTCTTTTCTGAGTTTAAGGTTTTACACGTAGTAAAAAAATTTAAAGCCCCTAGTATATAATGAATGTCTTATTTGAGAATATTTTGCCATGTTGAAGAAAGTATGTTTCTAAATATGTATTTCAAATGATATAAATATATGTACAACTGGTATTTTTTTAAAAAAGAAATTATCATTTTTTTTTTAAATCAATAGCTTTTTGGCTTTTTAAAAAAAAATTCCTAGTACCCTAAATACTAGATGCTTGCTCATTTTGTTGTTGAAGTCTCCTTTGATATGTGATCCCAGGGAGTCCTCAGACCTGCAGCAATCTTCTTTCTTGCCTTTACCCTAGGATTACCACACCAGCTTGAGGTTGTTTAACTGAGTAAAATAAGTGTGATTATTTTAGTGCATATACTGTTTCATCTATCGTGACCATTTGTAAATGAGTCAACAAAGCTCTCAGGATGAAAGAAAACTTTAGAACAATCCATGTGAATCTAAAGCCAAGAGTAGTGACTGATGATTGGATAGCAAGCTCTAGGACTCGGTCATCTTTAGCCTCAGTCAAACCTTTTCCTGGATCTGCGTGAATTTCGCCTCCTGTACCCCAGTCCTACTCTTCCTCTCATACCTGCCTTCTACCCTTGGCAATGTCTCCCACAGCACCGAGAGAAACAAATCGTCTAGAAGCTGTGGTGTGTCACAGTGAGTCCTACAGTGTGCCCTTCTGTCCACACTTCTTTGCTTGCAAATGTTCATCTTAATGACTGGTCTGGTTCAAGGCTTCTGGCCTCTGCTACACTATCAATTCTGGAACCACTGGGGCTCCTATCAGGTATTTTGTTGTTGCCCTGTGTCATGGAGATCCTGTGGTTTTGGATCGTAAGACTGGCATCCTCATGCCCTCCAGCAGTTCATTGCTGGGGTAGATATTAGGGAGGGCAAATTCAAAGCCTGGATCGGGGCCTGAGCTGGCCAGCCTGCCGACTCTCCAGTCTCACTGTAGGGTCAGCTCTTGGCCTACCTCCCTCCCAACCCCCCCAGGGTCAGTGCTACTGTTGCAGCAGGTGAGAGATAGGGCTAGCTCCTCTGCCTGTCACAGATGGCATGGCAAAAGTGGGGGAGGGTAGTTCTCGCTCACCAGCAACACCGCATAGCAGACACAGTGGCAGGGCTGGCTCACCTGCTCACCTCCCTCCACCCCCACCACCATGGTCAGCTCCTACTGTACTGCCCAAGCAAAGTTCAGTTCTCCCTCTTCTAAGAGCTGCAGCTGATAAGGAACAGGGCCAAGTCTCCTGTTCCTTGCCCATGCCACTGCCAGGGAGTGGTAGAGGGGAGACGAATGATAGGGTCAGCTCTCCTTCATCTGCTGGGTAAGCTCACTTGCAACTACTGCGCTGTTGGGGCGAAGGTGTTCTCCCAAGTATGGCAGCTGGCTAGGGTAGGGGGTCAGCTCTTTTACTTTCATATCCCAAGAGACAGTTCTGCATGGGATATCAACATGTCCCTAAGAGGCAGCCTAGATCAGGGACATCCACCTGTCCTTTGGTTACAGACCCTGCTGCTGCAAGGCCATGGACCCAGAGGACTCCTTCCCCGCAGTTGCAGCACAGTCTAGGATCCAGATGGCGTCACTGGCCACTCACATTAGGCTGACCCTCACTACTCCTGAGTCTCTGGTTGTTCTCTTCACTGTGCCCACATCCTTCTGTTTCTCCTTCTCTTCCATTTCTCTACCACTTGTTTTACTTAGTGGCTCTTGGGGTCTCTGCGTGTCTGGGGTCATCTCAGAAGTAGTCTCAGGACCACCCAGCTCATGCATTATAGCGCTGGACAGGGGTCATCTCGAGCATGGTCTGCTCCCACAGGCCTTTGTGGTGCCAGGTTAGTGGTCATCTAAGGCTAGCTCCCTGTTCAGGCCCTATGGCACTGGTCTGGTGGTCAGCTTGGGTTCAACTACTTACTCACTGGATCCACCCAAGTGGCCCCATGAAAGACCAGTCTCTTGGGCTCAATTTTGCCCGGGGCCCATGGTCCCAGGTGGAGTTCTTCTAATAATATCCAGTTTGCTCTCCACCCTGGATGCCCATCTGGGCCTTCGAGGCACCAGACTGGTGATCTTCTCAAGCTAGCTCCCCATCCAGGACTCGTGGCACCCAACTGGTGGTCATGCCCAACTACTAATCATTTAAATGTTCACAAATCAGAACACTGAGTAAAGAAGACATAGCCTGTGTCTCTGCCACCTACTGATGCACGTGACATAGTGGC
Source organism: Rhynchomys soricoides (assembly GCA_019843965.1). Lineage (NCBI taxonomy): Eukaryota > Metazoa > Chordata > Mammalia > Rodentia > Muridae > Rhynchomys > Rhynchomys soricoides. Next base: position 8,671,962 of record JADRCH010000012.1, read on the forward strand.
TACACCTGTAGGGGTGTAGGGGCAGGGGCAGTCAAACCTTTGTTATCTCTGCTTCCTAGTTCTGTGATGCCCCATGCTCTGTGTTTTCAGACTGTAAAGTGTAAAGTTTAGTTTGCTTAAAGTGTTAACTCCGAATGTATGCAACGAAATTCCCAGTCTCCTGCCAACGGGTATATTCTCAGTCAAGGAGGTTTTTGTTTGTTTGTTTTTGTGACACACACTCTACACACACCCCTTTAATGCCAACAGTATTGTTCTATGGACCAATGAACTTAAGTGTTGTTATCTTTTGCCAATAAAGTTAAGCCTAGAGGTAACTTGAGAATTAAATGCCCTACGCCATCATTTAGAATATTTGCCACTAACTCAGTGTTTCTAGTAAAAATAAAAAACCATATTCTATATCTTGGGGCTGGAGAGGTGGCTCAGTGGTTATGAGTACTGGCTGTTCTTGCATAGCACTCAGATGCTGTTCCCAACACCCACATGCTAGCTCAAAACCCTCTGTATCCAGTTCCAGGGGATCTGATGTTCATGTCTATCTTCTGTGGGCACGAGGCATGCGTGGAGTATACATGCATACAGGCAAAATACCCATACACATAATAAAATGTTCTATATCTTGATTTTTATTATTGCCACTGATTGCTTATGAATAGCAGTATTTTGCTTTTTCTAATCTTGTAAGAATTTTAACTAAAGGAGAATAGACATAGGACCTGTAGGAAGAGATTTGTTCCTGTGAGCCAGTATTATTTATAATGAAGTTAATATATGATTTTTATTTATAACTATTCTGCAAATTATTTATATATATATTTAATATATATAATATGTATATATTATGTATCTTATGTATTTATAAGATACATATCCCTTGGTATTCAAAATTGTTGGATCCTAAATGTTAAGATCCCAAGTATTTCAGATTTTTTTTCTACATTTTGAAATATTTGCATATGCATAATATGATAAATTGGGTATTATGCAAGTTTAAACCTGCAATTCTTTTGTTTGTTTGTTTCTTTTCTTTTTTCTTTTTTCTTTTTCTTTTTTTTGTTTTTTGAGATAGGGTTCCAGGATAGCCCTGGCTGTCCTGGAACTCACTCTGTAGACCAGGCTGGCCTAGAACTCAGAAATCCACCTGCCCAGCAATTATTTTGTTTCTTATAGTCTAAAGATAATTTTTTTTTTTTTGTGCCCATGGGAGCTTGAAGAGTAACTAGCCAGGGAGGTGAGCTTAAGGAAGGAAAGGAGGAAGGGCCGGAGGGCTCGTGTGTTAATGAGATAGAAGGTTTTATGACTTAAGATACTAGAAATGTGAGGTCTTTTAGTGTGTGTGTTAACTAACATTAATAAGTAAACTTGTAAACCATACTGAAGTTCCCTTTCATTTACAGTTGACTCTTTATACCTCAGGAAAGGCCAGTGTCTGCTCTTCAGTCTTAAATTCAGCACTTTTGATTTTGTGTTCATCTTGGGTCCATAGGTATTGGGGACAATTGAAAAACTGCTTTCCCATAGCTGCTTCTATGTTTGACACTCTTGACTAAACCGTAAATGGTTTCAGAATTACAGAATTGTTTCAGAAAATACAAGGCCAAGCTATGCTTTAGATTTCATTTATATTTTATTTGAGAAACTAAGAGAAAAGATTAAAACTAAAGGATGTTTTTGGAAGCACCGTCATTACTAATGAGAAGTAACAGGAGTCTGGGAGGACGCAGATAGGCTTCCCCATTTTGCACGTTAGCCTGTGTCTTCTCACTCTTCTCTCCATGCTCTCCGAGCTGGGCGAGTGCTTCCTCCTTGGACCGTGGCGCACAACTTTGTTGTTCTGTCTGTGGAGTACCTGGGCAGTTTCCCCTTTGGTTCCTTCTCAGGTTGCAAAAGGCCTTAGGTTTAACTTCTCAACGCAGAAGGATTCATCTGTTCTTTCAGAAAATAACCAGGAACCCACTGTTCCCCTTCTTAGTTCTTAGGTGGTTAGTATATGCTCATTAATAGTTATAGCGATAGGAAACTGGAGCATGACCCGGTGACACCTCCTTTTTCTTATATCAGTTGCTAGAGGTTGTTGTTATGTGTGTAAATGTTTTGCCTGCATGTATGTACATACATGCACCATGTATGCAGTGCCTGTAGAGGCCAGAGAGGCCATCCAATCCCCAGAAGTGGAGTTAAGAGATGGTTGTTAAGTTGCCATGTGGGTGCTGGGAAGCATGACTGGGTCCCGTGGAAGAATAGTAAATGCACTCTACTGCCCAGCCGTCCCTCAGACCTGAGTCCTAAATGTTAAACTCATTCATTGAGCATAGGTGAGTTTAGCTCCATTATATAGACAAGTACTGATACTTTTTTTTAATTCAAGGAATAAATTTTAGTTACAGTATGTATTTATGCTATGATTTTCACTCTTAGGTTGGAAATTGGTATTTGTACAGAAGAGGAAAGAGAAATGAGATAAAATAGGCTTGCTGCAGTAACCCAAGTCCCTTTCCCGAGCCATTGGTCTTCCTGTTTAGGAGCATGGGCTTTTCTTATGCTTTGTCTTTCCAGAAACAGAAGAGTAGATGTAAGCTTTCTTTGAAAATGTACATTTATTAAAATCATCTAGGCAATTTTCTCTATCGTATCATACATTGGTACTTAGGTTGCTTCTAACTAAGTACTCTGTTTCTAACTAAGTACTCTGTTTCTAACTTTTTTTTTTTTTTTGAAAATAGGTGAATCTCTACTACATTAAATTTTTGGCCAACCAGACTATTTTACATAGTCCTGGTTCAAATAATTTTCCAGTACTCCATTGCAATTTTCAGCTTTCTGTTTTTAAAACAGTGCCACAAGTTGAACAAGTCAAATACACAGAAGGAATATTTGAATGTTTGAACTTCCCAACGAAGAGTAGGAGTTTTGAGTATGTATTTGTTGATGATGCAGGAGTCAGTCCCTGCGTCTTTTTAGCCAAGGGCATGCTGCGCCGTACAGTGGCCCTTCTATCTTCCGTGAGGCTCTTTTGTAAGGTAGCATTGTAGGTGTGGTTTGCACAGCTAGGAGATTACATTCCCGTTGGAAGCAGTGCCCTGCTTCAGTGTACAGTTAATTTGTGGTGCTGTATGTAAAGCAAGCAGGAGCAGAACCTCATTGGTAAGTGTAGCCAGAGGTGTGTGCACTCATGTAGGGTGCCAGGCACGCTGAGGAGATTCCAGAAACCTCCGACCTCTTAGGTCGGACCTTGAACTCTTCAGTAAAGCAGTGAAAGCACACATGGGTGTCAGTAGTTTTCTTTAACGATGTCTCAGAAACATTTGTTATGAAATATGTACATCTTTTAAGAAACATGCAGACTATTTTAAGAAGTTTGTGTTTGGCCAGGATTATAGTTCAGTGGAAGAGTGTTCATCTTGGCACTTTCCTAGGCCTGCCTTCAATATCCAGCACAAAGACAATGAAACAGAGATCTGCAGTATTGAGCCCCTGGTAAGATAGTCCTCAGTGAGAATGCTAGTACACAGGCGTTGATATCTAATTAGTTTATGGATTTCTTCTATCTCTAAAATCCTATGGAAAGCTTTTGGAATTTGACAGAATGGTCCTTATGATAATTTCTAAAGAAAATACAATGATACCTAGAAAATTTAGTAGTGCTGCTACCATTTGAAATAATAAATTATTCTTAAGCTTTAAATGTGACATTTGTTTATCTGGGAGAGTGGATGTGTACACTACTGTGCTCTTGTGAAGGAAGCCCACGGTAGTTCTGGGATTGAATTCAGGCATCGGGCTTGCATACAGATAGATGCCTTACTCACTGGCCTCATCTTTCTGGCCCTAAAGTTGTACTTTAGAAGAAGTTACAGTGATCAGAACATATTGCATTGTTTTAAAGTTTGCATATGGGCCTATAGGGGGAGTAAACTAACAAGGATATTCGAGTCTGTGTGTGTTTGGGCGTTCAGTGCACAAGGGGCTCAGGGAGGGCTCCCCGGCACTGTAGTTACCGATGGCTGTGAGCTGGCAGGCGGCTGTTTGGAACCAGAGTCAGGTCTTCTGGAAAGCAGTCTGTACTGGTTATTAATTGCTGGGCCATTTCTTCAGCTCCAGAATAGATGGTCTTGAAGTAAGGCTATCTTATTAGTGTGGGCCTTAACTGAAGTTACTAGCCCTGGCACTACAAAAATTTGTTAAGTATTTAGAACTTACATATATATCCTATTTTTTCCACGTATATTATAAATATAAGTTAAGTGTGGAAAACTGAGACCATTTCAAAAACAGATAATGTGGCATGTATGGCCTCTTTTAAGCAGGAAGTTGTTGGTAAGACAGGAGGGTATGAGGAAAAGAAGTTCAACAGATGAAGTGTCTGTCCGCCAAAAAGGGGTGCAAAAGAAAAATGGACAAAACCAAGAAAAATAATAAAAAGAAATTTGTTGTTTGACTTTGACTTTTTTTTTAAAGATACAGATACTGTCTACCAGTACTGTATTCTATGAGTACAGTTACCTGCTGGGGATTGGGTTAGTCTGTAATTTAGCAGATGTGTCAAATGGAAAAAGTGGGTCTGGTGGAGGTAGAATGGCTTTTGTTTTCTTGTTTTTAGTTTTAAAAGATTCATCTTATTTTCAGCTATGTGCGTGTGGAGGGCGTGTGCACGGGAGGGAGGTGGAGGACAGATGAGCACTGAGTCTCTGGGCTGGAGTCGGGGCATATCGGAGCCTCCCGACAGTGCTAAGGACTGCACACCGGCTTCTGCTCCAGCAGTGTGGGAATTAACGGCTGGGCTACATCTCCAGCCCCAAGTGTGACTACCTTAATGAAGAACCCAAGAAAGTTTTAGCAAAATAAACTATTTGGCTGCTAATGGTGGAGAGCAAACTAGGCACACGTTTTTGACTTTTGTTTTAAATAGCCATTTATGATTGTAGGACATGCTGTTTAGTACTTTGTGCTGCAGTTGGCATTTCAGTCAGTTCTGAGTACTGTCAGGTTTTCTCCTTGTAAGTGCTCTGCCTAGACATACCAGATATTTTCTCCACTACATATGTACGTACGTATACACACACACACACACACACACACACACGGGAAAACTTTCAGAAGAAAATCTTTCACAAGATAGTATATAATTCTGCAGTTTCAGACTGGTGGTGCTAACTTGCAGCTTCTCATTGCCTGAAGAATGAGGTCATTGATCTTTCTTCAGCCTAGATTTATGGGTTTAAAGTGAAAACCCTTCATGGGAATAACGGGTAAACTTCCCTTTGAAAGTCCAAAGTAGTAATTGTAATTTGGAGAAGGGCTGACTGGTACTCTAGAGGTGGTGAGATCTGGGAAAATGGAGCCAATAAATGAGGCTGAATAGAGGCTCATACAATAACTTTATTCAGAGCATCAGACAATTTGTAATAGCCCTGAAGGTTAAGAGAGTCCTGTGAGTAAATTGTACAATCATACAGATAAGCTCCAGGAGGCAAAAAACATGTTTTTTCATAGAAACATATAAACAATAGCCAGTTGTAAGGAATAATCTGAAATTAAACTCACTCCCATCCACTACACCTGGGAGGGACACAAGAACACATCCCAAGAACAATTCCGTGTTTTGAAGAAACTGAGGTCACAAGACTCTTGACTTGCTTTCTTGGAGTTTTCTCACAGGCGCTCAGAATTTTCCTCACATGAGTCCAGTTAGTTCTTGGATGTGTTCTGACAAAGTTATCTTGTTTTAAGGGTAATTTTGGTCCAGCGTTCTTTGCTTACTCTAGGGGGCTTTTACTCCTTGGGGAATGTGCTTTATAATCTGTGAACCCTCTTCTTTGGAAAGAGCACTTCACTCACATTTACACAAAATATTTGCATAGTTTCAAGGGTGTTACATACACCCTGATACCTAGCTGCTGTTTCCGTAGGGATTCAGGGTGTTGGGCCAGAACTTCTAATTTAGATTTCTTCCATACACAAACTGAGGAAGAAAGTCAGGTGTGAGTCTCTTAAGGAAAGTGTTTTGTTGGCTTTGGGGCATGAATTTAAAAGAGCATTTATTGTTTTAAATAATGTTCAGTTTTAGGGTTGTTAGTAAGATTTTGTGTGTCTGCATTCTCTGAGTTATGTGCTCTACATTAAACTGTTCATTTACACAATAATTTTCATTATCCTCAAATTACTGTTTTGTTTTGTTTTTTTTTCCTTTCCTTTTCCGAGACAGGGTTTCTCTGTGTAGCCCTGGCTGTCCTAGAACTCACTCCGTGGACCAGGCTGGCCTCGAACTCAGAAATCTGCCTGCCTCTTCCTCCCAAGTGCTGGGATTAGAGGTGTGCGCCATCACTGCCTGGCTAAATTACTGTTTTTCAGGGTTAAGTACATTACAGTTTTGACCATAGTGGGATAGGGTGGGACTATGGGTCAGATCCAGGACATGTGTGCTTTACCACTGAGCCACCTCCCAGCCCATATCACACGTCGGAAGTAGCTTCATTTATAAATGCTACCGTGTGTGGGAATGTGCATGAGTGCTTATGGTTTGATTTTAGAAACAGTTGGTTTCTCAACTTTATTTTTCAACAGGAGAATCTTATGTATGTGGCTGATCCAGAGTCTTTCGAAGTAAATACCAAAGATATGGATAGTACATTGAGTCGAGCATCTAGAGCAATAAAAAAGACTTCAAAAAAGGTGAGTTCTGGTGGAATTCTGGACATAGCTCTAAAGTGGGGTTTTACATGAATTAGAAGAAGCTGTCAGCACCAATAGTCAAGAGCTGTGTGAGTGAGGACCTGAGTTCCGTCTCTAGAACCCATGCAGCTTGGCATTGACACTGGTAATCCTAGGTTTGTGCAGGTAGAGGCAGGAGCATTCCTGGAGTTCAACGATTAGGTAGCGTAGCCTACTTGGTGAGTTCCATGCTAGTAGAGATCCCATCTTTAACAAGAAAAAATTAGAAAGCACCCGATACACGTCAGGGGCCCTGTGCTTGCATGTGTACATGCGCGCGCGCGCACACACACACACACACACACACACACACATTCAACAGTCAAAAGCAAAACTCACAGTACTTGGAAGTGACTCACAGATTACATTTTATAATGTTCAGTGACATCTTTGTCACAGCACTTACAAGCAGCTCGCTGTTGCATTTTTGTTGCAGTGACTATGGTATGAACCAGGCTTGAGTCAGTCGTTTTAGATATAAATGCATTTTCATTTATCTTAAATAATGCCAAAAGGTTTTCAGCAAAGCATGCCTTGAGTTAGGAAGGAAGCCTAGGATCTAGTCACGTTATCGGCTTATATTAGGAGAAAGTAGAAGTTTAGCTGGGTGTGCTGGTGCACGCCTTTGGGTACTTGAGAGGCAGAGGTGGGTGGGTCTATGAGTTCTAGGCCTGCCTGGGCTATGTAGAAAGAATATGTCTCCAAAAAACTAGAAGTAGAGTTTCAGAGAGCCGCAGGGCATTTGCAGCCCTATAGCTTTGCCTTGTTTCCTTTGAAAGGGAGGCCCCGTTCCTTCTTTCTATGTGCCCTCACTTAACACATGTAACATAGTGGACAGACTAGAGTATGAGTCAGGGGAACTCCTTCACTGCAGTAAAGAGACTGGGGCTTAAGTGGTTTTGGATTGCACATCTACACTATGGCAGAATAATAGAAAATCCTTAGCTAAGGTTTACCTGAAGGATAAAGCTTTTTAACACACAGAAGTCCTGGGTCCAATCCCAGCCCTACAAACAGGAAAATAGAAAACAAGCAACACAATAAGCCCTAAGTTCTTGTGTCCTTCCTTCCGGCTCTCTCCCATTGGATTTCAGTGCTCCTACCTGCAGCAGGGGATAGTCTATAGCATACTTCATTTCTCACCCAGTGTGCCAGAGAGAATTCTGCTGCGCCCTATTTGTGGAAAGGGATATATTTGTCTTTCTTTATGTACATGGATTTTTATGGACCGTCTTAAGTTTGTCTAACTATGACTGATACTCCCGCTTTTAAACTGCAGGTTACCAGGGCATTCTCTTTTTCCAAAACTCCCAAGAGAGCCCTGCGGATGGCTCTTTCATCATCCCATAGCTCAGAGGGAAGGAGTCCTCCGAGTAGTGGCAAACTTGCTGTGAGCCGTCTGTCCAGCACATCCTCCTTAGCAGTAAGTATTGGTTTAATGTGGTGAAGGACTTTCTTAGATGCCTACATTCGTAACTTTTTAATAATGTAAAGCAATCTTCTATTTTTTTTTTTAAAACTTTTTGATAGTTTTAATAGAGTTTGCTTATTGTCTAAACATCTAAGTTTTATTTTACTTATAAAAGCAACCGAAAGATCCTGACCTTTTTTGGGGGGGAGGGTGGCACATAGGGTCTATGTATGTAGCCTTGACTATCATGGAACTACTATGTAGACCAGGCTGGCCTCAAACTCTCAGATCTCCTGTCTACCTTAACCTCCCAAGTGCTGAAATTAAAGGTGTATGTACTCACGCCCAGCTAAGAGTTAGATGCATACCTACTATGTGGTTTATTAGATGTGAAATTTTTACCGGAACTGAGACATCTTCTAATTTCCGTAAGAAGAGAAGCGTGTCTTGGCCTGGCTTATCACTTTATAAACGTTATAGTTCTATTTGATGAGTTCTAGTAATATTGGGCTAAGGGTTATTTCCGTTCAACTGGCTTGATGCAACTAAAGTATAGAGATTTCTCCGGAGTCCAAAGTCGGGCAAGTGCTTAAGTGCTCCTGAACAGTCTGCACTCGGGTTTAGAATGGCTAGGTGAGGACATGTGTAGCTGTGTTCTCATTCAGTGATTAGGGGACCGAGCTACTAAGGCTCCGGACAGCAAGAGGCTGTCAGGTCAACACTGCGTACCTCAGAGAGCTATTACGTAATTTGTGTTATACAGTGTATACGTGTAAATTACATATACAATGATGTGGATGTGTCCTGTATACTGTGAATGCAGGAAGGCAGGAGCTGATAGTTAAAGAGCATGAAAGCCCAAGTTTTCAAAGCTTGTTTTGGAGTTTGCTATTCTGTAACCTGTAGCAAGTTTTATTAAAGATCTGCTTCACTTGTCACGGTACACAAATCTACAGTACTGGTGTGGGTGAACTAAACGTGAGTTACATGCTTCGTTAGTATCTGGGACACGGTGGACTCCAGTATTAACGAGTGGCTAGTTTTGTGTCATACAAGCTAGTGAAGTCTTTAACACTTGAAAGCATTGTAGCCGAAGTGAGCGTACTTACAGTACATGCAGAGTAGGCTGGCCACACAGCTCATTTGGCAGTGTTGCTCTCTGGTGCACAGGCACCCAGCACATGCTAACCACACACCTGCTGTCCCAGCATGCAGTGGGGTGGAGGCAGAGCCAAGTCCAAGGTCAGCCTCGGCTGTGTAGCTATGGAGAGGATTCTGTCTTTAAGAAAAAACCATTTTTTAAAAAAAAAAAAACAGGAAAGAAAATGAAAAAAAAATGTGCAAAATTATAAACACAATGCAGACAAGCTTTTGTTTGATTATACATTTCCCAAGGCCAGAGGTTTATCTCATGTTTTTTGTTGTTGTTGTAAATAATATAAATGTCATTGCCTTTAAATCGTAGTAAATGGTTTTCAGAAAAAGAATTGCAGAAAATTTATATTACTTGTAGTAATACTTGAAACACAAGGTATATGAGAAAATACCTAAAATATCTTTAAGGCTTCCATGCCCTCTCCTCAGCGGCCTGTTGTGTTCTAACCCCCATTCTGTTTCCATGGTGAGCTCTCAGGTCCTACTGCTGGGCATGCTCAGTGCTCCACTTGTCCATCTCCGCTCATCTGCCTCCCTGGTTAGGGTTTTCAGAATTTCTAGAGGAAAGTAACTGATTTTTTCTTTTTCAAATTTCAAGAAAAGTTAGTCACCACTGACATTTGTGAAGAATTAGGAGCTATGCCAAACAGTAATGGAAACAAGTCTCACGAAGTTTAATGGGAGCTTATTGTATTTGAAACTCGTTTTGTGGAAGAAAACACTCTTTCTCCATCGAATCACTTGCTGTGGGTTGGGTCTTTTGAATTCACAACTTTATTATTGTTGTTTTGAATTGATAGTGAATTAGATTAAATAGGTTTTACATATGTTTTTACAAGTAATGTATTAAGTTCACAAGAAGCAGGTTTTATTAAAAATTTTCTTTGGTAGGAGAATGACCATCTAAAGAAGAGCAGAGTGGTGATACATAGATTCTCACATTTGTGGCTCTTCTATAGTAACTCATAAAAACTGCCTGGGGAAGACAGTTTGGGTTGAAGCCCTCAGCTATCACTCGAGTAGTAGTATTTTAGATATTTTACTCCCTTTGCATGAGAACTTAGAGCCAGTTAGCTTATAAGCTCCGAGTTTAGATAAAGTTAGCCATTTATATGCATTTAAATAAAGTAGTCTTTAAAAAGTTTATCTTTAAAAGGCAGTGGTGGCGCACGCCTTTAATCCCAGCACTAGGGAGGCAGAGGCAGGCGGATTTCTGAGTCCTAGGCCAGCCTGGTCTACAGAGTGAGTTCCAGGACAGCCAGGGCTACACAGAGAAACCCTGTCTGGAAAAACCAAAAAGGAAAAAAAACCTTTATCTTGATTATACCTACTCTTTGGCTTTAACCTTCTGCATGTTTTGGGCATAGTTTAAGATTATAATGATGATTAACTTTGACCTTTGAAAGAATAAGTTTAGATTGCTCAGCAATTTAATAATTGTTCTTAGAATGCTGCGGTTCTGTTCAGTTTTTATGTGGAATAAATATACATCCATGAAAATGTACACATATACATGTAAGAATTTTGCATCTAATATAACACTCTTGGGAATATATGACTTAATTTTAGATTATTTCCATGATGTCATTTTTATTCTTCCTAATTTTGCTTTAATAATTAAGAAGAGGGGCCTGGAGAAGGGGTCTCAGCAGTTAAGAACATTTCCTGCTCTTTCAGAGTAGGCAAGTTTGGTTCCCAGGACCCATGTGAGGTGGCACACAACACAGACCCACACTTAACTTAAAGGGTCTGTGCAGTCTAAGGTGCTTGCCTCCAAGCCTGAGGACCCAAGTTTTTAACTAAAGAGCCCACTGAGTCTCACGGACTTAACACTGAGCCATCAGTGCCGTAAGCCACTGTCTTCTGGTGAAGTTAATTAACATCTGCGGAGTCAGTCAGTCATCTAGCTTTTGTTTGAGGGTGCTGAGCTGGTTTTGATGGTGTTTTAGTCTGACTCCTTTCCTCTGACCTCAGGTTTTCTATTTGAAGGTCTAGGACTGTTAGTGTCTTGACTGTCATGTTAATTAGTGGCAGGTAAGAATGGTAGGCATGGCTCTGGACTCAAGTTTTCAGAAGAAAAATGTCAATTACATTTGTCTTGTCTTGTCTAGGGTATTCCATCTCCCTCCCTTGTCAGCCTCCCTTCTTTCTTTGAACGGAGAAGTCATACATTAAGTCGGTCTACAACTCACTTGATATGAAACTTCAACCCTGTGCGCCTCATACTTCAGTAAGATGCTGACTTACGTGGTACTTTGAATTGGCACTTGGTAAAAGCTGTAGAGAAGATAAGTAACACTAACCAACACTGTTTGATTTTCTTGAAATACATTTTTCAAGATAGTCTATGTAAAAAAAAAAAATATTGATTTTGATGTAATTTATCTCTTTGAATCTCACATCCAAAGACCAGTGATTTAAGTTATTTGTGATAATCGGTAGCTTTGTAACCCTGATACAGTAAACTATTGCTGGGTGCAAAATACCATTGTGTATTTGTATAGTATTGTGAATGAATTGTTGGAAGTACGTATTTGTCTATCTCAGTTTGTGCAGACTACACAGCAGTGCTGAATAAACCTCTGATTAAATTCTAGAGGCTTGTTCTGTTGGATTGTTTGATGTACTTAACTGCTCTTTTGCAGTTTATTTTTTTTTGTTTAAAATAAGAGATCTAACACATGAATTTTGCAAGATACACCATTATTAACCATATGATTAAGATCGTTTGGAATTTTTGTTTTGCAAATTGAGATAAGAAGAGAAAGATTACAAAACGTTGTATAAGTTGTGAAGGTAAGATACTAGTGTGTACTTTATAATTGTTTCAGAGACTTTTATTTTCTTGTTCTAGACACTAGCAAATCTTGATTTAGTTTTGACTGCTATATTGAATTTATTTCAAAGGATAAGACCATGGGAAACTGTGTTAAGAATTGCTTCTGTTCTCTGTATAGTTGTTCTGGAGTTGTCTTCAGTTTTGCTAATCACCTGTGAAATGCATAGATACAATGTGTGGTCAACTTTTTTATTGTGGTCATATCATTAAATATAAGATTGGAAATTTATTGTCAAATTTTGCAAGTCTGCCATTATCTTCTACTGTAATATTTCTTATAGTCAGGACTACAGAATGACTGGTTCCTATGGCCAAGTGTATTCTGTTTCCTCCATGTTCAAGGGAGTATTGCAAGTCTCCTTGTTACATAATAATTTCCAGTAATCTGCTTTAATAGTTTAACCGCCTGGAGTTTTTCTATACCATGTATGTGCCACTTCACAGGTTAGTAAATGATCTTGTTTTGCTATATTTTAAAAGCAGTTATATTAGCAAGAACTTTGTAAATAAATAGCTTTAAAATACAAGTATCTTTTATGTGTCTTGTCATAATTTCTTTAGAGACAAATATGGATGCTGCTTTAGTCTCTGGACTGTTTTCTATTAATCTTATTCATGGGTTTCACGAATGGTTTTGGGTGTTTGTGTACCGGGCTGTGTGTAGTATGGAGTTTTAAGCTCGGCTTACAGAAGGGGGTGTAAATCCTGCAGTTTGTTTACATTTTGTGTTTATGTCTGGATATATACTTTTCACCCCAGGAGAAAACACACAGCCTTTTTTGTTTTATTGGAGATGGAGGTATTGTCCTGCCACCAAAGACCGAGTTTTCCAGGGGGAGAAATAACAGAAGTTTTGAACTTGGAAAACTATTGGGTGTAATGTTTGAAAATATCAAATAGTGAATGTCTGGGTTTTATTATCATTAATTGTCTGCTGTAGGGCATTGGTGTGTTCCCATTGTCAAATAAAGGCATATTGCTTTTGTAGTAAAGACGTAATATAATGTATCATGCAGAATTATCAGCAACTTTTCCCTCTACTGAGAAAGTAAGTAGCACATGTCTTATTTATTATTAAAGTTTTTACAATTGTTTTAAAGCTTTTGGAACATCAGATAGTGTTCTTTTAAGAATGCAAGGGTGGTTTAATATCAAGATATTTATTGATATGATTTATATTGACAATAAAGGTGAGATAATTCATCACCAAGTTTCAAAAGGTTGATTAATAATATTCTTCCATAGTTAAGTTCTGAGGACTTGGCAGCACAAATAGAGCAACTGTATTTGGTGCTGGAGATTAGACCCACTAGAGGCAAACTACCATGAAGCTATCTATGTCTGTCGCTAGCCCTGACACTGTGTATTTCTTTATGAACTATAACGAAGAGTAATGTTAGTATGTAACCAAGAAGGAAATGACACAGTGGATATCATTAGTATGAGAAATTGAAAACTGAAAGTCTACTGGTGTCAGGGAATTGCTCTCCGACTCATTCTGTTGAGGAACAGGAATTGGTACCTTGGGGCTATGGGATGTTCTGGAGGTGATACCTTGGGAATGTGGATGATTATGTACAAATATCTCACATAAATCCTAAAATTTAAGATGTGATCTTGCCAGCAGAAATTGCTTGAAGCACATCTCACAGTTTTAAGCAACAGAAAAAACCTGACTTGAAGGTAAGCTTGCAGTTAAGACAGGTGAAGCGTGAAAGATGACTAGATGACCAAGTAGAAAATAATGGATCAATACAGTAATACATACCTGCCTAGATAAGGATGCTCAGGGCCAAAGGGGTGGCGCAGTGGGTAACAGTGCATTCTCTACATGTACATGTGAGGACCACAGCTCAGATCCCTAGAATCCTGGCATAGTTCTGTGTGCCTGTGACCTCAGCACTGGGAGGCAGATGGTGGATTCTGATACCACACTGCTAGCCAACCCATCCCAAAGGTGAGCTTCTGGCTCAGAGGCAGTCTCATCTTAAGGCATTGAGTAAAAGAGGAAGGTACCTGATGGTCTGCTGTGTCGTGCGCACGCGCACACGCACACACATAATGACAGTAAAGAGCTCGTAATGGATAATAGACCAGCATGATTATATATATTTAATAAAATATGGAGTGGGGGGCTGGATTGGGGGCTCAGCAGTTAAGAGCACTGGCTTTGATCGTAACTCAGCAGTTAAGAGCACATGGTAACTTGAAACAGGTTGTAACTTCAGTTCCAGGGATGCCCTCTTCAAGCCTACAAGGGCACTGTGTGGTTCTGTGGATGTATAAATAGGCAAAACATTTATATACATAAAATAGTGACAAATGTTTAAAATATTGTGAAACTGATCCTTAGAAGTGTAAACTGACTAACATAAAATTTAAAAAATCAAACATAATCGATTAAATAAAGATGCCATTGTTGATATCTTAATATTTAATAATTCTGGTAAAAAACTGTTTTAAGTATACTGCATTTATTTCTAGTAGCAAAATAAAAGTCTGTAATGCTTATCCAGGGAATTTAGAAATACTGAAAATTATGCCGTCATCCGTTGACATGTACTCTTTTTCCCACTTCTGTGAGAATAGATGAGTACTGTGAAGTCCATTGACACGGGATTAGCCAATAGAAGTTCACCAACACTATATAGTACTGAACTTAAAAATTACCTATGTATGCAGTGATGTCTAGAATACTGTTTTGAAGCAATTGCAAGATTCAGGACGATAGTTTTGTTTTTATAAGATGGTATTGCATGTGGTCGTACCAGATCTAAATTGAGCCCACCACAAGCTCCAAGGAATTTCAACTAACGTAGGGACATCCGATGTTGTTGCTCTTCTGCGTAGATAGTAGTCCTTGCCTTCTGGATGGATCTGTGTTTAGGAAAATCCCAAGTAAGTTGTTGAGGTCAGGGAAGAAATGTTAGGAGCAGAAACATGACTGCCTTGTGAAGCTAAAGCTAGGGAGCAAGAATGCTTGATATAGAAGATGCAGTGGTCAGTCAGGCTGTTTTAAGTTGGTCACAAGTGTGAGATTACAAATCCCGTGGGTTCTTGCCCAAGCAGCAGCTAGGAAGATAGCACAGGAACCTGGTGACTGAACCCAATGGTATGTACCGTGCCGTCATAATCGGGTGAAACGGGGCATTTATAGGAATCTCTCAGGAGTCCTTTCTGCTTTCAGTAGGGCTGCCATCAGTTTGTACCAGAGCAGCTGGACTTCTCTGTCTCCTGCTTGTGAACTGGAGCTGTAGCACCCTTTCGTCTGGTGGTATCTTCTTGATCAGGGTAAGCTGTATTTCTGGCAGAATCAGAATCACAGATGTATCTTAGAACTCTTAGGACGAGAGACTGTCCCTCAGTCAGCTTTCTTGGTGGTCCTATCTTTATCCTAGCTCCTGGTGAGATGGATAAGTACATATTTAGTCTCCTCAGAGATCTCAAAAGGCTTTATTTAGCAGAGCCCTGTGTGTGACTGCTGATGATATTAGAATTTTCCAGAAATCAGTGACATAATCATACCCTGAGTCTGAGGGCCTGAATTAGGGAGCTGACAGGCAAATGGAGACATTACTTTTAAAAATCCCAACAGGTTACTGGGCATTGTTCCTTTAAAACTACTGCATTTGAATTACTGACCCTGCTCAGCTTAGGCTGACCTACCTCTCCGTCCCAAGCACTGAAATGTCACGTTTGTGACAAGACACCTGGTTTATGTGGTGCATGGGGGGTGGGGGTGGGGAACACTACAAAGCTTCCTGTATGCTCTGCATACACTGTCTCATCTTTCAGGCTCAGTGCGCACTTGAATCTAGTTATAAGTCTGAGAAAATGGCTGAGGAGACTCAAGCATTCTCTGGGTACAGGCCACTGATTTGGACTTTCCCCTCTTAGCTGTGACACTTACAGTTTGGGAATTCAACTTAATCTGCCACTCACCAGGTAAGGACCCGTTTTTTAATTGACTAGCTTTTCCTCCAGGTCACACCTAGATTCCTTTTGGTCATTTACGCCTTGCACAAGTTGTGAATGAGGACCTTTCAGCGTGGTCCTTTCTCTTGTCAGTCTGTTCAGTGACATTAGGCACAGCTGACCACACTTCTCTCTAGCTCTGTAAGTGTGCCCAAGCTTCTTTGGGGAGTTTTTTAGCTCCTTGCTCGGGAATATCAAAGGCTGATACGGAGGGCGTGACAACACAGACTAGAAAAGCTACTAGAAAGCAAGTCACTGATGTCTTAATCTAATCAGTTTAGAGAGCCAGCTTCAGAAATTGCATCGCCAGCTGAGGAAGCTTATCCTCACAATTCTGTTTCTTTGGAAACACTGGTGGTATTAAAACCTTAGACAAGAGTTCTTCAGAAGCAGAGCCAATAGTATATAGAGTTTAGATACATAAAATAGGCTTACAGGAATTGGCTTACTTGTTTTTGTGTAATTCAGTCCACGTCTGAAGCTCTTGAGCACCAGGGGAGCCAGTGATTAATTACGGGATCAAGTCCAGAGGTGTGAGGATAAAAATCCCTGCGGCCAGAGAAAAAGAACGTGGAGGCCCTGGAGTCAGCGTGGGACACTGGCTCTTCCTCTGGTTTTTCTCTAGTGAGGGTAAACCTTCACTCAATTCTGCTGCAGTATCTTATAGAAATAATATGGATATAATCCCCAAATAATGTCTAAGTAGCTATCTAAATATCCCTTAATCCAGTCAGGTTGGCACATGACGTTAACTGGCATTCGGAAGCGGTTCATGAAAGGGTAGTCCTGCTTTCTCATTATAGCACACTTGTTGATAGCAAAGCTCCTAAAGGCATCGCTTGATGTCTGGACAGGTAGAGAACTTTCTGCATTAAAATTCCTGAACTTTCTGCTTAGCCACCCTTCCTCCATCTGTGTCCTCCCATTCACTGTGTACGAGCAGCAGGGGAAACCAGACCACTCCTTTGCTTCAGAGTCTCCGCTCTGCATTGATCGTGTCCACAACCACTTTGCGCAACAGCCGGACAAGTCACCAAGTGTCTTGCCGCTATATTCAAGGACCCCTTCTGCCTTGTTTCTAGCGATTCTCATTTCTTCCAGAGACTTCTCAGCACACACTGAACATGTGTTTGTCTACCAGCCATCTGTTCTGGACCATTCAGGTACTTCTCAAGAGGATGCAGTCCTTCCTGCTGGGATCCTTCTGAGTTTTCACTGTGGAATCATTGACATCCACATTTCCTTTTGGTGGTTTGTTTTGTTGAGACAGGGTCTCATGTAGCCCAGGATGGCCTTGAACTCCTGATCCTCCTGCTGTGCCTTCTGAATACTAAGTTGGATCCAGGTATGCTACACTACTGCTAGCAGCATCTGTGTTTCTAACAAGTGCTCCCCAGCCCCCGCCACCACCCTACCCCCACCACTAACATAATGTTGACTTCCTTTTAGTATTAAGTTATTTCTTTCTCTTTAAAATTTTAATGTATTGGTGTTTTACCTACCTGTCTATCTGTAAACCAACAAAATTGCCTGGTGCACACAGAGGCCAAAAGAGGGCATCAGGTCCCCTGGAACAGATGGGTGTGAGCCACCGTGTGGGTGCTGGGAATTGAACCTGGATCCTCTGCAAGAGCAGCTAGGTCTGTCAACCACTGAGCCATCTTCACTTCCCTCTCTTATCTGGGTTTTGTTTCCTTTGTGCTAATTTTTTTCCATGCAAGTATGTATTGGACCTTGAACAGTTTTCTCCCTGTACACTCTCACTCTCCTTTTCTCACTTATTTTAAATGGATTCAAAATGTTTGAGACAAGTCTCATGTATCCCAGCCTCATATCTCTGATCCTCCCACCTCTGCCTCCTGGTTCTCCGACTGCAGGCATGTGCTCACATTTGTCTCCTGTTGGTGACTTTAAAATGTAGTGACTTAATTACAAATATAATGGAGTGTGTGTGTGTGTGTGTGTGTGTGTGTGTCCAGACTGGTCTGCATATCTAGGCCTTTGCTCTAGCCAATCAAGACATCTCCCCCAACCTCCACAAATTCCCTTTGCCTGGAGATGAGTGCAGTGTCAGTCTGACTTCGGTCAGTGGGGCAGGCTTCTAGGAGAGAGCCCATTCCTAGTCTCTCCCACCTCAGAGCTCTGGCTGTTTTCTTGGCCTGTGACTGTCACTGCAGTCTATAGAGGTCACATTGCCTTCCCTTTAACAGGAGCGATTAAGTCAGGACATTCCCACCTGGGTATTCCTGGAGCATCTCAAGTGCAGTCTCTTTTACAAAGTTCCTTTACTACCTAATGCACAGAATTCTGGGCTTTGGGGACATGTCACATGTGTGATAGCAACTTAATGATTTTCATCCATAAAAACTTTGTAGTGTCAAGGCATAATTGTCAAGATCAATGGACAAGCCATTACCAGACAGTTCACTCTGAATGCCCAGTGAATATATGAGAAAAAGTTACTCGATGTACTAGGAAGTGAGACTACAAAAATGAAGTAGTGCTATTTTAAAAGTCAAGGTACAATGTGCTACCAACAAGGGTGTGCTGTGTACCACAATTCACATAAACAATTCTTAACTGAATACAGATACCCATAGCCAGACATTATGCAGAGAGAGCTCTTGGGACACTCAGCCCCAAACGGGGTGTCTCCATCAAATCCTTTCCCTCAGAGCTCAGGGAACCTCTCTGAAGAGGAGGCAGAAAGCGTGTAAGAGCCAGAGGGGGTGGAGGTCACCAGGAGAGCAAGGCCCTCTAACAACATGAGCAAAGGTAGTACAAACTCAGAAACTGAAGCAGAACCCACAGGGCCTGCATGGGTCTGCAGTAGGCCGTCTTTCATTGTTATTATGACTTCCAGTTTAGTTTCTCTGGCATTCCTGAGGTGTGAATGAGTGAGTCTCTGATTTTTGTGCCCTCTCTAGGTCTCTTTTTCTTTTGTTAATTTGTCTTGTTGTATCTTATTGTATTCTCTTTTGTTATATTTTAATATCTCTTAGAAGCTTGCTTTTTTTCTAATAAGAGTCAGGAAGGGAGTAGATCCAAATCAGAGAGAGATAGGGACAGGAAGGAGAAAGGAAACCATCGTCAGGATATGTTATGTGAGAAAAGAATTTATTTTCAATAAAAAGGAAAAAGAATCAAAAATCCTAAATGCCCCAAACTGGGACTCCCAGCATAGCACCAAAGTACACAACTCTACACCTAATCTGTCCTTTTAAAGACAAATGTATTTATGTTTGTTTACTGACGCATGTATGCCACCCCACACATACAGAGGCCAGGGAACAATTTTCAGGTAAGTGTTCTCTTCCACAATGTTGGTCTCAGATACCAACCTGGGGTTGTCAGGCTGGCAACACGTTCTTTTACCTAATGAGCCATCTTGTGGCCCTCCCACCTGACCTCTTGGTAAACTGAAAACACTATAAAATTACCTTCAAGCTCTGTGGATAAAGTATACACAATACATCATTTTCATGTTCATTTGCATTTAGGTCACATCAATATATCTCATTATGTGCACACAGATACTCCTAAATATGAGGCAGATCTTGTCCTAAGCATTTATTTCCAATAAGGGATACTGAAAACAGAGTAGCCCCAAGGCATAGTTTGTTGTATGTATGGAACTGTTTCTCCCCATTGTGTCATGTTAGCCTGAAAGTACTCAAAGCTAGAAAATACGATGGGAATATCTGTGATGGTTTGTATATGCTTGGCCCAGGGAATGGTACTGTTAGGTGTGGTCCTCTTGGAGTAGGTGTGTCACTGTGGGTGTGGGCTTAAGACCCTCATCCTAGCTGCCTGGAAGCCAGTCTTCCACTAGCAGCCTTCAGATGAAGGTGTAGAACTCTCAGCTCCTCCTGCACCATGCCTGCCTGGATGCTGCCATGCTCCCATCTTGATAATGGACTGAACCACTGAACCTGTAAGCCAGCCCCAGTTAAACGTTGTCCTTATAAGAGTTGCCTTGGTCATGGTGTCTGTTCACAGTAGTAAAACCCTAAGATAATAACTTATCACTCACATATTTATTCAGTGGTAGTCTCCCATGACAGCCAGGCATTTGTCTCATGCATTCCACAGGCACACACTGGCAGCCTATTGGTCAATGGCATGCTCTGGCCTGACTGCCACAGACTGTGGACATATCTACTTCTGCCTCAGTCTGCACCACCCTGTAGGCTGTTGCCCCTGCAGATTCTTTCTCTGCATGCAGATGCTGTATGTGAGGGTTACATCAATATTCGTCACAAAGTGTTTGCAAAGGATTTATAAGCTCTTATTTTGCTCTAAAAAAATTGTACATCAACGATTTCTTTAAAAAAAAAGTTTGTTTTTTTTAGACAAAAACATGTGATCTCGTAACACAGCTATGCACAATTGCCCATTTTCTTACAGCTAGCCTCTAGACGGTGACTCACAGTGTGACTGGAAATGTTTGTTTTAGGATTCCACCAGAACTGTACACGAGAAAGCAGACACTGCAGGTGCTTTGAGAGGCTCTCTGAAAAGCACTCAACATTCTAACAAGTGATGTCGATTTCCCTGAAGCTTTCCCTAATACACCACATACCTCATGTCTCTGGATTCAGTTCTTTTCCATTTTACATGCATGTTTATATATACAAAATTGTCTGCAGGATGTAAGCCCTCGAGTGATGTAAAACTTCATAACTGCATGCTCAAAGATCCTCACAGTCACTAAGTGTTTTATCTAGCCTACATAATAAACACCAAGTAATTAAGAACAACAAAAACCAAGACTGACATGTTCTAATCTTTGCCAGACTATTTTGTATGCTGTCATTACTATCAGCCCCCACCCTACCATCTGAGTCAGAAAGCCTGGGCTGCTCTTGGGCATGCCCGTCTCTCATTGTTCCTTCTAGCCAGAGCATTGATCCCAGGTTCTTATGGTTTTGTAAATGAATCCATTTCCTCATCAGCAGTCCATTGCCGGGCCTTACTTGAAGCATGCACAGCTTTCTCCTGGATCTGCTCCGTAGCCTTCAGTTCTAACCTGAGACCCACAAAAGCAGAACCTGGAATAGAGGCTTCTGCTCAAGTTTACCCTGTAATTCAACCTGACTCGAGATAGAGAAGTAGGAAAAGCTAACAGATTGCTTTATTGGGCTGGCCATTGCTACAAACCTCTGCTGCTCAGCCCCGTGGGAACTCTACCAGATCTGTGAAAAGGAGAGAGGCAGAGCTCCATCAGCCTTCAAACCCACAGTTCAGAAGCATGATTTCAGTCCTTGTGATCCTGGGTTGTACTCGAGTGAAGACCCAGCAACTCTGACACCTCAAAGCCTCAGAAGTCCCCAAGGCACATCCTCCATCCTGGCAAGAACGATGGCATCTGAAAGGCTTAGGTGTGTGCAGTGAAGCACTGTCCACCCCTATGATTTCCCTGTTCACCTTCTATAGCCAAAGTCTTGTGCCGTTTTCCTGCTTAAAATCATTCAGTCTCTCCTAAAGCCTTCCCGTGTGTGTGTGTGTGTGTGTGTGTGTGTGTGTGTGTGTGTGCGCGCGCGCGCGCGCGCGCGCGCGCGCGCCCTCAGCAGGTCACAAGGCCCTTCCTGCTTCCCGTATTGATGCTTCCTACAATGAATGAGCACTACTTCAATCCTGCCTCTGCTCTGCTCTCCCCTCTCCCAAGGATGCCAGCTGCCTTTGCCTGCTTTTTCCTTTAAAAAGCCTTCTGGGAATCTACTCAGTTCCCCAGCTGGGTTAGTTTCTTTTTCTCTTCCAATATCATTTAGTGTTTCCTTTTAGCATAGAATGTATATCATTACACATGGAGGTAAGTGCTCTCCCACTGAGTTACACCCCCTGGCCCTAGCTTTACCTAATTTAGTCATCAAACACAGCTAGCTCCTAGCATGGACCCTGACAGACCAGAGGGGTTCCACAACAGTGGGAATGGGTGCAGCACCAAGGGGAAGGCCCAATAGAGGGGAAAGTCGGCCAACTCCATCACTAAAGTGAAGATACGTTTGATAACATGCCTAAATCTGTCCTTAGGGCGCCCGTTCCTCTCAGAGATGTTAATTTGACAAATTCCCACCACATGTGCCTTGGGAGAAATAGGGATTTAGTTTTTTAAAGAGTTACATTTATTTGTGTGTCTGTCTTTGTCTCTCTCTCTCTGTCTCTGTCTCTGTCTCTCTCTGTGTGTGTGTGTGTGTGTATACACACATGTCTGTGCATGCCATGGTACATGTGTGGGTCAAGAGGCCAACCTGTGGGTCTCTCCACAATGTGGGTCGTGTCATCAGGGTTGTTGACAAGGGCATTTACCCTCAGAGCCATCTCACAAGCCCTAGCAGTAAGGCTGTTGAGCACTGTGTGGAGGAGTATTAGGTGAGCAGATGGGAATCGTGAAGGGGGCTCCAAATCAGCATATGACAGGGCACACTTGCACATTCCTATTTAGTGCAGAGCGAGTCACAGCAGCTAAGTTATGGAAACTAACCCAGTGCCCAACAAATGGATGAAGACAATGTGGCTGGCACACAATGGTGCCCATGGGACAATGAAGTTATGTTGCTTGCAGGGGAATGGGCATTCACGGGAATTAAACAAGTAAGCCTGTCTTATGCTTCTGCTCACTTCTCAAAATATATACTCAGAATCGTGTGTGTGTGTGTGTGTGTGTGTGTGTGTGTGAAGTATAAGTGAAATTGTCTAAGGGAACAAGGGGGACTAGTGGGAAGGGGGAGGAGTGAGAAAAAGAGAGAGACCTGTGTGAAAACAGGCATCACTGTTGTCACGTGCCTATAAGAAGTGTGAAAACCGGATGTGGCAGCCTCAGGCAGAGAGCCTCAGCCCTCCACAGGAGTCTTCTCCACCAGCAGACTCCTAAGCTCAGATGGAATTGGGCCATGGGCCAGTAGCTTTGTGTTGGGTTGAAAATATAAGAAGGCATTAGTGCTATACCTGCCCAAAGCCAGAGATGGCTCCCAAGAGATGTGGTAATTCTGTCTGGGGGTGTAGGGAAGACCTGGGGAAATATTGTAGACTAAGAGATTACTTTTTAAACAAACAAATCTGTCAAGTTAAATTTATTTGTTAAAAAAAAAAAAAGATTCAATTTGATCTGCTTCGCTTTGGCAATTTCTGTTTTCATAGACATAATTTTTGCCAAATTGATTATAACTTTATTTTTAAAAGAATAGCATGATTCTTAATTTGTTTAGAAAAATAATGAATCCGTATATCTTTCTGGTTTCTTTCTTGTTTCCTTGTTTCTTCTTTCTGAGACAAGGTCTAAGACACCCTAGGCTAGCCTCAAAATCACTATGTAGCCCTCTCTTAAGGATGACTCTGAAGCTCCTGAGTGATTGCTATGTAGCACCACTATACTGGGGATTGACTTGTGTCCATGTGAGAAATAGTCTACCAACTGAGCTGCATCTGTAGCCCCAGACTTCTGTGTTTCCAATGGTTGTAGACCTAATTGTAAACAGGAACTATGCTGCGCTACAACTGTCAGCGTTGGGTATTATTAACCGAATCATACACTCTTAAATAGTTTCCATAGGGTGCTCAGGTAGAAAGAGTAGTTGTTTCTTTACAACCAAATGTCGGACATAGATAAACATCAACTTAGAAACACTTAGAAATGATGCATGATGATTTCAGAACATTCCTTACCTTCCACCTCACCCCGGGCCAGCAGCAAAGAGTGAGCTTTTATCCGATTCACCATTCATTAGACTCCTCCTCGGGCTTAATCATACTTACAGCACAATAATATTGATGTTCATCTCGATGTCCTAAAGCAATGCAAAACCCTGGGACCTTCGTAATCACGAGAACGCAGCTAAATGATGTTCGAGATTCATTTCAATTTGGGTTATTTTAAGCTAGGTCTACAGGCATTTGTGATAAACGTATTTGTTTTCCCACCATATTTCAGAACAGTCCTTGTAGCGTTTTCCATCAATATATACTATAAAAATAAATGTAAAGGAAAGTGGGCGGGTGGAGGGAGGGCTGCTGGCCAGATGGCTCAGTGGGTAAGGACTGATGATCTGAATTCTGTTCCCAGAATCCACATGGCGGAACGAGACAGCTGACTCCTATAAGATGTCTTCTGACCTCTACTTGTATGCTGATGTACCCCCACTCCCACATAAATGAAAATTAAAGAATAACAAAGCAGAGGGGACCGAGTAGGGTGGTACTCTCAGTGACGGTAGAGGGTTCACTTGTTAAACAATGCATCCCATATCTCATTCTGAGCACTAGCATCTGCACAAATGCCAGTTCTCAGTCACCAGGACCAATTCTGTAGTTCACAATGGCCAATACACATCCAGTTGGCTTGGAGGGGTGGGGTGTGGCTGGAAGAGGGTAGATCTATGACTTAGCACCCTGTGGTGGTTTAAATCAGCAGTGTCCCCCACAGGTCATGACACTTGAGAGCTCAGTGGTGCTGTTTAGGGAGGGACCTTAGATTGTGAAGTCTTGCTGGAGATGAACATCACTGGAGGAGGGCTTGCTTCGTTTCTACCTCTTTCTCTCTGCTTCCTTTGTATAGCTGAGTGCTATCTTAACTTTCTTCTCCTACTGCCAGGCATCCCTCCCATTGTGGGCTCGCCCTCCGAAATCTTAAACCAAAGCCAACTGTTTCTTCTATACGTTGCTTTTGGACTTGGCATTTTATCGCAGCCATAAAGTAACTTTTATAGAAGTTGGTCCCCAGGATGGGGTCTCCACCACGACTGAAGCACCACCTTTATTGCTCCATCTAATGGCCTCTTACACCTCCTTGCAGGGGCCCCTTGCCACACATTTCCTGGTCTCAGCAGCTGCTTAAAACCATGGCTGAAGGATCCACACCTTGCATTTTTCACGCCATCAAAGCCATAGGAATGTTATACCATGTTTGACTCTTGCTGCCTTGAATCACATTTGCGGCAGTTCTTTATGCTGTTATTTTCTGGAGCAGGACACCCCTAGGTTTTCTCCTGTCACAAACTGGAAGCTTAGCTGGGTGGGCTCTTGTCCTGGGGGCACCTTCCTTTTATTCCTATGAGCTAAACGCCTCTACTGAATGGCACCAGTCTTATCAATGGCATTCTCTCTTTCAACACACATGACACTAAGCTTTCTTCTGCTCATTTTCTCTCTAACCTATACAGTTTATACTCTTCTTTTTGTCCGCCTTCCTGCTGTTTTGCATTATGGACCTGCATAAAATTTATTAGTGATAATTGTACCTTGGACTCAACATCCTGCTGTTTTAAAAAGCCATGTTAAGGAAGAGTTTGTTTTGGCTCTAGGGTCTAGAGGACCAAGTGTCCACAATGGTGAGGGAGGCATGACTGCAGGCAGCCAGAGCAGAAGGCTGAGAGATCACATGTCAACCACACCAAAGGAGACAGCAGACTAGACCTGGGGTCTCTCAGTTAGGGTTTTATTGCTGTGAAGAGACATGGCGACCACTGCAACTTATAAAGGAAAACACGTAATTGGGGCTAGCTCACAGTTTCAGAGGTCTAGTCTGTTATCATCATGGCAGGAAGCATAGTGGCATGCAGGCAGACCGGAGAAGGAGCTGAGACTTCTACATCTTGATTCCCAGACAGCAGAAGTGAATGCCACACTAGGACTACCTTGAGCATCTGAGACAACAAAGTATCCCCCATGGTGGCACACTTCCTCCAACATGGCCGCCATCCACTCCAATACCTCCTAGTAGAGCCACTCCCTGTGGGTCAAGCATTCAAACACACGAGTCTATGGAGGTTATTCCCTTATCAAACCACCATATAAGCCCCCAAATTTTACCCCTGGAGCCTCCTCTAGCAAATCTATAAAAATTCCAGCTGGGCAGTGGTGGCTCAGGCCTTTAATTCCAGCACTCGGGAGGCAGAGGCAGGCGGATTTCTGAGTTCGAGACCAGCCTGGTCTACAGAGTGAGTTTCAGGACAGCCAGGGCTACAAAGAGAAACCCTGTCTCCAAAAACCAAAAAAAAATTTAAAAAAAATTCCATAACTTTTTCAAATAACACCAATAGAAGTGTTCAAGGCCTGGGGGTGAGGGATGTTTCTCATTTAAACCACTACACATGGTAAATAAGACGAGTCATTACGATTTATTTCTGATAAGCCTGGCAACGAGCTACATTTGGAAACTTCAGTAGCACGAGTGAGTGGAGCTTCACTGGGTAGAAGTAGATGCAATGTTTTTTTGTTGTTGTTGTTGTTTGTTTCGAGACAGGGTTTCTCTGCACTGTCTCACTGGAGCTGTTTGGTTTGTGCACATATTCACGGGTGAAAGTTCAACTTTCAGGGAAGTCTTAGCTTTTTTTTCCTGATAATCCTGAATCCTGTGCAAACACAGCCTCAACATGTTCCAGTTTCTGCACGTCATTATATGCAAATGTCTCCCAGGAATGCTGAAAAGCTTATGGAGAAAGTGCCAGTGCCAACAAAGAAAACTATTGACAAAGGCGATTGAACGGCGAGGCAGTTTTTACTGTCGATAAAATTGCACTCTCATGCTCTTTCAGAAAGCAGACCAAGTGCCAGAAAAGAAAGCATGCAGGACAGACTAGCACAGCTTTGAAGTGAATATGGAGCTAAGCTGGTGTGTACTGCTTCGAAGACCTGTGTGCCTCTTAGGGACGGTGGAAGAGGGAATTGCCTGTTAGGTCATATTTGGGTTATAAAAGATTGGGTGAGCAAGGTAGTGATCAGCGATTATCTGAAGAGCTAGCTCTCTACTGTCATCAAAACAGTACACCTTGCAAACATTGTACCTTTGATAATACCCCAATCTTACGGAAGCCCTTCCGTGTTGATGGGTATGGAGATACTGTCACAACAGCCCCTTTTTCTTCCCAGCTTCTGGCCATGGCTGTAGTCTCTGCACTTAGGAGATGCTGTAGCCTTCAAAGGCATCTTGTCTGTAGATGGCAATGCCATGTGTGGTGCTTATCGGCTGATATATGGGCTGATGATGCAGGTAACAACGCTCCAGAAAGGGATTTATGGCAAGTTTGGGCATTTGGAAGGTCTTGCCATTTGTCACATGGGTTTCGCATATAGCTTAAGAAACAATGAGTGGGTGAAGGGAGAAGCCAGTCCTGTCACTTGGTGCTGACATCCAAGGCTTCGGAGGAATGATTAAGGCAAAGCGAGAATCCTAAATCTTCAGAAGGAAACGTTAGTGCAGTTAGCAGTGTGAGAAGGTGGGGTTGTGGGCATCTCCTGGGAAGGGTCCTTGGGCAGAGCCTGGCGTCTTTGTGACAAGGGTCCTGACAGCTGCCTTTCCTTCCCAGTTTCTTCCACCATGTAAGGGCAGCATTCTCCCCTTTGGGTGATGGAACACAGGCTCCAGCTTAATTTTTCTAAACAGGATCTTGAGGCTGGTGAGGTGTCCCAGCAGATAAGGGAGCCTGCAACCAAGCCACATCCACTGAGTTCGATCCCCTGAACTCACCCAGTAGACAAAGAGGACCAACTCACACTGTCCTCTGACCTTGACATGCATGTAACAACACACACTCTCTGCCAATAAAGAAATTAATCTTTTAAAAAAAGGTAAAATAGAGTCTTATGGAACCCAAGCTGGTTTAACTTCCTACATAGTTGAGGATGACCCTTCAGTTTTGAATCCTTCTGTCCCTACTCCCTGAGTGGTGGGATCCCAGGTGTATACCACCATGCCTGGTTTCTGCAGTGCTAAGAATTGGTCCCAGAATCTTGTGTATTCTAGACACTACCAATGGAGTTACAGCTCAGCCTAAGCCTAAGGCACTACGTTAGAAGTGGAAGGCTGTCCACATCTGACACCATTCTACTTGTTTTAGTCAAGGTTTCTATTCCTGCACAAACATCATGACCAAGAAGCAAGTTGGGGAGGAAAGGGTTTATTGAGCTTATATTTCCATGCTGCTGTTCATCACAAAAGGAAGTCAGGACTGGAACTCAAGCAGGTCAAGGAGCAGGAGCTGACTCAGAGGCCATGGAGGAATGCTGCTTACTGGCTTGCTTGCTTCTCCTGGCTTGCTCAGTCTGCTTTCTTATAGAACCCAAGTCTACCAGCCCACAGATGGTACCACCCACAAGGGGCCCTCCACCCTTGATCACTAATTGAGAAAGCTGGATCTCATGGAGGCATTTTCTCAACTGAAGCTCCTTTCTCTGTGATAACTTCAGCTTGTGTCAAGTTGACACACAGAACCAGCCAGTCCACTACTGAAGTCTTGATCCACATTTCTTAGAGCTTACCATTCTCTCCCTCCTCCTCCTCCTCTCTCTCCCTCTCCTTCCTCCTCCTCTCCCTCCTC